>CAWUFW010001374.1:685000-1885000 GCA_963921515.1 Calotriton arnoldi | reverse complement strand
GGTTGTTTGTGCAGGTGGATGTGTCAGAGTGTGACCTGCTCCTTTCCGGATGTGGTCCACACTCAGCCACCTCAGTCTCGTGGCGTGCACAGTGTCATGGTGATTGTACTCCAGCCATGCTGCTGGTCATGTGGTGTCACTTGCATTGTCAGTGTGGCTCTCACATACGCATCTTTGCTGTGTTTTGCACAGGTGCATGTGTGTGTTGTGTAATTGGTGATGTGTGGGGTGGGACCCCTTTGGGCACATGGTGAACGGGGGCCTACTTGATGTTTATATGTGTGCTGCAGTGTGCCACGGGGATCAGGGACATGACCCAGGGTTATTGTGGGTGTGCGGTGTGCTACACGTCGTTGTGCATGTGTGCCATTGTGCCCGTCCCGCCCCCGTCCCCACATTCCCTGTTCGTTACTCACCCTGTTGCTGTTGTGTCAGGTCATGTCGAGCAGTGTCCGGACTCCCGACTCCTTGCACCGTCTCCACACTGATGACTGTGGGTGCCATTTGCTCCAACTCCTCCTGTGGCGCAGGACTCCCACCTCCATTCGCCGTTGCTGCCTTCCTGTTGGCAGCGGGTTTCTGCTTGGTTTGGCTTTTCACATCGTGCCAGCGCATCTTGGCCTCCTCGGCACTCCGACTGCATTCACGATGGGATGCCATTTTTCCGTCTGTATTGCCAATGACACAGTGGGGTGACGGACAGTTGTTGCTGGTGCTCTGTCACCTCCGTGATGACGATCGGGTTTTCCTGCGGACTGTACCCCGTCTTCCTCTTCTCCTTGGCCTTCCCCGACCCCGAGGTTCATTGCTGGTGGTCTGTGGGGCTATTGGGGTTCGCGTTGACCTGGGCACTCGTTCCGGGTGCATCCATGTTGCTGCGCAGTTTGATTTGTTTATGGTGTGTCTTTCTTGTTCAGCTTGTATGGTGCATTTTTCCGCCAGACGCGTGGGAATTGCAGGCCTATCGCTGGTTGTCGCAGTTTTTTTTTCGTGGTTGTCCTCATCGCAACTTTATTCACGTTGGTGTTTCGCATTTTTTTCGGCGTCGCGTTATTTTTAACGCGGTCATTTGACGCGTTATCGTGGGACTATCGCATGGTGACGCCAGGTTGAGAATGCTACGTTAACACGGCGTTGTTTTCCCGCGATGGACTGTGATGTGAAAAGTTGCGCTAAGCTAAACTTGCGGTGGTTATCACACGTTCTTGTGAATATGCCCCTCAGAGCGGAGCCCAATCTGCCCAGTCGCTTAGGAGTGCTGCAGAGGGACTGACATCAGCAAGCATAACGATACATTATGTACACTTCGAAACCAATGAAAGCACCCCCACCATGGAATTTTCCGGAGAGATGCAGCTGGACAGTAAATTACAATGGAATAAGTTTCGATTCTGAGGCCGGGCACACATTATCTACTATTCAAGGTCACTCTGCCTGTGCCCGCCTCTAGACAAGTGGGAGAAGGCTTACATATAAGGAAAGGTATGCGCTAATAAGAACAGTGCATTCATTAGTGTAACAAGACTCAGCTCCGAAGAAACATAACCTAGAGAAGGCGGTTTCTCGGAAATGACAAAGGATTGGTTTCGATCATGATACAAATTGGCGCCCATACACAAAATGGCGCTGCGAATGCTAACTTACGTAAAGCAATGCGAATGCATAATTTTTTTATTCCGACAGACCCTCCTTTTAGCATGAGCTATACATTTTATATAAGAGCAAAAAAGACATATAATTCAATGAATCACAAAAATTGTTTTAGGAGCACTCCATATTTTCAGCTTCTGGAAGGGAAACAGTATGGAGTGAAGAAGCCTCAAAAATACCCTCATCTATTTGCATGAGGTCTTCTACTTCCTTTTGAATCATAATTGTTGCATTAGTATCATGAATTGATATTCTCTTAGGAGCGAGAAGGGTGGTGCAATAAGAGCAACATAAAGGGAGACACTGGACCAGGACACAGCAAGCAATCAAAATCACAATGAAATAGATCACCTTTTCAAGAATCCAACCCCATCCACCAAAGAGTGACCAACTCCAATTCCAACTCTCCATTCCTTTAACATTTTCCAAGATGTCTAAAATGTGTTGGGTAATATTCTTTTCCATATTAGTGATCCTGCCTACACACTGGTCTCCTACTACCGCGCACACACCACCGCTCTTAGCTAGGATGAAATCAACAGCATATCTAGTTTGCTCTGAATATATCTGCATACTTTCCAATTGGGTGGTGATGTCACGGAGAGCTGCTACTGTGGAGTTAGACAGTATCTGCAGCTTACATCCAAAATATTCTCTAGCTTTTTCACCCCTGGCCATTGCAGTACCACTGAAGGTAATAATGGATGAAAGAATATACCCAAAGGTGATACCATTACTATAATTGTTGACTTCCAAATCCGTCACCCCATCACAGAACTCTGCAGTCAACGTTCTTTTTACCCATCTCACATTTGGTTTACTGTACTTACAAGGCACGCCAAGAGGGAGCACTATCCCTAGGGCAACATCATCTGTACCATTATAAACATTTGAATAAGTACCATTAGACAGAAAATAAAATCCAGGGTGTGCATAAAGGGGACCTTGATAATCTACAGGAGCATATCTGGTGTTCATTCCAAAAGTACTCGGATCCTTCTTTTTCACTAAAAACATTGTACAGTATTATTCCAGAACAATTAACATACAAAAATGCATCAGTACTATTTACTATTGGACAACATGCAGGATAATAACCAGCTTTTCGAGTAACCGTTAAACCTCGGTAATGCCAGCCCACTAAAGTGATGTTCTGCTCTCTCATATACAGATTATCACAATACGTATTATTGTCACAACCGGGATATCCCTTTCCTCTTGGCTTCCTATAATATAAACAAGGACCAGGATACCCCATTCCAAAGTCACCCCTTACTTCCACAAATTGAGCTGGGCGGATATACGTATAATTGACCAGTGACAATGGGTACGCAGTTCAAACTTGTAACTGATTCAGTGGGGTAACAAGCTGTACCTTCTCCAAAAAATCTCTTATGTGTGTCTAGAAAGACATTAATCGGGGCTGCCCTCTCGGTGCGTATTTGAGAAATAACCGTCCGTTTAGAACATGACGGTGCATCCTGATCACATTCCAAGACCCAGGACACCCCACCCAGAATCAACAGCAGTAGTAGCACAAGAGTAGCACATAATATCTTTTTCTTGGTAGACCACAATACGCGTGTATGAACAAGGGGAGTCACTGGCTACTCTTAATCAGCAACCATTCTGCCAAAGGGGTGCATAGCAAATGATAAAGCAAGGAGGCAAAATGCCAGCAGGAGGAATATCCAAGTTCCCGGTGTCCGTCAGAGCCTCACTGGTACAGGCTCCTATTGTCCATCAAAACGTTGGCACTCTTGAGCACCGGCGGTGAAGCTTGCTCTGTCCTAAGTTCGGATTCCCACGTCCATCAGGATAATGTACCCCAAGGGGATACTTTCAATCTATCCTGTCCAATGTTCAAACAGTGCACAAATCTCACATCACCCTAAACTAACTCCGTTGGTACTATAGCAAAGTACTCCTAACTTACACAGTTCATCCCTGACTTAATCTGACTTCTCCCTTGGTGCACCGTTCCTCTGCCGAGGGCGCAGATTATACCTAGTGACTCCAGGCACAGAGGGATCAGTGAAAATGGGCTCCTGGATAGCCCGTATTGTCGGAGGTACTGCTGCATTCAGCACTTCATCATTTTCCTCATCCGTTTTGGTCCAGGTCAGCCTGGCGTCACTAAAGGGGACAAACTGAGGTACCGTCTCACACTCAGAGTTCCCTAATCCATCACCCACCCATTTATCATAGGGCAGGGGTAGCGGTATCCTGCGACAGTGAGTCGCATGCACCCAGTTCTTTCGGCCAGCAACCTTGACAGCTGTACGTGTAGCCAGGAGGACCTGCTCCGGTCCCATCCACCGCGGCTTCAAACTCTTCTTCCACTGGAAGTTTTGGACCAGCACAAAGTCTCCAGGCCGAATGTCATGTCCGGGCCCCTCTGGTGTAGCTGGCAGGGCTTCCTGGACCTGTTGGTGAATAGAACGCAAATTTTCAGTTAACTGAGCAAGATAGCCAATCAGCAGCAGATACTCAATATCCGAAAACCGCCGGGGTCGCGGGACGCCCCAGACATTTGCTAGGCGTCCAAACACGACCTCGTACGGTGACAATCCTGTCCTAGAATGTGCTGTTGTTCTTGTCGACAAAAGAGCTAATGGTAAAGCATCTGGCCACTATAACCCTGTTGTCTCTTGAATCTTTGCCAATTTCAGTTTGAGAGTACCATTGTACTTCTCAACAAAACCTGCTGACTGTGGGTGGTTAGCGGCATTAAACTTCTGCTTTATGTGCAAACCCTCACATATTAACTGAATCACCTTGGCATTAAAATGACTTCCGTTATCACTCCAAATCAAATGGGGCAAGCCGAAACGAGGAAAGAACTCCTTCAGGAGTACCTTTGTGGTCGTAACGGCTGCATTGTCTTTAGTGGGATAAGCCTCAACCCATTTACTGAATGCACAGACAACCACCAGAACATACTTCAATATTGCATCTGTCTAGTTCGATATAATCTATCTGGAGGACCTCAAAAGGAAAAGTGGGTGGTGCAAAATTACCGGGTGGTGTAGGGGTACTTTTCCCAGGATTGTGCATCATGCACACCATGCAGTACTTCACTAAGTGTGCAGCTGTTTTTGAAATATTATCATTCTGCCATACAGGGTCTAACATCTTGCAAATACCCTTAGCACTGATATGGGCTGGGCCATGAGCCACCGTAACTACAGGGAGAACATATGCATCTGGTAACATCCATCTTTGTTTCCCTGACTTATCAATCCAACATCCCTCATAGTTCAACTGTGCTGTACTTTCTGGCCACGTTGCTAATTCTTCTATCGTGGCCTCACTTTGTATCTCTTTCACATTCTCAAGTGTATCCTCAAACATGGTAACTTCAGGAACCCACCTAGCGGGACCTGCTACAAACATTCTTTTCATTTTAGTCCGGGCTGTTTCCTTAGCTGTCTGATCTGCAAAAGCATTTCCCCTACTTACATCGTCAGTGACTTTCCGGTGGTCACTACACTTTATTATAGCCAATTTCTTAGGGAGTGTCAGAGCAGACAAAAGCTTCGTTATAAGGTGCCCGTGCTGGATTTTGGTGCCATGCGAAGTAAGAAACCCTCTCTCAGCCCAGAGTCGCCCAAAGTTATGTGTGACTCCAAAGGCGTACTGGCTGTCAGTATAAATATTGACAACCAGTCCCTCACTCAATTCGAAAGCTCGTACTAAGGCAACAAGCTCAGCAGCTTGGGCCGATTGATAGGGAACTTGTGATGTCTCAACTACTGTACGCAGCGTGGTGATAGCATACGCAGCAGTTGTAGTTCCATCTGGTAATTTAAAACAAGAGCTATCGACATATAGTTCCCATTGTGGGTCGGATAAGGGAACATCAGTCAAGTCTACCCGTCCTTTCGTCTCTTCTTCCGTCCGGAAGATACAGTCATGTTTATCAATCTCATTATTCTCAGAAGGGAGGGGCAGTAACATGGCTGGATTCAGAGTGGCACATCTTTTGATCGTGATGTGCAAACAATGTTAATTCATAGCCAGTCAGACGTGCACTGGTGAGGTGCTGTGTCTTAGTCTTATTCAAAAGTGTATCCACAGCATGGGGTACCATGACTGTGAGATCAGTATCAAGTACGAGTCCAGCCGATTGTCTTATCGAAACGGCCACAATCGCGACCTTCTCTTAGACAGCTCGGGAGGGCTCGTGCGACAGGGTCAAGAACAGCAGAGAAATAAGCACACGGCCGTTGCTTATCTCCAAATTTTTGCATTAAAACAGAAAGCGCGCAACCAGCCATCTCATGGTCGCACAACACAAACGGTTTGTTATAGTCGGGGGTGCCAAGTACTGAAGCCGAACAAAGCGCAGTTTTCAATTGCTCAAAAGACTGCTGACATTCAGGCGTCCAAGGCAGGGGCTCTTGCACGTCTTTAATGGTTAGTGCAAGCAAGGGTTTGATTAGTAACGAGTAGTTAGGTATCCACTGGCGACAGTAGGAAGTGATACCTGTAAAAGCGCGCACATGTTTCTAAGTTTGTGGAACGGGCATTTTAACAATGGTACTGATGCGTTCCGGGGTCAATCGCCTACCCTTGTTCGACAGTAGGTGACCTAAATAGGTGACCTCCTGTCGACAATATTGAAATTTAGAAAGAGACACCTTATGCCCATGTTGGGCCAAATGCAACAACAATTTAACTGTACTGTCTTTGCAACCTTGTTCCATATCAGAAGCGATGAGCAAGTCATCAACATACTGCACCAATACATTACCTGAGGGAAGTGAAAGGGAATCCAATTGGGACTTTAAAGCTTGACTGTAAATGCTCTGACTCTCTGTATAGCCCTGAGGAGCTCGACAGATTCTAAAGCTCCTACCAGCTAGGGTAAAACCAAATAAGTACCTACTATCAGGATGAATAGGAATACTGAAGAATGCATTTTTCAAGTCAATGACAGAGAAGAATTTAGTAGTAGAAGGAATCATTGTCAAAAGAGTAGTGATGTCAGGGACCACTGGAAACTGGGGAACCACTATTTTATTAACTTCGTGCAAATCAATCACAAAACGGTAAACATCTTCATGCTCATCAAGGGAACCTGAGGGTGTCCGTTTAAGAATTGGAAGGATAGGGCTATTACAAACATTAGCAGTCGTCTCTTCAACCACTCCCTTCTTAATCAAATCCTGAATAATTTGCAATAGGGCTCGCTCTCCTGCCTGTGGTATTTTATACTGAGGGATACGGGGCAAAATAGCACCATCCTTAACCTGTATCGGGACTGGAGGTATCTGCAGTAGTCCCACATCTGTATCACCTGTCGCCCACAAAGTGGGTGGCACATCCGCAAATTCAACAGGAAGAGGCGCATCTTTGGACAAACATTGTTTAGCACGTACTACATCTGGTCCCATCGTCATATAAACACATGCCGGGGAACAATAAATAGTAACATGCAGTTTCTTCAACAAATCCAGACCCATCAAATTTTCACCACAGTTGGATGTCAACAAGAATGGCGAATCCACATTGAAAGGACCAATAGTCAATGCAAGGGGTCTTGAAATGGGGCTTACAACCGGTACACCAGAAAAACCTACCGAAACATTATTATGGCCAGACAGAACCACCCCAGGGGCCATATTTCGAGAAACAGAACTTTTTGTCACACCTGTGTTCACCAAAAACTCCTTAGTCGAACCTTGCAGTTCCGCTGTTACATAAGGACCACGCTGGTCTACAGGTATCAGAATTGATCCCCCACTCTGTCCCTGGCTGTCCTAGCTGTAAGACATTCCTGTCACTTCCTCAACATCATAATCATCATGGTAGTATTGTCCATCCCGAGGGTCATCAAAGTAATTATTATCGGAACGACCCCGTGGGGCTACAGGATTCTGAGCCCTATCTGCCCCACCAGCTTCACGGCCCCGTCCACGAGAACCTCGTCCTCTCGGGACCGCTACCTTCTGCAAAAGCACAGGACACTCGCTACGCCAATGTCCCTCCTCTTTACAGTACGCACATTGATTCGGACCCAAAGGCGTAGTTGCTGGCTGACTACTAGACATGGAAGCTGTCGAGCAGGACCAGCACGTCCTCTCCCATTCCTTATAAAAGCCTGCTATAACAACACCTTCGTCTTTAAATCCTTATGCCTCTTCTCTGTCCTCTCCTTTTCCTCATTATCCCTATGCTCATAATATTGTGCCATATTCAAAATGACAGGGGGGAAGAGGTGGACCAAGTACTTTTAGAAGCCTGCAATCGCAATTTCAGGAAGCAAATTAGAGACAAATCTATTAACAAACAACCAAACACCTCCCTCAATAGACAAATCCTGCCCACTGTAATCCAAAAATGTACCTTCAAATCAGGTGAAGAAATCAGACACACTCATCTTTCTTTTGTCGACAAGCTGACAATTTATCCCAGTCCACCTTTCTAGGTGGAATAAGAGAATGCATGTATGTAATGATGCGGCCTGGCAAAGCAAGTATCTCCGCCTGAGGCTTATCACCTGGCTTTCTTTCCTGGTCCCATGCCTTAATTTGATCCCAAGTACCACCCAACTCCGGAACATGATCTTGAGTATGGACCTGCCTCTAAATATCAAACAGAACAAGAAGGCTAAAAAACATTTCAATGTCAGCAAGAGTCATTACCGTCGAAGAAGCAGCTTCAGTTAATTCTTTATAATAAGCAGTAGGATTTTTCCTGGGATGTGGCAAATGAGTCTTAAGGGATAAAACCTCACTTCTTTTCCACAGAGTATAATCCCATAGGGGGATATTAGCAACAACTTGCGATAATTATCGCAAAGCGCGCTTAGCGCGTTTTTTGTTATCGCCGCCTATCGCTGGATATTATCGCGGAGATAACACGCTATTCGCAACGTTTATCTCCAATGCGACAAAATATCCAGCAATAGCGGCGAAATGCGTGAATATCGCTGAAAATCCAACGATATTCACGCATTAACGCCATGGTGGACTTAGCCTGACAATCCACCTCCCATTGAAGAAACAGGTAAGTCATGTTTTTAGCAGGTGTTAAATTCTAGCGATAATCGCGCTTAGCGCGACTTTTTTTATCGCTTCGCCTGCGTTGCTAATAGGGGGAAGTTGTGTTAGCGACTGTTTTCAGTCGCTTTTAGTTGGGAACGCCTACCTTGCATGTCATTAGCGATAATTATCGCTGGCATGCAAGGCGATGGGAAAACCGGCCGCTATCGCCAGAAAGCTGTCGCTAACGCCTGTTAGCGACAGCTTGCTGATAGGGCGATAAAAAAATCGCCGCTTTAGCGGCAAAAAGTGCCGCCAAAGCGGCGATAAAGCCCTTGCTAATATGCCCCATAGTTCTTGAAACCAGGCAGCCACTGCCGCTCGAGTAACATTACCTCGCCCATCCGTTAACTCTGGTATCTCTGGGTGATATATAGGATGAACCTCTCTCATCGGAAACTGAGGCACTGACTTGAGACTTTTCTCATGCAGTCTTCCCCTATAAGCTATTATTGTCGTAACATTAGCAAAGACTTGTTCTGGCCCAATTCACTAATATACACTCGATCTCTAATGTCATATAAAATGTGAGGTGCTTCCGCTTCTAAGTACTGTTTCCAGAGACCAATCGAAGTAGCAGACATGTGTTTAAGGGCATGCTGCTGTATAAAGGGCTCAAAATCTTTCATAGTCGCCCAGACATCCTCTACACTATAGATAGGATTACGGGCCCACTGTGCAGACTGATTGGCTATTACCTGTTTCTCTTCGTCACCCACATCAGATTGCAGTAACTGTCCCATGAGCCCCTTAAATTTCATCCAATCCCAGTCCTCAAATCCACGTACCGGTGTCCCACTACTTACCAATGTCGGAGGATGAAAAACCACAGTGGGAGAAGCAACAGAAGGAACAGGCAATATTGACGCTGAGGGTTGTGTCGCGGGAGAAAGAGCTGGCGAAAGGGACGCTGAGACAATAGGTGTGGCAGGAGTACTAACAGTCACAGGGGCCACAGACGGCAAAGAAACGGAAGAGAGAGGAGCAGGAGGAGCCGAAGCCACAGCCGTTGACATGACAGCGGTAGACACAGGGACAGAGACAGTGGACGCAACTGTAACGGCGGCTGTGAGGACACCGGAACAGTGGGATATATTCTTTGCGGAGCATATGGAGGTGGGGGTCGGGCATCCAACAATTCTTCCACAAAAGTATCATCTTCCTCCTGAGCCACATACGATTTATCAATATGTAATCAAAACCTTCTATCTTCACACTCAACACCCTTCTCCTGTTTTTCCCTGTCATATGCTACAGCTTTCTGAGTCAATGTCTGCATTCTCCCTTTCCGGGCCTCTTTTTCTGCCTTCAATCGCCTCTGTCTGGCTACTTTCTGCCATGTTCTGAGGGAATCAAACATAGACTGCCTCCTTCGTTTCTTAAACAACTGTTCTTGTAAATACTCAATCTTTTGTTCATCAAAAGTGCCCGTCAACGGCTACTGTAACTCGGTATTGTCCCTCGTATATTTGTGCCATAGTGTACTAAACATAATAGGGCCAAGACCATGCTTCACATACATATCAAAATTGGGAGTGCCTTCTGGAGGCGCCGGCTGAGCTTCTTTCAATCGAGCATCTGCAGAACAACAGCGGCAGCACAAAGAAATCAATTTGCTAACACTAGGCATTTTCAAACATTCACTATGGTATGCCTGACAAAACAAGTGCAAATGCTTCTTTTCCAAAGACGGTCCTTAGACCGCACCAAATACAAACCAAAAATGGTACCATAGCCACAAAGAACCAAAACAAACTCACCTGATATATGCAGGTCAAAGCAAATTGATTCTCCACTGCCGACTCTTCAGACCAAACGGTCACATCCAAGGGTTTCGCCGTTCAGGACTCCAGTCGGGATGACCACTGGGCGAGGCACCGTCCGGCAGGACAGAAGGGGCAGCTGCGAGTACCAGAAACTCTTCGTGCAAGGATCCTGATCCATCTGTCCGACCCGACAATAGCCTCGACCTCCCCCCCCGTCCACGGAAGGGGATGGGTCACTCACCCGAAGGAGTCCCTGTTCGGGCGCCAACTGAAGGAAGTGGCCCGGTTCGGGTCACTAATGACCACCTCTCGGCCTTCCACTAAAATGAAGAGTCGGTCAGACAGTAGAGAATACAAACCAATATCTGTTTATTAAAGTACACTCAGAGCGGAGCCCAATCTGCCCAGTCGCTTAGGAGTGCTGCAGAGGGACTGACATCAGCAAGCATAACAATACATTACGTACACTTCGAAACCAATGAAAGCACGCCCACCATGGAAGGAATTTTCCAGAGAGATGCAGCTGGACAATAAATTACAAAGGAATAAGTTTCGATTCTGAGGCCGGGCACACATTATCTACTATTCAAGGTCACTCTGCCTGTGCCCGCCACTAGACAAGTGGGAGAAGGCTTACATCTAATGAAAGGTATGCTCTAATAAGAACAGTGCATTCATTAGTGTAACAAGACTCAGCTCTGAAGAAACATAACCTAGAGAAGGCCGTTTCTCGGAAATGACAAAGGATTGCTTTCGATCATGATACAAAAAGGCACCCATACACAAAATGGCACCGTGCATGCTGACTTACGTAAAGCAATGCGAATGCATAATGTTTTTATTCCAACAGAAGCCTGGGTCAAGGGCAGGCCTGTCCTTGCCAGGAAGAGGCAGGGTAGGGCCACCTCCATTGGTTTTGCTTGTGACAAATTCATTCTTTTGGGATTTTACTGAGAGGCTCTGCTCCGCAACTTAAACACATTCTATGGCATTGGACAAGAACATCAGACCAAGAAAAACAGGTGGTGTATGACTTGTTTTTGTTGCTTTATCGTTTGGCCTGTGGGACGTGAAGCTGCTCTCTCCACGCGGAAACTGCCTAACGCGCTGAAAACAGCTGAACACTTGTCCGATTGTAGCTATGTTAGGTAGGAATTGTATGTGACATCAGATACATTTTTCCTTTATCTCCCTCCTACTTTATATTTCTCTTCAAGATGGGCAAAACAAAGGCTATAAACCCTTCAAAGAAAAAAATGTCAGGAAAAGCATACCTCACTTTAATGAACTATGGGGCATATTAGCAAGAAGAGGCGATAATCATCGCTAACCCTGCTTAGCGTGATTTTTTTATCGCCGGCTATCGCTGGAATATATCGCCACGCTAACGCTGTATTAGCAACGATTAGCGCTATGGTGATGAATATTCCAGCGATAGCGGGGAAATGGGCCAACATCGCTGAAAAACCAGCGATGTTGCATGGAGAAGGGAGAACACCTTGCTGATACGACCCTGTGGTCGTATCAGCATAATCCACCCCCCATGTTAGGTATGGCTAACACCTGCTAATTGCAGGTGTTAAATAAATGGCGATGACCTCGGTTAGCGCGACTTTTCACGTCGCTAACTGGGGCCATGGCCACCTTGCTAATAGGCGATAGGCCTGTTAGCGAGTGTTTCCCAGGTTTGTTCGTCGGGAACGCCCACTTTGCATGTCATTAGCGATAAATATCGCTGACATGCAAAGCGGTAAACAAACGGGCGCTAATGCCCGAAAACTGTCTCTAACTGCTGTTAGAGACAGTTTGCTGATAGGGCGATATAAATATCGCCGCTTTAGCGGCAAAAAGTGCCGCTAAAGCGGCGATAGTGCCCTTGCTAATATGCCCCTATATCACTGGGGCAATGGGAGCAGTTGAAAAACAGATTTTAACTGTGGAAGTGATCTTGAACTCAGGTGGGGAGGGGGCTGTTGTATTGCATGATCAGGGGCAAGGGGTTAACCCTGTTATTTCTGCTGAGAGTGGGAAGAGGCATACAAATCAAAATGGGTGTGTACAGCATGCTCCTGACCTTATATTTGTTAGTGAACATGAGCCCGATTTACAACTACCGTCGAAACGCCCTAGAAATCCAGAGACCAATCCGAAAGATAATAACGCTGGGGCTGAAAGTTCTTGTTCTAAATCTAACCCATCAGCTATCCCAGTTATAGAGGGGACACAGAGAAGAATCCAAATGAAAGCACCACCTCAAATTTCTCCTTGTGATTTAAGAAAACTGACTTCTGCAGTTGAAGGATTAGACACATTCATAAGATCAGCAATAGGCACACTAACTTCTAGAGTGGTACAATTGGAGACAACACTAAATACATGTATGGATACGCTAAAGGCGGAAAGGGTTCAGCACACAATACAAAAGCAAGGGTGAGAACGCACGACTATAAATAGAGGGGAGAATACAACTAGGTTAGATGGCCAGTCGGGTCATTTAACAGACAGCCTGGTTACAGAAAGGTACTGTAAGGAGTGTGTGTCGAGAAAAGGCAAAAATACAATAATAGGCAATACGATTGCTCCACGACACCTTATACCTATAGACAAGACGGGAGAAAATATAATGAAGCATGGATGCCCACGCATAACTAGTAACTACCTGCCCAACACATCGCACTCTTTACAATCTAGGAATCCCCCTCATATAGACCGACTGGATCTGCCACCAGCAGCAACTCCTTATGTAATAGTATTAGCGAACATCCCTACCATATCAGATAGGAAAAGAATCCTGGGATACCTTGAGGAATAAAGCCCTGCACTGGGTGGGGACTAAAATGGGGCTAACATAGGCTCTTTTTTCCGACATTAAAATGGTCAGAAGAGTGACTTGGATTGGGACTGGAAAACTCTACCAGGCGACTGTGTTGTACTATCATTTAAAACCCTCCACCTGGTAGAAACCATTATTAATAGAGCCAGTACTTCTATGGTCTCCAGGTATAGTGTCAACCTATTGCCGTTAGACTACTTCTATCAGTCGACAGGCAAAGTGGAGGCAACAAAGAACAGAGGGGACATAATTGAGGGAGGCCTTCATAAGGCTCTGTATAATATTCCAGTTAGCAACCGTTTTGAAGGATTGCCAGCGCTAGATGGTGTAGATTGACTCCCTGCAGAACATTCCATAAATATTAGACACAATGTGCACAGAATACACATGGGTCTATCACCTATGCAAAGGGCTGATATAGGGGAAGACGTAGGAAACGCACTTGCTACAATTACTTTAACTATGACACCCTATCCCCCTCAAAATGCTAATGGTTCTAAAGACATAGACAATAAAAGAGATGATCAGGGCACTACGCTATTCTGGAATGTTGCGGGCCTACGAGCTAAAGCCGCAATACCTGTATGGACGGATTTTGTTACCAATTTTAGTATTCTCTGCCTTCAATAAACCTGGGCCAAGAGTAGACCTTCCACACTTCTGCTGTACTGCCTGTACATGGGAGATCTAAAGGAGGGCTATGTACATATATCTCAAATTATATGAACGTGACCAAGATAAAGTTGCTTGCATCCGAAATTCATTATCAAATTATTACAATTGAAATAGACAAGTACTGTAGCATAGCTGTGATAAATTATTATAACAATGCTTCGCCTGAACAGATTTGTGTGACCCTTAGACAACTGTGTAACAATCTTTTGTACATACACAATGACGTAGTAAAATATATGTTTGTACTCTGGGGTGGGAAATTTAATATCAGTTGGTGTCCATACTATGCAGGAAAAACCTGTGGGTTAAACATTAGATGGTGATACAAGCTACACTCATTTTCCTCACTCGCTCTATGGGGATAGTTTGAATGACATCTTGTTTAAGTTTGATTTAGGTTTTGCTAATGAATTATGCACTCCACCAGTCCCATTTGATTGCACCTTTAATAGGAGAGGTGCAAACACGACTTTAGATTATGAGGGAATCTAATGGTAATTGACCCTTGATATAAACTGGATCTGTGGGTGCAGATTTATACTTTTTATCTACCCTTGGTGTAAGAATTCTAGCGCGAACAGGATCTTTAAAAATGTTGTCCGTATGTTTTAGCATGCCCTTAAGCATAGGCAGTGTATGCATGGATCTTTGTGAAGAGCTAAGTGTTTCAAAGAGAAAATCCTCCTCAAGGGACTCTTTATGAAGCTGAACTCCATGATATTCAGCAGCCCTATTTATTAACTCTATGTACCCTACATTATCATCAGGTGGAGAGGGTTTTGTGGGGTATAAGTCTGGATTGTTATCTGTGTTTGGATCTGTATTATAATCATCCCATGAATCAGGACTATTATCGTCTACCCTATCTCCATCCCCATCCTCCTGGTTGTCAGGTGATTGTGGTGGTGGTGAATTTGTGGGTGTTATTATTAAATTTGGGTTAGGTGGGGAAATGGGTGATACAGGAGGAGGAGAGGGATTAGTACCAACATGTTTCCTCTTGAGAGGAATGTGGTAAGCGTCCTCTGTTTCTGGTTTGCGTTTTAATGGCAATTTTGCGTGAATATGTCCAGTATTGGGATTGATGACCAGTTCCTTTTGTTTTGGGTCCGGGTTTGAAGGCGGGACGTCAAAACGATGCTCCTTTGATGGAGTCGGAGCGTTTTTTTGTTTCAGTGCCAATATTTTCGGAGCCGATGTTTTTGGCGTCGAAGTGTTCGGATCCGAAGATGGTTTCGGTAGCGAAGGGATTGTCACCAAAACATGCTTCGATTTCGGTGCTGATTGCTTTGGCTCGTGCCCAAATGCGGCCGACTCGATCCCGAGCCGGAAGGCTTTAATATTTGTTTCGGTGCCAGGCCCGAAGGTGGGCGTTCGAAACATGGTCTTGGTGCCGACCTTGGCCCGAAGGCAGAGGAGAAACCGGAGCCTTTTTCTTGGGCAGAGGTATAGTTTGGGGCAGGGGAGGATCGGCACTAACGATACGCTGACCCTGCAGGATGTCTTCGTTCATGTCGGCGTCGACTTCTGACAAGGAAATGTGTTCTTCTTCTTCCTCGGCTCCTTGAGCGTCGAAGACCTTGTGTTCGGAATCTTCTCCGAAGAGATCCGGAGCGGAGGCGCTGTGTTGATGTTGCATTTCGTGACGTCGAGCCCGACGGTCACGGAGCGTCTTCTTGGATCGGAAGGATCTGCACGAGTCGCAGTCTTGTTCGTCGTGCTCCAGGAAAAGACACAAGTTACACACGTCGTGCGAGTCGGTGCGCGGGTACTTGGCGTGGCACCGAGGACAGAATTTAAATGGAGTCCGTTCCATCGACTGCGAGCTGGCCCGACGCAGCTAAACCCAATGCCCTTCCACGAAGTTTCCGATCGAAAGAGATTTTTCCTGAACGATACGATACGCGGAGAATGGGAAATGCGATTGAATAACAATACTGTCGAGGGTAAGTGGATTGCGCACCGAGGGGAACCCGAGAAACGGTGTCGAACCGGAGCACAGCAATTCACGTCCAAACCCGATGGCGGAAAAAAACAATCTAACAATGGAGTTAATGCCCATGCGCACTATCACCGAATGGAGGAGTCACCTACCTCGTGACTGGAAAGACTTCTTCGAAGAAAAACAAAGTGCAAACATCCGGATCCAACACTAGGTGGCAGGAGTATGCAAAGCATGTGATCTACAGCTCACATGCCTAGAAAAAATACCGTTTATTTTTATAAATTGGTGTCGGATTTCTTGAGTGACGTGTTGATTTCTTCAATTGTTTTGGTGTTTTAGTGCTGTTTAAATGCTTAACACTTGTTTCTCTGTGTTAACCTTGCTGCTCAGTGCTACAGGTAGCCAGGGTTGAGCTGAGGGTTTTACAGAAGAAACCTATTGGACTTAAAGTGTATCACACGGTGAGGTTGCACAACTACACCATATAATACACCACATTTTTCACAACCACCATGTGGCAGACTGTCATAAGTGCCAGTGTTGACAATTAAGTGCAGAGCACCAAAAACCACCAGCTCAAATTAAACACTGGCCACATCCCTTCTGCCCTCTCCAATGTTTTTGCTGGCCCCATCGTTGTTCCTTGCCCCATTGCTCCTGCCCCCCTCCTGTATAGTTGTTTGCCCTGTACGTCCCACCCCCGCCTGTGTTGTTGCTTGTCCCTGCCATTGTGGTTTGTCCCCGCGTTGTTGCTTGTCCCTGCCTTCCACCCCCGTCACACTGTTGCTTGCCCCATCCCTCTTGCCTCCCTCCTGCCTCTCCTGCGTTCTTGCTTGCCCAGTCATTGTTGTTTGCCCTGTCCCTCCCACTTCCCGCGTTGTTGCTTGCCCCATCCCTCCGCCCTCCTCATGTGTTGTTGCTTGACCTGCTCCCCCACCTCCCTCCCACTTTGTTGCTTGCCACCTGCCCCTCCTGCGTTGCTGCTTGACCGCTCCTATCCCAGCACTGGCCATGTGAAAGAGCTTCTTTTTCTTTCACCTATGCTGCACAGCAGACGCACTGCTGTACCACATGGCTAAATGACATTGACAAATCCAGTAGCACTCAAATAGGCAAGAGCTATTGGCTTTGCCAATGATTGTTTATCATTATCTTTGGGTGGGAATGCCAGGAGTTTTGGGAAGCCGTTTCAGACCCATAAATGTTTAAATCTGTAGATAAAAACAAAAAAGATCAAGGTATTTTATGGGAATTGGACTGGGAAAGTTTTAGTAGCAGGAAAGACTTGAGGTACATTAAGTACAGTTAGGAACGAGGTTCTCTTCTGGCTTATTTATTGCATACCATATCAAAATTATCTAAGGGGAAAATTTGTTCCTTTACGATTCTTGCTCATTCTCATATTTAAATTTCGATCTGGTTGAAGGACTTTCAACTCATCTACTCATAACTGTCCTGTTTTGAATCAGCTGGACAGATATTTTTAAAGCCAGTCTTATGAAGTTGGTAAAAGTAATTGTCTTTCATTGACAATATTTGCATTTAGTGGCCAAATTTCGAGAATGGTAACTTGCTTAGTTAGAATTAATGATTTCTCTTGTACTTATCTTGATAAGCTGGTTACGTTTTAAAATTGTTTTTTTTTTTTTACGTGTGAGTCTGAGACCAAACAAAGTGGTTTAAGATATTTTTGTTTCTGTGTATTGCTAGAACTATCCCTTATACTGGTTTCTAATGTCCGTGAACGGGCAAATTCACAAACCTCTGGGGATGCCCCTCCTCCAGACAAGGAATCTAAACTAATAGATGCCTCGGGAAAAAGAGTAGCTGCACAGGCTGCCAATCACTGGCGTATTGCCAATACCCAAGCTCTTTTAGCTAGATACGACAGAGCGCACTATGATGAATTGGAACAATTGCTCCAATTTCTAAAGCACACGACCTAATTCAGGAAGGGAAACTAATTTCAAACACTTCTATTAGATGCGCTTTAGATGCGGCTGACACTGCCGCTCGTTCAATCAACACCAGTGTCTTGCTAAGAAGGCATGCCTGGCTAAGAATTTCAGGGTTTAAACCTGAAGTTCAGGCTTTTATCTTAAATCTACCTTTTGATAAAGAGCATCTCTTTGGTCCTGTGGTAGACACTTCCCTAGAGAAGATGAAGAAGGACACAGACATTGCAAAATCAATGGGAGCCCTGCAGTCCCCATCTAATCGGGGTTCTTTTCGTTGCTCTTTCTACAACAGGGCCTCCAAAAGCATATCTACGGACAACACCTCAACATCATATAGAGGCAACAGTAAGTCACCCTCTTCAAGAGGTTACTTTCGAGGCGGATATATAGGCAATAATGGCAAGGGAAGGGGTAAAGGTTCCACACCCCACACCTCCCCCTCAACAAACAAACAGTGACTTGCCTCCTCTTCCCCCTATCATTCCACACCTGTCGGGGGACGTCTCTCTCAATTCCTCCCCGTCTGGCATACGATAACTTCAAACAGATGGGTCTTAGGAAATATCCAATCTGGTTATTGCCTGGAGCTTACCAACAATCCCCCAAACATTCCTCCACGTTCACACAAAATGTCACCAGAGCATCTACACCTCCTCAAACAGGAGGTTCACTCTCTTCTACAAAAGGGAGCTATAGAGCCCGTACCTTTACAATATCAAGGATCCGGCGTGTACTCCCTATACTTTCTAATACCCAGGAAGGACGGCTCTCTCAGCCTATACTGGACCTCAGAGAGTTAAATCAATACATTCAGGGCCGGCTTTAACACTGGTGGCGCCCTGTGCGAAAATGTTTGTTGGAGCCCTCCCCAATGACCACCTCGGCCACGGATTCCCTCGCTAGCACCTTTTAATACTGCCTCTCGAGTGTCCATAACCACTGTCTCTCAGATTCATTTAGCTTTATAGCACCACTCATACCAGTGTAAGGTGTCAGAGCACTTTACATCACACACACACACTGCGCAGGGACAATCATATGTGTGTAAATCAGTGTATAGGAAATGTTTCATCAGACAGGACTACAAGGTGAAGTTTAGGGGTGACGTCATCGATACTGGTAGGCAATATAGTTTAAGAGTCCTTATTCTGGAAAAGCACAAATTCAGAATTTAAAACGTAATACCATTGTTAGGGGTTCTCTTTAATAATAAGAATTGTTTTCTACCCAAATGAACCCTTTAGGCAAGATTAGGATGATGAAAGACTGGGCAAAAAACATATAACTCTAACATATACCTTGCAGTTGCATGCAACTCTTTAATGACTGTTAATAGCTCAATGTTCTATATTAGGATTCCGACTTATAAACACAAGTAACAAAAGGAGCTCTCTTACAGAAGCAGTAACCCACTGACCTATTTACATTAAATGCACTTTGTTATCTGCATGGTGCACGTTCTTAGCAGTAGGCATTTTAACCCTCTGCACTACATTAGGATGAGTCAAAACTTCGATTAATCCCCGGAGTTATCTTGACATTTTAATTGATGCCTGAAAATTGCTGGAGGCCAGGAACGCGGCAGCAGGTGCTTTTAAAATGATAATATACTTGCAAAAATAACGCCCCCACCCCAAGTCAGCGCCCGGTGCGGTGGCACTGATCGCACCGACCTAGAGCCGGCCCTGCTGTGACATGTGTTCTGGAGCCTCAGATGCAAGTGCCCTGCACCATTGCCATCACGTCACGGATGCTGTGAGATGTGTCCTGGCGTCTCACATGCAAGTGACCTGTACCACTGCCATCACGTCACGGATGTTGTGAGATGTGTCCTGGCGCCTCAGATGCAAGTGCCCTGTACCACTGTCATCACTTCCCGTGCGCCTCTAGTTTGGGTTTTAAACCCTGGTCACGGATGCTGTGAGACAGGGCCGGCTTTAACACTGGTGGCGCCCTTTGCGAAAATGTTTGTTGGAACCCCCCCAATGACCACCTCGGCCACGGATTCCCTCGCTAGCACCTTTTAATGCTCACTCTCGAGTCTCCATAACCACTGTCTCTCAGATTCATTTAGTTTTATAGCACCACTCATACCATTGTAAGGTGTCAGAGCACTTTACATCACATACACATTGCGCAGGGACAATCATATGTGTGTAAATCAGTGTATAGGAAATGTTTCATCAGACAGGACTACAAGGTGAAGTTTAGGGGTGACGTCATCGATACTGGTAGGCAATATAGTTTAAGAGTCCTTATTCTGGAAAAGCACAAATTCAGTATTTAAAACGTAACACCATTGTTAGGGGTTCTCTTTAATAATAAGAATTGTTTTCTACCCAAATGAACCCTTTAGGCAAGATTAGGATGATGAAAGACTGGGCAAAAAACATATAGCTCTAACATATACCTTGCAGTTTGCATGCAACTCGTTGATGACTGTTAATAGCTCAATGTTCTATATTAGGATTCCGACTTATAAACACAAGTAACAAAAGGAGCTCTCTTACAGAAGCAGTAACCCACTGACCTATTTACATTAAATGCACTTTGCTATCTGCATGGTGCACGTTCTTAGCAGCAGGCATTTTAACCCTCTGCACTACGTTAGGATGAGTCAAAACTTCGATTAATCCCCGGAGTTATCTTGACATTTTAATTGATGCCTGAAAATTGCTGGAGGCCAGGAACGCGGCAGCAGGTGCTTTTAAAATGATAATATACTTGCAAAAATAACGCCCCCACCCCAAGTCAGCGCCCGGTGCGGTGGCACCGATCGCACCGCCCTAGAGCCGGCCCCCCTACATTCACTCAGATCATTTTCATATGGTGACACTTCAACAAGTGCTCCCACTCCTACAGCAAGGCGACTTTATGTCTACTCTAGACTTAAAGGACGCATACTTCCATATTCCAATACATCCCGCTCATCGCAAATACCTCAGGTTTGTGGTGGCGGGACAACACTACCAGTTCAAAGTGCTTCCATTTGGAGTCACCACTGCTCCCAGGGTATTCACCAAATGCCTGTCAGTAGTCGCTGCTCACCTGCAAAGACAACATATTCATGTCTTCCCATACTTAGACGATTGGCTCATCAAAGCCAGTTCTTACCGAAAGTGTCTGCAGCACACTCAAATAACAGTACAGTTACTGCATGATCTCGGGTTCACAGAAAACGTGTTCAAGTCCCATCTCCAACCTTCCAACATGCAAACGTACTTAGGAGCCACTCTCAATACTCAAAAAGCTCTAGCCTGTCCCAATGCAGCAAGAATCTGCAATATTCAGACTCTAATTTCACAGTTTCAACCCAACCAGTCATTACCAGCTCGAGTATATATGCAACTACTGGGAATGATGGTGTCTTGCATCATGATAGTTCCCCATGCCAGACTTCAAATGCGTCCCCTTCAGGAATGCTTAGCACGTCAGTGGAATCAGTCTCAGGGTCAATTGTCAGATCTAGTGTTGGTAAACGGCCGCACCCATCGCTCTCTGCAGTGGTGGAATCCACAAAACCTATCCAAAGGGCGGCCCTTAATCGACCCAGTTTTACAGACAGTGCTAACAGCAGACGCATAGCTCACTGGTTGGAGAGCTCATCTCCAGACTCTCACGATTCAAGGTTTGTGGAGTAAAAACCAAAAGCAACTTCATATAAGTCATCTAGAGCTGCTAGCAGTATTTGTAGCGCTCAAAGCCTTCCAGACTCACCTTGCAGGCAAAACTGTCCTGATACGCACCGACAACATAACAGCCATGTATTACATACAGAAACAGGGGGGGGGGACACACTCTCTCCAGCTTTCAAGCCTTGCACAAGCCATTTGGAGGTGGGCCATACATCACAGAATTTATCTCCTGGCAGAACACCTCCCAGGAGTAAACAATCAGATCGCAGATATTCTCAGCAGGCAGAAACAACAGATTCACTAGTGGGATCTTCACCCTCAAGTTCTCCTCCCATTCTTTCAAATGTGGGGCTTTCCACAGATAGATCTGTTCGCAACACACGAAAACGCAAAATGCCCAAACTTCGCCTCCAGATATCCACACCCATTGTCCAAAGGCAATGCACTATGGATGAACTGGTCCGGGATATTTGCCTACGCTTTTTTGCCTCTCCCACTCATTCCACTGGTGGTTCGAAAGCTCAGACAAACATCCCTCACACTGATCCTAGTAGCTCCCACATGGGCCTGTCAACCTTGGTTCACTACCCTGTTGGAGCTCTCAGAAGTTCCTCATCAAAAACTACATCTCACACCCAGTCTCCTCACACAGAGCCATGGAGAGATACGACATCCAGATCCCAAGGATCTCAACCTAGCGATCTGGCACCTGAAATCATAGAGTTTGGATATCTGAACCTTCCACCAGACTGTATGAATATCATTAAAAAGGCCAGAAGGCCTACTACAAGGGCTTGCTACGCAGCTAAGTGGAAGCAGTTTGTTATATATTGTAATAACAACCATATCAACCCGCTAGATGCTTCCATTCAAAATATCATTTGTTACTTACTACACTTGCAGCAGTCAGGATTGACTTACACATCCATACGCTTACATCTCGCTGCAATAGCTGCATACCTTCAAAATAGACAACATCTGTCTCTTTTCAGAGTACCCGCTATCAAGGCTTTTATGGAACGACTCAAAAGAGTTATTCCACCAAGACTTCCCCCTGCTCCAGTGTGGAATCTTAACATTGTCCTTACCAGACTAATGGGTCCACCTTTCGAGCCATTGCACAAATATGTACGGCAAGTTCTCACTTGGAAAGTTGCTTTCCTCATTGCTATTACATCACTGAGGAGAGTGGGTGAGCTTCAGGCACTAACCATAAAGTAACCATTTTGTCAAGTCCACCACAACAAAGTGGTCCTTCGCACTAATCCCAAATTCCTACCCAAAGGGGTATCTGCCTTTCACATCAATCAATCTGTTGAGTTGCCTGTGTTCTTTCCTCAACCAGATTCAGTGGCAGAACGAGCTCTACACACATTAGATGTAAAACTAGCATTATTGTATTACATAGAAAGAACAAAACCATTTCGTAAAACTAAACAGCTCTTTGTGGCTTTTGCTCCACCACACAAAGGCAATCCTATTTCTAAATCGGGTATTGCTCGGTGGATAGTTAAATGTATTCAAACATGCTCTGCAAAAGCAAAGAGGACTTTACCAATACCCCCAAGAGCGCATTCCACCCGCAAACTAGGGGCTACCATGGCTTTCTTAGGAAACCCCATAGCTGACATCTGTAAAGCTGCAACATGGTCTACACCGCACACATTCACCAAGCACTATTGTGTAGATGTGTTAGCGAGACAACAAGCTAATGTAGGCCACCGCTTTGGGAGAATACTGCTCTATAGTCTATGCAAAGCATGTGATCTATAGCTCACATGTCTTGAACGGAAAATGTTACTTACCCAGTAAGCATCTGTTCTTGGCATGTAGAGCTGTAGATTCACATGCGCCCACCCAACTCCTCGGGTTGCTATACCTGTTGCAGTTCTCTCTTACTTTATATACATGCGCATAGACATCTCTATCCTAATCTTACTAACTCCATTCTCACCCTCTGCGGGAAAACAATCTAACAATGGAGTTGATGCCCATGCGCACTATCACCGAAAGGAGGAGTCACCTACCTTGTGACTGGAAAGACTTCTTCGAAGAAAAACAAAGTGCAAACATCCGGACCCAACACTAGATGGCAGGAGTATGCAAAGCATGTGAATCTACAGCTCTACATGCCAAGAACAGATGCTTATTGGGTAAGTAACATTTTCCTTACAAGAATTTAGACACTTGAACAAAAAAGTTCCACTGGAGGGTTCCCGAAATGTAGATTTTACAAGCAATAATCGATCAAAGCAAACACACTCAAACGCAAACAAGACTTGGCAAAAGTACTTGGGGTGACCAACTCCGGCAGGGAGCTAGTCAGGGACCAGCAAGGTCCTCAAGAGCAGTTACCTTCCCAGGGGAAGCAGTCCTCCAACATTTCTATACACTTTATCCACGATGCAATGGATTCTTATGGAGTGGTCCTGATGCAAGGGATGTAGGATGCTGAAGATACTCAAAGGATGCTGTGGATGCAACGAGGCCAATGGGGGTCTTCCTGCAGGGATTCTTCGGACCAGAGCTGGGAAGTTAGTAATAGAGAGTATATGGCCTGACCTACTTGTTAGCTAAGAAGGAGTAGGCTGCTGATACCTACTCCTGCACCCTGTTTCATGGTTGCCTTCTAGTTCGCACATGGGGTTTGTGTGTGTGTTTTGGGCCATTTGATCTTTGGTGTAAGGGCATCTTATGTTGGCGTTTCCAGCTATAATTGGCAGGCCTGGGAGTTGGGATGTACACCAACATGAAAGTGCAGTTTTGGCCTTGTCATGAGCGACTTGAGGAAGGGAAGAGGAGGAGCAAGAAAAGAGCAGTCAAATCAATTGCAGTGAGACAATCAACAGGACATGCCACCAGACTAGGTCCTTGCAGGTGAATAGAGTCTGTTTAACATATTTCAAACAGGGGACTGTCATTGAACCTTGATTACCCAGGATGTCTATGAGTCCTGACCTATAGGGTTCTAGCTCGTTAATTAGCCATATCCACAACCAATATAGGATTGGTTTAAGCCTGATTTTAGCAGATATTGGTTGCATAGTCAGACCAATTTTAAAGAAAATTTATGGGGTACTTTGCAAAGTCGTAGTGCAGTCCTCAAGAATTTATTCTCAGCGACCCCCAATGGCTCAACATTGCTATGACCCCAAATTTTGAAGCTCTATATGGCTGCAGCCATAGCTCACGCTCTCTAAATTTCCATAAGAGGAGTTACTGGATGAAAAGAAGTATTCTTTGCAAAGCTTAGTGCGGCTGCCACCCTATGGTTAAGCAGAAGAGTGCTCCTTGTTATTTGACTGGCCCAAGTGTTACTGGTTGAGAGACAGACACCCAGGCAGTTGAAGTCCGATACCCTCCCCAATATTGCACCCTCCAGTCTCGAAAACCCTCTAAAATTTCTATGGGGATTGTCATGAATTTTGTTTTATTTGTGTTCATGACTAGACTGCGATTAGTGCAAAAGGGATTAAACCTGAGAAGGGCCTCAATTCCCTTTGGAGTTTTCGATACCAATAAGGTGTTGTCAGCGAACTGTAACGCTGGGGATTTAAAGCCGCCCAATACTGGGTAATAAGTTACACAACCCATAAGGAAATCCACCCATCTGTTCCCCATTAACACCCAAGCTAATTTGTGCATAATTAGTTATATGGAGGCACACTATGATGTCCAGCAAGGATGGCGGTAGCCCAACATCTCTTAAGATACACAAGGGTCTGGCTCTTGGAACTATATCAAAGGCAGCCTTACATAAAGGATGCCCCTATTTATATCCACCACTTTTCATCTTAATAACCGGAGTCTGAAAACTTGATCTATCATACTTGTTTTACAACTGAACCCAGTCTGAAACTGGGATAATATCTTATTGCCTCCACCCAGGACATCAATTTGTTAAAAATGTGTTTGCAAAATATTTTGTGACCGGTGTCTTTAAGACTTATTGGATGATTGATAATTAGCTGGATCAGATCTTAGGCCCTTCTTGAGAATAGGAATGATCTCTGCTCTTCTCCAGGTTGCAGGGATTGGTGCACATGCCATGATAACATTGCCAATTTGATTTAAATACGGTCTCCAAACATCTGGCTCTGATTTATATAAGTCCACAGGCATCTTATTCGGGCCTGGAGCCTCACCCGCCTTCTCACACAAATGGCTCTACGTGTTTCGTCCAAAGAGAAGTATGCAGTAGCATGTGCTACCTCTAAGCGGGGGCACAATAATATCTCCTAGGGAATCGTCTAATTCGGTAGCCAATGTCTCTATATCCGATATTCTATGGGCTATATCGTCAACGTTTCCTTTACTATAAAGAGCCTGAAAATTAGCGACCCAGTCCGGAGGTAGAACGTTGGACTCTGGTCTCATCATTTTAGTTTTGCCACCATGGGTAATCGTCTGCCAAAAAGTTGCCTGGTTCCAAGTCCAAACAGCGTCCAGAATGTTCCCCCATGCTGATGTATCCCAGGTTATTGGTGCCTTTTTTTGGGCCTTGTATTTTTCTCTGGCAGCCTGTATTTCATAAGATATGCCACTTTTAATAGATTTAAGCAAGAAGGTTTTAGCTTCTCGGCAATCCCTGTTATACCATGTGGGATTATCTGGACCTGGGATTCTGTGCAAGGTAACAGCTTTGGTAAGGAAAAAAGTTTCAAATCCTCAAAATATTTGGTGTGGAGGTCTATAATGGTGTACAGTGGAAGGCAGAGGTCATCAAAAGCAGTTAGAGTTGGAATTAGATATTGGTGTAAATGGCTACAGACGACATCACTGTTGACTCCCATTTAACATTTCTACTGTTGTTGGTAATAGTCAAATCACCACAGGGCTGCCCTGAGTATCTAGAGTTATAGGAATCCAAGCTATCCTGTAGGGTAAGAAAAAAGGGAGAATGGTCACTCTCATAACCGGATAAAACTTCCATATCAATAATATCTGACCATGAGTACAGGTCTAACAGAATGCAATCAATGTTACTCGAATACATGTTCCTTCTAAAAGTTGTTTTCCGAGTCAGATCCAATACCATACGACCATTACATGCTCTCAAATAAAATGTAAGTGACAGATCTACCAGCAGTAGGGCGGCCCTAGATGTAAACTCGATGCAAGGGCCTTGCAAGTGAGGAATACCCTGCTGTTGGTCCTCACAGCTGGCTATATCCCTTATAAAGGTTGTGTGGTGTTTTGCCAGGTGATTATAGGCCTAGCCATGGGCACACAACAAACGGGCTTGACACAATGCATATGTTAGTGGCCAGATAACAACTGAGCCACGCCCAGAGCCCCGGGCTCTTTATTAGCGTCCCTTACGCTGACCTGGCGTACGCCAGTCCAGTCCATCCCATCGTTGTCAAGTGCAGGGGTTCCCAACTAATCTCTCCCCTACATAACTGGGAGAGGTGGTCTCGCCCTCACGTCAGCAACACTACATTCCTCCTTTACCAGGAAATAGCAATAACTAAACAAAAATTCAACTAAACGAAACTGGACAATATGGCACACTTGGAGTTCACAGGCTAAAGACCATTACAACATAATGCTCATGGAACGTTCTTACTTGGTTACAGGACACCTCAGCACTCGCCTACAGCAATTGGCTTGGCTGTTGTCTCGGGTCAGCAGGGCACAAAGTCTTTGTACCTCTGGCAAGGCTTTGGGTGTGACCGCAAATCGTACAGACCATGGCTGCTTCGCATTGAGGGTGTCGGCGAGGACACTGGTGGGTCATTGCTCCCTCCGGTCCTAGCACTCTCACCCCTGATGGCAGGGAGCTCCGCTCCGAGCTTTGGGAAGTGCCGAGGGACGGCGTCGCACATAAGTCCTCTGTTGTTGCATTTGGAGATTCATCACGTTCTCCACCAGTACCTGGAGGGCTTGTTTTGATGGCCTCTCTTGGCGGACTAGCCACTGGAAACTCCTCAGTGTTGTCCTCCGGGACTTTCTTGAATTGAGAGATGTTACGGGTTACACTCTCTCTTGGCCTCTTTGAGGGGCTACTTTTGTGCCTTTGACTTCTACTACTGACACGGGTCTAGTTCAAACGGTAACAAAAAACTTTCCTACGGGGTGGCGGTCATGCACCAACACACGGTCCTCCACTTAGACCGAGCGTTCTCTAGCGTGCCTTTTCCGGGAGGCCTCTTCGTTGTTATGGGTTCTTCTGGAGTCCGATTGATTTGGGGGGTTAGTTGTTTCTTCCCACACAGGGTGATGTGGGATGGCGTCTGTCTCAGTCAGACCAAAGCATAGCTTGCTTGGAGAAATGCCAGTCGTACAGTGCGGGGTGAGCCGGTATTCTCGTAAGAATTGGTGCAAGGCTTGCTCCAGGTTGCGATTCTCTGCTAGGGCAATTTGGATCGTTTTGTTGAGGGTTCTCATCAGGCGCTCCACTTCGCCATTGGCCTGAGGCCATCGCTGGGTTATCCGGCGGTGCTTGACATTGTGGGACGCTAAGTAGTCTGTTAATTCCGTGCTGGTGAATGGCGGGCCGTTGTCGGTGTGAATCTCTCTGAAGAGTCCGTGGGTTGCCATGAGCTTTTCGAGCTTTGGGATTACTTCAGCTGCAGATGTTGTTGATATGATTTCTACCTCGGGGTACCGTGAAAAGTCGTCCACTACGACTAGCATGTGTTTCCCTCCATGTAGGCTGCTGAAATCCACGCTCACCCTCTCCCATGGGGTGCCAGGAGTTGCTTCAGTGATGATTGGCGCGGGTTGATTTGGTGGACCAGTCGCTGGGCAGACGGGACAGTGCCTTACAATTGCTTCTATTTTTTGGTCTAGGCCGGGAAACCAGACTTTACTGCGGAGTCCGTTTTGGGATTTGACCATAACTTGGTGGGCTCCGTGCGCTAGGAGAGCAGCTTTCTGGGTCAGGCCTTCCGATAGTATGAGGCGCGGGCCCCTGAGGAGGCAGCTATCAGTGGTCACGCATAGCTCTTGGCGAACCTGATATCAGGCCTTCAGGATTGACTGAGCTGCCTCAGTACCAAGTGGCGTTGGAGTTTGCAGTGTCCTCCAGTCATCTGAGGCGACTGCTTGGATGGCGATCTGAAGGCAGTCATCTTTCTTCGTTGCCTCTATGACATCTTCTAGGGAGATTGGAAGGGGCCTGGACCTTTCTATGGTCATACTCACATAGTCTTCTGTGGCCGCGCCTTTGCGGCTTCGGGTAGTGTGACAGGTCAAGCATGCCTTGATAGGAAGTCTTCCGGGTTTCGGGTGCCAGGTCTGTACTCGATAGTGAATTGAAATTCTTGCAGCTGCATAATCTATTTCATGATCCTCTGGGGAAGGCGTGACGAGGAGCCTTGAAATAGCGGGATTAGAGGCCTGTGGTCCGTGATGACAGCGAATGGGTGGCCATACAGGTATATGTAGAAGTGTCGACAGCCCCACAGGATTGCGATCGCTTCCCTCTCGATCTGTGAGTACCGCTGCTCTGTTGGTGTGAGCGTTCGGCTGGAATAGGCTACTGGAGCTCATTCTCCACACTCTTGCCGCTGAGCTAGGACTGCGCCTAGGCCGGTGGGGCTGGCATCCACCACAAGCTGTGACTCTCTCTTGGGGTCGAAGTATACCAGTGTGGTGTCCGCAGACAGGGCCGCCTTGGTTTGTTGGAATGCTTCTTCCTGATTCCCATGTCCACGGACTGGTGGCTTTGGTCAGGTCCCTCAGCGGGCCGGTTAAGTCTGACAGGTTCTTGATGAACCGTCCGCAGTAGGTTACCATGCCCAAGAAACTGCGAACTCCAGACACTGATGTTGGGGCTGGTGCTTCCTGGATGTCCTTCACCTTGTCAGGGGCAGGGCCGATGCCTTTATCAGAGAACTGATAGCCAAAGAAGCTGATGTCTTTCCGCAGGAAATCACACTTCTCTCGGTGTAGTGTGAGCCCACTTTCTCTGAGGCAGGAGAATATGGCTTGAAGACGAAGGAGGTGTTCTTCCAACGTGGGAGCATGCACCTGAATGTCGTCGCTCACGTTGAGCACTCCTCTCAGCCCATGGAGAACGTTTTTGATGATGTTCTGGAAGACTTCGGCGGCGCTGGAAATCCCAAAGTTGAGCCTGGTGTACCTCCAGAGCCCTGCGTGAGTCGAGAAAGTAGTGATGGGGCGGGAGTCTGGGTGCAGAGGTATTTGATGGTAGCCAGACCGGAGATCCATCTTGGAAAACCACTTGGATCCTGCCAGTTCACCGATGATGTCATCCACGATCGGTGTGAGATGGCGTTCCCGCTTGATCGCTAAATTTGGGACTCTCATGTCTAAACAGATCCGTACAGCGTCTGGCTGTTTAGGCTTCTTTGCCACGACGATGGGGGATAACCACGGCGTTGGACCTCGCACCTGTTCGATGATGCCTGCTCTCTCCAGGAATCAGAGCTCGGCCTCCACTTTCAGCCGGAGATGGAAGGGGATTCTTCGGTGTCTGAGGGCTATCGGAGCCACCGATCTGTCAATGTGTAACTGGATGGCTGGTGCTTTCAAGCACCCAATTCCCTCAAACAATGGTGTGAAATCATGTAGTAAGCGGTCCAGGTCATGCGCGTGCACATCGAATGCGAACTGGATCAGGTTGAGGTCTTGAGCGGTGCGACAGCTAAGTAGGAACCCTGACCCTTCCTGCGACACATAGACCTTAGCACGTTGTTGGGTAGCGTCATGAGAGAGATCTGCCTGGAAGACGGCACACAGCTTCAACGGTGAATGGTTGCCGAATGCGTATACTTGCACGTTGGTGCTGCGGAGTGCTGGTGGCTTGGGTAGGCTGCAGTAGATGTTTGCAGTCATGAGGTTGATGGTAGCTCCAGTGTCAATGAGCGCGGCAACGGAGTGGTCTTGCACTCTGATCTTGCAAATCAGCGCTGTCTGTCGGGTAGCCGTGAGCATATCCAACATCCTCAGCACGTGGACAGTGGCTACGTCATCTTCATCCATGTCGCTGCTGGAGGAGCTATTGGGGTGCGGTTCGATTGCACGCACTTGCTTCTGTGGGCCTTTGAGCCGTCTTCTTTGTAAGGAGCGACACACTTTGGAGAAATGGTTCAGCTTACCACACGCACTGCAGGTTTTGCCACTGGCAGGGCAGGTTCCGTTGTGGGGGTATGGGCCTCCGCACCACCCACACGTGCGACTCTGCGAACTTTGCTTGGCTGAGTCTGGGGCTGGTGTGGTGGACTTCGGTCTGTTCCCGCGCGTCTCCGTGTGTATGGCGTTGACGGGTTCTCTCTTGATAGGCGTGGCAGAGTTGGGGTCCATGTGGGCCGCTCTGGCCTTTGATAGTTCTTTGGAGTGCCCCAGCGTCAGGATGTCTCTCATGGGCATGTTATGCTCTTGCAGGACGCGTTCGCGCAATTTAGATGAGGCGCACCCTTGAATGAACTGTGCCCGGACCTCATCATCTTCGTCCGGGAGGGTGCAGATGCTCGCAAGTTCTCTCAGCCGCCCCTAGAAGACGTCTACCTACTCATCTGGTAGCTGTCGTGCCTGACGGAGAAGAAACCGTTCATAATCGGGGTTGGCGTAGGGTTCAAAGTGTGCTGTGATGGCATCTCGCATGGTGGCGTAGTTTCTCGGAGGTCCGGCCTCCCGTACTGTCTTGGAGATCTTGTGAATGTCAGCTCCACCCAGGTGGAGGAACATGGGCCGTCTACACGGTACTGGGATTTCTGCTGCTTCGAAGTAGGTCTCTAGGCGCTCAACCCACGCTTTCCTGCGCGCCGCCTTGGACGGGGGGCCCGTGATGGTGAACGGCTCCAGCGGCGGGACTGACGCCATGATGGTGAGCAGTTGGTTAGGACGCTGGGTTGCTGCAATGCTGGGTGCACTTATGGCTGGTGGTGTTGTGGTACAGGCCTGTGTGTGCAATGAAACCGGCAGTGACCCTGTGTGACCTCACAGGGGGACTCCGGCAGAGCTGGTTATGATATCCAGGCTCAGAGGGCCAGTCAACTCACTGTGCTGTGGTGTTGCAGGGCTGTACGGTGGCCCCTCCTTGCAACAAGGTGTCAGAGTGCTGGCCTGATCCTTAGGGCTTGTGGGGACTAGGCCTGACTCAGGATGCTGCTAGCAGAGGTGGTGTGCAGAGGCAGGGACACCACGTGGAGGCCGTTACTGGGGCCTCGAGCTCTTCGCCGCACTCTAGCTCCGGCCGGGGGCGCTGCAGTGAGTTTTTCCATTTCCGGCGGCGGCGGCGGCGGCGCACAAAACCACAGGACGGAGCGATGCACTGTTCAGAAGCGGCGGAAGGGCACGGGTGCTCACCTCACGCTCGCCGCCACGTTGTGGCTGCAGCTCCAGCAGGGGGGCGCTGCGGTGATTTTCCTGGCGGCAGTGCCGCACAAGGCCAGGGACGGAGCAAACCACTGCTAGGGAACGACGGAAAGGTATGGGCGCCCACCGCCAGGGGTTTGCTGGTTGAGCCGAGTTGCCGTCCGTGCAGCAGCTGGAGGCGGAGGTGACGCAGCGGGGTATAGGCTTCCCGCCGGGTGGCAGCGACACTGCAGAGATGGCGGCCGATTGTTGTTCTGGTGGCGCCAGGTAGACGGCGGGGTACGCTGTCGGGGCGTAGTCACCTCGTCGCCAGTGTGGTATTTTGCCGGGTGATTATAGGCCTAGCCACAGGCAAACAACAAACGGGCTTGACACAATGCTTATGTTAGTGGCCAGATAACAACTGAGCCATGCCCGGATCCCCGGGCTCTTTATTAGCGTCCCTTACGCTGACCTGACGTACGCCAGTCCAGCCCATCATTGTCACGTGCAGGGGTTCCCAACTAATCTCTTCCCTACATAACTGGGAGAGGTGGTCTCGCCCTCACGTCAGCAACACTACAGGTTGAGGGCACAAAACCTACATTAAAATCTCCCCCAACTATAACAGCGTTAGTCTCATCGTTCATCACATTGCACTCTGTCAACTATGACATGACCTGGGATTCAACACACTTTGAAGGGCTTCTGCTATAGACATTGTATATTGAAAGTTTTTTACCATTCCATGATGAAAATTCTATCCCTAGTACAACGGGCTTTACCTGGCATCCAATTGAGCTACTGACCCATATAGAAAGACCCCCAGAAGGTCTGCCAGGCTGTGATCCCAAAGCCGGTGTAAAGAAAGTTTTAAATCCTTGTCTATATTGTGGGTCTGTGTCCCATGTTTCCTGAAGCATGATGACATCAGCTTTGTCAATGAATGCACACCAATCTTCTAGTGGCATTTTACTCCTTGGTCCTCTATGCTCCATGATAGTACTACTAGAGTGTTCATTTCTATGGTACCGTGTGCCAGGTCTCCCTGTATAGGTGTTGTTAGATGGGCCGTGTCTAGTAGAGAAGTACTGCTCGAATCTCCCTGTAATAAAGGTGTTGTGAGGACCATTTCTGAAGAAACAAGTTGAGGACAGTAAAGCAATAGCTGGAGTGTTCTGGCTAAATTTGGCGCTATGCTGGTGTTTGTGCTTTTCTACAGGTCTGTTCCCTTACAGTGTGTGTTTAAAGAGAGACGTCTGTGTCCCTCTGCTCCTCTGTAACGGGGCCTTCCTCGCTGGTGATTCTGGTTCTGCCGTTTCTCAGAAATCAGTGGTTATTTTCCACCATCTGCTGTGCCCTTCCGGTCTTTGGGGGAGTTCCTTTGGTGCTGGGTTGGCCTGCAGGCTTCGGGATTCCTGGGTCAGCGTTCATCCCTTTTACTGCAATTTTTCTGATCAGTCCACCCGTTCAGGGAAGGGGGAGGATTCTATTTCAAGGTTTCACCTGGTTGCTTTGGGCTCTTCTGACTCATCTGCCCGTGGTGGAGTGCCTGAACCACCTTGTGTTTGTTTCCTACTGATGTTGATGGGTGTGTTCAGTAGCTGTCCTCCACGGTCTTTGGGAGACAAGTCTTGCAGGCGTGCTACAGCGGTGTCTCTCTCTCTTCCATTCTGCCGGTTTAGAGCCCGTTTGATGCTGTAGCAGGTTCAGGTGTAGGCTGGTCCAGGACCCTCTTGGTGGGGTGCGTGGTTGGGCCCTCTTAGTGGGGTGCTTTAGGCCCTGCTGGTAGTCCTGTTTGCCCCCGAGTTTGATTTGTTTGCTGCAGATTATTCAACTTTGTTCCTCAGGTCCTTCTTGGATTTAATCTATAGTAGTTTTGGTGTGTCCTGTGGTCTACTTTTTGGTTTCTTGTTGGAGTTTCAGCTGCCCATTTCTGGGCTTTTCTTGCTTGGTGCGATTCGTCCAATTCCTAATTGCTTTTTGGGTTTCTACAGGTCGTTGCCTCAGCTTGTTGGCTTACTTGTAGGGGGGGTCTGTGGTTGGCCTGTTTGTGGCCTGGGTCACATGGCTCCTTTTTACTCACTGCTGGGTACGGACTTATGCTTGGTTTTCTCGTACTTGGCTTTGATAGGAACAGTGTAGGTCAGTTCCTTGGTTGGTTTGGTTTCTAACCATGCAGAGAGTTTTTAGTTGTTGGGTTGCCTTCCCTTCTTCTATGGGTGGGTAGGGCCTCGAGCTTTCCAGGAACAGCTGTGCTCAGCTCAGCTTTGCTTTGTCTTGGATGTTTATTCAGAAATTTGTCTCAGCTCTTGATCAGGTTCTGATATTGTTCTGATTTTGTGGGTCTGCTTCACGTGGTATGCTTCAGGTCGTTTTGGTCATGCTTCTTGAGGTCCAGATGTGGTTGCCTACTGTGTTCCACTCCTGAGGGCTCTCCTCCTTGTGGGGCCCTTTTGTGTTAACTTTCTTATGGCCTACAATCCTGATTAGAATTTTATGCTCATGCTTCAGAGGACCGGCATGGCCATTATATCTACAGTGAATCAGGATTGGGACCAGTAAGACAGACATGGAGGTAATGGCCCAATCACTTACTGGTAATCTTCATTTCTCCCAGTCCAGGTATTCCTCATCCAAGTCTTAACCTCTTCCCTTTGCTGCCCTTTCATGTTTTATCTCTACTGCTATTTTGAGGATATAGAAGGGGCAGGTAGCTTATGTACCCATAGGGGACAGAGCACCATATGTACCCATATGTGGGCAGATACTTTTTTCCTGGGATATCAAAGTAGTTAGTGCCCATCTCCAGTGAAGGCTCATCCTCATAGAGTAAGGACCAGGATAGGGAAGACATAGATCAGTCCAGCTACGGGACTGTATGCAAAGGGCATGTAGACGAACAAGTTACTTACCTCCGGTAACGCTCTTTCTGGTAGAAACTCTATCTAGCCGCAGATGTCTCACCTTTTGAATATTCTTCAGGTCTCAGACTGGATCTGGAAACTTTCCCATAGTGCCTCTGCATGCCAGAAGGTGGCGCCGTGCGGTTACTCACTGACGCCATTCCGCTCCGGAAGGGTCATGCAGGGCTTATATAGGCGCCACTCCAGTGTGCTGAAATTAGTTGCTTTAGAGACTGTCCACACACCAAAACACTGAACCGCAAAAGCACATTGATAGACCATGTTGCAGATTCCTAGACTTGGGATCTTATTAATGGGTAGAGTCCAATCAGAGAATAGAGAGGATGGTAGGGTTGGTGAGGAATCCGCGGCTAGTGTCTACCAGAAAGAGTGTTACCCAAGGTAAGTAACTTGCTCTTCTGATGGAGACTTCTAGCCGCAGATTCCTTACCTTTTGAATAGATACCAAAGCAGTGCCTATATGTAGGTGGGCCTGTGGATGGATTCAAACCAGAAAGTCCTGCAGGACCAAGTGGGAAAATTCTCCTCTCTGCAAACTTGACTATCCAAACAATAGTGCTTCGTGAATGTATGGAGGGACGCCCACGTAGCGGCCTGGCAGATGTCTAGAACTGGGACTCTGAATGCTAATGCTGTGGCCCTGATGTAATGGGCATGCAGTCTGTTCCTAGGGTGTTTCTTTGCCAGTGTATAGCATATCTTATGCAGAGTATGATCCAGCGTGAGATGGTACGCTTCTGCACAGCCTTGTCTTTCTTCGCTCCTGTGAGCCCAACAAAGAGCTGATCATCCACCCAGTGGTCTTTAGTAAGATCGATGTAGAAGCTGAGCGCTCTTTTGGGGTCCAAGAGATGGAGTCTCTCCTCCTCCTTAGAGAGGTAAGGCAGAGCATAGAATGCTGGCAGGGTGATGTTTTGAACAACGTTCAATGGTGTCACAACTTTTTGTAGAAAGGATGCCTTAGTTCACACAACCAGCTTATCAGGGAAGAAGGTAATGTGTATATAGTATGATTACACAGAGCCTGAAGCTTACTCACACGCCATGCTGAGGTGAGGGCAACCAGGAACACAGTTTTAATGGTGACAAGCTGCAAAGAACAGCTGTGGAGCAACTTGAATGGAGTACACATTTAGGGGCTTATTTACAAGCCCCTTGCGCCACTTTTGCGTCACTTTTAACATGGGAAAAGTGACGAAAAGTGGCGCAAGGGGCTTGTAAATCTGCCCCTTAGTAGGTAAGAACAGGGAAAAGGAGTACATGTGTTGCAGCCCTTTCAAAGAGAGCATTACAACTGGTAAATAGCCAATCATCGAGGTAGGGGAAGATTGGTACCCCTGACCTCCGAAGGTGAGCTGCTGTCACCGCCATCACTTTTGTGAACACCAGAGGGGCACCGGTGAGACCAAAAGGGAGCACAACGAACTGAAAATGCTCATCTCCCACCACAAATTGCAGATAGTACCTATGGGCCGGCAGCATGGGAATATGGAAATAGGCATCCTGCAGGTCCAATTCCACCATCCAGTAACTAGGGTTAAGGGTAGACAAGACCAGGCCAGGAGGAGCATTTTGAATTTCTCCTTCCAGAGGAAGAGATTCAGAGGGCGCAGATCTACAGTTGGCCAAAGACCTCCGTCCTTCTTGGGAACCAGAAAGTATTGGAATAACAACCACATCCTGCTTCTGGCTCTGGCACCCTCTCGCTAGCCCTTTGGCCAAAAGGGCTTGCACTTCCTGCCGCAAAATGGAGAGATGGTCTTCCATCAGTCATTGGGTGGAAGGTGCGGTGGGGAAGAAAGGAAGGGTAAGGCATAGCGTTTGTGAACAATTTGGTGGACCCACCTGTTCGATGTGATTCTTTGCCAACCCAGATAGAATCAGTGGATTCTGTCTCAAATCGGGTGGCTGCGACCCTGTAGGGGTACACTAAAGAAGTTTGGCAAGCAGGCCTGGGAGGTGGGTGGGAGTGGTGGACTGAACAGCATGCTGAGGCCACAGGGGCAGTTGGCACCATGGCCTCTTCTGTGAAACTGCTGGGTTCCCTGCTGGGTGGGGCAGGCTGGCAGTAAGGAATTCCTCATCCAAATCCACAAAAAGAACGCTAGAATTGTTGCTGGTGAAGCTGAGTAGCAAGGCCCAGAGAGTGAGCTGTAGCTCTTCTCTCCTTGAAACGTTTAAGGGAAGAGTCAGCCTTGTCCCTAAACAAGTGAGTGCCAGCAAACAGCTTGTCAATCAGGGAGGATTGGATGTTGCCCAAGGACCCAGTTGGTCGCAGCCTCACATAGCGATGAATGGCAACCCTGATGCCTATAGCCCACCAAACGGAGTCAGTGGTGTCCAAGCCACAATGAATTGTGAACTTGGTCACATCATGACCATCCTGAATAGCCTGTGAAAGAACAAGGTGAAGGTCATCTGGAACACCGGGAAAGACGTGTGTCACAGAGTCCCAAAGGGCATGAGTATAGCAGCCCAGCAAACAGGAGGCATTGATCATCTGCAGAGCCATACTGGCTGAGGAGAATAAACATTTCCCGAAAGTCTCCATTCTCTTTGATTCCCTGTCAGGGGAAGTGATAGGGAAATTGTCTTCGTTGGTCTGGCTAGTGGAAGCTCCCACCACAAGGCTCTCTGGAGCGGGGTGCTGTGACAAGAAAGGCTGAGTCTCCCAGAACAGGACAGTGATGACTGGCAATTTGCTGGTTAACTGGAGGGCCGGTACAAGGATTAGAAAAGGCCCCTAGGAGCGTATCCATCAAGGCCTCATTGAAAGGGAGGAGAAACTCAAAGGCAGGCTGTCCATGCTGCAGGACTTGTCACAACGTTTGTTTTCACCTCCATGGTGCGGATGTGGAGGTCAAAGACTTCGGCCGCCCTATGCATAACTATGGCATAGGAGGCAGATTCTTCAGTGGCCGAGCCAGTAGGAAAGAAAAGAGCTATCTCCAGGGAAGAATCTAGCCCACTAGCTCATTGCAAGTGCTCATACTAATTATTATCAGCATAGGGCTGACAAACTCATCACCCTGGTCATAATCATAATCGAGTCCAAAAAGGGAGTGTAAAGAATGTTACCTGCCTTGTGATAAAGCGAGGCCAGAAACCGGGCAGATTCGGTTGTGACGTCAGTCGAAGTCGGGCTGGCATCCAGTTGGCATCTGAGCGAACAATCAGGGCCACCTCTTCAAGCGGCGAAGTCGGCATCAACGTACCGGGCCATGGAGTGGTCAAGGGCACCAGGGGTGCCGTTGGTACTTGAGCCAAGGGTAGAAGTGACTCAGAGCGTCCAGCTGGCGCCAACGGCGAAAATCGGTTTTGCGTTTGGCTGTCTAAGGGAGCGGAAACAAGACTGCTGGCGCCACCCAAGTGCTTCAGCAGGAAAGTGGGAATGGTGAGAAGTAGTGGAACTCCACTTTGACTTTTTGTGCTTAGCTGAGGATTTGGAGCGCGGATAAGACCGGCCTATGGAGAGGATCCATTGACTCCAGAAATGGGAATGGGACTGTAATCGAGCTTTTTAGTTTGAGAGGGACTTGGAGTGGTCCCGGCTCTGATTCTTGTTGTGCTTGGCGACAACGTTTTGCCTTTGCGTTTCCTAATTTGGAAATGTGGATATTTGGAGTAAATATCAATAAAGCAGTCTCTGAGAGACAAGAGAAGATTTTGATCCGCGTCTAGAGGCACAGAAAGAAAGGAACTGATATCAGCATGCAGAAGTTGTGCATTTACAAGCCCTGCACGTCAGTTCCGGATGGTGTCCGAGGGGAGCCACACAGCACCACCTTCCGGGTCACAGAAGTACTATGGAAAAGTTTCCAGATTCAGTCTGACACCTGGGGAATATTAAAAAATAATCTGCTATTAGAAGTCTCTATCAGAAAGAGCATTTGTGTAATTTCCTATATGGCTTTGAGAGTTGCTGCCCATAGGCAGCAAACCTCAGACAAGCGACAACATCATATAAGTCAAGGCATCAAAATGAGATATCACCAGGCGACATTTACACAAGTCTTTAAAAGCATTCTTTTTTATGACACCTGTGAGGACTTCTTTAGTATGCTTTTCAGCTTTTATTTGCATTTATTATTAGTTCATACGCTCCAGTGCAGTAGATCGCCTTGGAATCAGGTGTTGCCCTTCATGCTGTTGTCGGATAAAGCCGAAGATAAAACAGTCGGCCCATTGTTCTCTGTTCTTCACTTTTTAAGGCGGTTCTTTGTGTTCAGGCCACTAGTCAAAGTGCTCAGCTCTTACTGAATGGGATGCGTCTGTGCCGGAGGCAGGTGTCCTGCACATCTGCAGACAGCTGTTGTGTAGGAAGGCAGAGGAATGTGTAAGGAGGGGTGATGGGGGTCAGTTGAGGGGCAACTCGGTTTCTGAACCTCGCGGCTGGGAACGGCCCAGTTTGGTAGAATTCTTCATACACAGCGAGGGCGGTAGGGCCAGGGTCCTAATGCGCGTCTACTACAGGGACAGAAACAAACAGTTTGGGTCTCATTCGGAGGGCCCCGCAGATCACTATTTGGGGGGCAACTCCTGTTTGCGTGTGATCCATCTGCTAAAGAGTGCGCAATTGTGCACATTCGAGTTGGCAACTCGCAGCAGAGGAAAATGCGCACTACTTTCACGTTATCGCCTACTTCGAGTAATTGGACACCAGTAAATACCCCACCCTCTGCACCGGTACTTACCGGATGAGCGTTTTTTACCTAGATTTATGCGGCACTGGCAATGTGGCTCTTAGTGAGACAAAAGAAAGGTTACAAGCTGAAACGGACCTGACACAAGGCGAACTCCATCTCTCTGCATAGTTGACAAGTAATTGTCTTGTGTGACAACTTTTGTCTGTCTTGGCTTTGTAGTCAACATTGTTTTACGTGCTGGGATATTTTTGTTCATATTTACGACAGTAAAAACAACAGTGCCCAAAGGAAAGTGCTTTTGGTTAAAAAAGGTAGGACTGGCCACACCCCTTTATGGAGCTGCCACTTGGCTCCTATTTTGTCAGGACAATATGGCCTAGATTCACTACACTTTCACACAATGCAACATAGGAAGAAAACTTGGTGCTCTGCGTTGCGTGAAAGGGAGAGCAGAAACCTGCCAGAATTACTAAGATATAAACTCACTTCTGCGCTCTCCTTGCGCTGACGCACTTGTGGCAGTCACCAACGCAGTGCACCCTTGCAGCATGATACATGGGTGTCTGCATGGTGATCAAGATAGTTTTTGTACAGGAAGGAATAACTTCCTCCACTAAAACTATCCTTAGAAGTAGTGCTTTAAATGGGCAGGCACTGTCCAGTACTGAGTCCTGAACTTCTCAGAACCTGCTGCAATGCATTTAATGGGAGAGTACCAGCCCTTCTCAGGAGCAAACTGGTACTCAAAGGAGTGAGTACCCACACTTCTATATTTCAATTTAAAGCACTGCCTAGAGGTGTATTCCTCTTAGCATGTGTGCTGCATGCTTCAGCCACATGCAAAGAGGAACCAACAAGGAAAAATAGGGATATTTCTCATTGTTACGCCAAGTTTGGGTAGGCACACCATTTGAGCACAAATACATGTTCACTGACTTTAGTTCATCTGGATTTGCATTAAAATACATGGGTGAATACACCCTTTAACACCTCCCCGACGCAGGATAATGAAAGGCAGCGGAAGGCGCTGTGCTGCTTTGCAGGTGAAAAGGGACGCAAGTCCACACAATTAAAGATTTGTGTTTGCTTGTAAATGTCACTTAAGCATTTGCGTGACACAAGGACAATGCAAGTGTAGGAAAGTGCCCCTTTTTGCATGGTTGCCCCCACTTTTTGCCAAACTGTTGATTTACTTTGACTGAGTGTGCCCTGGGTTCCTGCCAACTAGGTACCCAGGGCCTATGTTCTTTCCCTAAAACTGTACTGTTGCAAAACCCAATTGGCAACTCTCTGGCCACATGTAAGTCCCTTGTAAAAGGTACCATAGGTACCAAGGGCACTGTGGCCAGGGAAGGCCTCTAAGGGCTGCAGCACTTTTTGTGCCAACCTTAGAGGCCCTCTACCTTTACACACACACACACACACACTGCCATTGCAGGCTGCGTGTTTTGGTGCAGAACAAAGTATAGAGTCGACATGGCACACATCCCTGTGTGCCATGCCTACAACTCACAGCCCTGGCATAGGCAAGCCACCCCTCTAGTTGGGTGCACTATACCAGTGGTGAGGTAACAGGTGCATGAGCCCTGTACCCCTACAGTGTCTAAGTCATTTGTTAGACATTGTAAGTGCAGTGCTGCCATTAAGAGAATATGGTGCTGGAAGTTTGTCATTACGAACTCCACAGCACAATAATGGCTTTACTGAAAATTGGGAAGTTTGTTATCAAACTTCTCTGCACATTAAACCCACATTGATGCCAGTGTGGGATTTAATGAAAAATGCACTCAGAGGGCATCTTAGAGATCCCCCCTGAAAAACGACCTAACTCTAGTGTCCCGGCTGAGTGGCTGCTCACCAGCTGCCACCACCAGACATGTTTCTGGGCCCCTGGGTTGAGAGCCTGTCGCTCTCGGGGTTGTGAAACAAAGCACATCCTGGGAAAAGGTGCCAAGCCTCCTCCCCCAGGATGGGCAGGGTCCACGAAAGGGGAGCTTCAAAGGCTTGCCGCCTTTTGAGCTTCCCCAGCCATTTGCTGCTCCCAGCTACTGGCCCCCACCGGTTCTGACCCCCACTTTGGGCGGGAGAATCGGCGGGAAAAACAAGTTAAGAGGAGCAGTGTGCCTACCTTTGCCAACTCCATCCCTCAGGTGGGGGAGGCGAGGTGAAGCACAACTCTCAGTCCCCGCCATCTTTCAGATGGGGGGACCCAGCCAACCAAAGTGAGGCTTAGGTCCCCCTCCCACTGGAGGGTGGCATAACAGGGGGTGTACCCACCCCAAGGAAGGGACCCAATGGTCCCCACCTTTACCTACCTGTAACGCCCCTAAATTTAGTATTTAGGGGCAACCCCGAAACTTGCCTCCTCAGACAAGAAGAAAGAAGAAGGACCAAAGAGCTGTGCTGAAGAAGAAGAAGAGGATGACACCAACTGCCTTGTCCCCAGCCCTACTGGCCTGTCCCGACCTCGACCCGCTACAGCGAAATCCCGGCGTGTCCTGCAGCCAGAAGCCCCCAAGAACCCGGAAGACCTGCCCTCCTTCCCAAACCAAGACTTTGTCTCCCGTGAGCACCGGATTTGCTCACTCACAGACTCTGGCGCCGGCCAAATCCGCAAGTCTGCACCACTCTGCACCCGACGGCCACGGCCCGAGTTTGAGTGGCTCAACACCACAAGTAGGTCTCCTCGGCGATCCTGACCTGAGATCTGGTGATCCCTGACCTGCCTCAAGTGTCCAACCGACGCCTGCAGCCCCTTTCTGGAGAAACCCTCCATCCGCGACCGGAGCCAGTAAGAAAAACCCGACGCCTAAAGACACCCCTGCACCCGACGTCCCACGGCCTTGGGTGGCCCAACCGACGGTGTTCCAGCATCCCCAGGCATCCCAGCTTAACTCTCCAATCAGTGGTCGCCTCAAGAAGATCTTTGTCCTCGAGCCTGCAGTGTTTGTTGCAACCAGAGAATCCCTATTGAAATCAACAGGGCACCCAACGCCAAACCAGCACCCTGCACCCGGCTGCCCCTGTGCCGCTGTGGGTGCACTTTGTGTGCTAAATCGGATCCCCCTTTGCCCTTAGCCTAACACCAGGAGCTTTGCTCCGACAAGTTGGTGGCCTGCTCGTGAGCAGCCACCAACCGGAGGCCCCCTACCCCCCATTGTATAACATTGGGCCTCAGCACTCTGCACCCGGCCGCCCTAGTGCCGCTGAGGGTGTTTTGAGAGTGCATCCTCGACCCTGGGGGAACCCTGGTTCTAACCCCAGAAATCCAACTCCTCAAACAAGTACTTACCTGTAAACCGATAACTTCATTTCCTCCCATAGGATTGCATTGTCTGCTTTTCTTTGAAAATTCTTATGTGTGGAGTTGGTTTGTAAGAAACCATGAAAAACTGCATATGTGTAAAAACTGATTTACTTACCTTTTGTCTAGGAAATGTCTCAGTGTGATATCGAGGCATATCACACTGATTAGCAAAAGTAACTTAAAAAGTAATACAACTAACATACAAAGTAATCTATAAAGTAACGGTAAAGTAATTTTTTTTAACAACAAATTTTATTGAGTTTACAACACCCAGTGGGTGAACCCCTGTAGTCAGTATAGAGACACATATCAATATGCATATACAACCGATACCTACAAGGGTTTCACCAAAGAATCTGCGAAACATGCAGTCCAACATCCCACCCCTCCCCCTCCCCCTTCCCCTGCACCACTCTTCCCACCTGAAATGAGAAAGACATACAGGATCATAACACTGTGTCGAATGCCCCAGCCAATGAGCACCTTAGATTGGGGAATCATTGATGATGAGTCTTGCAATAGGGTCCGGATTCGCTGACTGTGTATGGATAGATAGGTCAATGCCCCGGTATTCTGCCCACTTGGACCAGATCCTCCCATGTTTCTGCGGGCAACCCCGTGCCTGAAACACCGCCACTTCCGCCGACATACATGTATCTAGGGCTGTCTTCCAGGCCGCCACCCCGGGGGAGAGGGAGACTTCCAATTCTGCGCTATATCACGCTTGGCTAAGGTGAGACCGAGGAATAGAAGGTGCCTCTTATATCTGTTTCCCCCGATGTCCTCCGTGCCATGAAGAAGTATCAATCGAGGATCCTCCGGGAGGTCCCAGCACAACACCCGCCCCAGACAGGACAGCACCCCCGACCAAAAGTGTTGTAGTGCCGTGCAACTCCAGACCGTGTGGAGGAAGGACCCGTCGTCAGAATTACAACGGAGGCAGGTTGGGGACTGAATAGCCCCCATCTTCCAAAGGCGAAGGCGGGTATAATATACCCTATGAAGGTACTTAAACTGTATCAACCTGTACCTAGAGGAGACGGCAGCATACCTGGGGCTGGCAAGGCCTCAGTCCAATCATCGTCCGTGAGGGCCGGTAAATCCACCTCCCAAGCTGCCCTAGTCCGGTGTATGCGCGTCTTGGAGTGCGTTGTCAGGGTCTGATATATTTGACGGATTTTGTGCCCTCCCAGATCCCCCATCAACAGTCTGCCCTCTAGTGGGTGGAATTCGGGTAAGGACGTTAGGTGCTTTATCAGGGGGGACAGGGCATGGCGAAGCTGAAGATACCTGTGGAACTGGGACTTGTGTAGATCAAACTCCTCCTGCAGACTCTGAAAGGATTTAAGCGTGGTCCCTCGCATCACATCACCCAATGTAGAGATTCCAATAGTATCCCATCCCCGGAACCCGGCTAGAGTGGAGACGGGCCGAAGGCGCGTGCCTCGCCAAAGGGGAGTCGCGCCTGTCAGCGTATCCCACCAACCCATGGACCGGGATACTCGTCTCCAGATCTGGACTACGGTACTACAGGCGGGGGGAAGAGCCTCCAAGGACGAATTGCTGTATAAGAGATCTAATAGTGGATGTGCCGCCAGGAAGAGCCGGTCCACCGCATAGGCCAGATCAGTCTGAGGATTGTACCACCATTCATTGATGACTAAGAGCTGGGACGCCCAATAATACGCCCGTATGTCCGCCGCTGCAATGCCACCGCAATAGGTGGATTGGATACAGGTCGCCAGAGCCACCCGGACCGCCCCACCCCCCAGAGGAATCTATTTAGGAGCGCATTGATTTGAAGAAACCACGACGGAGGGATCGGGAACGGGAAATTTTGCAACCTATAAAGCAAGCGTGGCAGTGATACCATTTTGAATATTGCAGACCGGCCGTATAAGGATAAGGGAAGGTGGGACCATACCGTCGTCTCCTCACGTACTGCCGGAAGCAGGGGGGCTATGTTGCGCGACCACGCCACGACGGGGCATCTAGAGATATGGACGCCGAGGTATCTAAACCCTTCGTCCGCAATGACCAGCTGTGAGGCCCAGGTTTGACTTCCCTGTGCGCCGCATATGGGAAAGAGGATCGACTTGGACGGGTTGGCATGTAGTCCTGTCGTCTCACCGAACACCCGCAAGATCTGGAGCACCCTCGGTCCGGTGACCCAAGGGTCAGAAAAGAAAAATAGCGCGTCATCAGCATATAGTGCTATCCTGTCCGAACACTCGGGCGACCAGACCAGTCCCCGGTAAACCGCATCCCTGCGTACCCACTCAGCCAGTGGCTCTATCGCTAAAGCGAACAGAAGCGGAGAGAGGGGGCAACCCTGTCTGGTCCCTCTGCAGATGGAGAAGGAGGGAGAACGGTGGCCAGCCACACGGATCGAGGCCGTAAGATCTGTGTACAGCAATTTAACATACGCGCGGAACCGGGGCCCCAGGTTGACAGCTTCCAAAAGTTTAAAAAGGTAGGTCCAGCTCAAGGAGTCGAACGCCTTGTCGATGTCAGCTAGCAGGACCGCCGCAGGGCGTCCCAGACGGTGGGCCTCGGCAACAGCGTTGTGCGCTCGCCGTATGTTATGCCTAGTGGAGCGTTGGGACATAAAGCCTGACTGGTCTGGGTGGACGAGGTCCAGAATACAGGTGCGGAGGCGTTCAGCCAACACCTTCCCCAGTAGTTTCGGCTCGAAGTTTAATAGGGATATGGGACGGTATGAGCCCGGGGCCTCCGGAGGGCGGCCCGGTTTGAGAAAAACCACAATTTCGGCATGGCGCCAGTCCAGGGGCAAGATCTTCTGCTCCAACGCCTGGTGCAGCGCGCCAAGAAGGTGGGGACCAACGGTCCCCATTTGGGAGCGCAAAAATCGCAGGGGAACCCGTTGGGGCCTGGTGCACGGCCTGGGTGGGTATTGGTGAGGGCTGCCTGCAGCTCCTCCACCGAGATAGGCTCGTCAAGAACCGCTCGCTGCACATCAGAGAGGCGTTTTGGAGGGATATCTACAAGGAAGGCATCAATAAGCGGTGCAGCGAGTTCCTCACGCTCACAGTACAGGGCCGTATAAAAATCGGCAAAGGCCTGCACCACCGCCCCCGGGGTGACGCACATGTCACCGGCAGGGGACCTCAATAGAGGGACTTGCGTCGGGGAGGCCCTCGCCTGACATAGTCGGTGGAGCATCTGGCTAGACTTATCGCCCCAGTGATATATCCGGTGCTGGGTCGCCAGCCAGGCATCCCTTGCATTGTCCGTGAGCAGCTGGTGCAGCTGCTGTTGGACATGGAGCAGGTTACGGCGGGCACCGGCGTCGGAGCTTTCCACTAACGAGGCCTGGAGAGCGAGCTGTCTATCTTCTAGATCTTGGATCTGTGCCAGGCGGCGCCGCTTTTCCCCAGTGCGATAGCTAATATCCGCCCCCCGAATTGTCGGCTTAAAGGCCTCCCACAATATTATCAGGGATTGAGTGGTCCCGGTGTTGAAAGCAAAATAATCTGCCGTGGCTCGATGGAGCATCTCCCGATACCCGGGATCTCTAAGCAACCAGGGACACATGCGCCAGTGATAGGGGGGACGACTGGTCTGCAGACGGAGTTTGAGCTGAATGGGTGAGTGATCAGACAGGCCACGTGGGAAGATAGAGGTATGTGACACCCGATGCAGGTAGCTGCCTGGGAGGAACATGTAATCCAGACGTGAGAGGGTGGGGTGGACGGATGATGCGTATGTAAATCCATTTTCAGAAGGATGATAAGCCCGCCATGTGTCCACCCAACCCAATGTATGGGCCAAGATGTTGAGTTTAGACCTAGGAGGAGGGGTGGTCGGCGGTCGTGCCCGCCACCTATCCGGGGAGCCATTACGTCGTTCCAGTCCCCACCCAGGATAGTCAGGCCGTCGGGGAATTCCCCCAGAGTTGCGTCAGTCTGTCAATGAACGTCCGACCTAGAGGAGGTGGTGCGTATATGCTCCCAATTGTAATCTGTTCCCCAGCCAGGGTGCCGGAAACGGCCGTAAAACGGCCACCCGGGTCGAACCAATGCTGTGTAACTTGAAATGGGACCCTGCGGTGAATAAGGATGGCCATACCTCGTGCCCCCTTGAGAAGCCAGAATGGTACACCGTGGCATAGCCATAGCGAGACAGACACGGGGCCTTGTTGCCTAGCATGTGAGTTTCTTGCAGCAGCAAGACATCTGCTGAGTAGCGTTTTGCCTGGTGTAGTACAGCCCCTCTTTTAATCTTATTCAACAGGCCCCGTACATTCCAAGACACGATATTGAGGTCTCCTAGGGGAGTGCCATTAGCTGTATGTGTCATGTGCTATCGGTAAGGTGTAGAGCAGCGGACATTGTGGACATATGGGACATCGTGGTGCGTATATCTTAAAAAACAACTGTATAACTAACAACGAATCGCCCTCCCAACCCCTCCCCCGCCCCCCAACCCCTATACTTCCTGGAACACGGAGTACCTGTCGCGGCGGAATCTCGTCCTGGCCCCCAAACGTGGAGGCCCCGGCGGACCCTCCAAAGGATCCCCCCACCCAACATTACCCATAAAAACTCAAAACAGGGAAGGCGTAGAGAACCCACTCCCTCCAGGGAAAGAGCAAAAGTCCCTGGCTCTTAGTGGCAGGATATCCCGGCCAGTAGCAGCAGCCAACGGGCTCCGCCGTCGCATGAGACCGGGAAGAGTCAATACACCAGCGTATGTCCCAGCCTCGGGCTGCCTCAGTCCGCAGGGTCCTTCTTGTTCTGGGAGCGCCAGTTTGAGCGGGATCGATGTCGTCGATGAGTAGCGTCGCCTCCTGCCGTCCACCCCGATGCGAGCTTTGAGAAGAGTCAGAGTCTAAAGGGGGTGGGGAATGCGGCTTCAGGTGGCGGCGCTCATCTGTCCACGCAAATACTTCCTCTGGAGTATCAAAGAAATATGTTTTTGAATCATAGATGACCTTCAGACGGGCCGGGAACATGAGCGCATAGGATAGGTTCAGATCCCGCAGCCGCCGCTTGGCCGCAACAAAGGATTGGCGTTGCTGCTGAACCGTCCGGGTGTAGTCCGGGAAGGCCATGATGGGATGGGACTCAAAGATCATTTCATCCTTATGCGTCCTGGCAAAGCGAAGAATGGCATCGCGGTCAGCATAATTTAGAAGGCGAGCAATAACCGGGCGTGGGCGCTCCCCCGGCGGCGGCTTCTTGGTCAGGGCGCGATGGGCCCTCTCGATCATGAAGCAGGAAGAAATGTCATCTGCGGGTAGTCGCGCCTTGAGCCATTCTGAGAGGAAGCCACCCATCGAGGATCCCTCGCAACCTTCTGGAAAACCCACCAGGCGGATGTTGTTGCGGCGGGCCCGCCCCTCCGCGTCTTCGGCCCTTGCCTCCAGCTCTTTAGATACCATGGCCAACTTGTCAACCTTCTTCTGGAGGGTGGAGACAGTATCCTCAACCGCGGAGACCCTCGTCTCGGTGATTCGGTCGACCGCCTTCCGGAGGTCCTGACGGAGGAACGACACTTCGGACCCCACCGCACCGATCTGGGCCTCGAGGGCGGTTCGTGACTGATTGATGGCCTCCAGGAGTGTCGCCGTATCTGAGGAGACGCCCTCTGCGGCACCTTTATTCGCTGGGGTGGCCGTGGTGTATTGGTCCATGGTAGGTTGTTTGGGTGCCGCCGCACCGGGGTTGCTCTTACCCATGATGGCGTGGAGGGTCCGTTCCAGAGCAGTCAGTGCCGCAGCCAGAGAGAATGATGGAAGGGGGGATTGGTAGAGTTCACCACCCACCCCGGGGCGGGGCGGATCACCACGACCGCGTCCCCAGCGCAGGCGCCCGATCCCAGGCGGCGCCGACAGGTATCTCCGTCAAGAGCCTCCGGGGTCTCCCAGCTACGGGGCAGTCAGGACAGTCCGTATGGCCGGGGGGAGGGGCCGGCGGAGCCCCCCGCCAGGGGGTCAGGCGCGTGGGCAGCAGCAGAGTCCAGCCCCACAGGTCCCCCGCCCAGCTCACCGCAATACCCTATGGCACCGGAGTCCTCAGGCAGGGCTGCAGCCAACGGCCGCCCAGGGGCCCGCCAGGCCCCACCGGCAAAATCCAGGCCCAGGGTAGGCCCCACAAATCCAGAGCCTCTCCTGCAGGGGACCGGAGGTAGGCGCAGCCGGCAGAGGGGCACCGTGATCGTAGTGCACTCCCCGCTGCCCCTCAGGGCCGGGGCCCGATCAGCAGCTTTCCGGGGGGCCGCCGGGCAGGATAATAGCGTCCCCAGCCGCGCCGCCAGTGAATCGCGGCCGCCGCAGCTCAGCCGCAGCCGCCCGCCGATGCGTGCGTGGTCTCCGCCGGTCCGGCAAGCCGCGGCCGCAGCGGCCGAATTGAGCTTCCTGCCGCCACCAAGGTGTCTCGGCGCGATCGCCGCGGGCCCGTGAGCAGCCCGCTCGCACAAGCCCGAGTGTCGGGGACCAGGATAATGGCGGATGCTGTCCCTGGAAGGAGCGAACAGCGGAGCTCTACGGAGACGCGTCCGCCATGTTCGGCTCCTAAGCCACGCCTCCACGGTAAAGTAATTTTGAACTGTTGACTTACCTGTAAATCAACCAACTGCATTTGAACCTGCATTCAAGTGTAATTCACTGCATAAATCTTGCAAAGTATTATTTCACTTACCTGCACCAGGTCTCGCTTGGTTCTAGAAATAAAATAACGAAATAATATTTTTATACAAACAAATTGGTCTGAGTTCAGTCTTTTAGTGTGTGACATCATTTGTTACCTGAGTTTGTACAATAAATGCTTAACACTACCCTCTGATAAAGCCTTACTGCTCACCCACACTACCACAAATAGAGAGTAAGGTATTTACTACTTTTACCTCTGCCTACCTTTGGGCTTCCACTGGACTCTGTGCACACTATACCTTACTTTGGTATAGTATATACAAAGCCAGCTTCCTACATTGGTGGATCAGCGGTGGGATATACAACTTTGCATTTGTTGGACTGACTTGGTCAACACCTGATCACATGACAGAACTCTTAAATTGTCTATAGAATTCTGAACTTTTTGAATTGACAAATTTTTCCAAATTACTAAAAGTCTTGTTAAGGCCTTGGTTAAGTCCCTTTAGAATTTTAGAAAAATAATAATTCACTTTAGTTAGGGGTAAGAGGGATTAGAATTTTCGTTAGAATGCATCTTAACAAGAACCCAGGTATTAGTGAAAATACTAATGACATAGAGAATATGGTTGAGGAGCTCGACCTCACCCCTTATCTCCACTTAGAATTTAGGGAGTTAAGGTCTCTATGTAAACTTAAAACATTAACATGGGGTCCAATCCCTCCAAACAAAAGCTCCAGGAGCTGTTGGCAGGGTATGCTAAGGACCATCCCTCTGAACAAGATGAAGACCTCTCATAGGGAGAAGAAGATGGAGGGGATGAGGATAACTTCCAACCCCCCACTTCTTAGGGAGAAAAGGGCCCAGTGCCCCTGACTCCAAGGATACAACTCTCAGCACCTATATCCCACACAGGTGGGTCAGGTGCTTCTGAGTCCATTGAGTTGGCACCACAAGCGGTTTCACATCGTCCAGATCTTGACCCCTGCCGCAATACCGCATACGCCTCCCAGCATTTTTCTGTGGACTGTCAATCCTGGCATTCGTTCAAAATTCCTATATGGATCCACCCAAATTCTGTTCCCAGTGAACAGACTGTCTGTGTGATCAACAGGCATCAGTCTCAGGCATACATGTCTATGTCCTGAAGATGATCCCGGTACTTTGCTTGTATGGGATCGAAACGTCATCGACTTTTTGACACCTTGACACTATCATGTGAAATACTTAATTAATTGTGCTATGGTGTTTGTCTTCATATTTCCTTGGCAATTTATCGACTATTCCTCAAGTGCTTAGAAATGCCTGGGCCTCTTCTTTTTAATTGTCACAGTGTTTGTGTTTCCACTTTGTTGTTTTTTCGCAAATATATATAAAAATATTAAAGCACTTTTGTCCGGACGGACAACATAATATAGTTCTCATTGTATTTCTATATTTATTCTTTCCCTTAATTCTTCTTGTGAGGGACCACTGTTTATATAAAATATCTGAGTCCATTGATGACAGCCTCAATGAGGAGACCAACCTCTTTGTGAGGTTGACCAAGAGATTAGATCTAGAGACCAGATTCCTGGGCTCTGGAAAAAGAGAGAGAAGAGATGGGCTTACCTCCCATCAATGGTGGCAGCAATATATTAAATAGGGACAGAGAGCAATCTTATGATACCAAAATCCTCAAAGGGATTGTCCCCAAATTTGAGGAAGGTGATGACATCACCAAATGATTCACAGCTTTTGAGAGAGCTTGTGAAATGAGAAAAGTGAGGAAGTCACACTGGGGGGCACTCCTTTGGCAACTGTTCACTGGTAACTGCAGGGACAGAATCCTGACCCTTACAGGGGCAGATGCTGAGTCATATAACCTCATGAAGAACACTCGGATGGAGGGCTTTGGGCTCACAACTGAGGAATATAAAATTAGATTCAGGGGGCTCACAAAACTCAAAACCAATCCTGGATTGACTTCGTTGACTACTCAGTTAAGACACTAGATGGATTGTTAACTGGCAATAATGTGCATGATTTCAATGGACTTTAAAATCTTTTTATGAAAGAACATATTTTGAGTAATTGCACTAATGAAAAGTTACATCAACATTTGGTAGACCTAGGTCTAATTTCTCCCCAAGAATTGGGAAAGAAGGCAGACCACTGGGTCAAGACTAGGGTAACAAAATCAGCCACTGGGGGTGACCAAAAGAAAGGGGTCACCAAACCTCCCCAGGGGAAAGGGGGTGAGAGCCCCAAAGAAACAAAATCCAGAGTCTTTTACAGGGCCCCAAAAACCTGCTCAGGGAGGTGGGTCCCAAAACTCTTCCCAGTTCAATGGTAGGCACAAAGGGAAGAACTTTGATCCCCAGAAGGCCTGGTGTTTCAACTGTAAGAAGTTGTGAGACTTAACTGGAGATGCTACTTGTCCTAGCAAGAAGCCCCTAGTCCTCCTCCAGGTACTACTGGTGTAGTCAGTCTCCAGATGGGATCAACAGTGTGCCCAGAGCAAATCAGGGTTCACACTGAAGCAGTTCTGGTCACTGAGGGTGAAGATGAGTTTGCAACTTTGGCTGTGTGGTCACCCAACATAAAGAAGTATTTGCAATACCCCTGGATAAATGGGACTAGAATAGAAGCCCTGAGGGATATAGGTGCCAGTGTCACTATGGTGAGAGACACACTGGTTTCCCAAGAGCAATACCCGATTGGGAAATCTTACCCAGTCACCAACGCTGACAGTGTTACTACTAACCATGCCATGACTATGGTGACATTATACTGGGGGCGGGAGGGGGTTACTGGCCTGAAATTTGTAGTGGTCTCTCCAAACCTTCCAGCTGCCTGTCTGCTTGGAAATGACCTAGAGACCTCAGCATGGGCTGAGGTAGAATTGAAAACCCATGCAGCAATGCTGGAGATCCCTGAGATTGTGTGTGTTAAGACTAGCGCACAAGGCTGAAAGCAGGGTGAAAAAGAAGTGTTGGAGCCTGACAGAATGGCCCAACCTTACAAGAGGAAAGGTAATACTACAGGGAAACCAGCTTCTGAACAATCAAAAACTCAGGACCCCTCTTCTCAGGGAGAGGACTTGGAAGCCCCAGAGGGAACTTCACCCTTACCAGGTTGAGCTCTTAGGCCCAAGGGGACCCACTAGGGAAGGGCTGTGCCTTGGACAGCAGACCTGTCCAACTCTTGAAAGCCTGAGGCAGCAAGCTGCTGCACAGGAAAAGGGAGATGTCAGTGGTACCCACAGAGCCTATCAGGAGGAGGGACTACTACTGAGGCCAGAGACCCCCAACCGTGGTGCCACTAGGAGAGTGGTAGTGCCTCAAGTGTACAGGGAGTTCTTACTCACTCTGGCTCATGACATCCCCTAGCTTGGCATCTTGGCCAAACCAAGACTTGGGAAAGACTAGTCAGCCACTTTTACTGGCCCAGATGTCCCAGAAAGTAAAGGAGTTTGTCATCTCATGTGTCACCTGACAAGCCAGTGGCAAAACAGGTGGACACCCAAAGGCCCCTTAATTCCACTACCAGTGGTTGGGGTTCCATTTGAAACGGTAGGTGTGGACATAGTGGGTCCATTTGAACCCCCCACAGCATCAGGAAACAAATTCATACTGGTGGTAGTGGATCATGCCACCAGGTATCCTGAGGCAATTCCCCTTAGGACTACTACAGCTCCTGCAGTAGGCAAGGCCCTCATTGGTGTCTTCACCAAGGTAGGGTTTCCTAAGGAGGTGGTTTCAAACAGTGGGTCAAACTTCATGTCTGCATACCTCAAACATATGTGGAAAAAGTGTGGAGTGCAGTACAAGTTTACTACACCCCATCACCCACAAACCAATGGTCTTGTTGAAAGGTTTAACAAGACATTGAAGGAGCATGATCATGGGGCTCCCTGAAAAACTCAAAAGGAGATGGGATGTCCTCTTGCCATGCTTGCTTTTCGCCTACAGAGAGGTGCCTCAGAAGGGAGTAGGGTTTTCCCTCTTTGAACTTCTGTTTGGCTATCCTGTTCGGTGACCACTCTGTCTTGTTAAAGAGGGTTGGGAGAAGCCTCGCCAAGAACCCAAACAGGATATTGTGGACTATGTACTAGGCTTCTGGAGCCTGTGGCACCAAGGGCCCTCCAGGATAAATGGAGTGGCCCTTACCCCATCTTAGAAATGAAAAGTGAGGTCACCTACTTGGTAGACCTGGGCACAAGCAGGACCCGCAAAAGGGTGATCCATGTGAACCGCCTTAAGCTTTTCCATGACAGGGCTGACATCACCATGCTGATGGTGACTGATGAGGATCAGGAGACAGAGAGTGAACCTCTCCCTGACCTCCTCTCTTACAGCCCCAAAGATGGGTCAGTGGATGGGGTTGTCGATTCAGACACCCTCACTGCTCAACAGCAGACTGACTGCAAGCAAGTCGTGCAGCATTATGCTAAGCTCTTTTCCTTAACCCCTGGTCAGACAAACTGGTGTACCCATGATGTGGACACTGGGGACAGTGTACCTGTCAAGAACAAAATATATCAAAAGTCTGATCAAGTTAAGGAAGGCATCAGAGCTGAAGTCAGCAAGATGCTGGAGTTAGGGGCTTTTAAATCGTCTGAGAGCCCCTGGGCCAGCCCAATGGTTCTAGTCCCCAAACCTCATCCACAGGGTGGAAAGAGAGGATTGATATTCTGTGTGGACTATAGAGGGCTCAACTCTGTTGGGATAGGGTAAGCATCACAAGACAGATGCTTACCCTATCCCAAGAGCTGATGAGTTGATAGACAAATTGGGTGCAGCCACATTTCTAAGTACCTTTGACTTAACTGCAGGGTACAGGCAGATTGGCATGGCACCAGGAGCCAAAGAAAAACAGCATTCTCCACACCTGATGGGCATTATCAGTTTACTGTTATGCCCTTTGGTTTAAAGAATGCCCCTGCCATCTTCCAAAGGTTGGTGAACCAAGTCCTTGCTGGATTGGAGGCCTTTAGTGCAGCATATCTAGATGATATTGCTGTCTTTAGCTCCACCTGGCAGGATCACCTGGGGAATGTTTTAAAAGCCCTTCAAAGTGCAGGCCTAGTTATCAAGGCATCCTAATGCCAGATAGGGCAGGGAACAGTTGTATACTTGGCCCACCTTGTTGGTGTAGGCAACCCTTACAACCCAAGATCCAGGCCATCCTGGAATGGGAAGCGCCAGCAACCCCGACTCAAGTCAGGGCATTCCTTGGCTTGACTGGGTACTACAGGAGGTTTGTGAAAGGGTCTGGGTCCATTGTGACACCCCTCACAGAACTTACCTCCAAGAAGATGCCAAAAAAGGTAAACTGGAAGTTAGCTGTCAAAAGGCTTTTAACAACCTGAAAGAGGCAATGTGCTCAGCACCAATTCTCAAAGCTCCAGACTATACCAAGCACTTCATTGTGCAGACTGATGCCTCTGAGCTAGGGATAGGAGCGGTCCAATCCCAGAACAATGATGAAGGCCAAGACCAGCCTGTTGCTTTCATAAGCAGGAGGTTACTCCCCAGGGAGCAGCGTTGGAATGTCATTGAGAGGGAGGCCTTTGCTGTGGTTTGGTCCCTGAAGAAGCTGAGACCATACTTGTTTGGTACTCACTCCACAGTTCAAATTGACCACAGACCTCTCAAATGGCTAATGCAAATGAAAGGTGAAAATCCTAAACTTTTGAGGTGGTCCATTTCCCTACAGGGAATGGACTTTACAGTGGAACATAGACCTGGGACTGCCAATGCAGATGGACTTTCCAGGTTCTTTCACTTAGACAATGAAGACTCTCTAGGGTAAGTATAGTCTCATAGGTTGTGTAGGAAAGTGCCCCTTTTTGCATGGTTGCCCCCACTTTTTGCCAAACTGTTGATGTACTTTGACTGAGTGTGCCCTGGGTTCCTTCCAACCAGGTACCCAGGGCCTATGTTCTTTCCCTAAAACTGTACTGTAGCAAAACCCAATTGGCAACTCTCTGGCCACATGTAAGTCCCTTGTAAAAGGTAGCATAGGCACCAAGGGCACTGTGACCAGGGAAGGCCTCTAAGGGCTGCAGCACTTATTGTGCCAACCTTAGAGGCCCTCTACCTTTACACACACACACTGCCATTGCAGGCTGCGTGTTTTGGTGCAGAACAAAGTGAAGCGTCGACATGGACACATGCCTGTGTACGAACTATAAAAAGTTTCAGTGGCGCACACCTAAAAGATCCTTCAAATATCTTATATCTGTTTCCCCCGATGTCCTCCGTGCCATGAAGAAGTATCAATCGAGGATCCTCCGGGAGGTCCCAGCACAACACCCGCCCCAGACAGGACAGCACCCCCGACCAAAAGTGTTGTAGTGCCGTGCAACTCCAGACCGTGTGGAGGAAGGACCCGTCGTCAGAATTACAACGGAGGCAGGTTGGGGACTGAATAGCCCCCATCTTCCAAAGGCGAAGGCGGGTATAATATACCCTATGAAGGTACTTAAACTGTATCAACCTGTACCTAGAGGAGACGGCAGCATACCTGGGGCTGGCAAGGCCTCAGTCCAATCATCGTCCGTGAGGGCCGGTAAATCCACCTCCCAAGCTGCCCTAGTCCGGTGTATGCGCGTCTTGGAGTGCGTTGTCAGGGTCTGATATATTTGACGGATTTTGTGCCCTCCCAGATCCCCCATCAACAGTCTGCCCTCTAGTGGGTGGAATTCGGGTAAGGACGTTAGGTGCTTTATCAGGGGGGACAGGGCATGGCGAAGCTGAAGATACCTGTGGAACTGGGACTTGTGTAGATCAAACTCCTCCTGCAGACTCTGAAAGGATTTAAGCGTGGTCCCTCGCATCACATCACCCAATGTAGAGATTCCAATAGTATCCCATCCCCGGAACCCGGCTAGAGTGGAGACGGGCCGAGGCGCGTGCCTCGCCAAAGGGAGTCGCGCCTGTCAGCGTATCCCACCAACCCATGGACCGGGATACTCGTCTCCAGATCTGGACTACGGTACTACAGGCGGGGGAAGAGCCTCCAAGGACGAATTGCTGTATAAGAGATCTAATAGTGGATGTGCCGCCAGGAAGAGCCGGTCCACCGCATAGGCCGGATCAGTCTGAGGATTGTACCACCATTCATTGATGACTAAGAGCTGGGACGCCCAATAATACGCCCGTATGTCCGCCGCTGCAATGCCACCGCAATAGGTGGATTGGATACAGGTCGCCAGAGCCACCCGGACCGCCCCACCCCCAGAGGAATCTATTTAGGAGCGCATTGATTTGAAGAAACCACGACGGAGGGATCGGGAGCAGGAAATTTTGCAACCTATAAAGCAAGCGTGGCAGTGATACCATTTTGAATATTGCAGACCGGCCGTATAAGGATAAGGGAAGGTGGGACCATACCGTCGTCTCCTCACGTACTGCCGGAAGCAGGGGGCTATGTTGCGCGACCACGCCACGACGGGGCATCTAGAGATATGGACGCCGAGGTATCTAAACCCTTCGTCCGCAATGACCAGCTGTGAGGCCCAGGTTTGACTTCCCTGTGCGCCGCATATGGGAAAGAGGATCGACTTGGACGGGTTGGCATGTAGTCCTGTCGTCTCACCGAACACCCGCAAGATCTGGAGCACCCTCGGTCCGGTGACCCAAGGGTCAGAAAAGAAAAATAGCGCGTCATCAGCATATAGTGCTATCCTGTCCGAACACTCGGGCGACCAGACCAGTCCCCGGTAAGCCGCATCCCTGCGTACCCACTCAGCCAGTGGCTCTATCGCTAAAGCGAACAGAAGCGGAGAGAGGGGGCAACCCTGTCTGGTCCCTCTGCAGATGGAGAAGGAGGGAGAACGGTGGCCAGCCACACGGATCGAGGCCGTAAGATCTGTGTACAGCAATTTAACATACGCGCGGAACCGGGGCCCCAGGTTGACAGCTTCCAAAAGTTTAAAAAGGTAGGTCCAGCTCAAGGAGTCGAACGCCTTGTCGATGTCAGCTAGCAGGACCGCCGCAGGGCGTCCCAGACGGTGGGCCTCGGCAACAGCGTTGTGCGCTCGCCGTATGTTATGCCTAGTGGAGCGTTGGGACATAAAGCCTGACTGGTCTGGGTGGACGAGGTCCAGAATACAGGTGCGGAGGCGTTCAGCCAACACCTTCCCCAGTAGTTTCGGCTCGAAGTTTAATAGGGATATGGGACGGTATGAGCCCGGGGCCTCCGGAGGGCGGCCCGGTTTGAGAAAACCACAATTTCGGCATGGCGCCAGTCCAGGGGCAAGATCTTCTGCTCCAACGCCTGGTGCAGCGCGCCAAGAAGGTGGGGACCAACGGTCCCCATTTGGGAGCGCAAAACATCGCAGGGGAACCCGTTGGGGCCTGGTGCACGGCCTGGGTGGGTATTGGTGAGGGCTGCCTGCAGCTCCTCCACCGAGATAGGCTCGTCAAGAACCGCTCGCTGCACATCAGAGAGGCGTTTTGGAGGGATATCTACAAGGAAGGCATCAATAAGCGGTGCAGCGAGTTCCTCACGCTCACAGTACAGGGCCGTATAAAAATCGGCAAAGGCCTGCACCACCGCCCCGGGGTGACGCACATGTCACCGGCAGGGGACCTCAATAGAGGGACTTGCGTCGGGGAGGCCCTCGCCTGACATAGTCGGTGGAGCATCTGGCTAGACTTATCGCCCCAGTGATATATCCGGTGCTGGGTCGCCAGCCAGGCATCCCTTGCATTGTCCGTGAGCAGCTGGTGCAGCTGCTGTTGGACATGGAGCAGGTTACGGCGGGCACCGGCGTCGAAGCTTTCCACTAACGAGGCCTGGAGAGCGAGCTGTCTATCTTCTAGATCTTGGATCTGTGCCAGGCGGCGCCGCTTTTCCCCAGTGCGATAGCTAATATCCGCCCCCGAATTGTCGGCTAAAGGCCTCCCACAATATTATCAGGGATTGAGTGGTCCCGGTGTTGAAAGCAAAATAATCTGCCGTGGCTCGATGGAGCATCTCCCGATACCCGGGATCTCTAAGCAACCAGGGACACATGCGCCAGTGATAGGGGGACGACTGGTCTGCAGACGGAGTTTGAGCTGAATGGGTGAGTGATCAGACAGGCCACGTGGGAAGATAGAGGTATGTGACACCCGATGCAGGTAGCTGCCTGGGAGGAACATGTAATCTAGACGTGAGAGGGTGGGGTGGACGGATGATGCGTATGTAAATCCATTTTCAGAAGGATGATAAGCCCGCCATGTGTCCACCCAACCCAATGTATGGGCCAAGATGTTGAGTTTAGACCTAGGAGGAGGGGTGGTCGGCGGTCGTGCCCGCCACCTATCCGGGGGAGCCATTACGTCGTTCCAGTCCCCACCCAGGATAGTCAGGCCGTCGGGGAATTCCCCCAGAGTTGCGTCAGTCTGTCAATGAACGTCCGACCTAGAGGAGGTGGTGCGTATATGCTCCCAATTGTAATCTGTTCCCCAGCCAGGGTGCCGGAAACGGCCGTAAAACGGCCACCCGGGTCGAACCAATGCTGTGTAACTTGAAATGGACCCTGCGGTGAATAAGGATGGCCATACCTCGTGCCCCCCTTGAGAAGCCAGAATGGTACACCGTGGCATAGCCATAGCGAGACAGACACGGGGCCTTGTTGCCTAGCATGTGAGTTTCTTGCAGCAGCAAGACATCTGCTGAGTAGCGTTTTGCCTGGTGTAGTACAGCCCCTCTTTTAATCTTATTCAACAGGCCCCGTACATTTCCAAGACACGATATTGAGGTCTCCTAGGGAGTGCCATTAGCTGTATGTGTCATGTGCTATCGGTAAGGTGTAGAGCAGCGGACATTGTGGACATATGGGACATCGTGGTGCGTATATCTTAAAAAACAACTGTATAACTAACAACGAATCGCCCTCCCAACCCCTCCCCCGCCCCCAACCCCTATACTTCCTGGAACACGGAGTACCTGTCGCGGCGGAATCTCGTCCTGGCCCCCAAACGTGGAGGCCCCGGCGGACCCTCCAAAGGATCCCCCCACCCAACATTACCCATAAAAACTCAAAACAGGGAAGGCGTAGAGAACCCACTCCCTCCAGGGAAAGAGCAAAAGTCCCTGGCTCTTAGTGGCAGGATATCCCGGCCAGTAGCAGCAGCCAACGGGCTCCGCCGTCGCATGAGACCGGGAAGAGTCAATACACCAGCGTATGTCCCAGCCTCGGGCTGCCTCAGTCCGCAGGGTCCTTCTTGTTCTGGGAGCGCCAGTTTGAGCCGGGATCGATGTCGTCGATGAGTAGCGTCGCCTCCCTGCCGTCCACCCCGATGCGAGCTTTGAGAAGAGTCAGAGTCTAAAGGGGGTGGGGAATGCGGCTTCAGGTGGCGGCGCTCATCTGTCCACGCAAATACTTCCTCTGGAGTATCAAAGAAATATGTTTTTGAATCATAGATGACCTTCAGACGGGCCGGGAACATGAGCGCATAGGATAGGTTCAGATCCCGCAGCCGCCGCTTAGCCGCAACAAAGGATTGGCGTTGCTGCTGAACCGTCCGGGTGTAGTCCGGGAAGGTCATGATGGGATGGGACTCAAAGATCATTTCATCCTTATGCGTCCTGGCAAAGCGAAGAATGGCATCGCGGTCAGCATAATTTAGAAGGCGAGCAATAACCGGGCGTGGGCGCTCCTCCGGCGGCGGCTTCTTGGTCAGGGCGCGATGGGCCCTCTCGATCATGAAGCAGGAAGAAATGTCATCTGCGGGTAGTCGCGCCTTGAGCCATTCTGAGAGGAAGCCACCCATCGAGGATCCCTCGCAACCTTCTGGAAAACCCACCAGGCGGATGTTGTTGCGGCGGGCCCGCCCTCCGCGTCTTCGGCCCTTGCCTCCAGCTCTTTAGATACCATGGCCAACTTGTCAACCTTCTTCTGGAGGGTGGAGACAGTATCCTCAACCGCGGAGACCCTCGTCTCGGTGATTCGGTCGACCGCCTTCCGGAGGTCCTGACGGAGGAACGACACTTCGGACCCCACCGCACCGATCTGGGCCTCGAGGGCGGTTCGTGACTGATTGATGGCCTCCAGGAGTGTCGCCGTATCTGAGGAGACGCCCTCTGCGGCACCTTTATTCGCTGGGGTGGCCGTGGTGTATTGGTCCATGGTAGGTTGTTTGGGTGCCGCCGCACCGGGGTTGCTCTTACCCATGATGGCGTGGAGGGTCCGTTCCAGAGCAGTCAGTGCCGCAGCCAGAGAGAATGATGGAAGGGGGATTGGTAGAGTTCACCACCCACCCCGGGGCGGGCGGATCACCACGACCGCGTCCCCAGCGCAGGCGCCCGATCCCAGGCGGCGCCGACAGGTATCTCCGTCAAGAGCCTCCGGGGTCTCCCAGCTACGGGGCAGTCAGGACAGTCCGTATGGCCGGGGGAGGGGCCGGCGGAGCCCCCGCCAGGGGGTCAGGCGCGTGGGCAGCAGCAGAGTCCAGCCCCACAGGTCCCCCGCCCAGCTCACCGCAATACCCTATGGCACCGGAGTCCTCAGGCAGGGCTGCAGCCAACGGCCGCCCAGGGGCCCGCCAGGCCCCACCGGCAAAATCCAGGCCCAGGGTAGGCCCCACAAATCCAGAGCCTCTCCTGCAGGGGACCGGAGGTAGGCGCAGCCGGCAGAGGGGCACCGTGATCGTAGTGCACTCCCCGCTGCCCCTCAGGGCCGGGGCCCGATCAGCAGCTTTCCGGGGGGCCGCCGGGCAGGATAATAGCGTCCCCAGCCGCGCCGCCAGTGAATCGCGGCCGCCGCAGCTCAGCCGCAGCCGCCCGCCGATGCGTGCGTGGTCTCCGCCGGTCCGGCAAGCCGCGGCCGCAGCGGCCGAGTTGAGCTTCCTGCCGCCACCAAGGTGTCTCGGCGCGATCGCCGCGGGCCCGTGAGCAGCCCGCTCGCACAAGCCCGAGTGTCGGGGACCAGGATAATGGCGGATGCTGTCCCTGGAAGGAGCGAACAGCGGAGCTCTACGGAGACGCGTCCGCCATGTTCGGCTCCTAAGCCACGCCTCCACGGTAAAGTAATTTTGAACTGTTGACTTACCTGTAAATCAACCAACTGCATTTGAACCTGCATTCAAGTGTAATTCACTGCATAAATCTTGCAAAGTATTATTTCACTTACCTGCACCAGGTCTCGCTTGGTTCTAGAAATAAAATAACGAAATAATATTTTTATACAAACAAATTGGTCTGAGTTCAGTCTTTTAGTGTGTGACATCATTTGTTACCTGAGTTTGTACAATAAATGCTTAACACTACCCTCTGATAAAGCCTTACTGCTCACCCACACTACCACAAATAGAGAGTAAGGTATTTACTACTTTTACCTCTGCCTACCTTTGGGCTTCCACTGGACTCTGTGCACACTATACCTTACTTTGGTATAGTATATACAAAGCCAGCTTCCTACATTGGTGGATCAGCGGTGGGATATACAACTTTGCATTTGTTGGACTGACTTGGTCAACACCTGATCACATGACAGAATTCTTAAATTGTCTATAGAATTCTGAACTTTTTGAATTGACAAATTTTTCCAAATTACTAAAAGTCTTGTTAAGGCCTTGGTTAAGTCCCTTTAGAATTTTAGAAAAATAATAATTCACTTTAGTTAGGGGTAAGAGGGATTAGAATTTTCGTTAGAATGCATCTTAACAAGAACCCAGGTATTAGTGAAAATACTAATGACATAGAGAATATGGTTGAGGAGCTCGACCTCACCCCTTATCTCCACTTAGAATTTAGGGAGTTAAGGTCTCTATGTAAACTTAAAACATTAACATGGGGTCCAATCCCTCCAAACAAAAGCTCCAGGAGCTGTTGGCAGGGTATGCTAAGGACCATCCCTCTGAACAAGATGAAGACCTCTCATAGGGAGAAGAAGATGGAGGGGATGAGGATAACTTCCAACCCCCCCCCACTTCTTAGGGAGAAAAGGGCCCAGTGCCCCTGACTCCAAGGATACAACTCTCAGCACCTATATCCCACACAGGTGGGTCAGGTGCTTCTGAGTCCATTGAGTTGGCACCACAAGCGGTTTCACATCGTCCAGATCTTGACCCCTGCCGCAATACCGCATACGCCTCCCAGCATTTTTCTGTGGACTGTCAATCCTGGCATTCGTTCAAAATTCCTATATGGATCCACCCAAATTCTGTTCCCAGTGAACAGACTGTCTGTGTGATCAACAGGCATCAGTCTCAGGCATACATGTCTATGTCCTGAAGATGATCCCGGTACTTTGCTTGTATGGGATCGAAACGTCATCGACTTTTTGACACCTTGACACTATCATGTGAAATACTTAATTAATTGTGCTATGGTGTTTGTCTTCATATTTCCTTGGCAATTTATCGACTATTCCTCAAGTGCTTAGAAATGCCTGGGCCTCTTCTTTTTAATTGTCACAGTGTTTGTGTTTCCACTTTGTTGTTTTTTCGCAAATATATATAAAAATATTAAAGCACTTTTGTCCGGACGGACAACATAATATAGTTCTCATTGTATTTCTATATTTATTCTTTCCCTTAATTCTTCTTGTGAGGGACCACTGTTTATATAAAATATCTGAGTCCATTGATGACAGCCTCAATGAGGAGACCAACCTCTTTGTGAGGTTGACCAAGAGATTAGATCTAGAGACCAGATTCCTGGGCTCTGGAAAAAGAGAGAGAAGAGATGGGCTTACCTCCCATCAATGGTGGCAGCAATATATTAAATAGGGACAGAGAGCAATCTTATGATACCAAAATCCTCAAAGGGATTGTCCCCAAATTTGAGGAAGGTGATGACATCACCAAATGATTCACAGCTTTTGAGAGAGCTTGTGAAATGAGAAAAGTGAGGAAGTCACACTGGGGGGCACTCCTTTGGCAACTGTTCACTGGTAACTGCAGGGACAGAATCCTGACCCTTACAGGGGCAGATGCTGAGTCATATAACCTCATGAAGAACACTCGGATGGAGGGCTTTGGGCTCACAACTGAGGAATATAAAATTAGATTCAGGGGGCTCACAAAACTCAAAACCAATCCTGGATTGACTTCGTTGACTACTCAGTTAAGACACTAGATGGATTGTTAACTGGCAATAATGTGCATGATTTCAATGGACTTTAAAATCTTTTTATGAAAGAACATATTTTGAGTAATTGCACTAATGAAAAGTTACATCAACATTTGGTAGACCTAGGTCTAATTTCTCCCCAAGAATTGGGAAAGAAGGCAGACCACTGGGTCAAGACTAGGGTAACAAAATCAGCCACTGGGGGTGACCAAAAGAAAGGGGTCACCAAACCTCCCCAGGGGAAAGGGGGTGAGAGCCCCAAAGAAACAAAATCCAGAGTCTTTTACAGGGCCCCAAAAACCTGCTCAGGGAGGTGGGTCCCAAAACTCTTCCCAGTTCAATGGTAGGCACAAAGGGAAGAACTTTGATCCCCAGAAGGCCTGGTGTTTCAACTGTAAGAAGTTGTGAGACTTAACTGGAGATGCTACTTGTCCTAGCAAGAAGCCCCCTAGTCCTCCTCCAGGTACTACTGGTGTAGTCAGTCTCCAGATGGGATCAACAGTGTGCCCAGAGCAAATCAGGGTTCACACTGAAGCAGTTCTGGTCACTGAGGGTGAAGATGAGTTTGCAACTTTGGCTGTGTGGTCACCCAACATAAAGAAGTATTTGCAATACCCCTGGATAAATGGGACTAGAATAGAAGCCCTGAGGGATATAGGTGCCAGTGTCACTATGGTGAGAGACACACTGGTTTCCCAAGAGCAATACCCGATTGGGAAATCTTACCCAGTCACCAACGCTGACAGTGTTACTACTAACCATGCCATGACTATGGTGACATTATACTGGGGGCGGGAGGGGGTTACTGGCCTGAAATTTGTAGTGGTCTCTCCAAACCTTCCAGCTGCCTGTCTGCTTGGAAATGACCTAGAGACCTCAGCATGGGCTGAGGTAGAATTGAAAACCCATGCAGCAATGCTGGAGATCCCTGAGATTGTGTGTGTTAAGACTAGCGCACAAGGCTGAAAGCAGGGTGAAAAAGAAGTGTTGGAGCCTGACAGAATGGCCCAACCTTACAAGAGGAAAGGTAATACTACAGGGAAACCAGCTTCTGAACAATCAAAAACTCAGGACCCCTCTTCTCAGGGAGAGGACTTGGAAGCCCCAGAGGGAACTTCACCCTTACCAGGTTGAGCTCTTAGGCCCAAGGGGACCCACTAGGGAAGGGCTGTGCCTTGGACAGCAGACCTGTCCAACTCTTGAAAGCCTGAGGCAGCAAGCTGCTGCACAGGAAAAGGGAGATGTCAGTGGTACCCACAGAGCCTATCAGGAGGAGGGACTACTACTGAGGCCAGAGACCCCCAACCGTGGTGCCACTAGGAGAGTGGTAGTGCCTCAAGTGTACAGGGAGTTCTTACTCACTCTGGCTCATGACATCCCCCTAGCTTGGCATCTTGGCCAAACCAAGACTTGGGAAAGACTAGTCAGCCACTTTTACTGGCCCAGATGTCCCAGAAAGTAAAGGAGTTTGTCATCTCATGTGTCACCTGACAAGCCAGTGGCAAAACAGGTGGACACCCAAAGGCCCCCTTAATTCCACTACCAGTGGTTGGGGTTCCATTTGAAACGGTAGGTGTGGACATAGTGGGTCCATTTGAACCCCCCACAGCATCAGGAAACAAATTCATACTGGTGGTAGTGGATCATGCCACCAGGTATCCTGAGGCAATTCCCCTTAGGACTACTACAGCTCCTGCAGTAGGCAAGGCCCTCATTGGTGTCTTCACCAAGGTAGGGTTTCCTAAGGAGGTGGTTTCAAACAGTGGGTCAAACTTCATGTCTGCATACCTCAAACATATGTGGAAAAAGTGTGGAGTGCAGTACAAGTTTACTACACCCCATCACCCACAAACCAATGGTCTTGTTGAAAGGTTTAACAAGACATTGAAGGGCATGATCATGGGGCTCCCTGAAAAACTCAAAAGGAGATGGGATGTCCTCTTGCCATGCTTGCTTTTCGCCTACAGAGAGGTGCCTCAGAAGGGAGTAGGGTTTTCCCTCTTTGAACTTCTGTTTGGCTATCCTGTTCGGTGACCACTCTGTCTTGTTAAAGAGGGTTGGGAGAAGCCTCGCCAAGAACCCAAACAGGATATTGTGGACTATGTACTAGGCTTCTGGAGCCTGTGGCACCAAGGGCCCTCCAGGATAAATGGAGTGGCCCTTACCCCATCTTAGAAATGAAAAGTGAGGTCACCTACTTGGTAGACCTGGGCACAAGCAGGACCCGCAAAAGGGTGATCCATGTGAACCGCCTTAAGCTTTTCCATGACAGGGCTGACATCACCATGCTGATGGTGACTGATGAGGATCAGGAGACAGAGAGTGAACCTCTCCCTGACCTCCTCTCTTACAGCCCCAAAGATGGGTCAGTGGATGGGGTTGTCGATTCAGACACCCTCACTGCTCAACAGCAGACTGACTGCAAGCAAGTCGTGCAGCATTATGCTAAGCTCTTTTCCTTAACCCCTGGTCAGACAAACTGGTGTACCCATGATGTGGACACTGGGGACAGTGTACCTGTCAAGAACAAAATATATCAAAAGTCTGATCAAGTTAAGGAAGGCATCAGAGCTGAAGTCAGCAAGATGCTGGAGTTAGGGGCTTTAAATCGTCTGAGAGCCCCTGGGCCAGCCCAATGGTTCTAGTCCCCAAACCTCATCCACAGGGTGGAAAGAGAGGATTGATATTCTGTGTGGACTATAGAGGGCTCAACTCTGTTGGGATAGGGTAAGCATCACAAGACAGATGCTTACCCTATCCCAAGAGCTGATGAGTTGATAGACAAATTGGGTGCAGCCACATTTCTAAGTACCTTTGACTTAACTGCAGGGTACAGGCAGATTGGCATGGCACCAGGAGCCAAAGAAAAACAGCATTCTCCACACCTGATGGGCATTATCAGTTTACTGTTATGCCCTTTGGTTTAAAGAATGCCCCTGCCATCTTCCAAAGGTTGGTGAACCAAGTCCTTGCTGGATTGGAGGCCTTTAGTGCAGCATATCTAGATGATATTGCTGTCTTTAGCTCCACCTGGCAGGATCACCTGGGGAATGTTTTAAAAGCCCTTCAAAGTGCAGGCCTAGTTATCAAGGCATCCTAATGCCAGATAGGGCAGGGAACAGTTGTATACTTGGCCCACCTTGTTGGTGTAGGCAACCCTTACAACCCAAGATCCAGGCCATCCTGGAATGGGAAGCGCCAGCAACCCCGACTCAAGTCAGGGCATTCCTTGGCTTGACTGGGTACTACAGGAGGTTTGTGAAAGGGTCTGGGTCCATTGTGACACCCCTCACAGAACTTACCTCCAAGAAGATGCCAAAAAAGGTAAACTGGAAGTTAGCTGTCAAAAGGCTTTTAACAACCTGAAAGAGGCAATGTGCTCAGCACCAATTCTCAAAGCTCCAGACTATACCAAGCACTTCATTGTGTAGACTGATGCCTCTGAGCTAGGGATAGGAGCGGTCCAATCCCAGAACAATGATGAAGGCCAAGACCAGCCTGTTGCTTTCATAAGCAGGAGGTTACTCCCCAGGGAGCAGCGTTGGAATGTCATTGAGAGGGAGGCCTTTGCTGTGGTTTGGTCCCTGAAGAAGCTGAGACCATACTTGTTTGGTACTCACTCCACAGTTCAAATTGACCACAGACCTCTCAAATGGCTAATGCAAATGAAAGGTGAAAATCCTAAACTTTTGAGGTGGTCCATTTCCCTACAGGGAATGGACTTTACAGTGGAACATAGACCTGGGACTGCCAATGCAGATGGACTTTCCAGGTTCTTTCACTTAGACAATGAAGACTCTCTAGGGTAAGTATAGTCTCATAGGTTGTGTAGGAAAGTGCCCCTTTTTGCATGGTTGCCCCCACTTTTTGCCAAACTGTTGATGTACTTTGACTGAGTGTGCCCTGGGTTCCTTCCAACCAGGTACCCAGGGCCTATGTTCTTTCCCTAAAACTGTACTGTAGCAAAACCCAATTGGCAACTCTCTGGCCACATGTAAGTCCCTTGTAAAAGGTAGCATAGGCACCAAGGGCACTGTGACCAGGGAAGGCCTCTAAGGGCTGCAGCACTTATTGTGCCAACCTTAGAGGCCCTCTACCTTTACACACACACACTGCCATTGCAGGCTGCGTGTTTTGGTGCAGAACAAAGTGAAGCGTCGACATGGACACATGCCTGTGTACGAACTATAAAAAGTTTCAGTGGCGCACACCTAAAAGATCCTTCAAATAATAATCAGTGATTTCAACTCACCTAACTGAACTGTTTTAGCGTGCTACTCAGTATTTGCGGGCTGCCCGTCCCACATACAGAATTAATACAGTAATTAATCAGGTAAAAAATTGCCTGAAGAAACTGGGTGCACAGCTGCATCAATAATTTTAAAATTTTTAAACAATTTGATGCCATATATATCACAAAATAAATCAATCACATCATCAAACAAAATCACATAGTCAAAGATATGGGTCCATCAACATTTTCATTGTTTTACAAAACAAATATATCACATCGATACAAATCTTTTGTGATAGTTACAATTGTGTCCATACGTGTATACAAGTAAACACATATAAGCTTAAACTTATGGCTAAATGATAACGCATTCTTCTTGAATGGAGTCCCACTTATTCGTGTAGTGCCCTATGAATTTCGGGACGGATAGTCCCTTCTTCAGGGGCCACTAGAAAACAACAAATATAACCAAATGTTACCACAACTTTATGAAAAACCACTAACGTTTGCCACAAGCAGCTTTCTATACCCACCTGGGCCAATAACCTGCATGCAGACCAGAGTTCAAAAGTGTTATCATAAAACAGCTCTTGCATGTCACTAGTGATATGGATTAAACCAAATTAACAATCCCCAAGTTTACGTAGCCGATGTAACGCTCATACACACTGATACATGCACTAAATGAAAGAATGAAAAAAACGAATGAAAAGAGACCGCAAAGATGTCCATAGAGTTGCTCAATAGCCACTACCACCAACATATTGAAACGTGATCATGCTGAATTGGTGAGGATAATGTGACTTACACAACCAATACTTACTGCAACATGCAGAGTACATAAAGTACCTATCAAACAATATACAAATAAAGTCAGACAGTGGAATCCTAAAAACATAACATAATGCAAATTAAAAACGCTGTGCCTTCTTGGTGCTGTATAGGGAAAGTGCAAAAGTGAACAAACAAATAAAAATACCTTCAGCTTAACCCAAAACAGCTACATACAGCTGCACCTATATGAAACAAACCAACACTACTCGTAAAACAATAATCCCTTAAAAAGTAACTGTGTTAAGTTCTGCTGTCCATACTCACCCGCTGTCTGTCTAAGCTTACCAGATAAAAGACGGAGTCTCAGTTTTATTCAGTGTTCTCGCTATGTGATGAATGCGGCTGCCGAGTTTCTCTTGTGTTAAAGCCAAATGTTCCCGCGTCTAAACAGTAACGATCACCTGATCATAGCTCCACCCATCACTGGTTTGTACTAGGATCCCTTACTGTCGTGGCGGCCATGATAGAAAGGAAACGAAGTTCGTAGCTACCTGAAAAGAATGGCCCTTAGCCATCGGAATCTGAATAAGTATACCGCTGTTCCCCCTGAATAAAGGAGCTCAATACTACAAAAACGTAACTAAAACCAACAGGGAAATGAACTCTCCCAGTTTATGAATATACCTGATATTGTAGATAAATTTCCTAGTTAATATCTATAAGTCACATAACGGTCTTCCCATGATAACGAACTCGAAAATGACAGCTATATGTGATGTTGAGAGGGTAATACTCCTGTTAATGTACACGTGGAAAAAAGAAAAACAGACCAAATGAGCGAATAAAACAGGAGTGCAAAGCACCTGTAGTTCTTAAACCAATTGCTGAAACTCACACTACAAAGCACATGGGGAATAACCGATTCTTACGAGTGAATCCTAAAACTGGTGGCTTCAATAATCGATGAAACAACGCAAATAAACCTAAATATTAATTGCTGCTGCGTAATGAGTTTGCCGAATGCGCAACAGGGCATGATACTATGATAACATATACATCCCATAAGTGCCACTTGGCTGCACTATGACATTAGTAAAACTTACATGCAAAGTGTACCAAAAATAATCCTGGCGCATTGAAACTTACATCTCTCGGTTACAATATGTGGTTGTCAAAAATAAACATGAAGTTACACAAATACAAAACAAGCTATTGAACATCAAGAATACTTGAAACTTACATCTCTTGGTTACAATGTGTGGTTGTCAAAAATAAACATGAAGTTACACAAATACAAAACAAGCTATTGAACATCAAGAATACTTGAAACTTACATCTCTTGGTTACAATGTGTGGTTGTCAAAAATAAACATAAAGTTACACAAATACAAAAACAAAGTGTCATGAGTTTGCAGCAATGTGTCAATCACAATTATACATAATAATGCACAACAATTAATAATGACAAAATCAATGTGTATGAATTCTTTACCCCCTATTAAATGTGTTCAAGATATAAACTTATTAGTGGGTATGCTATCGGGATAGCGATGAAAGTTCTAATTAGACTGGCCTATTATAAAAAGCAGCTCAGATCAAGTTTATCGTTTAGACCGAGTGGCATCATTGTATTGAATTTTTTATCCAATGGACTTCTTTTTGAGACAATGTCTTACTAGGGTCTAAACCTTCTTTGGGCTTTACTTTTTCCAAGACCAGAAATCGCACTTGGGCTATGTTGTGACGTTGCTCCAACCAGTGAACCACCAGGTTAGAATTAGTATTCTTCGTCAGAATCATACTTTTGTGTTCACCAATCCTTATTTTGACTTTTCTTTCAGTTTTCCCTATGTATAATAATCCACAGGGACATTTCACACAATAAATCACGTTCATGGTATTGCAGTCCGATGTATGTTTCATTATGATGTTTTCTCCTGTTCTCGGATGCGTAATAGAATTATGCTGAATTACATTATTGCAATGGATGCAATTATTGCATTTTCTCATTCCTGGAAAATTTGAGATGGATTTATCAGTTTTAGCAGATAACAACTCCATTAGATTTTTGCTCCTAGTGTAAGCGAATAAAGGTCGCTCTATGAATGAGTTACCAAAATCTGGTTCATGTTGCAATAATTCCCACCGTTTACTGATCACCTTTTTAATGCTTCTGGATCTGGTGGAGAATTTGGATACAAATACCATACAGTTAGTTGCAGGTTTTTGTTTTTTGATCAACAATTCGTTGCGATCAATGTGTTGGATGCGTCTTTCGGCTTTCTCAACAATGTCGGGAGGGTACCCTCTTTGTAGAAATCTTTGTTTGATACGGGCAACATCAGCATCACTTTTAAGCTTCGTAGAGGCAATCCTTTTGATGCGCATCATCTGAGAATATGGAAGGTTCTGAATCAAATGAGGAGAGTGAAAGCTTTGAAACAACAACGTGTTATTTCGATCGGTAAGTTTAACAAATACACTGGTTTGTAATCCTGATTCATTTTTTTCAATCAAGACATCAAGAAATGGTAATTGATTGTTGCTGATTGAATGTGTGAATTGGATCCGACTGTTTCTGGTGTTTAAAACTGTGATGTTCTTTTGCAAGGACTCTTCTGTATGAGATCAAATTAAAAATATATCGTCGATATAGCGACAATACATCACCAGATGTTCACTCCATGTTGCGTTTTCAAAGATATGTTCATGTTCAAAGGCAGCCATAAAAATATTGGCGTACGTGGGAGCCCCCCCGAACACCATGGAGGTCCCGCTTATTTGCAGAAAAAATTCTTCACCCCAGCGCAAGTAGCTGTGATGCAAACAGAATTGTAATAGTTCCAAAAGGAACACTTTGTGAACTCGAATATGGGGTTGTTGCAATAAAGCCCATTCAATGGCGTCTATTCCTTCTTGAAGTGGATTTGAGGTGTAAAGTGAAGTTACATCAATCGTGCACAGCAACCATTCATTGATGTTTGTGATATTCAAATCTTTTAAACGTGATAGAAAATCTGTCGTATCATGTATATATGATTTCCAGGAGCACACGATGGGCTGTAAAAAATGATCGATGTACTTTCCTAAAGGTTCAAACAACGACCCACACCCAGACACGATGGGTCTGAATGGTGGGTCTTTGGGATCCTTATGTATTTTCGGTAACATGTACATGTGAGGTCTCTTAGGGAATTGTTTAATCAGGAAGGTCCGGGTTTTAGGAGTGATCCAATCCATGTCTAGAGCATTATCTAAAATCTTGATTAATACTGGCTTAATCTCAATAGTAGGGTCATGATCTAGTTTCAAGTACGTCGTTTCATCGGCCAGATGTTCTAGCACATTTCGTTGATAATACGTGTTATCCATGACGACTAGCGCGCCTCCTTTGTCGGCTTTTTGGAAAACCAGATTCTCATTGTTAGCTAACTGTTTTAAGATTGATTTCTCAGACTTAGGTAAATTCCAACTGTTTCATATTTTTGAACTCCAATTTATTGAGAGATTTTCTTACTAGAGATTCAACGTGTCTAGCATTTTATGAGACAAGGGAGGTATAAAGATACTTTTGGGCCTGAATTCAAGGTAATCATGATCTTCTTCAACTCTCTGGTCAGTAACTACATTGTCAAAAAAATATCGCAATCTTAAGGACCTCATGAATCTGAACAATTACATTTCTGTGTCTTGAATGTTCGTGTGGTACGTGGGTACAAATTATGTACCTTTGTTCAGAATGTGCAATTGTTTAGACGTGAGCAACTGTGATGAAATATTAATCACGAGATTTTCTGACTCCGTAAGTCTTGCCTGCCCTTTTCTTTATCTTTTTCCTTTTCCTCTGCGGGTTTCGATGCGCTTTTTGTTGGTATAATGACAATGGGTCCGGCGGTTGTGTGGAATCTTGTCCTGTGGATAAAAAAGACTCAGGGGCATATTAACAACGAGGCGATAAACAATTATCGCCGCTTTAACGTCCGTTTTCGGACGAAAAGCGGCGATAATCTTATCGCCTAATCAGCAAGGTCACGCTATCGCATGAATCCTTGCACTATCGCCCTTTCCCCCAACGCCCATCTTTGCATCTCTAATGAGATGCAAAGTGGGCGTTACTGGGCGTACCCCGGATGGGCTACGTTGCAAATATCGCCGATGTGCACATCGCGATATTTACAAGGCAGCCCACAGGATTATAGCAGACGTTAAATTTTGGCGAAAACAGCTGTTTTCGCCAAAATCTAACGTCTGCTATAATCCTGACTTACCTATGTTAGACATAGGAGATGGATTCTGCTGATACGACCACAGGGTCGTATCAGCAAGGTTATCACCGTTTTGAGGGGAACATCGCTGGAAAACCAGCGATGTTCCCTGCAAAAGGGCGATAACCTCGCTATCTCTGGAATCTTTATCGCCCTGGAGTAACGCGTTGTTAATAACGCGCTACCAGGGCGATAAATACCAGAGATAGCCTGCGATAATATAATTATCGCTAAGCACGGCCAGCGATAATTATCGCTGGCCGTTGTTAATATGCCCCTCAGTTTGGCTCATTATGCGTAAATCTGTATTCTCAGATTCTATGTGGCTGCCGAGGGCAGTGTCACTTGCTGCTGTATCTTTATTGAGCGGTGTTCTTGAGGGTAAGATTTCACGGTCTGAAACAATACTTTCTTCGGAACTAGTATGAGGGTTCCTAGCTGGCTTACGTTGGGCATACATCTCTGCCCACGTATATACCTCGTTAAGACGATAATCAATTGTATCTTTCTTGAACTTCCTCAGTTTGCGTTCTTGCAGTTCATTTCCATAACTTTCCAATTTTTTGTTAATCTGTTCCAACGTGTTTGACCATTCTTCCGATTCCATGCGGCTCGATAATTCTTGGTGTATGTTGTAAATCTCTTCCTCTAGTTCTCTTATGGTTCTGGATAATTCCTTCACAATAAGTAAGATCAAATCCAAAGAGCATTTATTCAGCACTGCATACCATTTCTCCATGAATGTCTTATTGAATTGAAACCGATAGAGCATGGGTTGTATGGCTAATCGGAGGCCACGAGGAATTCTTCTATGTTTATGGTATTGGATTAACGTCGATGCATGGAGCCTTTGGTTGAGTTCTCTTCTGGAAATAAATTCCAGATGCTTTAGTTGTTGAGTAATTGACCCTTCGCGGGTATCGAAGGTTTTGGTGGCTTTGATTAAGGCATAGATTTCTGTGGCTTGTTCGGTGGTGTATGCTTTTATTTCAGCACGATTTTCAGTGGTGTTTGCAATGCTCTCAAATGATGCCATGTTTTGTCGACGGGTGCAGTCACTGACGGTGAGGCAGTTATGACTTGATACGAACTATAAAAAGTTTCAGTGGCGCACACCTAAAAGATCCTTCAAATAATAATCGGTGATTTCAGCTCACCTAACTGAACTGTTTTAGCGTGCTACTCAGTATTTGCGGGCTGCCCGTCCCACATACAGAATTAATACAGTAATTAATCAGGTAAAAAATTGCCGGAAGAAACTGGGTGCACAGCTGCATCAATAATTTTTTAATTTTTAAACAATTTTATGCAGTATATATCACAAAATAAATCAATCGTATCATCAAACAAAATCACATAGTCAAAGATATGTGTCCATCAACATTTTCATTGTTTTACAAAACAAATATATCACATCGATACAAATCTTTTGTGATAGTTACAATTGTGTCCATACGTCTATACAAGTGAACACATATAAGCTTAAATTTATGGCTAAATGATAACACATTCTTCTTGAATGGAGTTCCACTTATTCTTGTAGTGCCCTATGCATTTCGGTACGGATAGTCCCTTCTTCAGGGGCCACTAGAAAACAACAAATATAACCAAATGTTACCACAACTTTATGAAAAACCACTAACGTTTGCCACCAGCAGCTTTCTATACCCACCTGGGCCAATAACCTGCATGCAGACCAGAGTTCAAAAGTGTTATCATAAAACAGCTCTTGCATGTCACTAGTGATATGGATTAAACCAAATTAACAATCCCCAAGTTTACGCAGCCGATATAACGCTCATACACACGGATACATGCACTAAATGAAAGAATGTAAAAAACGAATGAAAAGAAACCGCAATGATGTCCATAGTGTTGCTCAATGACTACTACCACCAAAATATTGAAACGTGATCATGCTGAATTGGTGAGGATAATGTGACTTACACAACCAATACTTACTGCAACATGCAGAGTACATAAAGTACCTATCAAACAGTATACGAATAAAGTTAGACCGTGGAATCCTAAAAACATAACATAATGCAAATTAATAACGCCGTGCCTTCTTGGTGTTGTATAGGGAAAGTGCAAAAGTGAACAAACAAATAAAAATACCTTCAGCTTAACCGAAAACAGCTACATACAGCTGCACCTATATGAAACAAACCAACACTACTCGTAAGACAATAATCCCTTAAAAAGTAACTGTGTTAAGTTATGCTGTCCATATTCACCCGCTGTCTGTCTAAGCTTACCAGATAAAAGACGGTATCTCAGTTCTATTCAGTGTTCTCGCTGTGGGATGAATGCGGCTGCCAAGTTTCTCTTGTGTGAAAGCCAAATGTTCCCGCGTCTAAACAGTAACAATCTCCTGATCATAGCTCCACCCATCACTGGTTTGTACTAGGATCCCTTACTGTCATGGCGGCCATGATAGAAAGGAAACGAAGTTCGTAGCTACCTGAAAAGAACGGCCCTCAGCCATCGGAATCTGAATAAGTATACAGCTGTACCCCCTGAATAAAGGAGCTCAATACTACACAAACTTAACTAAAACCAACGGGGAAATGAACTCTCCCTGTTTATGAATATACCTGATATCGTAGATAAATTTCATAGTTAACCCCTTCCATGCTCATGACGAGCTGGACTCGTCATGGCACACAGTGCTCGTGTGCTCATGACGAGTCCAGCTCGTCATGGAACCCAGCAGAGGAAATCCCTCTGGTGCGGGCACCAGAGGGATTCCCTTTAATCCCTAAAGCCTCGGGAGCTGGGGAAGAGCTTCCCCAGCTCCCGAGGCCCCCTGGTTTCCCTGAAATGACGATCGGCGCGCACGTCGCGCTGATGTCATTTCAGTGAAACTGAAACTGAAATGAGCCAAGAGGCTCATTTCAGTTTCAGTTTCTACGTGCTCAGGGGGCTATCTCAGCCCCTGAGCACGTAGAAACTCAGGAGAGGTATCGTTGGAAAGGGAGAATCTCCCTTTCCAATGGTACCCCTCCTAGTGGATCCCTGCTTGGGGATCGCCCCAGGAGGGCGATCCCCAAGCAGGGATCCACCCACTAGGCACCAGGGAGGGGGGAGCGGCCCCTTGGGCAAGGGCCTGTGCTCCCCCCATACAATTTTTGGCACGATTAGTCTTTCTTCCCCCTGGGGGTAGATGGGGGCAGTAGCCCCCAATCTGCCCCCGGGGGTAGAAAGCCCACTAGACACCAGGGATTTTTATGGCATGTTTATTAGGGGTGGGGGCTGCCCAAAACGGGCATACCGATGCCCCCACCCCCTCCCGGCCACAAAATTAGTCTTTCTGCCCCCCCTGGGGGGCAGATGGGGCAGTAGCCCCCAATCTGCCCCCCCGGGGGGGCAGAAAGCCCACTAGATACCAGGGATTTAAAAAAATTATAGTTAGGAGTGGGGCTGCCCAATATGGGCATGCTAATGCCCCCAACTCCCCCGCCGCAAAGGTACAGTCTTTCTGCCCCTCCTGGGGGGCAGATGGGGGCAGTAGCCCCCAATCTGCCCCCAGGGGGCAGAAAGCCCACTAGATACCAGGGATTTTTTTAAATTATAATTTGGGGTAGGGGCTGCCCAATATGGGCATGCCAATGCCCCCACCACCCGACGCAAAGGTACAGTCTTTCTGCCCCTCCTGGGGGCAGATGGGGGCAGTAGCCCCCAATCTGCCCCCTGGGGGCAGAAAGCCCACTAGACACCAGGGTTTTTCCCCTCGATACATTATGGGGTGGGGGTTGCCCAAGATGGGCATGCCAATGCCCCCACCCCTCCCCCACGAAATTCCAGTCTTTCTGCTCCCCGGGGGGCAGATCGTGGCAGTGGCCACCAATCTGCCCCCCGGGGGTTCAGAAACACCCTAGATGCCAGGGATTTTTTTTATAGGCCCGGGGTGGGGGCTGCCCAGAATGGGCATGCAAATGCCCCCACCCTACCCCCAAAGAAAAAAAAGACTTTCTGCCCCCCAGGAGGCAGATGGGGGCAATAGCCCCTGATCTTCCCTCCCCAGGGAGGGGGCAGAAAGCCCACTAAGCGCCAGGGATTTTTTTTTATATAGGTAGGGGTGGGGGCTGCCCAGAATGGGCATGTCAATGCCCCCACCCCAAAAAAAATGCTACAGTCTTTCTGACCCCCCCTGGGAGGCAGATGGGGCAATAGCACCTTATCTCCCCCCCCCCCGGGAGGGCAGAAAGCCCACTAGCCACCAGGGATTTTGTTTTACAAAGTTCGGGTTGGGGGCTGCCAAGAATGGACATGCCAATGCCCCCACCCACCCCAAAAAAGATGTCACTGTCTTTCTGCCCCTCCCAGGAGGCAGATAGGGGCAGTAGCCCCTGATCTGCCCCCGGGGGGCAGAAAGCCCACTATGTGCCAGCGATTATGCTGGCTTTTTTATACGCAGGGGTGGGGGCTGACCAGAATAGGCATCCCAATGCCCCCGACCCCCAAAAGAATAGCCACAGTCTTTCTGCCCCCTCGGGGGCATATCGGGGCAATAGCCCCTGATTTCCCCCTCCCCAGGGCGGCAGAAAGCCCAGTAGGCACTGACTTTTTTCGGAATGTGCCTACCTGTTGAATTTGGTTCCTAGCTCTGCCGGCACCTAGGGAAACCTAGCAAACCTATACATTTTTTAAAACTAGACACCCAGGGGAATCCAGGATGGGCTGACTTGACTGGCTATCACCAGGTTTTGTTACCCAGAATCCCTTGCAAACCTAAAAAGTTGTCCAAAAAAACACATTTTCCTCATATTTCTGTGGTGGAAAGTTCTGGAATCTGCGTGGATCCACAAAATTCCACCCACCCCGCGTTCCCCAAAGTCTTTCGAGAAAAATGGTACCTCACTTGTGTGGGTAGGACTAGTGGCCGCGACAGGAAACGGCCCAAAACGCAACATGGACACACCACATTTTCACAGTGAAAACGGACCCTTTTTTTGCAAAGTGCCTAGCTGTAGATTTTGAACCCTAACACTGCCAGCACCTAGGCAAACCTAGCAAACCTATACATTTTTGAAAACTAGACACCCAGGGGAATCCAGGATGGGGTGACTTGACTGGCTCTCACCAGGATCTGTTACCCAGAATCCCTTGCAAACCTAAAAATATGTCCAAAAAACACATTTTCCTCACATTTCTGTGGTGGAAAGTTCTGGAATCTGCGTGGATGTACAAAATTCCACCCACCCCGCGTCCCCCAAAGTCTTCCGTGAAAAATGGTACCTCACTTGTGTGGATGGGTCAAGTACCCGCGACAGGCAAGGGCCCAAAACGTAATGAGGAGACATCAAAATTACCTATCACAAAACAACCTGGTTTTGCAAGGGGGTCACCTGGGTTTTGGCCCCGGGCTCAGCGGCCATCTTGGGAATCTACCAAACCCACACATTTCTGAAAACTAGACACCTGGGGAGTCCAGCGAGGTATGGCTTGCATGGGTCCCCAAACGTTTTCCTACCCAGAATGCCCTGCAAACCTCAAATTTAGCAGAAAAAAATCACTTTTTACTCAAATTTCTGTGTGGGAAAGTTCTGGAATCTGCGTGGATCCACAAATTTCCTACCACCCTGCGTTCCCCCAGGGCTCCCGATAAAAATGGTACCTCACTTGTGTGGGTAGGCATAGTGGCTGAAACAGGAAATGGCCCAAATCGTATTGTGGAGACTTCAAAACTACCTATAACAAAACTACCTGGTTTTGGGGGGGTGGCACCTGGTTTTTGGCCCCGGGCTCGCCGCCATCTAGGAAACCTACCAATCCCACACGTTTCTGAAAACTAGACACCCTGGGGAGTCCAATGAGGTATGGCTTGCGTGGATCCCCCAACGTTTCCCTACCCAGAATCCCCTGAAACCCTCAAATTTAGCTGAAAAAAACATATTTGCTACATATTTTTGCGTGGAATCACCGTGCTGGCACAAATGTCCTACCACCCAGCGTTGCCCTTGTTTCCCCGAGTAAAATGATACCTCACTTGTGTGGGTGTCCAAAGCAGAACTGGCTACAAAAGTATTTTAAAAAAAATGTAGCGCTTAGAATTCTCGGTGCTATACCCTAAATCCCTATGTTTTGGGCTCTTCCCAGTCACAGGCCTTTGGCCCACCCACACAAGTGAGGTATCATTTTACTCGGGAGAACAAGGGAACGCTGGGTGGTAGGACATTTGTGCCGGCATGGTGATCCCACGCAAAAATGTATGGAAAAAGTGATTTTTTCAGCTAAATTTGAGGTTTGCAGGGGATTCTGGGTAGGAAAACGTTGTGGGACCCACGCAAGCCATACCTCGCTGGACTCCCTGGGTGTCTAGCTTTCAGAAATGTTTGGGTTTGGTAGTTTCCCAAGATGGCCGCCGAGCCCAGGGCCAAAAACTCCTGGGACCCCCTTGCAAAACCAGGTTGTTTTGTGATAAGTAATTTTGATGTCGCCTCAATAGGTTTTGGGCCTTTTTCTGTCGCGGGTACTTGACCCACCCACGCAAGTGAGGTATCATTTTTATGAGGAGACCTGGGGGAACGCTGGGTGGGAGGAAATTTGTGGATCCACGTAGATTCCAGAACTTTCCCACACAGAAATTTGAGAAAAAAGTGATTTTTTCAGCTAAATTTGAGGTTTGCAAGGGATTCTGGGTAGGAAAAATTTGGGGGACCCACGCAAGCCATACCTTGCTGGACTCCCCCAGGTGTCTAGTTTTCAGAAATGTGTGGGTTTGGTAGGTTTCCCAAGATGGCCGCCGAGCCCGGGGCCAAAAACCCAGGTGACTCCCCTTGCAAAACCAGCTTGTTTTGTGATAGATCATTTTGATGTCTCCTCAATACGTTTTGGGCCCTTGCCTGTTGCGGGTACTTGAACCACCCACACCAGTGAGGTTTTTGGCCCTGGGCTCCGCGGCCATCTTAGGAAACCTACCAAACCCACACATTTCTGAAAACTAGACACTCTGGGGAGTCCAGCGAGGTATGGCTTGCGTGGGTCCCCCAATGTTTTCCTACCCAGAATCCCCTGCAAACCTGAAATTTTGCTGAAAAAATTCACTTTTTTCATACATTTTTGTGTGGGAAAGTTGTGGCATCACCGGGCTGACACAAATTTCCTACCACCCAGCTTTCCCCCAGGCCTCCTGATAAAAATGGTGCATCACTCGGGTGGGAGTTCCAAGTCCGCGCGACAGGCAAGGGCCCAAAACGTATTGAGGCGACATCAAAATTGCCTATCACAAAACGACCTGGTTTTGCAAGAGGGGTCCCATGACGTTTTGGCCCGGGGCTCGGCGGCCACCTAGGAAACCTACCAAACCCACACATTTCTGAAAAGTAGACACCCGGTGGATTCCAGGGAGGTATGACTTGCGTGGATCCACCAACGTTTTCTTACCCAGAATCCCCTGCAAACCTGATATTTTGCTGAAAAAATCACTTTTTCGCACATTTTTGTGTGGTAAAGTTGTGGAATCATGGGATTGACACAAATTTCCTACCACCCAGCGTTCCCCAGGTCTCCCGATAAAAATGGTGCCTCACTCGGGTGGGAGGCCCAAGTACCCGCGACAGGCAAGGGCCCACAACGTATTGAGGCGACCTCAAAATGGCCTATCACAAAACGACCTGGTTTTGCAAGGGGGTCCCATGACGTTTTGGCCCGGGGCTCAGCGGCCACCTAGGGAAACCTACCAAACCTACACATTTCTGAAAAGTAGACACCCGGGGATTCCAGGGAGGTATGGCTTGCGTGGATCCACCAACGTTTTCTTACCCAGAATCCCCTGCAAACCTGATATTTTGCTCCAAAAATCACTTTTTTCGCACATTTTTGTGTGGTAAAGTTGTGGAATCATGGGGCTGACACAAATTTCCTACCACCCAGCGTTCCCCCAGGTCTCCTGATAAAAATGGTGCCTCACTCGGGTGGGAGGCCTAAGTACCCGCGACAGGCAAGGGCCCACAACGTATTGAGGCGACCTCAAAATGGCCTATCACAAAACGACCTGGTTTTGCAAGGGGGGTCCCATGACGTTTTGGCCCGGGGCTCAGCGGCCACCTAGGGAAACCTACCAAACCCACACATTTCTGTAAAGTAGACACCCGGGGGATTCCAGGGAGGTATGGCTTGCGTGGATCCCCCAAAGTTTTCTTACCCAGAATCCCCTGCAAACCTGAAATTTGGCTGAAAAAATCACTTTTTTCGCACATTTTTGTGTGGTAAAGTTGTGGAATCATGGGGCTGACACAAATTTCCTACCACCCAGCGTTCCCCCAGGTCTCCCGATAAAAATGGTGCCTCACTCGGGTGGGAGGCCCAAGTACCCGCGACAGGCAAGGGCCCACAACGTATTGAGGCGACCTCAAAATGGCCTATTACAAAACGACCTGGTTTTGCAAGGGGGGTCCCATGACGTTTTGGCCCGGGGCTCAGCGGCCACCTAGGGAAACCTACCAAACCCACACATTTCTGAAAAGTAGACACCCGGGGGATTCCAGGGAGGTATGGCTTGCGTGGATCCCCCAACGTTTTCTTACCCAAAATCCCCTGCAAACCTGAAATTTGGCTGAAAAAATCACTTTTTTCACACATTTTTGTGTGGTAAAGTTGTGGCATCACGGGGCTGACACAAATTCCCTACCACCCAGCGTTCCGCCATGTCTCCCGATAAAAATGGTGCCTCACTCGGGTGGGAGGCCCAAGTACCCGCGACAGGCAAGGGCCCAAAACATTTTGTGATAGGCAATTTTGATGTCGCCTCAATACGTTGTGGGCCCTTGCCTGTCGCGGGTACTTGGGCCTCCCACACAAGTGAGGCACCATTTTTATCGGGAGACCTGGGGAACGCTGGGTGGTAGGAAATTTGTGTGAGGCCAGTGATGCCACACTTTCCCACACAAAAATGTGTGAAAAAGTGATTTTTTCAGCTAAAATTGAGGTTTGCAGGGATTCTGGGTAAGGAAACGTTGGGGATCCACGCAAGCCATACCTCCCTGGAAGCCCCCGGGTGTCTACTTTTCAGAAATGTGTGGGTTTGGTAGGTTTCCTAGATGGCCACCGAGCACGGGGCCAAAAACCCAGGTGACCCCCCTTGCAAAACCAGGTCGTTTTGTGAAAGGCCATTTTGAGGTCGCCTCACTACGTTGTGGGCCCTGCCTGTCGCGGGTACTTGGGCCTCCCACACAAGTGAGGCACCATTTTATCGGAAGACCTGGGGGAACGCTGAGTGGTAGGAAATTTGTGTGAGGCCAGTGATGCCACACTTTCCCACACAAAAATGTGTGAAAAAGTGATTTTTTTCAGCTAAAATTGAGGTTTGCAGGGGATTCTGGAGTAAGAACGTTGGGGGATCCACGCAAGCCATACCTCCCTGGAAGCCCCGGGTGTCTACTTTTCAGAAATGTGTGGGTTTGGTAGGTTTCCTAGATGGCCGCCGAGCACGGGCCAAAACCCAGGTGACCCCCTTGCAAAACCAGGTCGTTTTGTGAAAGGCCATTTTGAGGTCGCCTCACTACGTTGTGGGCCCTTGCCTGTCGTGAGTACTTGGGCCTCCCACACAAGTGAGGCACCATTTTTATCGGGAGACCTGGGGAACGCTGGTGGTAGGAAATTTGTGTGAGGCCAGTGATGCCACACTTTCCCACACAAAAATGTGTGAAAAAAGTGATTTTTCAGCTAAAATTGAGGTTTGCAGGGGATTCTGGGTAAGGAAACGTTGGGGGATCCACGCAAGCCATACCTCCTAGAAGCCCCGGGTGTCTACTTTTCAGAAATGTGTGGGTTTGGTAGGTTTCCCTAGATGGCCGCCGAGCACGGGCCAAAACCCAGGTGACCCCCTTGCAAAACCAGGTCGTTTTGTGAAAGGCCATTTTGAGGTCAGCCTCACTACGTTGTGGGCCCTGCCTGTCGCGGTACTTGGGCCTCCCACACAAGTGAGGCACCATTTTTATCGGGAGACCTGGGGAACGCTGGGTGGTAGGAAATTGTGAGGCCAGTGATGCCACACTTTCCCACACAAAATGTGTGAAAAAAGTGATTTTTCAGCTAAAATTGAGGTTTGCAGGGGATTCTGGGTAAGAAACGTTGGGGGATCCACGCAAGCCATACCTCCCTGGAAGCCCCGGGTGTCTACTTTTCAGAAATGTGTGGGTTTGGTAGGTTTCCCCAGATGGCCGCCGAGCACGGGGCCAAAAACCCAGGTGACCCCCTTGCAAAACCAGGTCGTTTTGTGAAAGGCCATTTTGAGGTCGCCTCACTACGTTGTGGGCCCTTGCCTGTCGCGGGTACTTGGGCCTCCCACACAAGTGAGGCACCATTTTTATCGGGAGACCTGGGGAGTACGCTGGGTGGTAGGAAATTTGTGTGAGGCCAGTGATGCCACACTTTCCCACACAAAAATGTGTGAAAAAAGTGATTTGTTCAGCTAAAATTGAGGTTTGCAGGGGATTCTGGGTAAGGAAACGTTGGGGGATCCATGCAAGCCATACCTCCCTGGAAGCCCCGGGTGTCTACTTTTCAGAAATGTGTGGGTTTGGTAGGTTTCCCTAGATGGCCGCCGAGCACGGGGCCAAAACCCAGGTGACCCCCTTGCAAAACCAGGTCGTTTTGTGAAAGGCCATTTTGAGGTCGCCTCACTACGTTGTGGGCCCTTGCCTGTCGCGGGTACTTGGGCCTCCCACACAAGTGAGGCACCATTTTTATCGGGAGACCTGGGGGAACGCTGGGTGGTAGGAAATTTGTGTGAGGCCAGTGATGCCACACTTTCCCACACAAAAATGTGTGAAAAAAGTGATTTTTTCAGCTAAAATTGAGGTTTGCAGGGGATTCTGGGTAAGGAAACGTTGGGGGATCCACGCAAGCCATACCTCCCTGAAGCCCCCGGGTGTCTACTTTTCAGAAATGTGTGTGTTTGGTAGGTTTCCCTAGGTGCCGGCAGAGCTAGGGTTCACAAACTACAGCTAGGCACTTTGCCAAAAAAGGGTCATTTTTCACTGCGAAATTGAGGTGTGACCACGTTGCGTTTTGCGCCGTTTCCTGTCGCAGGCACTAGGCCGACCCACACAAGTGAGGTACCATTTTTCTCGTAAGACTTTGGGGAATGCGGGGTGGGTGGAAATTTGTGGATCCACGCAGATTCCAGAACTTTCCACCACAGAAATGTGGGGAAAATGTGTTTTTTGACAATTGTTTATGTTTGCAAGGGATTCTAGGTAACAGAACCTGGTGGGAGGCAGTCAAGTCACCCCATCCTGGATTCCCCTGGGTGTCTAGTTTTCAAAAATGTATAGGTTTGCTAGGTTTCCCTAGGTGCCGGCAGAGGTAGGGTTCAAAAACTACAGCTAGGCACTTTGCAAAAAAAGGGTAATTTTTCACTGCGAAATTGAGGCGTGACCACTTGCGTTTTGCGCCGTTTCCTGTCGCAGGCACTAGGCCGACCCACACAAGTGAGGTACCATTTTTCTCGTAAGACTTTGGGGAACGCGGGGTGGGTGGAAATTTGTGGATCCACGCAGATTCCAGAACTTTCCACCACAGAAATGTGGGGAAAATGTGGTTTTTTTGACAATTTTTTATGTTTGCAAGGGATTCTGGGTAACAGAACCTGGTGGGAGGCAGTCCAGTCACTCCATCCTGGATTCCCCTGGGTGTCTAGTTTTCAAAAATGTATAGGTTTGCTAGGTTTCCTTAGGTGCCGGCAGAGCTAGGGTTCAAAAACTACAGCTAGGGCACTTTGCCAAAAAGGGTCATTTTTCACTGCGAAATTGAGGTGTGACCACGTTGCGTTTTGCGCCGTTTCCTGTCGCAGGCACTAGGCCGACCCACACAAGTGAGGTACCATTTTTCTCGTAAGACTTTGGGGAACGCGGGGTGGGTGGAAATTTGTGGATCCACGCAGATTCCAGAACTTTCCACCACAGAAATGTGGGAAAATGTGTTTTTTTTGAAATTTTTTTATGTTTGCAAGGGATTCTGGGTAACAGAACCTGGTGGGAGGCAGTCAAGTCACCCCATCCTGGATTTCCCTGGGTGTCTAGTTTTCAAAAATGTATAGGTTTGCTAGGTTTCTCTAGGTGCCGGCAGAGGTAGGGTTCAAAAACTACAGCTAGGCACTTTGCCAAAAAGGGTCATTTTTCACTGCGAAATTGAGGTGTGACCACGTTGCGTTTTGCGCCGTTTCCTGTCGCAGGCACGAGGCCGACCCACACAAGTGAGGTACCATTTTTCTCGTAAGACTTTGGGGAACGCGGGGTGGGTGGAAATTTGTGGATCCACGCAGATTCCAGAACTTTCCACCACAGAAATGTGGGGAAAATGTGGGTTTTTTGACAATTTTTAGGTTTGCAAGGGATTCTGGGTAACAGAACCTGGTGGGAGGCAGTCCAGTCACCCCATCCTGGATTCCCCTGGGTGTCTAGTTTTCAAAAATGTATAGGTTTGCTAGGTTTCCCTAGGTGCCGGCAGAGCTAGGGTTCAAAAACTACAGCTAGGCACTTTGCCAAAAAAGGGTCATTTTTCACTGCGAAATTGAGGTGTGACCACGTTGCGTTTTGCGCAGTTTCCTGTCGCAGGCACTAGGACGACCCACACAAGTGAGGTGCCATTTTTCTCGTAAGACTTTGCGGAACGCGGGGTGGGTGGAAATTTGTGGATCCACGCAGATTCCAGAACTTTCCACCACAGAAATGTGGGGAAAATGTGGTTTTTTTGACAATTTTTTATGTTTGCAAGGGATTCTGGGTAACAGAACCTGGTGGGAGGCAGTCAAGTCACCCCATCCTGGATTCCCCTGGGTGTCTAGTTTTCAAAAATGTATAGGTTTGCTAGGTTTCCCTAGGTGCCGGCAGAGCTAGGGTTCAAAAACTACAGCTAGGCATTTTGCCAAAAAAGGGTCATTTTTCACTGCGAAATTGAGGTGTGACCACGTTGCGTTTTGCGCCGTTTCCTGTCGCAGGCACTAGGCCGACCCACACAAGTGAGGTACCATTTTTCTCGTAAGACTTTGGGGAACGCGGGGTGGGTGGAAATTTGTGGATCCACGCAGATTCCAGAACTTTCCACCACAGAAATGTGGGGAAAATGTGTTTTTTTGACAATTCCTTATGTTTGCAAGGGATTCTGGGTAACAGAACCTGGTGGGAGGCAGTCAAGTCACCCCATCCTGGATTCCCCTGGGTGTCTAGTTTTCAAAAATGTATAGGTTTGCTAGGTTTCCCTAGGTGCCGGCAGAGCTAGGGTTCAAAAACTACAGCTAGGCACTTTGCCAAAAAGGGTCATTTTTCACTGCGAAATTGAGGTGTGACCACGTTGCGTTTTGCGCCGTTTCCTGTCGCAGGCACTAGGCCGACCCACACAAGTGAGGTACCATTTTTCTCGTAAGACTTTGGGGAACGCGGGGTGGGTGGAAATTTGTGGATCCACGCAGATTCCAGAACTTTCCACCACAGAAATGTGGGGAAAATGTGGGTTTTTGACAATTTTTTATGTTTGCAAAGGATTCTGGGTAACAGAACCTGGTGGGAGGCAGTCAAGTCACCCCATCCTGGATTCCCCTGGGTGTCTAGTTTTCAAAAATGTATAGGTTTGCTAGGTTTCCCTAGGTGCCGGCAGAGCTAGGGTTAAAAAACTACAGCTAGGCACTTTGCCAAAAAGGGTCATTTTTCACTGCGAAATTGAGGTGTGACCACGTTGCGTTTTGCGCCGTTTCCTGTCGCAGGCACTAAGCCGACCCACACAAGTGAGGTACCATTTTTCTCGTAAGACTTTGGGGAACGCGGGGTGTGTGGAAATTTGTGGATCCACGCAGATTCCAAAACTTTCCACCACAGAAATGTGGGGAAAATGTGGTTTTTTTGACAATTGTTTAGGTTTGCAAGGGATTCTGGGTAACAGAACCTGGTGGGAGGAAGTCAAGACACCCCATCCTGGATTCCCCTGGGTGTCTAGTTTTCAAAAATGTATAGGTTTGCTAGGTTTCCCTAGGTGCCGGCAGAGCTAGGGTTCAAAAACTACACCTAGGCACTTTGCAAAAAAAGGGTAATTTTTCATTGTGAAAATGTGGTAAGTCCACGTTGCATTTTGAGCCATTTCCTGTTGTGGGCACAAGGGCTACCCACACAAGTGAGGTACCATTTTTATCGGGAGACTTAGGGTAACACAGAATTGTAGAGCAACTGTTATTACCTATTGACTTTCGATGCATTTCTGCCTTCCAAATGAAAGACAATGTGTAAAAATAAGTCATTTTGAAAAATGACCTATAATTCTCATGCTAGTATGGGTACTCCTAATTTCGGAAATGTGCAAATATCTACTGTTTCTAAAATCTACATTTTGTTCCCTTTTCAGAAATACATAGGTGTCTTTCATAACAATTTTTCCATGTATACATTTTCCCAAAATAATTGCTATATACCCGGTACATAATAAAAAACCATTGCAAGATGCTGCTCAATTATTGGCTCTGGGTTCGTCGGGTTCTTGGTGAACCTACAAGTCCTATATATCCCCACAACCAGAAAGGTCCAGCGGATATAACGGTATATTGCCTTCAAATAGCTGTCATAATTAGAAGAAGTTACAGGTGAAAACGTTGACACAAATGGCTGTTTTTTTCAACTAATTTTCAATTTTTTCTTTATTTAACTGTTAGTTTCTATAAGGAAAACTTTAAGGATCTACACAAATGACCCCTTGCTGAATTCAGAATTTTGTCTACTTTTCATAAATGTATGGCTTTCCAGGATCCATTATTGGTTTCATACCCATTTCTACCATTAACTGGAAGGAGGTTGAAAGCACAAAAAATAGCAAAAATAGGCTATGTCCCAGAAAAATGCCAAAACTGTGCAAAAAAGTTGGTTTTCTGACAAAAGTCTGCTTGTCCCTGAAAGCTGGGAAGATGGTGATTTCAGCACCACAACCCCTTTTTGATGCCATTTGCAGGGAAAAATCAAGACGCTTTCATCTGTAGCCCTTTTTCGCATTTTTCCCAAAAAAACAAAATTTAGCTGTATTTTGGCTAATTTCTGGGTCCCCTCCAGGGGAATCCACAAACCCTGGGTACCTTTACAATCCCCATGATGTTAGAAAAAAGGACGCAAATTTGGCATGGATACCTTATGTGGTCAAAAGTTACAGGGGCCTAAGCGCGCACTACCCCAAATAGCCAAAAAGGCTTAGCACAGGAGGGGAAAAGGCCTAGCAGCAAAGGGGTTAATATCTATGAGTCACATAACGGTCTTCCCATGATAACGAACTCGTAAATGACAGCTATACGTGATGTTGAGAGGGTAATACTCCTGTTAATGTACACGTGGAAAAAAGAAAAACAGACCAAATGAGCGAATAAAACAGGAGTGCAAAGCACCTGTAGTTCTTAAACCAATTGCTGAAACTCACACTCACACTACAAAGCACATGGGGAATAACTGATTCTTACGAGTGAATCCTAAAACTGGTGGCTTTAATAATCGATGAAACAACGCATGCCTGTGTGCCATGCCTACAACTCACAGCCCTGGCACAGGCAAGCCACCCCTCTAGCTGGGTGCACTATACCAGTGGTGAGGTAACAGGTGCATGAGCCCTGTACCCCTACAGTGTCTAAGTCATTTCTTAGACATTGTAAGTGCAGTAATGCCACAAAGAGTATATGGTGCTCGGAGTTTGTCATTACGAACTCCACATCACCATAATGGCTTTACAGAAAACTGGGAAGTTTGGTATCAAACTTATCAGCACATTAAACCCACACTGATGCCAGTGTGGGATTTAATGAAAAATGCACTCAGAGGGCATCTTAGAGATGCCCCCTGAAAAAAGACCTAACTCTAGTGTCCTGGCTGAGTGGCTGCTCACAGCTGCCACCACCAGACATGTTTCTGGACCCCTGGGTCGAGAGCCTGCCACTCTCGCGGTTCTAAAACAAAGCACATCCTGGGACAAGGTGCCAAGCCTCCTCCCCCAGGTGGGGGAGGCGAGGTGAAGCACAACTCTCAGTCCCTGCCATCTTGCAGATGGGGGGACCCAGCCAACCAGAGTGAGGCTTATGCCCCACTCCCATTGGAGGGTGGCATAATAGGGGGTGTACCCACCCCAAGGAAGGGAGCCATTGGTCCCGACCTGTACCTATCTGTAACGCCCCTAAATCTAGTATATTAGGGGCAACCCCGAACCTTGCCTCCTCAGACAAGAAGAAAGAAGAAGAAGGACCGAACTGCCTTGGCCCCAGCCCTACCGGCCTGTCCCGACCTCGACCTGCTACAGTGAAATCCCGGCGTGTCCTGCAGCCAGCAGCCCCCAAGAACCCGTAGGACCTGCCTTGTCTTCCCAAAGCAAGACTTTGTCTCCCATGAGCACCAGATTTACTCACCCACAGACTCTAGCTCCTGCCAAATCCGCGAGTCTGCACCACTCTGCACTCGACGCCCGAGTTCGAGTGGCCCAACACCACGAGGAGGTCTCTCCGGCGAGCTGGTGATCCCTGACCTCCCTCTAGTCTCCAACCGACGCCTGCAGCCCCTTTCTAGCCGATCCCCCCGACCGGAGCCGATAAGAAAAACCCAACACCTAAAAGACACCCCTGCACCCAATGGCTCATGGCCTTGGGTGGGCCCAACCGACGGTGTCCCAGCATCCCCAGGCATCCCAACTGACCTCTCCAACCAATGGTCGACTCCAGAAGATCTTCGTCCCCGAGCCTGCAGTGTTTGTTGCAATCGGAGTATCCCCATTGAAATCAACAGGGCACCCGACACCAAACCAGCACCCTGCACCTGGCCACCCCTGTGCCGCTGTGGGTGCACTTTGTGTGCTAAATCGGATCCCCCTTTGCCCTGAGCCTAACACTAGGAACTTTGCTCCCACAATCTTTTAGCCTGCTCGTGAGCAGCCACCAACCGGAGCCCGCCTATCCTCCATTGGATAACATTGGGCCTCAGCACTCTGCACCCGGCCGCCCTAGTGCCGCTGAGAATGTTTTGAGAGTGCATCCTCGACCCTGGGGGAACCCTGGTTCTAACCCCAGAAACCCAACTCCCACAAACAAGTACTTACCTGTAAACCGATAACTTCATGTCCTCCCATAGGATTGCATTGACTGCTTTTCTTTGAAAATTCTTTTAAGTGAGGAGTTGGTTTGTAGGAAACCTTGAAAAACTGCATATGTGTAAAAACTGAATTACTTACCTTCTGTCTAACTGGGGTGGCGTAGTGGGCAAAAGAATGATGGATTTAACCCAGATCTTTTGACTGGGGGAGAATGTTTGCATAGTCAGCATTCCGTCCATCATTTGTTTGCTGTAACACTTTTTGCCCTAAGTGGGATGGGTATGCCCAGACGTGGGTCCCTTGCTCACTTTGCCACTGGATTCAAGCTAGCCTGGCTGAAGAAGGGTGACATACCCTGAAACCGGTCCCAGGATGCTTGTTTCCGGTCCAGGAGGACCTGGCCTGGCAGTTGGGTCTGGACTGTTCCCATGGGGCACAGGGTCAAGACTGATTTGCATATGGCTGGGTCCAAACTGGGGTGGCGTAGTGGGCAAAAGAACGATGGATTTAACCCAGATCTTTTGACTGGGGGAGAATGTTTGCATTGTCAGCATTCCGTCCATCATTTGTTTGCTGTAACACTTTTCGCCCTAAGTGGGATGGGTATGCCCAGACGTGGGTCACTTGCTCACTTTGCCACTGGATTCAAGCTAGCCTGGCTGAAGAAGGGTGACATACCCTGAAACCGGTCCCAGGATGCTTGTTTCCGGTCCAGGGAGGACCTGGCCTGGCAGTTGGGTCTGGACTGTTCCCTGGGGCACAGGGTCAAGACTGATTTGCATATGGCTGGGTCCAAACTGGGGTGGCGTAGTGGACAAAAGAACGATGGATTTAACCCAGATCTTTTGACTGGGGGAGAATGTTTGCATTGTCAGCATTCCGTCCATCATTTGTTTGCTGTACCACTTTTCACTTTAAGTGGGATGGGTATGCCCAGACGTGGGTCCCTTGCTCACTTTGCCACTGGATTCAAGCCTGCCTGGCTGAAGAAGGGTGACATACCCTGAAACCGGTCCCAGGATGCTTGTTTCCGGTCCAGGGAGGACCTGGCCTGGCAGTTGGGTCTGGACTGTTCCCATGGGGCACAGGGTCAAGACTGATTTGCATATGGCTGGGTCCAAACTGGGGTGGCGTAGTGGGCAAAAGAACGATGGATTTAACCCAGATCTTTTGACTGGGGGAGAATGTTTGCATTGTCAGCATTCCGTCCATCATTTGTTTGCTGTAACACTTTTCGCCCTAAGTGGGATGGGTATGCCCAGACGTGGGTCACTTGCTCACTTTGCCACTGGATTCAAGCTAGCCTGGCTGAAGAAGGGTGACATACCCTGAAACCGGTCCCAGGATGCTTGTTTCCGGTCCAGGGAGGACCTGGCCTGGCAGTTGGGTCTGGACTGTTCCCTGGGGCACAGGGTCAAGACTGATTTGCATATGGCTGGGTCCAAACTGGGGTGGCGTAGTGGACAAAAGAACGATGGATTTAACCCAGATCTTTTGACTGGGGGAGAATGTTTGCATTGTCAGCATTCCGTCCATCATTTGTTTGCTGTACCACTTTTCACTTTAAGTGGGATGGGTATGCCCAGACGTGGGTCCCTTGCTCACTTTGCCACTGGATTCAAGCTAGCCTGGCTGAAGAAGGGTGACATACCCTGAAACCGGTCCCAGGATGCTTGTTTCAGGTCCAGGGACGACCTGGCCTGGCAGATGGGTCTGGACTGTTCCCATGGGGCACAGGGTCAAGACTGATTTGCATATGGCTGGGTCCAAACTGGGGTGGCGTAGTGGGCAAAAGAACAATGGATTTAACCCAGATCTTTTGACTGGGGGAGAATGTTTGCATTGTCAGCATTCCGACCATCATTTGTTTGCTGTAACACTCAAAGTGATATCTAGGCATATCACACTGATTAGCAAAAGTAACTTAAAAAGTAATGCAAGAAGTAACATGCAAAGTAATCTATAATGTAACTGTAAAGTAATTTCGAACTGTTGACTTACCTGTAAATCAACCAACTGCATTTGAACCTGCATTCAACTGTAATTCACTGCATAATATTTTGCAAAGCATTTATTTCACTTAACTGCACCAGGCTTGGCTTGGTTCTAGAAATAAAATAACTTAATAATATTTTTGATACAAACAAATTGGTCTGAGTTCAGTCTTTGAGTGTGTGACATCATTTGCTGCCTGAGTGTGTATAACAAATGCTTAACACTGTCCTCTGATAAAGCCTTACTGCTCGCCCACACTACCACAAATAGAGAGTGAGGTGCTACCTACATTTACCTCTGCCTACCTTTTGGGTTCCACTGGACTCTGTGCCCACTATACCTCACTTTGGTATAGTATATAGAGCCAGCTTCCTACAGCAAGTGCTTTGTAAATCGGTCCCTATTTTTCCAGGCCTCTGCTTATTTGTTTCAAATCATTGTTATCAGGTATGTATGACCATCTGGTGGCAGAGACAACACTAAAGTTTTTGTAGGAGAAAATTAACTACCTACATATTTCCTGTCACATTTCCCCCTTCCCGTGGTGTATACACAAGGCTACACATGCATGCGCACACCCCTCTCTTTTTAACTACGAACAATAATAAATTATGTAAAGTCCATGCAGACTTCCTAGCTCGTTACATGCAAACATATCTCAGCAGTGCCACCCCCACATGCCCAAAGAATGAAGTTTGCTCTGAGAACATATGCACTGTTATGTTTTTACCCCTATATTTAAAACTCAGCAAGCTGATGTCAGGGATACATTAAAAAAGTGGCATCTTATGAGGTTTGTGATCATGTTATATTTTTATTGGCACTCTTAACAGCCTCCTGAGTGAATGCTTTAAAATAGCCTCATAAGTGCTGTATAAAAGCTATAAAAGCAATTAATCCAATCCATAGTATCACACACATAAATGTGAATAGCTATTATTTTTAACCTACTGTAAATCACGTAAAAGGACACCCAAGCCTGGAAATCACTTAAAGTGAAAGCATTTTAAAACAAATAGGAGATTACATTTGTTAGCACATGCAAAATGTGAGGTTTCCACCAACATTAGGTGTGTGGAATGTGCTTCTATTTTTTTTATTTTTTAAAAAGGATAGTGATTTAGTGTGTTGGGAGTTAGCAAGGGCTATGAATCACAGCTATATATGTATGGTAACAGTAGCCTTTAGCTGTAATGAACAAGTTACTTACCTTCGGTAATGCCTTTTCTGGTAGAGTCTCTATCTAACCACAGATTCCACACCTTTTGAACACCTCCAGGCATCAGACTGGCTCCGAAAACCTTTGCACAGCAAGATCCTCCAGCGTCGACAGGTGGCGTAAGACATCAAGGTTACTCATTTTTTTTTGTAAACAGATTTTATTCAAGTATTAGCAATTGTAGAAAAAACATTACATTAAGGCTTGAGTGAATATATCAGGGAGCAGTCCCTGAGTCCAGGTAATCGCAATCAAATACTGTCCAGTATCAGCTGTAAGTGATCAACAAATGTGGTCCATAAATCGGTTGATCCTAACATGCACTATACAGTGTAGTGGGTTCACAGAGGACGTTCATTGCGTCCTGTCAGTAGGAGCACTCCTAACTTCACAGCTCGGCCCAGTGTCATTGCGCAACATCCCCAGGAACCAATTAGAAATCAAGGAATAACGCCCGCCCCCCTCCCTCTCCAATAAAACTCCCCCCACCCCCACCCTCGCAGGCATGTCGCTCTCTCCTCCTCAGCTCAGCTGAAGTGTGACCAGACACTGAAGACATTAAAGACTATACAACTACAGAAGTGATCCAGTAAGGGGAAGCCACCACGCCCTAACCTCCTTCGAGCTCTCAGGTCCTGCGTCAATATGAGGCCACTTACCCATTCACCCCAACAACTGCACTCACTCAGGGGGCGGCGTAGCAACTTCCAGCGGGCGCTTAAGCAATTCTACAAGCGCCACCCATGCTCTCGCCGCCTCTAGTATTTTGTCATTGTCCCGTCTCTGGGCCATTTGTAACCTCAGGATCCCGTCATAATCTGCCCATTTGATGAACTCCCTCCGCCACCTTGAGGAACTAGGGGCGCCCGTCCCCTTCCAATGGCTGGTAATTTCCCGCTTTGCCAACACCAGACCCAGGTCAATGAATTTACTAGTGACTTTATTTCGGGCAGTGTGGGGGAACCAATGCAACAGGCAATATCCCGGTGTCTGCATAACGTCCCTGTCCGTTATCTCCTTCAGGGCAGTCGTTACCTCCCGCCAGTACCCTCCCAGCAGCAGGCAGTCCCATAACATGTGTAAAAATTCGGCATTGTCGAGGTTACACCGCGGACATGCCGACCGAGTTCCAAAATACTCGTTTATCTTGTGAGGTATGCCCTATGGAGAACGAAAAAGTGGATGAGTTGGAAGCGCGCATTTCTGGAGCTTTTCCATGCCCTCTCCACTATTGCATCCCAAGGCTTCTCCTCAAGAGGCACCCCAAGGTCTGTCTCCCACCTAAGCTGCAGGCTCTCCAAAGGTCGTCTCGTCTCCTGGGTAAGTCGTCTGTAGAGGCAGGTGACTGCCTTAAACGTCCCAGCCGCTGACACTACATACTGACACGGTAAGGACACCGGCGGCTCCACCAATCCCGCCCTCCAGTGCTTGCGGATTGCTGCCGTCAGGGCTGCATGCAAAAGAAAGTCCCGTCTAGGAAGGTCATAACGCTCTATCAAGTCATTAAAGGGTAGCAGGGTGTCAGCCTCGAACAGGCCCCCAATCGTGGTAATCCCCACCTCCTCCCAGGCCTTCAACGCCTGCCAGTCCCCCCCATGAGGAAGAGCCTCACAAACCCGCAGAGGAATCTCAGGTGCGTAAGGGGATCCCCGTTTGGTTCTCCTGTTAACCCGGTTCCAACACTGGCGCACCGCCCATAAGTCCCCCGGAGTTTCTCTTTCACTCATAGGAAGCCACAGTAACACCCGAGAAAGCTGCCGCAGATCCGGGTCCGTGCCTCCTCGGGCCTCCCCGGCTCGAAGCCTACCAGCCATCCACTTCGTGAACCACTGCAATTGCGCTGCATGGTAGTAGGCCTCAAAATCAGGCACCGCAAAGCCCCCTTCTCGTCTAGGTCGCATCATGGTGGGACATCAAGGTTACTCATGCCACTATCTTTTGTTCAGACATGACATCGGGTCCGATATATATGCATCACCTGCTCGCGCTGGAACCAGTTCCCTTTTTTCTGTGACAATTTATGTAGATCCTGAGCTTCAACTGTTGTTCGACAGTTTTTCCTAAATTTCTAATAGAAATTGTGTTTGTGTGCAGAATGTCACCCAAACCATAGGGTTTATATGTGTCTGATGCCTGGAGGCATTCAAAAGATGAGGAATCTGCGGTTAGAAGTCTCTATCGAAAAATCACCTTATATAACATCTTTATCATGTATATATCAAAAAAGGAACAGAGGCAACAGTGCAATTGGATGTATGATTTACAAAGCTATTGTGGCTGGCACCCCCTCATATCTGCCTAACAATCTCACCACGTCCAGTGGCTCTTAGCAAACCCAAAGCCAGCACATCATCAGATGGCCATTTCAGCATGGAATGGCCCAGGCACAAAATTGTCACAACCTAACCTACCCTTTCTCAAATCCTGGCACAGGTCATGGATGCCCTACTGAGGCATGTGGGCATGCAACTAATTTTCTCCATTGAGCAACAGATAGTGAATGCAGAGAAGGCAAATCTTTATGCTACTGTAATTGGAAGAGACAAATATTTTCACCAACTTCCTCTGGTCTGCCGAAGTCTAAGGGACTAAATTAACTGGATCTGTAAAATGAACCACACTGTACAGACAAATGGACGTGGGACACTAATACGGCGGTTCCTACCTCCTTAATACAGCTGGATGCTGGAATCCATTAGTCTTATTGTCAGCACAGCAACACCACTGGCCTTTCAAAGGGTTTTCTGCGAAGTCCACTGTCATCATACTGCATTCCAAGAACAACATATTTCTATGTAAGATGGATCATTGCGACACCTAGATGTTGATCTCATGTGTCCTAATTGCATTTCCATGCACCCAACTGTTCCTCAGAACTAAACTTACCCAAGCACCACTGGCGCAGCTTCAAACACATGTGAGGAAATGTCATGTATCACATTTAACATGGCACAAGTGGTGTGACAATACTCATCTAGGTGGCTGTGAGGCAGATGGCTCCACAGGCTGAACGTTCTAGTGCTAAATTGCATGTTACACTCAGCAGTCGGAGACTCTCACAACTTCTGTAAGGACAGGTGTCATGCTTTATGCAGTTAGTGTACACATGTACACCTTTATACACAAGACTGTGGTCGCCTGAATGCAATCTGGCAACTACCTCATTTAATTGGATACAGTTCTTCATACCGTACTGGTGAATCTGGATATCCACTCCTGCCATGGTTATTGGCTCCCTTTAGGCTACCAACCATGCCTAGGAGCAAATTTACAACTAGGGACACTTTTCTGCAAGCACCATAATGGAACTTGACTTTGGGCTACCTAATCGTTCCACTCCTTACATTAGATGGGCGGCGACCATGATATGAACTGGATAAAATGTGCCATATGGTTATCTTGTGCTTCATGCTAACCAACATGCAAGTAGGTTGGCAGTACCCATGCTGGGTGAACATTAGATTGGTGCTTCCAGTGATGTAGAGGGCCACACGGAACAAGTTTCAAAGCAGGAGACATTATCCATAAGGACATTATCAGGAAGTACTTAGGATGTCAGTGGCTGGAACTGATCATGTTAATTAATACAACCAACATGCACGTAGGGTGACAGTATCCATGGTGGGTGAAGATGATATTGGTGCCCTTAGTGAAGTAGAGGACCACATGGAACAAGTTTCTTAGCAGGAGGGTGCAGATAGGAATGTTATCGATGTCGACATCAGGAATTACTTTTGATGTCTGAAACAGATTGTGTTCATTAATATAATCAGGTGACAATGTCTTTCCTAAGATTAGCATTTAGGGGCATGTTTATTAAATATTCATGCAACACAGCAAGCCACCTTGCTGCGCTTTGTGAAAGGGAGAGGTCAGGAATGCACCGTAATTAACATTATACAGCGCATTCCTACCCTATGCCTGTACTGGCACACAATGTGCTGCCTAGCGCCAATGAAGACACCCTTGCGCCATGGTGCAGGAATGCCTCCGTTGTAGGCACAATTGTTTTTGTGCACAGAGGTACACCTTCCTGCACAAAAACAATCCTCAGAGGCATTTTCCTCTTTCTTTTTTTGCTCAAAATCTGTTTATTAACTTTTTCCAAAAACATTACAACACTTGTGCAGTTCAAAAAGCAATCATTATGAATTGGCATAGCATTAGCAATTCACAGAAGAAAATATGCTAGTAATGCATTGAAGCTGTCCCAAGCCCCTGGGAAGGGGGGTAGCCCATGGTTTACTGAATGTATTCCCAGTGAAGAGACCAGGAGAGCGGACAGGGTGTGTTGTTTTTATATCGGTGCATGCCTGGTTGAAGAATGAAAATAACAAGCAAACTGGGACAAGGAAGGAGGGGCATCGGGGAAGGTCAAAGTGTCTCTAGCTTATCTCCCTTGGCTGCAGAAACGCAGAAGGAGATAGGGAGCACCAATTGCTGTATAATTTTACGCTACTAGGTCCCAAAGAGGAGGCAGCAGGGAACTCCACTTTACACTGGTGTGTCAAATATGTGAAGAGCACACAGTCTGGGGGAAGCGTAAGTATTCTAAGCGGGACATGTAGTCAATAAGAGGCGTCCAGAGGCGCAGGAAACTTTTATCTGTGTGAGGCAGTTTGTGTGTAATCTGCTCAATAGCAATGGTGTGCCAAAGCGTGTGTAAACCATGACACTGTTGCGGGCCAGGGGAGACCTCCAGGCTCGAGCTATAAGCTGCTTAGCCTTGCCCGTAATATGACGTATGAGATACCAGTCCGCGTGAGTCATTGTGGTCAGTGATGTGGGGCGGATACCCAAAATGATTGCGTGATAATCTGCTGGTATAGGATAGCCCAAGGTGCCCTTGATGTCACTCAAGATCTTCCAAAAGATAGAAAGAGAAGGGCATGCCCACCATATGTGGTGATAATCCCCCTTTTGTTCTCCACATCGCCAACACGTGGCGGAGGCCACAGGGAACATGGAGCGGAGACAGGCTGGGGTCTAGTGCCATTAGAGCATTACCTTATAGGCTGCCTCTTGCTGAGAGTTGCTTCTATGTGTATGCGGGATCTATTTCCAGAGCAGCTCCCACTGTTTCGAAGTGATGTCAGGAGCCTTGTCTGAGGCCCATTCCACTGGTATGGATGGAGTGGGAGGAGGCAGGATTGTTGTAGAACATTGTACGTCTTGGACACCCGACCGCAGGTGCCCTCAAAGCTGCGAACTAGCTGTTCAAAGAGGGTAATGGGGCGGGTGGCAACCTCTGCATTGGGAGAGTGGAGGGCCCAGTGATGGAGTTGGAAGTATTGATGACAAGCAGTTTCAGAGAGGTGAAATTCTTTCTTCCACTGGTCGAAGGGCTTGACAAGCGGTTCCTGAAGTAGGCCCTGTAGGAGTCTGCACTCGCCCTGTACAAAAGGCAGAAAATGAATACCGGGGAAGGGCGGGAATGAAGTCGGGGTTCCGCGCAGTTGGAGTGTTCAGGGACGGGAAAGTAGTCAGGCCCCTACCAATAGCCAATTTGTCCCATATCTCCAGTACTTTACGTGTTGGGGTAGCTATATAGGCACTGCATGGATGATGTTGCTCTGGAAGCCAGACGAGGTCCCGAAGCGGTCAACAAGCGACTGCTCGGTCCATGTGTACCCTGTGTTTCTCGCTCTCTCGCACCACTCATTCAGAGATGTAGCGCAAGGACGGCCCAATAACAATCCTGGAAATTGGGGCAGGCAAGCCCACCTCGGCTTCTTGGGAGCATGAGAAGCACAGCCAAATTATGGAGGAGTCTCCCCTTCCAGATGAAGGAGTGAAGGTCCCCCTGCAGTCGCCTGATATCGTCAGTGGGAATGGGGGTGGGCAATGAACTGGAATAGATATAGGAGTCAGGGAGGACATTTATTTTTAACACATTGATGTGGCCTAATCACGATATGTAGAGTGGTCTCCAGCACCTGAAGGTCTTCAATTATCACCTTACGGTAGAGTGGCCAGTTAGCCCATGTCCAAGTGGCCAGGGAGTTCGTGATTGTAAGGCCTAAGTATCGAATAGTGTGAGAGGACCACTGGAAGGGGTGAGCGCCTGTAGGCAGTGGAGTTGCTGCGGCGGGAGAGTGAGGTTGAGTGCCTGCGACTTGGCCAGGTTAATCCTGTACCCAGATACCTGCTCATAGGTCTGTAGCACCTCGACTACCGTGGGAAGGGAAGAGTCTGCTTCTGATAGGGCTAGAAGAAGGTCATCTGCGTACAGCAGTACTTTGTGGTCTTGTCCCCCAAAAGAGATACCCCTTATGTCGGTTGATTGCGGCAGATGGATAGCAAGTGGCCCCACCATGAGGGCGAGCAACAGGGGGGGCAGGGGGCAACCCTGCCGGGTGCCCTGAAACAGAGGGAAGGAGCGAGTTGCCTGGCCATTAATACAAATGGAGGTGGTGGGTGTCGAATATGAGGCCATGATCTTATTGACCATGACTGGGCCTAGTCCTGTTTTCTTGAGGACTGCTCACAGGAAGGCCCAGCTTACCCGGTCAAAAGCCTTCTCGGCATCAAGGGAAAGGAGAAGGGCAGGGATAGCGTGCCGTTGGGCCTTTTCGAATAGATGAGGAAGGCGTCTAACATCATCCAATCCCTGCCGGTGCCATATCAAGCCGACCTGGTATGGATCTATTAACCCAGGGAGGAGGGTTTCTAGGCAGTTGCCCAACATCTCAGTGTAAAGCTTTGCGTCAGTATTCAAAAGGACAATTGGGCGATATGATGAACAGAGTGAAAGGTCTTTGCCCAGCTTGGGAACAAGTGTAATTTTGGCATTGGACATAGTAGGTATGAGGCTTGTGGCAGGAGCGAGTTAAAAAGTGTGAGCAGGTAAACCTGAAATTGTGGCCAGAAGACCATGTAGAAGGCCAGCGTAAGGTCGTTTGGGCCAGAGGAGAGGGGTCTAGTGTTTGCCAGGGATGATTCTGGAGGTACTCTGCTATCTTAGTTGGATCCTCTCCCCCAGAGGAATAAAGGTGTTGGTGGAAGGCCTGAAAAGCCTCCTGCTTGTCCGCTTCCCTTATAGCCCAAGTAGACTCGCTCATCTGGATTTTGGCAATGTGGGATCTAGCGTGTTGGTGGCACAGCCTACGTGCCAGGAGAGAACCTACCTTATTCCCACCCTCATAATATTTTTGTTTTAGGGTGAGGAGGGAACACACCGCCTTGTTGACCCAATGTGCCCGAAGCTGGCCCCTTGGAAAGCCGGTTGTCGCTTAGCATTCAGAGTTGGATGCTGCTTATCAGTGTGTCATCTGTGGGCTTCGCTTCGAATAGGCGCGCCTCTCAAGCCCTGGCTATGGAGATGGAGGACATCACTCCGCGGACAGTGGCTTTAAACCCATTCCAAAGGACGTGGAGGGAGGTGTCGGGCAAGAAGTTGAGCATGAAATATTCAGTGATAGCATATTTTATAGCTGACCTGTCAATACGGTCTCTCAAGAGCTGATGGGGACGTGCCATCGCGGGGGAGCGATAGGGGATCCAACGTGCGGTGTCCATGTAAGCTCAACATGCGTGTGATTTGAAATGGAAATATCAGATATCTGTGCAAATTTGAGGGCATTCAGTAGGGAAGAGGTGACAAACACGTATTCGATGCAGAAGTACGATAAGTGTACACGTGAGTAAAAGGAGAAATCCTTCGTTGCCGGGTGTAAGTATTGCCAGGCATCAAAGAAACCTGCATCCCGAAGGTCCTTCCTGAGTATCCCAGACCTCGCTCCCGCGCCTTGCACATGTGCTGAGTTTCTATTGCGCTCAGGGTCCCAGACTAGGTTGAAGTCACGCCCAACTACAATATCTCCTCTAACAAGCCGTAGTTGTTCTGAGAGGGTCTGTTGTATGAATGCATCCTCCACTTGGTTTGGGGCATCGAGATTAAGGACGGTAGTGTGTCCCTGCTCCATTCCAAGGTTAGAGTGAGGAGTTGCCGAGTCCATAGTGAATTCAACAGCTTTGGTGTAAAGGTCCCTCTTACAAAGAATAGAGGCACCTAAGGTCTTTGAATCAGTGTACGCCCAGTGTTGGAGTGGGTATTTGGGGTGAGCCATGCGGTGGCAGTCAGTTCGAAGCAGGTGTGTCTCTTGCAAGAGAATAATATTGGGGTTTTGTTGTATGAGATAGCACCAAACCTGGCGCCATTTGCTAGGGGAGTTGAGTCTGCGGACATTAAGTGAGAGCAGTTTCAGATCAAGTGCGGACCCATGCAAGGGTTGGGGCTATCAGCCCACTTCTAGGGAGGCTGGCAATCATCTTGTGCATGTCGTGTGATGGAGGGCCACCCCCACTCTGCACTGGCAAAATACAGTAAAGGCTGCAAAAGTAATGTAGAGACCGAACAGAGAGGGCATAGATGTAAGAGTGTGCAGGGGGTAGCTAAAGGGTCCAACAGGGCCCAATCTTGCAAACTCTCCATTAAGGGTCAGGGGAAGATGTCCAGACCCTATCAAGGTAACACCCTCAAAGGAGGTAATCTCAGTGTAGGGGGCAAGAGGCCAGGAGCAACTTAAGAGAGCAAACTGCATGACTAGTCAAACCTGTAATGGAAAAGAAGGAAAGTGGAAAATACAACAGGTAGGTATTCGGAGTCCAAGCAAGTGGGCTGATGTCCGGTGGACCAGTGAGTGTCAAAAGCAGTTCAGGCGAGAGACATAAACATACTCTGCTTATATCAATTTTCCTCAGCAGAGGAGAGGGCGTGCTACGTTTTCATCTTTTGAAGATGCACAATAATGTCTGCCTTCGCCGAGCGTGGGTCTTGCACAGATTTGTTGTTGCAGTTGCGCCCGCCTAGCTGGACTGTATGCCATTTGGGTCGCCAGGAATCTGGATGTGTAGAACTTGAGGGCGAGGTGACTCTGCTAGGAGAGGCCCAGGGGAGGCTGCGAAGCATCTTGGCCTCCGCGAGGGAGCAGACCTAACGTTGCTTTCCAGTCCAGGAGAAAAGCAAACCAAAGGGATGGGCCCATTGGTATTTGATCTGGAGTGCACAAGTACTCCGTCACTGGCTTAAAGTCCAGTCGCTTCTTCAGAGTCAGAGAGGAGAGATTGTGGTAGATCTGAACAGTGTGGCCGTGATACACAATATCCCCCTTACCCCTTGCTGCCCGGAGCATGGCTTCTTTGTCTTGAAAAAAGTGAACCCTGGTGAGAATGTCCAGGGGTGTATCTGGTTTATTAGGAGCGGCTGCGACCTGATGTTCTATGTTAAGAACCGGGGAGGTCCCTCCAATTCGGCCAGATGTCCGTTAGACCATCTTCAGGACGTGGAGAATGTTGATTAAAAAGACCCTATTGATTAAGTGGAGATCTTATTAGTGCTTGACAACCGTAAGAATGTTGAACAAGAGGTTGGATACATCCAGATTTAAAAATTTGTATATGTTGGAAGCAGGGTATAAGAACCAGTAGCGAATCTGTCAGTCGGCGACTGTGATGCGTGCGGCTGGTGAGGAAACCCCCTGGATATCGACTGACTGATTCGCTACTGGTTCTTATACCGAGAGACCGTAAATAACGTTACTGGTTCTCAAGCCAAGTGATCATAAATAACTGGTCCCTGCTTCCAACATATACAAATATTTAAATCTGGATGTATCCAACCTCTTGTTCAACATTCTTACGGTTGTCAAGCACTAATAAGATCTCCACTTAATCAATAGGGTCTTTTTAATCAACATTCTCCACGTCCTGAAGATGGTCTAACGGACAAAGCCAAAATTAGACCGAAACGTCGACTTCGACACCTATTTTCTGCTCAAACAAAAGAGAGGCAATATTAGTTTTGTATAAATTCCTCAGATTGCCTGAAATAGATTTTTATGAAAAGGTGTTCACTAATGTGACTGTGAAGGATTTTTACAGTTCATGTCAATACTACTTCTGGTTACATTGTGTTGTTGTTTTTTATGTACCCTATACAAATGAATTTCGAATTGATACCAAATTTTGTTTGAATATACACACCCGTGTTTTGCCTTTCTTTTCTCTTTTCGTTTTAAGTTTTTTGATGATTGATTCATCGATAAGTGTACGTTATTCTTTCTAATTGACTTTTTTTGATTGATCTTGATGTGAGTTACTTGAATAAGAACTTACCTGAAAATTACATTTAAGCATTGAAGAATTTTTTTGAAATTAATCCCTTGTAGGCATATTTACCTGCTTATTGTGAACTGCCCAAGCCGACAAGGGTCTATTGGGTTCTCCATTTTCTTGACTCATATCGGAGTCATTTTAACCCAAAGGGAGGCCACAGAACTGACCCTGGTGGACTTGCATGTGGGCATAGTAGGCCAGGCTGCCGCTGACTTCTAGGGTGCTGAACCAAAGGCTCAAAGTGCTATTCACCGTCGAGTGCGAGTAGTGGCTAATAAAGCCGGGGAGCGATGCCCACATATCGTAGAGGTCAGCGACCTCGGGGTATTAAAATGTGGCAGCGGCATGGGGCAGTTAGGTACGTTGGAAGCGCCACCAGTCTTCACGCCTCAAAGTTAGTTGTGTGGGAGGTAAATGGTTTCAGCAAAGACCCATGATCATGGAAATTCAGGTAGTGCAGTCGGTATCCCCGGCATCTGAGTTCAGGAAGGCAGTAAGGTCACGTGGGCTGTCGGGTCCGCTGTAGCACTCAGCTCTCCCCAGGCATGCCGTGTCAGGGGGGCTGTGTGTGGGGGTGCTGTGTAGGGGGCCCTGCATTACCCCCCTTAGAGCCACAAACACCCACAGGGCAGTCACTCCCACTGCAATGCTTAAGGGGGGCTCACAATGCCCCCAGGAGAGAAGGAAGGGCCAGGAGGGGGACCCCACAGAGGTCCCCAGAAAAGAGGCAACGACATCCAAAGCCTAGGTCCAGCTAGGAAGGAAGGACCCAGGACCAGGCAGGGTGCAACTGGCCGGCCAGTCCAAAGGCAATCAGGGTGTCCCCCACCCCCACTCAGCGGTAGAAGTCCCGGGCCCTATCGACCCTCGAGCTCCGTAGTCCCCCGCCTCTCTCCAAAGACCGCCCAGGCCTGGTGAGTTCAGCGGAGGCCGCGTTGAATCAAAGCTGTGGCCCCTCAAGGCGCCGGGGCACGGTAGAACTCCTCAGGAGGGGGGTGGGGCAAGGACATCCACAGTGGGGTAGGCGCTGACGGGACAAGCAGGGAACCGTAATGCCCGGCCAGGCAGTGTCTGCTTCTCACTCGCAGGGAAAAGGCCGCTCCCCAGGAATCCACAACGGCCCAGGCAGCTGAAATTTGTGCCCCCACCGTGCTGGCAGGCAGTGAAGCTCCAGAGGGCTTGCAAGCGGTCAGGTGCTGCAGTCAGTGCTGTGGTGTTGTTCTCAAGGGCAGAGACTGCGCCCAGAGCAGCTGCGAACAGCATGCAGGCCTCCAGCGGGATCCCCCAGTGAAAATCAAGGACCCGGCAAGGCCCCGAGCAGGAGTTGAGCCCCACCACTCTCTGGCCCGGTGTGCAGGTCCATTCAGCAAGAGGCAGAAGCGGGGGAGGGAGGGGTGCCACTCCGCCGATGGCCTCCAGCCGGCCCAAGCCTCTACCCCACAGGAGCGCCGGCCCAGAGTGTCCTGTGGCACGATGGAACTGCCACTCCGTGTGGCTCCAGGGACGGCCGCAGCTCAGCTTGTCAGCGAGAGCAGGGGGCACCGAGCATGCCCAGCAGCAGCGATGGAGCTCTGGTTTTCTAGGGGGCCCCAGTCAGTTCACTCTGCCCCCCAGCTAGCACGCAAGTCCGAAGCAGCTGTGGCAAGATGGCGCTGCCTCTCCACGCGACATCAGTGGTGACTGCTGGTTTGGCAGGTATGGGGAACACCGACCATGTCCCAGTTGCAGTCGTACGACTCGGGAGGTGTTTCGGCACCATCGAGTTTAGTTTTAAGTGAGTAGTTAAGCTTTAGGGCTGAAGGGCTGAAGGAGCTCTAACAATGCACATCCTATACCATTCCTGGCCAGGCCACACCGCGATGTTCCTCTTTCTAAGCGTGCTGCAAAATGGAGCACATATAGAAAGAGCAAACAACGAGAATAAATAAAAATATTTCTCGTAAATGCTCCTCTGGTGGGAAGGCGTACAATTCTGATGCATTCCCAGGTCTACCAGTGTTGGTAAATCTGGGAATGCATCAGAATAGATGGATGGATGCGGGGAACACCCACGTGCCACCCATTAAACACCTCCCTGGGGCAGAGTAACGCAAGGCAGCAACTTGCACTGCCCTGCGTTACTCCATATTTACAAGCACTGCAAGGCCATGCAATGTGGCCTTGCGTGGCTCGGTAAATCTCATCTAAGTTTTGAATTGCCCTTGCATTACCTTGCATGGTGCAAGGGCGACGGAAAACTTTTATAAATATGGCCCCTATTTTTCCAACTCCATCTACAGCCCAACACCTCTCAGAAACAAACCTTAACCCTAACAGCACAATTCAACCCCTCCCTTAACCTAACTTACCTATAAAAGCAAATCGGTGCAGCATAAACCAACCCACTCCCTTAACACAATAGTCCCTGAAGAATATACCCATTGTGCTGAACCCTCCCCCAAACCCTTGAGTAGTTCTTACATGGGCATCTTTTTTTCATAGAACAGTATAACCCGGAAGCCTTGGGTAGAGATGTTAGCAATGTGCACTCAGTGCTTCCTCGGCAGGGGAGATGTGAGATAGAAAGTTAGGAAGCAATGCTGTCCTCAGTACAAAAATGCCATCTACATTCTAGGAGATATGTAAGTGTATCCTGTGACCTGCCTACAAAGTTGTTCGACTCTGAAATTGTTCTGCTGAGAGTGAACAGCAGGGCTGTATTCTGGTACCTTGAATCCTCCTTGTACCTTTCTAATTCTTCTACTTCAGCTTTCAACACCTGCTTTGTTTAAATCAGACGTGCGCCCCCTCCTGATCTCTGGAGTACAGAGCCTGCTGGTTAGCCTCAACGTTATCTATGTCGTGGGTCATTATGACCAATGGTGTGGTACAGGTAAGGTGTAACAATGTGTAAAAAGTGTGCAGATGGAACAGAGAGTGCCAGACTTCACTGCCTAATGCCATTCAGCGCTAGCATAATCTGTTACTCAACACACTATTTCAGCTTGTGCTGTCTTCCATCTGCTGGGCCTGGCAGGATGTCCAGATGCTACACATTGCCTAGGGCCTCAATTACCAATTTCTCTGTAAAGTGCTAACTTACAGCAAACATCTATTTGTGCAGGTATTACAATTACAAGTAGTGAGATGTTTACCACCTGAAGCCAGCCAAAATTTACAGATGGAAAAGACCTAGTTAATACCGGAACATGCACATTTTGTTACTTTTCGCACCAAATTCGACTGTTATGCCCCATTTTGCAGGTCCGCCAGAAGCTTCTGCTGATAGGAAATTTCTCCTTAAACGTTCAGTGTATTTTACTCATAGTGCCGTCTTCTCATGCAATTGTGAAACATGGTTTGAACTGTGCATTTCAGTTGAGTGGTAAATCCAGGCAGTTTTTATTTCACGTACTAAATCCACTTGCGTTTAGCACATGCTGACAATGAGAACCATGTTAAATTACCTAGGAAGGTCCCACAAAATGTCAGCTATAACTAACTGGATTAGCCTAACTGCAAAAATTGCCCAGTGCACTGAAGGAGGGTGAACATTGAATGGGTTGAGGTAGGTGGGGAAGGGTAGGGAAGAAATGATGAGGCCTAGTGTTACCTCTGGGGCAGTAGCGGCCACTCGTACTGCGTAGTGGTGAGGCGGGGAGTGGGGGAACACAAAAAAAAAGTATAAATAAAATAAAACGTACTTGCTTCGACGGCTGCCACCTTGCTCCCGATCCTCACATCCTTGTCAAGAGCCTGCTGCACACTGCACAGGCTCCCAGCTCCCAATCCCAGTGCTGCTCACATTCTGGGAATGCTATTCCCAGCATGTGAGCAGTGCTGGATTGGTCTGAGCGCCTGGGTTCGGCACTCAGACATACACTGGGGGCCCCTGTGCTGGTTTCCCCACCCAGCTGTACAACACAGCTTGGAGGAGAAAGACTTTGGGGCAGATTTACTGGCCCCATGCGACACTTTTACGCCGCCGTTGCGTCACTTTAGTGACGCAGCGGCGGCGTAAACAATGCGCCACGTTGCAACACATTTACAACGTGACGCATCTATGGAGATGCATCACGTTGTAAAGCCCTGCATCACATTATACCTGCGTCAGGTTTAATGTATGCAGGGTGGGCGTTCAGATGCAAGAAAGCCTCGTAAAAGGGACGTAGTGAAATCTACAAGATTTCACTGAGTCACTTTTACAACGCCACTGCGTCAAAACCTTATGCCTGCTTGAAGCAGGCGTAAGGAGTGACGCAGCACATTAGGAATAGGCATTCCTGAGCATTGCTGGAGTTGCGTCGTGCTTGCGACACGACTCCAGCAATGCGTTACCGGTACGCCAACAGATGCGTGACGCATCTGTCAATCCTTGCGTCACGGTGCGACGCATTATAAATGCGACGCATCCATGGTGGGGCAAGGGTTTTTTTGCGTGACGCACTTGAACTGACGCATCTCTGCTAATATGCAGAGATGCGTCAGTTCTTGTAAATCTGCCCCTGAGTGCGCATGAAGGTTTGGCCGACCCCTAGTCCTCCCTGGTGCTGCAGCTGCAGTGTCAGTATGGGAGTCCACGCCCCTCCCTCAGATCACAGCCTGCAGGGCTAAAAATAAAATTATAATAAAAATATTTTATTATCATTCTATTTTTGTCCTTTGCCTCTGCTGGATTTCAGCAGGGGGGAGAAGCTCCTCCACCATAACCGAGGAGCCGTCCCTGCTCTGGGGCTTATTTAAAAGCCCATTGCGCCGCAATGCGTCACTTTTTTTGACTGATTCCATGATTATTTTTTTGCAGAAAGGTTCGCCTTCCGGCACAAAAACAATCATCCCGCAGCACAGGCACCCTTGCAAAATGACCCACGGGTGCCTGTGCTGGCGCATGGCAGCCAATCGTGCGCCAGCGCAGGGGAAAGCACAGGGAGGCCTCGTATTGTTGTTAATACCACGCATCCCTGTGCTTTGAAAATGACGCAGCTCGGAGCAGCAAAATGGCTTGCAGCGCCGCACTGCGTCATTTTCTTGTAGATGACGCCCTCTGTGTTTAGGTTGAATAGCGAACACAGCAACAGCAGAGGCGTTAAAGCTTCCAGGAACACCTGCTTCAAGGGGCACCCGAGAACCTTAAGTCTCGTCGGAAGATGCTGTGAGAGTGGGCAGGACTGTGTATTGTGGGTAACGGTGGTGGCCTCTAAAATGTTTAGCACAAAGCTGCAACTCTTCAACTGCCCACCACGATAATGCAGATGAATACACTTTGGTCAAAAGACACTTTTCAATTGCTGACAACATGAAGAGCTAAGCAGAATGTGTCGCATCGAGGCTGCAGCCAGAAATTGATTACATTCTAGCGCAATTACAGGGAAGTGAGTTATGACTATTGGGTTTGCAAGAAACTAATAATTTTATTACTTGGAAGAAAAATAGTCACTTTGTCATTAGCACAAATAAACTGCTATGAATCTCTGTGGATGACAGCAGAAACCTGATTTTGTTGATCAATAGATGCCTATTTCCACTGATACGTAAGCTGGTTTTAAATTTTTATAGTGTTAGTTTAGTTTTGTTACAACAGAAACACTGAAGAAACCCACATACTGTAAGCAAGATAATATATGATCTTTTCGATTGCTATTGACAACCTCATAAAATGTAAAGAAATCAATTAAATGGATTTAAAAAATCGCAGGAGCCCACCCGTAGTCTTTGGCCCCACACTGCATGCACTGCTGGTCGGTCCACCAATTTTGAGCAGCTCTATCATATGCATATTTATTTAACGGCCTTATTCTACATGGCCCTCAACAGGAGAGCCACGCCCACTGGAGGTATACATGGCTGAAGCATTAGCCTTCAGGCTCACACAGAATCTTTTGAATTAACATGATCAAAAGGAATCTTGTCCTCCTGTCTTGGATGAGGGTGTCTGCTGGTTGAATCTCTTCTCACGCAGTGCTGCTGGGGCTTGTTTGTTCGCTCTCCTCTCCACTGTCTCCTGATTCTGCGTCTGTAAATTGTAACAGAACTGTTAGATCTTAGATTACAACCTCTTACACAACCTATTACTTGCTCAGTCCCGGAGTAGCCAATCCACCCTCTCTCACACACCTACCTACTCATTCAGCTATTGCTTGCTCCTTAGGGTATATCCACTCAAAATATGACTCAGTCCTAAAAATCTCTGAAAGTTTGCTCCGTTTACTAAACTCAGTCTGAGTTTATCCAGTAAAAGGTGTTATTAGGATTATCCAGGGTGGCACAAATTATTTGTTTACAATCTTTTTCATTGGAATTAGTAAATGTTACAAACGCACAGCACAATCAGCAATTTTTCATATGAGGCAAGCACAACATTAACACTGTCCCTTAAAATCGGAATAAACTGAACAATGCTCCTGAGTAAGAAAAACACAGCTGGAGGGGAAATATGATCAGGACATTCAGATCATAGACATATTTGGACAACACACTGTAACACCCAAGCCCCTTCAGAGAACTCAAGGGTGGGGTGATGACCCTAACTATGAAAACTGCCATACCAATGTGACATGAAATGAAATGAAATGAAGGTTTTGTAGAGCGCGTGTATGCCGTGGCGTCTTAGCGCTAGCTGTCATAAATCTATGCAAGGACCATAAGATCGGCTATGGTTAGGGAGCGAATAACCATGTTTTCAAAGCTTTCCTGAACAGCAGCAGATTGGTTTGATTTCTAAGACTGATGGGCAACATGTTCCATAGTTTCGGGGCCAGGTGGAGACATCATGTATATTCTATGGTGACAGAGTGTGACTTCAATCAGTTACCTCTGAATATGTTCCTTATGACCAGGAGCAGGTAGGTCTTCCAAACTCAACCCATCTCTTTCCTCCACAAAATGTGTTTTTTGAATAACTCAGGAAGATACAATGGCCAAATATAGGGGCCTATTCATAAGGGTAAACTTACACATGAGTAAACTGCATGTACAAGTTTACTCACATGCTTTTCAGTAACTTTACTACTTTAGGATATTCACCATTTACAACTGTAAACTACCCAAAAGTGTAGACTTATATGTCCTTACCCTCTGAATTGTAACTTTGCACAGGTAGGAGGAGATCTCTTCCACCAGGGCAGGGATCTCCATATTGCATAGTATAGGCTAAAGTTAAAAAAGTATATTTAAAAAAATCAGAAAAATATTTTTTGTTAAACATTAATGTTATTTGATTTTACATGTCTATTTTAAATGTAGACTATCATAAATTAATTACAGCATTTATTTAATTTTGAATAAAAAAATATATTTTCAATATATTAAACCTAAAATAAAATTATTTTTCTGAAGCTTATTAAAAAACGTCCCACCTAAAAGAATGCTTTCATTATGTATTCATGAATACTAAAAGTTGTGTAGAATTTACAGTAATTTAATTATTTTTTAATAAATTTTAATGTCTCATTAATTCTTATCTTTAAAAAATATCTATACAATATGTTAAAATAAATTGATAAATTTTTTTAATTTAAAAAAATGAAATAAAATATTATTTTATTTTTAAACAGTTTAAATAATGTAATTAATTTTAACATTAATTCCTATGGGGTTTTATTGTAGATCCCTACCTTCATTACTTTCTATGGGAGTGTGTTGCAGTACCTGTGAGCGACCATGGGTGGTGCTGAACTTACTCCAGTGCATTTATGACTGTTTTGGGTCCTTTTTAGCTCTCGCCTGAGCCAGCGCATGCGCTGCTCTGGCGAGAGTTTTAGTAAGCGGGTTTTGGAAGTGCAAACAGTGGCTTTTGCTGACGACCAGCTTGCGTTCACGCGAGCGTGCACGCGCGATCAGGTGCCATATGGCTTCCCTCGCCATCTGGACGCTCGCGTGAACGCAAGCTGGTCGCCAGCAAAAGCCACTGTTTTCACTTCCAAAACGATTACTTTCTCTTTCACGGCCGCGTCAGTTTCACGGCTGCGCGGCCAATGCTTGTTATACTATGCATGTACTGTCTACTGTAAGTTTTCTTCGGTCAATTGCAAAGTTACTAATTGTAATGATGGGCACGATATCTGTCTATTTGTTACTATTGGAAAAAACATTGAAAATATGCAGCGTATAAATACTTGAGCACATTTTGATACGATTTGCATTGTTTATTTATTGTGTTAATTGCACTCTGCACGCCATTCTTTATTTTTGTATTACTTCCAATCGACATTTTTGGTACACACATGAAAGCCACGCCAAGGCTCGAAGCTGTTTCCCGAGTCCCAATGTCGGCAGCTTTGTACTTACACCACATGTCGGCAGTTCTGTACTTAAACTAAGTGAGGACCAAAGTGTTGCGTATTACATGCACAGTGCGGCGCCCTCTCCTGTATACCAGTGCTTGTTTTTCTTACTGTTCCTTTTGTTGGGGTATGTGAAATACGTCTCCGCCAAATGCAGTTTTAATATGCTCCTATTTCTGTTCTTTATTTATTCAAGAACTTAAATATCAATCAAGGTAAAGAGAAAGTATTAGGGCACTAAACATGCACAGGAGTTATATTATAAATTATTTTGTATGTACGGGGATAATAACTATGGAATTTACGAGGTTGCCACTGTTTTCGTGGAGAATGTGCGCTATGTTCTGAACAGCTTTAAAGAGAAGACATTTTTATGTTTACAGGGTTCTTTTCAACATGTTTATTTCACAGACGCTTGTGTGCAATGTGTTCGGTGGCTTTCTTACTATAGTATGCTATAGTGTGTACGTTTGTTTCGGAAGTCCAAATTACTTTTTAACAATTTTGGGAAAGTTGACACTGTTTTTGTAAAGCTTGCTTGTCCCTACCTAATCGCATAGGCAAAAACAAGCATTGGCATAGCCAATAGGTCTCGCCTTTGGGACCTTAGAAGTGTTTAGTTACCCAGCACAATATCCTTGGTGCAACAACATCAAGTGTTGCATGGCTAAACACTTATAAGGTCCCAACGGCGAGACCTATTGGCTATGCCAATGCTTGTTCGATTTAGTATCTATAGATGGGTAGTTTGTGAATAGGAAGTGGCTTATTCTTTTGTGGGCGAGTACATGTCGCTCTCTAAACCTCTAGTTAACCCCTTCTTACTCTTCATTTACACCCTGCCCTTTAGTAGTAAGTACTCCCCATTTTGCAGCCCCCCCGTCCCTCCCACATTGACTACTAAAATGTATATTTACATGTGTGGAGATCTCCGCAGTTGGGGAGGAGATCTTTGCACATGAAAGATAGGAAATTTGGACATGGAGTTTTTTTAATAGAATTTTGTAGTACGTTTATAGTACTATTAAAGTACTACTAAACGTACTACAAAAAACTGTTAGTGACTAGTCCCCACTTAGTGTTTGAATAATCGTCTATGATCCCTCTGCTAGTCAAATAGCTAATGATAATTAAAATATTCACAGAGGATTTGGGACGGTTTATGCGTGTGTCAAACGCCCAGTAGCAGAATTTAAGGCCTTTGCATTGTTTCTTTGATCATTCCCTACTAGCTGCCCGCAGTGTGCCAATATTTTCCTCCGAGATGTCCAGATGAGCTTCTAAATAATCAGTCACTTAAGTTCCGCAATAAAAGGAGGAGGTGAAAAATCAGACCCTTACTGAATTACACTATTGAGAACCTGAAGAAGTATTAGGGAGTTGTTGTGTGAAAGGAGCAAGAGTTCACAGAACCATGTCTGGCTGAGCCAAATTGAGTCAATCAGGATCGACCTAAAGTTGAGGGATTTCCCAAAAGTTTGATGAATTAGTCAAAGTACAGGCATAAACAAACTTTCCGGATACCTCTATCTGGAGAACATCTTCTAGAAACGTCTTCCCTGCTCCCAGAGACGGTACAAGCTCCAGACATGTAAAACTGATCTGATTATAAGATCTTTCTGTGGATAGCCCTGGAGCTGAAAATGGTCAGAAGCACCTAACAACTGACCTCTCATGTGTGAAAAGTGTAATGGAGTCTGCGAAACGTATGTGCGAATATAGTTTAGTTCCATTTTCGAGGGGCTAGTCACAAATCTGAACAGTCAAATAGTTCTAGACTGAGTTCCTCTATTCTGGTTTAACTAAAAAAGAAGCCATCATTGTTGTCTGTCAAGACTTGTACAACGTTTTCACAGAGGATAGGAAATAAGGAATTCAGGGCTAGCAAAATAGGTTTGAACTACAAATGTCTGATGTGAATATTTCTGTCCTGCAGAGTCCAGATGATCTAGACAATGAGTGCCAGTAGCTGTAGTGGGAAGACTCTGAGCTCATCTTATGTGAGATGTTAAAGACTGCAATGAAGCACCTGCAACACGTGAATTGGAATCATATTCTTTTTAGACTAAAAGGCGATCTTACTAACAATCGGTGCCAGGTTTTGGTTTGCATCACAAAAGTGATGCAAATGTGCGCTAACTGTCGATTTAGTTTCCAGCTTAACACTTTATTTGCGCTGGAAAGTAGCCCCAAGAAACAAAAAGGCGCACTAACACAGCTTTGTGTTGTTTTGTTTCACAGGGCCATTCCCATGCACCACTCACTTTGATGCAAAGCCCTAACTAGTATAAGTTATAGATGGGGCTTTGTGCCAAAAAATAATGCCTCTTTGAGACTAGTGTTAACTTGGACAAATGATTTTATTTTCCCAAACTTTTCCAACTTTGCATGTGTGTTATTGCACACATACGAACTGGGAAATGTGTTAAATTATGTCTAAACACAGTGTTTTGTACAGGTAGGGTACTCTTCCAGTACTAAACCTTTTCTTGACATCACACACATATCCTTGAACTAAGGTACAAGGGTTTGTAAGTTGGCGAATGGCAGTCTTAAGAGTGTCAGCGCAAGGAGAGACACAAGTAGCACTATATTATAGCAGATATGGTGCTGTTATGCTCTCCCTTTCACACAATGGGGAGGTAGAGCTTTCTCCACTGCTGCTGCTAGACTGTGGAACTCCCTCCCGGAACAGCTCTCAAGTCAGGTGTCCCATTCTCTTTTCCGCAGGGCCATAAAGACCTGGCTTTTCTCACAGACCTCGGTATGAGCATGTCTTTTTGTCTGCACCCTTAGGTCCGCTTATAGCGCCTTGACGCCCTTGGGCTTAGTTCGCGCTTTACAAATTTCATATTCATTCATTCACAATGCAGCACAGCAACTCTGGTTGCTGCACTGTGTGAAAACGGAAATGTTACTTATCTGTAACTCTGGCTCTTCAGCATTGGTATCCTTCATAGATTCACATGCTTGAATCCTTTGCTGTCATCTAACTGGGAACTTCCGGGAACCTTACAAAAAGGCAGTACACATATATACGCTCATTAACATTGTACATCAATGAAACCTTTTCTTTCCCATCTACATCATTATATATGGTCCAAACTCCAGCCAATCGGAACCCACCACATCCAGCAGTTCCCTTGACTGAAGCGTCCAACTGGCAGATTTTCTAAACCGTAAGCTCTTATCTCAAATGTGAAAGCTTCATTACAAGGGGAGGTGGGTGGGCCACATGTGAATCTTTGAAAGATACCAATGCTGGAGAAATGAAGTTACATGAAAGTAACTTATTTCCTTCTTCAATATTGGATCTTTCATAGATTCACATGCTTGAATCCAGACTAACATAGCAGTACTATCTTTCAATATGTGGAAGGCGGGAATGAGGCCTACATTATGCAAACAGATTCCTGAGAACCACTTGACCCATCACAGCCTCTTTGCTTACATACAGGTCGATTCAATAATGCTTTGCAAAATCATGTGCTGTTCTCCACGTCGCAGGCATACAATTGCAATCCAATGATATTCCTGCAAAAAATAAAAGCTGCTGTCGTTGCCATTGCTCCTGTCGAATTCACTTCCACTTTTCCTGCCAATGGCCTTTTCATCACACCAAAAGCTGTATTAATACGTGCTACAATCCATCTTGCAATAGTGTGCTTAGACACTGCATTTCCTTTACTTCCCAAACCCAAAACTACAAAGAGTTGATGTGTTTTACGTATCTCCTTTGTTGCATATAGATAAAACTTCAGACATCTCTCTATGTCTAATGAATGCAATGTCCCTTCAGCTGAAGTTCCTGGATTTGCAAAACAACGTTGGTTACATAAACCTTGACCTTAAATGCTATATGGTTGGCACCTTTGGATTAAATTTGGATTTGTCATCATCGTCACCTTATCCTTTGAAAAAAATCAGATACAGCTCTTTAGAACATAAAGGCTGCAGTTCAGTAACACTCCTTGCTGATGTGATTGTCACTAAAAAAGCAGTTTCCCCCGTAAAATGCTCCAGTGTTGCTTTAAGGATCAGTTCAAACAGCGCCTTCATCAAACTGCCAAGATAGTATTAAGTTCCAATTCTGGTGCTATCCTCTGAGCTGGTAAAAGTTCTGAATAATCCGTTCATAAATCCCTTTATCACTCTCTGTGAATATAATGTAAGCTGGTGTGGTGATCTGAGAAATCTTGATATTTCTGCTAGGTGCACCCTTATTGACACATAGGACAAACATGACTCTGCTAAATACAGTGTATATGGTAAACACTATTGTGGCCCCATAGTGATTGGATCCAATCCTTTTCTATGTGTCCAGAGTACAAATCACCTCCATTTCAGATTTTATTTTTTTATTGTTCACAATGCTCTTTCTTGCCTTTCATAGAACTTCTCTACATTCCTCTGAAATGTCCAAACTCAAAGTCCTGATGAGCCATGCTGTCAGGTGAAGTTACTGTGGGCTATGGTGAAGCATTTTTCCCTTGTTCATTGAAAGTAGTTGAACATCTGTCTTGAACTTCACTGGCATTTCTATGCACATCTCCCACAGGTATGCATAACAATGTTGGCGCGGCCATGCAGGTGCTACTAAAATTACCTTGTTCCTCTCTCTCCCCATCTTGCATATCACCTTGGCAATTAATGGTATTGGAGGGAGTGCACAAACAAACTTCTCTGGCCAGTCTATTGAAAATCATTGCCTTGTGTTGCCGGGCAAAACCATCTGCCTGCAAACTTCTTGCATTTGAAAGTTTGATCTGTTACAAACATGTCCCAATCTGGTTTCCTCAACGTTGAAAAATTATTGTCAATTGTCTGCATTCTATCTCCCACTCATGTGTACCTACATTACACCTGCTTAACTGATCTGCCATCCTAAAATGTGCTTTGCCATCAATGAAACATTGTTGGTGATCGCGCATCTCCAAATTCTCTAAGCTTCCTTTGAAAGTAGCATTGATATTCTTCCTCCTTGTTTCTGAATATAATACATTGTTGTAGTATTGTCTGTCTGATCATTGCACGACAGTCCCTCACTGAAGGCAGAAAGGCTTTCAGCGCTAGCCCGACTGCTCTCAGCTCCAATACCTTTATGAGTAACCACTGCTCCTCCTTTGTCCACACACCATGTACATTATTATTGCATGGATGTGCTCCCCATCCTACCATAGAAGCATCTGTGGTCAGGTAACCTTGCGTCTTTTCCAGCTGCAGCACCTGACCTTTGAAAACATTCTCGAGTTGCATCCACCAATGAAGAGCCTGCCTCATGATCGATGTTAGTTGGGCTATATATCGTCCCATCCACCGCTTATTTGATGTAATTGCCCTCTTAACTCCTCCTAAATAAATCTCATCCGAAGTCGACAATGAGGAATCAACAGAATGCATGAAGACATAGTCCCTAGAATCGCCTTGAGCATCCTCACTGATACTCGTTCTTTTCCTTTTAAAATAAACACTTGTTTCATTAACTTTTTGCCTCTTTCCTGTGATGGAAATACCATCCCTTTTGATGTTATTATTCTCCCACCTAAAAATACCAAATCCCTGTTTGGTTCTAGATGTGATTTTTTGATATCAAGACCCAACTTCGAAAGCACTTCCTTCGTAAAACTGGGCATATTCTACACCTTCTGCAGTTTGCTTGCTTTTATAAGCCAGTCGTCCAGTTACGGATATATCATACCTCCTGTTCTCCTTATATACGCTATCGAAGCATGCACTTTGTAAAGACTTATGGTGCTGATCTCAGACCGAAATGTACGGTTTAGAATTGGTAGTGCTGATTGTCTGTGATTTTTGTGAATGGGTATATTGAAATATGCATCCTCCAATTCTATTGAACTCAGAAGATCCCTTTTCCTTATAAATGGAAGAATCTCCTGAAATATGACCATGCGAAAACTCAGTATCTTGTGAAAGTGTTCAACTCTGCAATCAAATATTGGACGCTACTTTCCTGATTTTTTCAAAATGAGAAAGAATCTCGAGTAGAAGCCCTTGAAATCCCTCTCAATAGCTTCCTTTCTCATTACTTTTATCTCCTTCTTCAGCTTCCTCAAATGTCTGTGCCTCTCCATTTCTGGTGGAACTGATGGTGGCTCCCCCAGAAATTCTAAACAGAACCTTGTCTCACAATGTCAACATACATTTGTCTGATGTTATTTGCTGCCAACTTCTCACACAAAACTGCATTCTTCCTCCCACTGGCAGATGAACATGAGAGGAAATACTGACCAGAAAGTCATGATTGTCATCCTTTTCCCTCAAATTTTGAAGGTTGACTCCCTCTGTACACTCCTTCTTGTCCCTGCGTATATCCTTGTCCTCTCTGTTGCTTTTTTGTGTGTCATTTGCTGTCCATATGTACTGAACTGCCCATATGAGCCATACTGCCTGTATGGATGAAAAAACATTCCTTGTTACCCCCGACGTTGCAGTAAGAATTTCATTTGAAATCCTCGGTATGTCTGTTAATTTTGCAGCATCCCCTGAGATGGAGCCGTCTCTGTATCTGCCTTTAGAGCCTGTACAACCTCATACACCTTTTTACAGAAAACATTATTTCCCTCAAATGGCATGCCCATCACACGTGACTGGACTTCTGGTGGAAACAACGTGGTTTTCAACCAGACATATCTCCTCGTAATAGTAACATTTCCAATCTGCCTAAATGCGCATGTTGAGGCATCCATTGACACATCTATCAATGAGGGGGATGCTTGTTCCCCATCTCCTAAAACTGCCTTTGCCATCTCTCTATCTTCTTCCGGCAACTCTTCTAGGAAAGGTGCCAAATTGCTCCACAACTGCCTATCATATCTTGCCACAATCACTGATATATTAGCAATTTGAACTCCATTAGCTGCCAACACAATAAGTCTCTTCCTCGTAGAGTTCCATTTACTGCCTACTTTATCTATTGGTGCTGTACAAGGGGATGAAGGATTCCTTGCCCTCCGTTGTGCCTCTGCCGATATCCCTGAATCAGTATGCGCCTGGTTCACAGTACATCCTGCTGCATCATCTGTTGCTTTGTATTTTATTTCTATTCACTGAGGCAAAAGCGGGATTCTGCATCATCGCTAGATCCTCTTCCCACAGATCTAGAACAGGTATTGAGAGTGTGCTTCTGTGAGCTTTTTCCTTGAAATAAAAAATATATAGATTTAGATGTCCACTACGACCTGCAAACGTCAGGGTCCAGCAGAGTAACAAGTAAAAGAGGTGATATCCCAGTCTCTGTTTTCTCTCTTATCAAATTCTCTTTTCCCTGTTTCAACTATTGGCCAGCATACCTTGCAGGGAGGGGGCCAAAGTACAAGGTTAGTGCTGTCTGACACATAAGTCCCCTTCCATTGTTCAGGGTCTCCTTCGGTAGAGATTCCTTCATGGACATCAAATAAAGATAACCTCAGGTGAATTCCACTGTAAAATGGGCAGGCATTTTAGCCAATGAGAAATGAAAAAGTTCAAATAAACCTGCACCTCCCTGGAAAGAATAGATCGACAGCTCTCCTCTATAGAAGAATTAAAAGCAGCCTCAGGCAGCTGGATCTTCTGCAATCTGATCACTTCTCAATCAATCTCTTCAAGGAAGGAACTATCTTAACCACTAAACCACCCACTCTTGACCCTAAACCACCTAACTTGATCGCCTCTCAATCAATCCCTTCATGGAAGAAATTATCTTCTCCACTAAACCACTTATCCCTAAACTGCATAACTTAGTGAAAGCTGGCAGTTGCTTTCCCCTCTTACTCCTGAAAAGTACCAAACACGCCCCTCGACCTGGGCACAGTTCACCGATCCTTAAACAAAGACATCTTAAAACTCACCTTGAAAAAATCACAGCGGGAAAGTAAAAGAAAAGCCTTGTTGAACGAAGCAGTATTTGTGAGGGGTGAATGGTGATGAAAGGATGTGCAGGCTTGAATGAGTAGTCAACCCTCTCACTTGGAGCTTTTTGTGCATGCAATTCCCATGCTGAGAAAGAGGGAGAGCAGAATGATAGAGTTCTTACAAAGTTAATCAGAAGAAAGTCCTCACCAAGGGGCACCCATACTGGTGGGCATCCTTGCTTTTTTCAAACTAGTGACCACTTCTCATACCCCATGGTGACTACCGCCTACTGATGAATCATGTACCTATCCCATAAGGCTGAACTCTCTATTTCACCATAATGGTGAGCCCACTGCCTACCACTATACAGAGAAGCCAATTATCAGCTTCATACTAGGCAGATCACTACCCACCAGCAATTCTGAGGTTTGTAACAAACTCCATAACTGCGCCCCTTCAAACTACCTCAAAATGGTAAGATCTCCAACTACTGTCATGACCCTACATGTCCCAGAGCGAACCTTCTACTTGTACCAAATTACTGACTACTCAACTTGCTTCGCAACTTTGAGAGCTGTATCTGCTTCAAAACTGCTGAGTCCTGTACCTACGCCAAACTGGCAACATCTTTAGTTCCTGCATTCAGGTTAACTTTGCACCATGCCCACTAATTATGCATCTGTTCCCCATACTGAAGAGCGCTCTACCTGCATCCAGTTGCTGCATTCAACCAAAACATATCAAGGTTTTCTAAAACATAGTGTCCACAAAAACATAATTTAATATCAAACATTAGCATATTCCTTGTAAATGACAGTTGTCTGCATGTGTAAAAGCCAACCTACTTTCATTCGCCTCTGCTCTAAGCTGGCGGTAGTTTCTGAAGAGCTAGAGAAAAGGAGACATCGGTTAATGGATAAAGCAAAAACAATCCTTGCGAGAGTTGTCTGGGGCACATTAAATAGGTTGTGAATTGCTGACAGGTCTGGTGAGGATTATCATGGGCATTATTTAGTTACTCCCAAACATCACAGAGCTATTCCCCTAACAGCAGAAATAACACCTATGAGGTTAATCATTCAAATGCTTGCTTTGGTAATTCAATGTACGGGCTTCAACTGTTTATATTTATGACATGTCCATGTGTGGGTTTTGTTGTGCTTGCAGAGTGTCCAGTGCAAGACATAGCTGACATTTCCTGTCATAGCATCATTTGGAATGTCGAAGCTGGTGTTGAGTTGTAAGAGAACACTGCTGGCCAGTTAGGAGCCAGGACCTGAAGAGACAAGCATTTGTAATGCAATACGTCTCGCATTTGGGAGAGTTAGAGCTATTGGGGTTGTAAATGAGAATGTCTTTTACCTATGTATTTTGGTTTGGAGTGCAGTGGCCTTTGGGACCTTATAAGTGTTTAGTGATGCCAGGGGGCTGTGGGAAGGGGGAGGGGGCTGTGGCGGGGGGGGGATGGGGTGGCTACTGCTGTGCCAGTGCTTCACAGACCTCTGCCTGGTGAGGACCCCCCCTTTACTGTCTTCAGCTTGGGGATGGGGAGAAGGGCAGACGTATGTGAAAGGAAGATGGGGAGAGAGCGCGATGAGAGGGTTAGGTGGGATGAGGGGGTGAAGAGAGGGTTAGGGGGCGCAGAGAGGGTTGGGCGAGGGGACGGGAGAACAGAAAAGGGAGAACACGGAAGGAGCAGAAAGGTGGGACACTGATACAAGCACTGTGGAGAGAGAGAAAAAAAACCAACCAAAAAATGAACGAGAAAACACATGAACCCAAGGAGGGCCACAGGAGGAACAGAGAGAGGACATACTCGGGTGAGAGGAAGAGTGTGACTGAGTGACATCGTGTGCACATGCCTAGGTGCCTTGAAGCCAGTATCAGCGCAGTGCTTGGTGACTAGCGCTCTCCTTGATGGCTGCAGTGTGTTTGTAAGTTGGCAGTACACACTGTGACCGAGTAGCTGCCACTACGCAGTGTATTTGGTTACTGTCTATAGGCACTGTCTAGTGTGTGTTTTGCGGCTTCCACTGCACACTGTGGTAGTGATGCTTTGTGCAGCGCAGAGAGAGCAGCTGTTATTACTGCAAGGCACTGTCCATACCATGGGGCCTGTGTGAGGGTGCTACGAAGGCTGCCTGCCATACAGTATATGACTGTCACTGATAGAGCGAAGAGAGGGTTAGGAGGGGTGAGGGGCGAGGATTGGGTGACGGAACCTGTGCTATCAAACATTTTGGACGTAAAGTATTGTGAAAACAAACGAGCAAGCAGGTCAGAAAACGAAAAAGCCCCCATTGCAGAGACGGAAGTTCGGGCCGGACACGCCGCATCGCTTCCTACCTATTAGGTGCAGCTTTACGGGCCAGTTCGTCTGGACTCCCTGGTTAGATATGTCCCGGCTTGAACTTCTTGTGCAGGTACGCGACGGAGGGTGCCCCAGCACAGTCAGGAGGAGCACCGCTCTCTGTGGCGCGGACTACCCTCGCTTTGGGACAGGCCTAGTCAGTAATGGAGGCAGAGCGGTGGCCACAATTGCTCGGATGTGCATCGCACCGTCATAGGGGGAAGGAGAACGTCTCTGCGAGGGGAAGATACTCAGAAATTTAGAAATCAACCTTAAAATTGATGATGTACACAAATTAGGATACAATCAGCAGGCAGTGGAAGTTGCCGCTGTGGGTGCCGATGCGGCTGTGCATGGCGTCGTCCTGCCAGGGTCGCTTGTGGTCTTCTGAACATGGAGACTGGGGAACTGTTGTGCCGCACTGCCCAAAAACAAAAGAAAAGAAACACGCTACAATAATATTTTAAGAGCGCACGTGGTGAATATGTGAGAGGCCGTAGAAGCAGCGCGGCGTCCGCGGGTAAACAAAGTAACACGGCCGACATTACGTGAAAGCGCACGTTGCGCTTGTTAAAAAAAAAAAAAAAAAAAAAAATTCCCTGGCTGACATTACGTGAAAGCGCACAACACAAAGTAACACAGCCGACATTACATAAGAGCGCACAACGGAGGGCTCCTCTGCAGGGCGTTGCCATTGCGCTAATGCAAGAAAAAGTGCTTAGCGGCTAATTAAAAGACACTGTGTAATGCCGCGAGTAAAAGATCCAGTCCGGTTGGGCGGGGCCAAAAGGAGACAGGGCGGTAACAAGGAGGGACTAAAAAGCCTCACTTACAATGGAAAGCCAGCGTTTAGCATGAACGATGACGCAAGCCAATGAAAAGAAGGGGCGGAGCCTACACTCCACTTCTGAAATCTAATCGATTACAAGAAGCCTCGCAGAGCGAGCAGCGCATGCGCGCTGCAACGCTAGGCGAGACCTAATAAAGGGTAGAGGCCAGAAGCTGTATCTGTTTCAGTGACCCTGAAGATGCTCCTGTGGTAGTTATTAATATAGAGCACTGCCTGAGGCCTCACTCAGCCCCCCCATCCTGGTGGAGGTACCTGGATCCTGAAACCCAAACTCCCTTCCTCACTCGGAGCGCTGCCGTTTAACAGGTGGATCCTGGGCTAACTAGTACCGAGCCGAACCATCAGGATTTCAAATTGGCAGCACTGAGGTAACACTCCTTGACATGTTCAGTACTCAAGTAAGACTAAGAGAAAGTGAAGGGCAGAGGTGTGTGGGATTATGTTTGTGTGCAGACAGAGACGTGCTCATCCTATTAAACAGAGAAGGTAGGGAAGGTACTGATTATTCAAAGAGACAACTTACTGCCCTAAAGGTGCTTAGTTCAGCCACAGGGATGTATTCACTGGAGTTCTAAGGGGAACAAATATAAAACATGGAGTGAGGCTTTCTCACATTGATCTCCTAAATATTAGTATTATATAGACAGCTGAGCATTTATAGTGCATTACAAGGCTAACCTTTTACAAGGTGTGTGCTATTTTGAACGTACCCAATCCAGGTATCCAAGAGGTGATATGACCTCAAACATGAAAGAAACGCTTGGCAGAGACTTATCTTCCCATCTTATAAGCAAATACATTAAAATACCAGCCCAAACAAGTATTTGACCTATGTGGTATATAGTTACCTGTTGGAAGTAATAAAAAAAAAATATTTACACCTATATCTGACGTGGGGAGGAGGATAAAGATCATTGCACTTAGGTCTCTGTCATTCACAACAAGACTTATTTAAGTTATAGGCCAGCTTTTGGCACTTGAATGTAAACTGATGTTTGACCCCGGGAATTAATATTCAAAGCTCCCTATCTCCCCTAAATGGATACAAAGAAATTCAGAATGCAGGTCAGCTTAAAGAGAGGTAGGCTTGGTCCTCTGTTTACCATACAGCGTCACAGGGTAAATGGGAATGCTGTTCATGTCATATTGTTCGCTGCATAGATTGGGGATAGTCCCATAGTGCATTCAACCAACCAAAGTCAGGCAAAGGTGGTGCAAATAACAGCCTAAAATGTGGTTTTAATCTGATCAGTGTTGTGTAATATATCATAAAGTAGCAGACATAACAATCCAAACATGGCACTCATCAATAAACAATGCATGTATTAGGGCGGCTTGAAGAAATGACACAATTTATTAAGAAGAAGGAGCACTCTTATGGAGGAGGGCAGTATCCATCATAAAGAAGAAGGGTAGGAGCTAAGTTATAAACATACACTTATCATAAAGGGGCCATCATTGATCTGGTTACACTGCATCCCACAAGTATATAGTGGATAACCTCATATAACTTGACAGGTCTCCAACAACATTAGTAAGCCAACAATCTCAACCAAAATCGAAGTACAACAGGAATATAAAGAACGTATCTGTAGATACCTTAATATTGTGTGGAGATACCCTAATCTCCACACTAAAGGGCCAATTCACAAACTGCATTTTGTAGTAGTACTTCAGTAGTACAGTAGTACTACTAACGTACTACAAAATGCTATTCACAACCTATGAGTGTAAATCTTCACCTCCACCTCTCTTATCTTTTCTATGGGGGGATCCTCACACATGTAAGTTTATTACTTAGTAGTAAACGTGGGAGGGACCGGGGAAGAGGGTGGCAAAACGAGCACACTTACTACTAAATGGGAGGGACTTAGGGAGGAGTAAGGAGGGGCAGAGAGGGTTTAAGGAAGGGACATGCTTCCACCTACAAAAGAGTAAGCCCACTGCTATTCACAAAATCAACTTCTAAAGCTATAAAAGCCAGAAAGGGATGCAAAACAGTAGTAAATTACTTCAGGTCAGAGATGGGGTAAGTCCAGCACCACACATGGCCAACCACTGGTACTGCAACACCCTCCCATAGAAAATAATGGCAGTAGGGACATAAAATAAAACCCCATAACATAATGTTAAATTACATTATATTAAATAGTTGAAAATATAAATTTAATTTCATGTTAAAAAATATATAAGAGTAAAACATGTATTATTTAATTTTAAACTATATTAACAACCGTTTTTGAATTTATAAATCAATGTAACACTATGGGATCCATTCCGATGCCGTTCGGAAAGGCTGCGAACGGCATTCGGCTCGTCAGAATCCGATTCGGAAGCCTTGTTTCTGACCGACTCGGAAAAATTTCCGACTGAGCGATTACGATGGTCGGAAACCGTTTGGACTGTCCGACTCGATACCGAGTCGCATCCGAATGGCATTCGGAGACACCGAGTCGGTCGGAGCTAACTCGTACGTCTCTACGGGCCGTGTTTCCGATAGAGCGATAACAATGCCGGATCCCGACAGCCTTTCAAAATCGCTCTTTCCGACACAGATCGGCTGTCGGAATCCGACTTTGGGGGCCTGTAGCAGGCCCCACTTCACCCGGAGGCCTCCGAATGGGCCCCGTGGGAGGACCCATGGGTCTCCTCTTTGCAACCATGCACAGTGTGGCAGGCACCATAGAGTGCCCGCCACAGGGTGCAAGGTTTTCCGCACCCACTCCTTTTTAGGTCTCGCTGAGCCAGCGCATGCGCTGCTCTGCGAGACATTTAGTTAGTGGCTTTTCAAAGTGCTACCACAATCTTTTCCTGGCCTCAAGCTTGCGTTCACGAGCGCGTGCACGCGCGCAGCCGCCATGTGGCTTTCTTGGCTCATTAAGCCTTGCTCTCCCAAGCGCCTCGCTCTGCCCCTCCCCCACCACAGAGCGCGTCCCTGCCATCACTTTCGCTTTCACGGCCGAGCGGCCGCGTTACTTTCACGGCCGCGCGGCCAATGCTTGTTTATTAGGTGGGAGGACCAGGCAGCACAAAGTGCTTTCCCAGTACTTGTATTTACACTTTTTTTTAATTCAAAGATCTCTCTCGGTATCGATAATTTAAAAAGACACACGTTGAATATATGTAATGATGCATGCGTGATCCTCCAAAATGCAGCGTCACTGCAGTTTTCTTTTCTTTTTTACGTTTGTTCCTTGACATTGCTAAACAGTATTGGCAAAGCTAATGGGTTCCATAAGCGCAACCAATTGGCTTTGCCATTACTTGTTAGTTCTGATTCTGCTTAACTCAAGGTGCGAAGTCCCTGTCATTACTTGCTGCAAGCTCTCTACTTCCCGCACCAAAAGTTGGGGCTCACACAACAACAGCCATTTTTATCTATATTTGCACCTTAATTGATAGCTGCGCCGGCCAGTGCCCCTTTGCCAGGCACCTTCATACACCATGGAAACACACTTATAAACAAAAAGTTGCAATGCGGAAAAGTAAAGGACAAACGGAGATCAGCGCGCACAGGATCATATACATGGGGCAAGGGGAGAGCAGCGCCCACAAGCTAATATGCGTGCCCGTCCCCTCAGTTTGTCAGCTTTCCAATGTACAAAAATCCACACTAATATATCTAATCCGGCAGTTAATCCCCCACTCTCTCACCACTCCTCCTTTCTATCTCTCCTTCCTTGAACAAATATCTACACCCCTTCCCCTCCCTTTCTCTCGATTTAGTCACCCTTTTTGCTTTCTTCAATTTTAGATTTATTCAATGTAAAAACAAGTGGCCCATCGTGTGCGGCGCCAGTATCTCACCGGACACTGCTAAGCTTTTCTCTGCCAGGAGCTTTTTGTCACTTAAAGGCTCCTCGCAGCGCTTCGTTCTCCGGGATTTTCAATTGCACAGACAATTAAGGCTCACACAAAAACAGCCATTTTTGCCTATATTCACCTCTTAATTTATGTCGGCGCCAGCCAGCGCCATGTTGCCATGCACCTTTACTCCATGCAAACGCACTTATGAGCACAGGTTCAAATGCAAAACACTGACGGAAAAGGTGAGAGCAGCGCACACAAGCTCATATATATGCGGGCCCACTCAGTTCATCAACCTCCGAATGTCAATAAATCCGCACTAATTTATCAAATCCAGCACTTTATTCCCCACTATATCACCTCTGCTCCTTTCCAATTCTCCTCTTCTACACAGCCATCTGCCCCCCCTCTCCATTTTTATCTATCCACTCACCCTTTTTGCTTTTTTACATATCTGTTTAATCACTATTTCGTCGTAACCCCTTCTAGTGCCCACCAACATCTCACCGGACATCTACTCAATGCAACATAAATACACTCCACAAAATACCACTCAGTGCGACATGGTTACACGCCACATAATTACACTCTACTCAATGCAACATAAATACACTCCACATAATACCACTCAGTGCCACATAATTACACGCCACATATTTATACTTTACTCAATGCAGCATAAAACACTCCACATAATACCACTCAGTGCCACAAAATGATATGCTACATAATTACACTGCACTCAATGATACATACACTCCAATAATACCACTCAGTGCCACATAATTACACGCCACATAATTACACTCTACTAAATGCAACATACACTTCACATAATACCACTCATTGCCACATAATTACACGCCACAATCACACTCTACTCAATGCAACATAAATACACTCCGCATATTACCACTCAGTGCCACATAATTACACACCACGTAATTACACTCTACTCAATGCAACATACACTTCACATAATACCACTCAGTGCCACATAATCACGTCACAATTACACTCTATTCAATGCAACATAAATACACTCCACATAATACCACTCAGTGCCACATAATTACACGCCACATAATTACACTCTACTAAATGCAACATACACTTCACATAATACCACTCAGTGCCACATAAGTACACGCCACATAATCACACTCTACTCAATGCAACATACACTCCACATAATACCACTCAGTACCCCATAATTACACACCACGTAATTACACTCTACTCAATGCAACATAAATACACTCCCCATAATACCACTCAGTACCACATAATCACATGTCACAATTACACTCTATTCAATGCAACATAAATACACTCCACATAATACCACTCAGTGCCACATAATTACATGCCACATATTTACACTCTACTCAATGCAACATAAATACACTCCACAAAATATCACTCAGTGCCACATAATTATATGCTACATAATTACACTGCACTCAATGATACATACACTCCAATAATACCACTCAGTGCCACATAATTACACTCTACTAAATGCAACATACACTTCACATAATACCACTCAGTGCCACATAATTACACGCCACATAATCACAATCTACTCAATGCAACATAAATACACTCCATATAATACCACTCAGTACCGCATAATTACACACCACGTAATTACACTCCTCAATGCAACATAAATACACTCCACATAATACTACTCAGTACCACATATTCACACGTCACAATTACACTTTATTCAATGCAACATAAATACACTCCACATAATACCACTCAGTGCAACATAATTACACTCTACTCAATGCAACATAAATACACTCCACATAATACCACTCAGTACCATATAATTACACGTCACGTATTTACACTCTATTCAGTGCAACATAAATACACTCCACATAACACCATGCCACATAATTACATGCCACATAATTACACTCTACTCAATGCAACATAAATACACTCCACATAATACCACTCAGTGCCACGTAATTACACGCCACATAATTACACTTTACTCAATGCAAGATAAATACACTCCACATACCACTCAGTGCCACATAATTACACGCCACATAATTACACTACTCAATGCAACATAAATACACTCCGTATAACACCACTCAGTGCCACATAATTACAGGCCACATATTTACAGTCTACTCAATGCAACATAAATACACTCAACTTAATACCACTCAGTATCACATAATTACACACCACATATTTACACTCTATTCAATGCAACATAAATACACTCCACATAATACCAAGGTGCCACATAATTACACGCCACATAATTACACTACTCAATGCAACATAAATACACTCCACATAATACCACTCAGTGCCACATATTTACACTCTACTCAATGCAACATAAATACACTCCACATAATACCACTCAGTGCCACATAATTACACAACACATAAATGCACTCTACTCAATGCAACAAGTTGCCAGCAGTGCAAGTACAAAAAAACTAGAAGAAATGTTTTATTTTAAAAACTTTTTTAATCAGGTTGTTCAGTTGTATTTAATGTCGTTTTGGTTTGTATAAAAGTAACAAAAATGCTTAACACTTTTATTATAACTTTTCAACATGCTGCACACAATGCTCTACAACATAGCCAAAAGTTCTGGCTAAACACATAGGGTCCCAAAGGCGAGACCTATTGGCTATGCCAATGCTTGTTTCAATGGGAGCCTGTGTTGTCGGTCGGAACACAGGCTCCCATTGAAGTCAATGGAAGTCCGACCGAATGGTGTTCGGAAACATCGTAATCGGTCGGTCGGACTCCCCCAACCCGAGTCGGTCGGAAACCATTCCGAAACCGATTTGGTCGGAATGTTTTCCGAACAAGATCGCAATCGGCCCCTATGTTTTGTATTAAATTATAGTTAAAATACTTTTAATTAATTCTAAACATAATTTTCTAATTTTATTAATGCATTAATAAAACATTTTTTTACTTTTGGTGGGAATTAATTAATTAAAGATGTAATTCAAAATTAATAATGCTGTAGTTTTTTTATTTTGCTCTACATTTAAAATAAATATCTAAATTAATTTACATTAATATTTCATAAACCTATTTTTTTTTTTTACTTTTCCATGTACTTTACCATGGGGAGACTCCACAGTCGAGGTGTAACTCGTCCTCTGGCAAAGTACAGGGAAAATCCAAAAAGCTTATTAAACTTTATATATTAAATTATTAACAAGATTGTTGTGTTAAATTTGAATGTATATTTCTTTTATATTTATTTCAAAAGTGGAGCTAAAGACAAAAATGGTACAGCACACTATTAACTTGCGGCAACGAACCAGGAATCCACAGCTCCTGCAGGGGAGCAACAGAGAGCACGGTCACGAGAAAATCGCCCATACAGTGCCCATGCAACTGTAAAAACAAGGGGAGCGGAGCCCCAGCAGTCGTTCTGTGTAATAATAAAACGGTGTCCCAGCAACCGCAAAATACACACATAAATTAATTAAAATAAATTAACATACCTCAGTAATGTCCTATTTGTCAGGGGCCAATGCAACACCTCAACAGTCCTACATTGAAAGGGCACAAAAAAACGAACGGGAAGTTGTGGGAAAGGGAGGGGTTTATTTTTCCTGGCTCTCTCTTTTCATTAAAAGAGAAGACAGCTTTGCAAGGAGTGATAGAGAGGAGTGAATGGGCACAATCACTCCATTAGTAAGGAATGGGACATGGTTAGGAAGATGAGGAGGTAATGAATCTTTAATTAATGTAAATATATTTATTTAGATTAAAAACATTTTTGTCAACTTTAAATTAAAAAATAAATTCACACCCAAATTTAAAAAAAACATTTTTATTATACATTACTAACAATTAAAATTGATGTATCAAATTCAATCAATCAATCAATCAGGGAATTGTAAGCGCACTACTCACCCGTGAGGGTCTCAAGTCGCTGGGGGGGAGGGAGGAGGGTCAGCAGTTCCGTTCAGTCGAAAAGCCAGGTCTTGAGTGCCTTCCTGAAGGCATTCAAGGAGGGGGCGCATATGATGTCGACCGGGAGCTTGTTCCAGGTCTTGGTCGCGATGTAGAAGAAGGCCTCTTTTATTTATTTAATTAAAGTATTTCAATTAGATTTTAATGACACTGATTGTCAAATTCATTTTTAAATGCAAAAAGGTTATTAAAATATATATATATTTTTTAAATTATTTAGTTTAATTTAACGTTAATTTATATGGGGTTTACATTTAAGTACCAGCCTCTGTTATTTTCTATGTGAGGGTATTGCAGTACCAGTGGTTGGCCATGTGTGGTCCTGAACTTACTATTGTGTTTTTTATTTTAGTAGTTACTTACACTCTTAAATCTGGATACCCCCGACATGTAAGTCTACACCTTTGAGTAACTTTACACTCAGACTTTGTAAATAGCCAAAAGAGGTAAAGTTACTCAAACGTGGAGGTTACACATGTAAATTAATCACAAGTGTAACCTTCTGTTATGAATAGCCCCGTAGGTCTATTTACCAAGAACACCAAAAAACCTACGTACTAGTTGAACATTAAAACTTCTCTATTCTTAACATTATGGCCGCTTTAGCAACCATCTTCAAGAAAGAAAGAAGAGAATCTGCCAAAGGCTGGTCTACACCTTCCCTTAACCTAGAGAGACAAGACATTCATGCACGTTAGCACAAGTAGAAAAAAACAACCTACACCCATCATAACTAAACACCTAGAACACTTAACAACAATTATCAATCTAACATACCGAACACAAAAGCCACTTTAAAAACCAAATGACATCATCAAAGAATCAGATGAAAAAACTATTCAGCATTGCTAAAACCCAAACTACAGTTACTTATGAACATCATTAAAGCACAGATGAACCATGTTCAGAACTGCCTAACTTCTTTGACAACAAAATCCAAACTATCTGTAATTTAATGATCTGCACAATGATTACTTCTGATTCTACCTCCTCTGTACAAGAACTAAAAGCAGCCCCAGGCAGCTAGATCTCCTGCAACCTGATGACCTCTCAATCTCTTCACGGAAGAAACTATCTTATCCACTAGACTACCCACCCTTGACCCTAAACCACCTAACTTGATCACCTATCAAATCAATCCTTTCATGGAAGAAACGATCTTCTCCACTAAACCACTTATCCCTAAAGCGCATAACTTAGTGAAAGCTGCCAGTTGCTTTCTCCTCTTACTCCTGAAAAGTACCAAACACGACCTTTGACCTGGGCCCAATCCACCCATCCTTAAAGAAAGACATCTTAAAACTCACCTTGAAAAAATCAGAAGCTGATCCGTTCAGCAATGAAAACTATTGCCCAACCACAGGTTTACCTTTTGCTCCAAAGATGATGAAAATATTTGTAGAAAAATAATATTCATGAAAATAAACTACTAAACAATGTTCTATCAGGTTTCATACCAGCGCACAGCAATGAAATGACTATGACCAACATCAAAGATGATGCATATAAAGGGCTGTAGAACAAGTTACTTACCTTCGGTAACGATATATCTGTAAGAAACATTAGTTAGTTATAGATTCCTTACCTTAGAATTTCCCCCAGGCGTCAGACTGGATCAGGGAAGATTTTTCGCCAGCAGTACCTCTGCGCGTCGGAAGGTGGCGTCGGTCGGCTCCGCGTCCGTCGTTGGCGTCGTGGTCGCCGGGAGGACGTAGCGGCAGCTACTTAGACTCCGCCCTCGCGCGCTGACGTCAGTTCTGTACACGACTTTCCGCGCCAGAAACGCAGAGCCATGCAAGACACTGACCACTGGTGCACAAAACTAGGGCCCTGAAAGGATAACCTTAACCCTATAAATCAGTTCGCAGAACGGGGAGGATGGGTGGGGCGGTAAGGAATCTATAACTAAGTAATGTTTCTTACAGATATATTGTTACTGAAGGTAACTTGTTCATCTGAAAGAAACAGGTTAGTTATAGATTCCTTACCTTAGAATAGATACCCCAGCAATACCAACCCCGGAGGTGGGTCTGCGAACCAATATCACACCAGCAAGTCCTGGAGAACAGAACGGCCAAAGAAGCCGTCTCTCCGGACTTGGCTGTCCAGACAGTAGTGTTTCGTAAACGTGTGCAGTGATGCCCACGTAGCTGCCTGACAGATGTCATTTAGAGGAACTCATCGACCTAAAGCAGTAGTGGCTGCAATGGCCCTGGTGGAATGGGCGCGTAGCCCCACTGGAGGCTCCTTTTTAGCCAGAGAATAGCATGCCTTAATACACAAAACGACCCATCGAGAAATGGTTCGCTTGTGTACGGCCCGACCTTTCTTGGCGCCCACGTAGCCAACAAAGAGCTGGTCATCCATCCGGAACTGTTTTGTGCGATCCAGGTAGAAAGAAAGCGCACGTTTTGGGTCCAGACGGTGGAGCCTCTCCTCCTCTTTCGAAGGATGCGGAGGCGGAAAGAAGGTGGGCAAAGTGATGGTCTGCCCGATGTGAAAGGCAGTGACAACCTTAGGAATGAAGGATGAACGAGTCCTGAGGACCACCTTGTCCGGATGGACAGACAGGAAAGGAGGCTTGGAGGAAAGGGCCTGGAGCTCACTCATTCTTCTGGCAGATGTGATGGCAACCAGGAATGCAGTCTTTAGCGTCAGAAGCCTCAAAGGACAGTTGTGAAGCGGCTCAAAGGGAGCACACATTAAAAACGTTAAGACTAGATTCAAGTCCCACTGAGGCATAACAAAGGGAATAGGAGGAAAGAGATGAGTTATGCCTTTCAAGAAATGATTAACAACCGGGGACTTGAAAAGAGAGGGCTGATCTGGAAGCCGAAGAAAAGCAGAGATGGCCGAAAGATAGCCCTTGATAGTGCCCAGAGCAGAGCCCTGCTGGGCTAAGAAAAGAAGAAACAAGAGAACCTCAGAAAGGGGATCCACAGCCTTTGCTGTGCACCATGCCACAAACTTGTTCCACCGGCAGGCGTATACCGTCTTAGTGGAAGGACGCCTGGCTGCCAAGATTACATCACAAACTTCAGGAGGCAGGTCGAAAGACGTGAACTGCCACCGCTCAATCTCCACGCAAGGAGGTGGAGGCTGGACAGGTTCGGGTGGAGGACCGTCCCCTGTTGCTGCGACAGAAGATCCTCCCGACGGGGCAGTCTGGTCGGAGGATCGATGGCCATGTTGAGCAGCTCGGGATACCAGACTCTTCGTGCCCAATACGGAGCCAAAAGAATGACTTGGGCCCGGTCGCACCTGATCTTCTTCAGCACTCTGGGCAGAAGTGGTATAGGCGGAAAGGCGTACAACAGACCGCAACTCCACTCGCGACGAAAGGCATCGCCTAGCGAGTGCCGTCTTGGAAATTCCAACGTGCAGAATTGCTGAAATTGCGCATTCTCTTTGGTGGCGAATAGATCTAACCAAGGCTCTCCCCACTGTCGAAAGAGACCTTGCACCACCTCCTCGTGATCCATCATGCACCTGCGGCTTATTCCGTCCGCCCTGGCGTTCAGGGAACCTGCCAGGTGTTGAACCACCAGGGATATGCCCTGATGTTCCAGCCATGTCCAGAGGCGAAGGGCCTCCTGACATAGGGTCCACGACCCCACCCCGCCCTGTTTGTTGCAGTACCACATGGCGGTGGTGTTGTCCGTGAACACCTGCACTACTCTTCCCCCGACAGAGGGAAGGAATGCTTTGAGTGCAAGACGAATCGCCCGGAGCTCCAGAAGGTTGATATGGAGCCCGGACTCCGCCGGAGACCAGAGTCTCCTGATCTCCGCCTCTCCTATGTGGCCGCCCCATCCCAGAAGGGATGCGTCCGTCACCACTGTGAACTCTGGTTGGGGAAAGGAGAGGGATCTACAGTCGACCCAATCCTGGTTCGTAAGCCACCACTGCAACTGTCGAGCAGTGCCCTCCGAGATCTGAACGCAATCAGACAGATTCCCCTGATGCTGCGCCCACTGGAACTTCAGGTCCCACTGCAGAGCCCGCATATGCCACCTGGCATGATCGACCAGCAGGATGCAGGAGGCCATGAGGCCCAGCAGCCTCAGGGTCATCCGGACCGAAAACCGGGATAGAGACTGAAAGATCGGAATCATAGCCCGAATATAACGGACTCGCGGCTCGGGAGGATAAACCCCAAACCGCGTCGTGTCCAGAACCGCTCTGATGAAGAGGAGTTTCTGAGAGGGAATCAGGTGCGACTTCGGCACATTGATGGAGAACCCCAGCGAATGCAGGAGGTCGGCCGTAGTCTGGAGGTGGGAGACGACAGCCTGGGGCGAGCCCGCCTTCAACCGCCAGTCGTCGAGATAGGGGAAGACTGGAACCCCTGATCTGCGCAGATGAGCTGCGACCACCGCCATCACTTTCGTGAACACCAGAGGGGCGCTGGTAAGGCCAAAGGGGAGCACAGTAAACTGAAAGTGCTCGTGGCCTACTTTGAACCGCAGGTAATGCCGGTGGGCCGGCAGGACGGGGATGTGAAAGTAAGGGTCCTGCAAGTCCAACGCTACCATCCAGTCTCCAGGGTCGAGGGCAGACAAGACCTGAGCGAGCGTCAACATCTTGAACTTCTCCTTCCGGAGGAAGCGGTTGACGTTCCTGAGATCCAAGATAGGACGCAGGCCCTTGTCCTTCTTGGGTACCAGAAAGTAGTGGGAATAACAACCACAACCTACTTCTGGGGTAGGAACGCGCTCGATGGCTCCCTTGGCCAAGAGAGCCGAAACTTCCTGTTGGAGAAGGCCCAGGTGATCCTCCGACATGCGGTGGTATTGAGGTGGCATGGCTGGAGGGGTAGTCTCGAAGGGGAGGGAGTAGCCCCTTCGGACTATTTGCAAAACCCACCTGTCCGACGTGATGGTGCGCCAGTGGGGGAGGTGATGGCGGATCCTGCCGCCCACTGGCATTTGATGGGCCTGAAAGGTCGGACTAGGAGGGCTTGGAGGCTGCTGCAGAGGGGGGGTTGGTGGACTGGCCCGCCCGCTGTCCCCCTGAACCACGGCGTTGGTTCCCACGGCCGCGCAAAGGTTGGGAAGCTAGCTGCGGCCTGTGGCTCTGGGCGGGACGTAGTTGGGCACTCCTTCCGTAGCCACGAAAGGGACGGAAAGCAGACTGCGCTGGGCGGCCTGAGAGGCCCAAGGACTTGGCCGTAGCCCGTGAGTCCTTGAAACGCTCTAGAGCGTTGTCCGCTTTGTCGCCAAAAAGGCGACGGCCATCAAAGGGCATGTCCATCAAGGTGTTCTGGACATCCCCCGAAAAGCCAGTCGATCTCATCCAGGCGTAGCGACGAAGGGCTACTGACGTTGAAATTGTCCTGCCCAGAGAGTCGGCGGTATCCAGCCCACAACAGATGGTAAACTTCGCCGCATCCCTCCCGGCGGCAACAGCCTGGGAGACCACTGTCCGGGCCTCCTCCGGACACTGAGGCTGCACCTGCGCAACCGTATCCCACACAGAGTGGGAATAACGGCCCAAGAGACATGCGGTGTTCACCGACCGCAGTCCTAAGCTGGCGGAGGAGAACATTTTCTTCCCAAGATGGTCCAGCTTCCTGGATTCCCTTTCCGGTGGAGCGGTAGGGAATGCGCTCTTGGAAGCGGAGGCTTGGACCACCAAGCTCTCCGGGGTGGGGTGTTGGGAGAGGAAAGTGGGGTCGCCCGGAGCCGGGCGGTGGCGTCGGGCAATCATCCTGTCCACGGGAGCCCCCGTGTTGGGCCTGGACCACGTGCCCAAAAGGACGTCGGTGAGGGCCTCATTAAATGGCAGCAGGGGCTCCGAAGAGCTCGCAGCCGGTTGAAGCACCTCCGTCAGGAGGTTAGTCCTGACCGCCACCGTAGGAAGCTCGAGGTTGAGGGCCTCGGTCGCCCTACGCAACACCACTGCGTATGACGCTCCCTCCTCCGTAGCCACGGTAGGAGGAGACAACATGCCAAGGTCAGGAGAGGTGTCAAGACCACTGGCATCCCCCATTTCCTCTCTCCAGTCCTGCTCAGACTCCAGCTGATCAGTTAAAGGGTCACCTGACCCCTCCCAGTCCTCCTCTTCCTCCTCAGGTTGCCAATCTGGCCGAAAAGGGACCCCAGGAGTGAACAGGGGCACAAAAACTCCACTCGACGCCGGTCCGGCACCGGGTCCACATCGGGATGGAGCCCTGGGTCGACGCCGGCCGGGGACACGACCGGCGTCGGTTGCGGCTGCGGTGCCGGAGGAAGCGGCGCCGGTGAAGGTGTAATGAAGTCAACCAGCGCCGTTCCGGATCCAGGCCTGGATCCACGGGGGCCCAGCGGCGCCATGGCCGGAACCGACGGCAGGAAGGCCTGGGCCCCCCAACCGAGTCCCGGGGCCTGAAGGGTTCGGGCCGCCCAAAGATGCGATGCATCGCCTCGTAAAAATTACGAAGTTGGGCAGGAGTCGCTCTGGGTCCCGGAAAGGGAGGGAAGGTCGGAGTCGACTCTTCGAGCTCCGTGCGCGGAGCCGCGGGATGGGCACCGCGCGCATCCCTCGTCGCGTCAGCCGACCGACGGGGAGAAGTCGAAGAGCGACGATGCTTCTTCGACTTCTTTTTGTGCTTCGACTTACCCGACCCCGAGTGCAAAGACTTCGATGACTTGGACGAGTGGTGATGGCTCCGCGACCGGTCCCTCGACCTCCCTCGCGACCGGGACCTCGAATGGCGCGGAGCCGACTGCCGGCGCTCAAGCAGCTTTCGGGACCGCTCCCGCAAAGCCTTTGGAGCCATCGACCGGCAGTCGGAGCACGACTTGGGGTCGTGGTCGCGCTCCAGGCAAAAGAGGCACACGCGGTGCGGATCCGTAACCGACATCAGTCGGGTACAGGAACCGCAGGCCTTGAAACTGGGCATCCCTCGTGCACCAGGAGTCGTAGACTCAAAAAGACATCGACAAAAGTCAAAAAGTGACTGGAGGTACCACTCTCTCCGGATCTGCACTGGCTGGCGTGGAAAAAGAAAGAACTGACTTCAGCGCGCGAGGGCGGTGTCTAAGTAGCTGCCGCGACGTCATCCTGGCGACCACGACGCCAACGACGGACGCGGAGCCGACCGACGCCACCTTCCGACGCGCAGAGGTACTGCTGACGAATAAACTTTCCGGATCCAGTCTGACGCCTGGGGGTAATTCTAAGGTAAGGAATCTATAACTAACGTGTTTCTTTCAGATACAAGGTGAAGCAGGACTTCTGAACAAACGACACAGTTGCCCATGACTTACTAAACAGCACTTTTTGTTTTGGGGAAACAGTACTAAATATTTCAGTTCTTATCTAGATAAATGGTTTTAGGTTTTGATAAATAACAACACTTTCTCAAAAGCATTTAGAACTCAATTTGGTGTCCCATAAGGTCAATGTTTGCACTTTTTCTTTTTTACTTAGTTACTAGAACTATTAATGGATTTCCTAAACACCTCTTGCCTGCCATTTCACTAATGCAGCCAAGCCTCAATATTTTCAAGACAGCATCTGTAAAGCTTCAATAGTATTAAAACAATCTTTGAGGTTGTACACGAGCTTAGCAGCCCTGGCTGCCTTTCAGCCACTATCTCTCCATCTAAGGAGGTGTGTGCTTACTTATAAGACTTTTTTATTTCTAAAATTGAGAAGATTAGAAACTCTGTGAAAGGCACAAATGAATGGACTTACCTAGGATACGTGCTAGATAGAGAGACACTCCTAGTAGGTGAGGTGGTTAAGCACACTCAATACATTCCTATCAATGCTGAGGGTGCCATTTTCAGTTTAAATGCAAATAAATGGAGTGCTCATTTGAAAAGTGTTCTTTTTACCATTTAGAACTAGTACAACAGGTAGTGGATCTGGTAATACGTCATCCATTCATTGCTACCTCACTAAAGCCAAATAGAGACTATTGTTCTTCCTTTCTTGAAACAGCTGAATGAAAATCCTTCTGATCTCTTCTGGCCTCAGAAATTACTGACCAATATCATTGCTGTTCCTTTTTACCTGACGCTTGTCCCTCAGGTTAACAAGGTCCATTATACATGTTTTATTCTTCACATAAGAATAAAATATGTATTCATAGATTTTACTGGAAAAAAGCTGGTGGTAGAGGCAGTTTTTCATCGTAATTGGACTACTGATACTCCTTATATTTAGGCTTTGTTACACAATTATTGAACTAATTGCTGTTGGTTCAAAACTCTATACTACTCCTAGGAACCATCCGTCTGGGGGGTTCCAACGGTTGAGAAAAGTCATAATATATATATAACTATAACTTGAGACCCCACCATGCACATTCTCATCAATGATATTATTTCAAATGTTGCAGTCATGTTATCAATGATTTTATAGAACATGTCATGAGGAATGTAATATATGGGGTAATTAGCTGTGTATGGTAATGGCGCGATTTATAGTTACCTTAGGGCACAAGTTATAGTTACTACAGATGACTAGAACTGGTGAATTTAAGTGGAGTTTAAAACTTTACATTGTCACTAAAATGTTCACTCAACTACAACATCACATGACCCTTTGTTTTTATCAGTGAATTTCTACTTTTTAACGTAAAGTAATATTTTATTGCCATACGTAAAGTCAACGCCCTGCTGTGCATGGCCTTAGAGACAACCTGCTGCCCTGCATCCAATCCCCCTGTGTGTAGCCAATCCCACCCCACACGCACGGCCAAAGGCTTGTGCGGGGGTGGGTTGGCCGCAGGGCATGGCCAGTGTCCAGGGCGTGCCGCCAAACCCATCCCCCCGCGGGCAGCCACCCCCCCTGCGTGCAGTCAGACACCCACGGGCAGCCAACCACCCGTGGGCAGCCAACCCCCAGAGCGCGGTGTGAGTTTGGCCGCAGGACATGGTCTGCAAGCAGCAAACTCTACGCTGGCATGTGCAGCGTGCGCTTGGTCTCACAGGACCTTGCTCCACTCATGCAGACTTACTGACTTTGTCACAGATTCACCAAAATATAAAAAGTGAGCCTACTGGCTTTATCAAGGAGTGAGCATATCAATATATATAAAGCCGATCTATCATCTTTCTCTCTAAATCACCAATATTTTTAATCAAATGTATACTTCAGTAATTCACATAATGCAATGTTAATTAATATTGATTATTATAAAAATGTTTAATAACGTTTTAATTTAAAAAACATGTCTGTGACTCATTCTTTTTACTTAGCTTTTATTATTTCATTTTGTAGGTAACAAATATCAAAATAAGTAGTCAGAGACATTTTGATTTTTGTTTTCTTTTTTTAAAATAAAACATGTTTCTGATCCTTTCTTTGAACATTTTTCAGCCCAAAAATGCAGTCATAGAAATAACCACAAGAGGTCAATTTAAAAAAATACATCTTCAGGCCACATAAAGCGCAGAAATAGAACCAGCCCCTAGAGGGCGCTGCACTCCCACCTGGAAAGCAAACGCTCTGGTTTGAGAAGTGCTTTGAAAAAAAGTATGGTAAGTTCTCCTGTGGTCACAGATTCAATGACCCAGTAGACTTGATTTTTTTTAATGAGGTTGCTGGAAGGTGGGGGGCTGCAAAACTTTCTGCAACCCCGCTCCCCCCCCCCCCCAACATAGAAAAAAAAACACTTTTTGATGGTGCCCTTCTCGGGTCATTACAAAAACTAAAAATATGTAAATAGCCCTCACAGGGCATTATGGGATGCTTCTTTTAGGGGCAGTAAATAATAAATGAGAGACTGTAGCTGCACATTTATTATTCACTTTTTTTCAATATTTTTTTTTCTGTTTTTTTCACATAGGGGCTGCGGGGTAGGGGGGAATCCAGTGCCCCCGCCAGCTCCTTGCAAGTAGCCCCATTTCTCGGGGCCACACAGAAGCCGGCATTTTTTGTATTTAAGGGGTGCCCCAGTGCCTACCCAGGGCACACCAGATAATTATTCTTGTTGGGGACTGAGCGGGGAGGGGGCGCCAGGACCCTTGCGGCCGTGCCGGCTCCCTACTCCTGTAGGATTGCATTGCCTCTTTTGAGATGGTTCGCCCTGTCTCTCAGCTGACTGATAATTGACACCTCTGATCATCTAGACGCTGTTTCAGTTATCTCATCCTCAGTGTTGCATGAGGAACCAGGATTATGCACAATGCCATGGACCCTAGCAGAGAAGAAATCTGACAGGGCGATGGATGTGGCTTGTTTTGAAGATTGTGACACTTCAGACTGGGGTGTGGCCTAGAGCAAGGCATGGGCGGCGGAGTCCTGTTGCCGCACGGAGACCGCGATCGGAAGGAGTTGACACAAGGAGTGAAGCGCCTTGTAGCAGTGAGGGCAGCCGACCCCATCCAAGCTATTTGGGGTGCCCCAGAGAACTGATTGTTGCCCCCTGCCTGTGAGGCCTGGGCCCGTGAGGAATTAACGGGGGCGCGCTACACCGAGCGGACGCTCCCCGCTTGATCGCACAAGGCCGTAGGGGCCTATGAAGATTGGGAGCAGCTGCGCCGAATCGGAACTGGCCAGACATCGCAAGAGATTTGCCCTCCACTGCAAGTGCGGTATGTGGGCCTGACAACGCCCACGGTACACAACAAAAAACAAGCTGGCCAACCCTAAGAGAAGCAGCAGAGACACGCAGCTTTGGTGTGTGCTTGCCTGGGGGTAAGCGGGGAGTTCCCTGCAGTGATTTTCCCTGCTTCTGGCCCTCTGAAAGTTGTCTTCTGCATAGCGGACCTTCCGTCGCCCCATGACTGGCCCGCTGTCTGTTTGCCTGGACTTAGTTCTGACAGGGACAGAACAGGTAAGTGGTTTCCCTGCACCTCGTTCCCTTAAAGGCCTGAATGCCAGAGAACAGACATTGGCATGCTAAGGGGTGTAAGTCGGTGACATCAGCGTTATTTATGGGCAGCACGGCGTGCTACTGTTTTCTTGAACACCACCTGCCCCTTTCAGTGCCTGTTCTTCAAGGAGCTTGATTGTCGAACAGTAGGCTTGCTCACTTGTATCCTGCATCAGCTATCCCCCTAGCCCCCGACACAGGTGCACACCCCTCTTGCCCTTTTTCATCTAGCTAGCATCTGTGGTGCTCAGGACAGGGCTCACAGCCCAAAGGGAAACGAATGCTTTGAACAAGCCATTCACAGATTGACCCTGTCATGTTACGCATGACATCAGGGGCCCTTGATGCTGGTATAGGCCTGAGGACCGCCAATCCGAATTTCCAGCTGTGAGCGCCCACTGCCTGCTGCAGGCTGAGGTGCTGCAGGCCTTATTAGAAGCTGACAGCATCCTGGGCTGGAGTGCTGGTAACTGGAAGCAGGGACCGCTTCCTGCTCCCCTGCTGCTGGACTGTGGGTGCCTGCTGTTGTAAGGAGTAGGGAGCAAATATGCCCGCTGCCTTCCCATTTCCTTTAAGGGGGCTACGCTGAAGGATATAATGATGGTGAAACCCAAGTCTGCTAAGTGCTTCAAGCAATCCTAGATACTAAAACGCCGCGGGAAACCAAGATTGACACAGTCTCCCTAGACGTGAATCTGTTAAGGCCGATCATCGAAAACTGGCTGACCGGGAGGATGATGAGGAGTCTACCCCGACCGCCCTGAGATCCATGGTACAAGATTTGCAGGTGCTACCTTAGGGCAATATATGGAGGGGCACGTCTCACATCCATTCCAAACCCCACAGCGGTCACCCTTACACTTTGGCATGAAACATTACATTCCTTGGGTTGGTGGGATAGGATCACTCAGCGCTCCCCTATGGGACACTGCATGACTGGGCACTTTGGGGACATAACCGGGATAGCACAAGTGGGATCTCATTGGCATTGCAAGGGTGGGTGACCTGAAGACACGGGCGGTGTTGTTCCATTGGCTGACCCACTGAGGCTTACCACTACCTTCAAATCCGCCACGCACCACACAAGGCATTTCCATAAGGAGAGAAATTCCCAGAATCATCTCCACTCGAGGATAGATCATTCACCGACTATATGCCCAAAAAATCGGTTTCCCTCACCTACTTCAGCTAATTAACAACTCACCTGACACCCTAATGGGTCTACGAGAACATTGGGAGCGCGACCATGGTGGCCTGGAGGATGACGAGTGGCCGGAAGCCTTGGCATCCCCACAGGAGTTAGCCATATGATCTAGATTCCGTCTGGTGCAATTGAAAATACTACAAAGGTGTTAATATGCATGTACTACCCTTGCGAAGATGGGCAGAGCAACCACGTCAATCTGTCTCCGAAACTTTGGTCAAATAGGTACATTTTATCACATGATATTGAGTTGTCCAGCTATACAGGGGTATTGGGGATCAGTGGTGACTTGCTCAAATAATGTTAGTGGAAGTAACGTTGAAATGGTGCTTGTTAAATCTGTGGGAAGAAACTGACCTCACCCGCATGGACCAGATCTGGAGGACTTTGGGGTTAATGGTGGCTAAAGGTAATACTGCTCATGTTTGGAGAGCGGAACAGCTGCTGAGACTGAATGATTGGAAGTTGGATATGGACTGGTGCATGCTTGCGGAAAGGGCGGATTATGAGAGCCGGGACTGTACGGTAAATGGACCAAAATTTGGGGGAAATGGAACGATCATCGAGGTGGTTTATGCGCTTCCTATGGAATTGTGGGAGCTGATGCTTGATGCCAGGAACACACAAACGCTACTATTGTTTAGTGATTTGTCTGCGTGGTGGGCGGTGGGATGAAGGGCCGTTGAGAATTGTGGGAAGAAAAATTACAATTGGTTGTGTCTTGATGCTGCACTTTATGATGCTGCTGTTTTCATTTTAATTTAAATAAAAAGATTTTTTTTATTTTTAAAAAGAGTTGCAGGCGCAACTGAAAACGATAAGTGCAAAAGTGACCTCTCTACATTGTAGATGCTGAGGGGTGCTCTAGACACAATAATGTCCACCTGCTAGGTTTTCCTGAATGACTGGAGGGCCCCAGTGTGGAGCTAACCTGGCTGATGGAAACGGTACTGGCAGACAGAGAGTCTAAATTCTTCTCAGTGGAGAAAGCACATCAGATACCTGGCAGCCAGCCCCCTCCGGGAGCCCCACCGTGGCCCATCATTCCCCGACTTCTCTATTATCGGGACCGCGACTTGGTGCTGCAACAGTTTTGGGTGAATGGCCCCTAACAATATGAGAATGCTGTGATCACAGCGTATCCTGATTTTACAGCGGAAGTGCAGCGTCTTCGTGGATCCTAAGTGAGGGTCAAACAACGCCTTTGGAAGTTGAACCTTAAATGAGCACTTTTATTATAAGCGAACTTAGGGTGGTCGACTGTGACACAACCCATGTTTCTCCACTTCAGAGGATGTGTGGAACTGGCTAAACGCCAAGGGACTGGCTTAGACTCCTCCTGAAGACTCGCTGCTGGGGACTTGTTGGTGCCCTTGGCAACTTAAGGAGATCCATAATAATAATAATAAGTATATTTACAAAGCGCCTGGTTACGCCTAACGGCGTGTCCCAGCACTGCGAGAGAGGGACCAGAGAGGAATATCAGGTAATACGTCTATCTACTTGATGAAGCTGGGTTAAGATCTAAGCTAACACACAGCGGAATAGCCATGGTTTTAGTCTCCTTTGGAACAATAGCTCCGATGGTTCCATCCTCAGATGGAGAGGCAGGGAATTCCATGCAGAAGCCGCTAGAAAGGCGAAGGAATGGCCACCCCATCTAGGTTTCCTTACCTGAGGGATAACTGTCTGGTTAGTTCCTGAGGATCTGAGATTATGGCTTGGTTTGTGGCAGCTCACCAAAGAGGTGAGGTAACCTGGACCTCTATCATTAAAGATTTGGTGGCAGAAGCACATGGCTTTAAATAAAATTCTCTCTTTGAGTGGCAGCCAGTGCAGACTAGTTAGGACAGGCCTGGTAGCAGCACGCCTTGGAAGATTTAGTACAAGGTGGGCCGCAGCATTTTGCACTCAATAGTTTCTGCAATCTCGTTTTAGTAGTTCCTAGGTATAATACATTACAGTAGTCAAACTGGGAGGTGACTGATGCCTGTATGATGATATTTCTAGCAGAGAGCGGAAGGACATCAAGGATCTTTTTTAACATCTTTAAAGTCCATCAAAAGATCCATCAAAACTCAACCCACTCAGGACCAGGCGGCAGCGGAACAGGCAAGAGCGATGAAAGAGGCCTCGCAGCACAGCACAAATCCCTTTGCCCTTTTACGAACAGAACAGCCATCAGAGTCTGGGTCGGACACAAGTGGCCCTGGGTCCTTGACGGCTGGTGTAGACCAAGGCCCAAAAATTACTGCTCACAATGAGCAGATGAATTGTAGTACATACCCGTATGGGTCCCATTTGTTATGTTGTTGTATGTTTTTTTTTGCAGTCAGGCTTATTTGGTGTGCATGTCGGTGGTGGGAGGGTTACGATGCACAAGTGTGAGCAGTGTTGAACATGGGGTACATGACGACTTGTGGCATCAGTTTGTTGCCTGGAACACACATTACCATTAGACGTCATGGGAACACGCACAGACAGTCTTACCCCACAGTACAATGTGATAATATGGAATGTGGCGGAATGGCAACCCCTGCTAAACGATACCGAATTTATGCCTACCTCAAGCGCCGTTGTACACATATTACCATGCTGCAGAAAACGCACCTCACAACCACAGAATTCCAAAAGGTCCGCATGAAGTGGCATGGACAGGTCAATGGCACATCCTCATTGGCATTTGCCTGAGGAGTGCTTATAAGGATTGCTCCAGGGGTCCACTACATGTTGGATAGCCACAGTGCAGATACGGGGGGCAGATATGTGATAACGGAGGGATTTAGACAGGGCTCAGTTGACACTAGTGGTGGTCTATGCACCTAACTCCAATCAGTCGGACTTCTTTGACACACTTACCCCTGCGCTTTTCCTGGATCCCCATGCGCCAGCCCTTTGGGGTGGGGACTTCAACCGTGTGCCGGATGTGGACTGGGACCATTCTCTCCCTCCCTTGCGCAGGCGACATGTATCAGAACAACACAACAGTTCCACAACTGGCTGACGCAAAGGCAATTATATGATGTGTGGTGCCTGGGGCACCCGGCAGACCGCGAGTATTCGTTTTATTCCCCGGTTCAAAACATCCACACCAGACTAGATTTAATTCTATGTACCGACCGACTGGGGAAGCAGGTTATCCGATCTGAGTATTTAGCCCACACTCTCGGACCATTGTCCGCTGTAAATAGTTCTACAATGGGGCAGACCACGTCTGAGAATTCCCACCTGGCAGCTACAGACTGAAGTGCTGCTTGGTCTCCCATTCAGGGAAGAGCTATTGAAATGCATCACACAATATTTTTACCTCAACAAGGGGTCCACCTCGTCCAGGGCTCTGGAATGGGATGCCCACAAATTGGTTGTCCGGGGTCACTGCGTAGCTGCCACGTGGTGGCTCCGCCATGTACTACAGGAAGGGTTGACAGCGATAGAGAGGTACCTGCACCCTTTGGAAAGAGAAGTGGCTGCTCGCACAACAGGGGTACAGCATCTCCGTAAACAGTATAGAGAGACGGCACACGATTGGGGAGGCACGACTATAAGCATCGCCTGATACTGCTGAATGCGGAGGGAGACCTGTTGGGTAGGTTGCTGGTATGGTTGGTCAAGGAAGACCATCAATGCCCTCCAATTAAAGCTATCCGATGGAAAGATGGCTTATTGGTACTCATGTAGGCTGGTATTAACAATGCATTTCGGGACTATTATCACACTCTGTACAGAGTTGGGGGCACCCCTGCTCCTGATCTGATGCACAGGTTTATAAGCGGGCTGCTGCTGTCTCGCCTGTCCCCGCTCAAGAGAGCTGATCTAGATGAACTGATTCAGTTGGAAGAGATAAGAACGGCCATAGCTCAAATTGCCCGGAACAAAACACCAGATAGAGATGGGTTGCCCATTGAGTACTAAGCCACATTTTCTTCCCTGATAACCCAGTACCTACTGGATGTGTTTAATGAAGCCAAGTCGAACTGCCAGCTTCCAAACTCGCTGTGCGAGGCGTTGATCGTGGTCCTCAGCAAACCGGGACACGAACCCTTAGATGTGCGTTCATACCGCCCATTATCCCTCCATAACATTGAATGTAAAGTCCTGGGGAAGGTGCTCGCAAACAGATTGCTTCCTATAGTCAGCAGTTTGGTGCATGCTAATCAGTCGCGATTCATACCTGGGCATAGAACCTTCCCCAATATCCGGCATTTCCTGTGGCTTATCCATGGCACCCTGCCGGAAGCACACGGCAGAGTGGCAGTGTCCCTCAACATTGAAAAAGCTTTTGATACCCTGAGCTGGAGATTTTTGGTTGATGACCCTGGAGAACATGGGATTTGGGCTGGAGTTTATGGCTGGATTTGCAGACTGTATTCGCACCCACTGAATTCGGATGGGTCAGTTGATATCGGACAGCTTCCCCATCCAACGGAGCACTAGGCAGGGGTGCCCGTTATCACCATTGCTTTTCGTGATAGCCATGGAGCCACTGGCTTACTGGGGACCCCGAAGTTGTCACTTTATGCAGATGATGTCCTGGTCTTTTTACACGAGGTCGGGAACTCCCTTCCAGGCTTGATGCGCTTATTAGAGGACTTCGGAGTTGTGTCTGGGCCAGTGGTGGCTCCTCCGCTAAGGCGAAGGAGCTTCGCCCCACTGAACAAAGGGAAAAATAAAATGATAATAACTATTGTTATTATCATTTTAGTTTTCCAATAGCCGTCAGTGGCTCTCGGGCATGGTGGGGTTGGCCAGAGCAGGGGTAGGATTGGTTTGCACTCCCTAAGTGCAAACGACTGCTTGGCCGCTCACTTGCGCCGGCCAAACAGTCATGCGCACTTTGCATATTCACCACCAGGCTGCATTACACAGCCTGGTGAGGAACATGCAAAGCCTCCCTGTCCCCATCTGAGCGTCGATCCATGGCGCACAGACCAATCACAACGCTGCGTTGTGTTTAGCTCAGGGGAGCCTGGGAGCCCAGGTGTTTCGCACTGCCGGCCAGGACTGCAGGAAGAAGGAAAATGACGGAGGAGAGGCGGCGGCCGGCCCTTCCAGGTACGCTTTCTCCTCCCTTTTTTAGTCCCCCCCCACCACCCAGGTCCGGTAGCAGCTGCTACTGGTCTGGGCTCTAGGTCAATTTACCTAAATCCTGCTTGTTCCCTCTTGCTCCATTCCATCTCCTGTGCCCCACAGAGGTGTTTTTCTGGAACACCGGCTCAAATGGTGTCATGATACATTTAAATACTTGGGCATTCAAATTTACCAAACCGACAGGGCCCTAATGGAGGGCAACGTGGGTAGGGCACTAAGATCGATTCGGGCTCCCTCTCCTTTTGGCACTCGTTACCCCTCTCCCCGTTGGGGCGAGTGGTGATACGTGAGATGCTTGTGCTGCCCAGACTTTTTTTGCAGCACTTCCGCTAGTGATCCCCAAATGTTTTTTCCGGGAGTTGAGTGGTGTCCTTCCGGAACTGATACCGGGGAGTGGTACGCTGTTGAGTGGTTCTTGCCATTGCACAACAACCCATGCTTGAGGTAGGGCTTGGTACGCCACACTTTGAAATGTATTACACCGCAGCACAGCTACAATGGCCGCTGCGCTGGCTAGGCGCGACTCCTTGTCCTGAGCGTGCGGTTGTCTGAAAGGTACTGGGTGAGACGAGCATTTATACCTGGTTGACAGCTTGTGATTGTCAACCGCAATGGGGATCAAGCCAGATGGCGACGGCGCGGGTGTGCTGGCGTCGGTTTTTGCACGGTAAGAACCCCCACATTCTTTATTCGCCGTCAATAGTACTGGGGCAATTGCTGGGTATTCGGGAATTGGTTAGGAGATATGACTTGGAACCGTGTAGTGCGGCAGGGATCGACAGATTAGGGGATTACATTCATGAGGGAGTCCTTATAGCCTTCCAGGACATAATGGACATGTATAACGTGGGTGCAGACCACTTTTTGGCGTACCACGCCATCCATCCAATTGGGCAGGCTACAAGGGAGGCGGAACCGTCCCCATTACCCAATCTACATATTCTCCTCATGCATGGTTGCACACGACAAGCTATCTTCACGTTGTATTTAGCACTGACGTCTGGCGTACTAGAGGACACAGGGAAGGCGCTGGTTAGATGGAATAGAGTCCTTCCACAACCACTGACGGACAAGGTTTGGGCGTGTGCGCTTCAACATGTGAAAGAGGTGTCCAGGAATTCCAGATTCCATTTTACGCAATTTAATAATAACACCACACATATATTCATTTTCATTTCATTTTATAATTTTGTAAAGTGCGCAATTGCCAGAGGCATCTTAGCGCTAAGCGTTCCTGCTGGAAAAGGTAAAAGGATCAGCTAATAATGAACTGAAAAAAGCCAAGTCTTTAACATTTTTCTAAATGTAGAGATATTGGATTGAGACCTTAACGCAATGGGTAAAAAGTTCCACAAAGTGGACGCTAAAAACAAAAAGCATCTACCTCCCCATTTGGACCTCTTAATTTTGGGGACTACTGATAGCTGAGCAGTGCTAGATCATAGGTTGCGATTCGGTACATGCCATGAGATGTGCTGCTGAAAATACGCAGCACCAGTAGAATACAGGGCTTTGTGAACAATACAGAAGGCTTTGAATTTAACGCTTTCAGTGAGTGGTAACCAATGAAGGTCACAAATGCCCTTAGAGATCGAACTAAATTTAGGGATTTTTAGAATCAGGTGAGCAGCCGCATTCTGAAGTGATTGAAGTTTAACCTGGTACTTCTTTTGGATGCTTATATAGAGAGCGTTGCAATATTCTATCCTAGACAGAACCAATGTCACAATGACCATTTTCTGCAAATCTAATAGGATAACTTCTCAGAACCCTGAGGAGACGAAAGCAAGAAGATGTAATCTTATTTATGTGATCTGAGAAACAAAGTTGGACGTCAAACCATACTCCAAGGTTTCTACTTTCTGAACTGGACAAGGAAGGTTGCCAAGAGATGGAGGCTACCAGGAAGAATTCCATAAGGAGAGATCAGCACCAAAAAGAATAACCTCTGTTTTATCAGAGTTAAGCTTTAGATAGTTTACATGCATCCAAGTGTCTATGTTAGCCATGCATTCTCTAAAGTTTGGCATCAGAGGAGATTGACACTATAATTTCAGTGCCATCTGCATATGACACAGTGGCAAAGCCAAAGGATCTGATGAGTATGGCCAGTGGTGCCACATAAATGTTGAAAAGGATAGGTGATAAAGATGATCCCTGGGGGACTCCGCAAGGCAGACAGAACGAATCTGGATGGAGAGGGCTATGCCTTTAACCCCGATCCTCTCAAGCCTGTTAATTAACACAGAATGGTTTACTGTATCGAAAGAGCCTGAGAGGTCGAGGAGAATCAGTGCAGCCCGTCCACCAGAATCTACTTGTCTGCGAATCTCCTCTGTAGCAACCAACAAGGCTGATTCAGTACTGTGGGACGGCCTGAAACCATGCTGTGTGGTATCCAAGATATTCTGAGAATCAATAAACTTCATTAATTCCAAATTAATCGCCTTTTCCAGGATTTTTGCTGCAGGTAGTGGTAATCTGGATATTGGTTGATAACTTTTCGTATCATTGGGGTCCAGAGTGGTGTTTTTTAACAGTAGGCAGACAGAAGCTTGCTTCCACTTTATAGTGAAAGTGCCCGATATCAGCACTTGATTAAGAAGAACAGTAAGCTGCTCAGCTACCGATACTAAATGCAAAACTGATGGAGGACATGGATCAAATGGGACCCTGATTTAATAGATTCGAGGAGACCCCGAGTCCTTTCTCGAGAAAAGGGTGTAAAATGCTCCAATGTTAGGAGGCTAGATTGAATATCTTCAGTACAGGAATATGGGTCAGTTACCTTCTTTACACATGGCCTGTTGGAAGTATGAGAAAGTTCATCATAAATCCCAGAGACCTTGTACTGAAAATATTCGGCCAGCTTATAGCAAAGCTCCTGAGAGGGAATGATGGACTGAGCATTATTGTAATTTGCAAGTGATGTGACAGTTCTAAACAATTATATAGTAGAATCTTTAGCCAAGCATATTTTCTCTGTAAAAATTTTTGATTTTTCCACCATAATCAATTTTTTATAGTCGGCTAGTGCTAATCTATATTGTGCATTATTTTCCTCTTTAAATCCAGATCTCCATTTTCTTTCTAGTGCCCTACATTTTTGTTTGAGTCTTTTTAGTTCTTCGGAATACCATGGAGCAGTGGGGTTTTTCCGAAAAGACCTAATGATTTTTGGTGGAGCCATCTCGGTGGCTGCCGAGTCTAGCCAGTTGTTAAAATTTTCTGCATGTTTCGTTGGTTCAGTTTCTGATCTAAAACTGTGCCATCCAGTTTACACCAGAGAAGTTTGTGAATCGTCTTAGGAGCATTAACGAGGCAAATGTCTTTATTAGAGATATCCAGATTAAAACAGACCACATGGTGATCGGTCCAGATCAGGGGAATTACTTTTTCAAACTATAACTCAGGACTATTCATGAAAATATCATCAAGAGTTTGGTTAGCTATATGTGTGGGTTGATTAACCAATTGATCTAAATCAAAACACTTAAAACAATCAAGCAACTGAGCTGTATCTTAACATTTAGGTTGTTCTAAGTGAAAGTTAAAATCTCCTAATATGGTAAAAGTGGTGAACTCAATGCAAGACTCCATAAAATTCCACACATCTGAGATAAAACATCTGCGAGGGAATGGTGGACGATAGAGTAATGCCCCATTAAAAGTGGAGGACTCGTTAAGACTAAGCATAAATAGCGAGGCTTCCTTGCACAGTAGAAGGGCGAGACTAAAGGAGAGACTAAAATGGTTACGCTACACTACTGCAATTCCTATCTCTCTCCCCACTGCATTATAGCGCATGTTCCCTGCGTCCACATCTGAGTGTCTGCGGTGCAAGTTGGTGGAGGCCAATTTTTACCACATGGTATGGGAGTGCCTGCCGCTACAATTGACATGGGTGGAGGTAACTGCTACCACGGCGGCACTGGCGGTACATACTTTAGTGCCAACTCCGGAGTCCTGCTTCTTTGACCTTGGGGAGCAAACACTTAAATAGGTTTATAGACCTTGCTTTTGTGCTCTTCAAACGACAAATTGCAGTGAAGTGGAAGGCGTCCTCTGTCTCGGATACACAGAGGTGGCTACTCATGCTGCTGCAATGGGCACGCACAGAGGCTAATGCACTACACTCACTGCGCGCTAGAGGAGCTGGCAGGGTCAGGGGAGGGTACTGGGACACTTACATTGCAAATATTGAAGCCAAGAATGACACCCACCCACCCTGAAGGGAACACCCCAGAGTTGCTATGGTCTAACCAGATGTTGGTAACATGATTACATGCTTATTGCATTCCTCTCCTGTATGGTGGTCCCCATCCTCTCTTGTGGCGGTGAGTGGCTGCATGGCGTTGACACCAGTGCCAACTACCGATGGACGCATTGTTAGGGCAGAGGTGCTCACAGGTATTAATGTTCAGATCACTACCTGTTCATTGCTCCTAGATTGCACATTGCGGACTCCACACTACCCCCACTGCTCCGTGGCTGTTCCTTTCTTGTCTACCTTTTGTTCCTAACTGGATGCTATTGCTTATGATATAATGACATGATGTAATACAATGTAGTACAGAAAGTACAGGATTGTAGGTTAGTTAGGGAACAAGAAGATTTTGTGATGTTTTCTGAAAGGACTATGAGGGAAGATCAATTTTAAGACAGGAGGCAATTGTTCCATGGGCAAGGAGTAAAGGTGGAAAAGGATATTTCAATGAAGGAAAATTTCTTGAAGCCAACAGTAGGATTAAAGAGGCAAATCAAAGATTGCGTTATGTAGTGTATTTACTCAGTTGGGATTTCAGGGAATCGGGAGCAGATCCATAGAAGCATTTACGGACAAGGCATAAGACTTTAAATTTAATTCTTTTGTGAATGGGCCAAAATAGGAGGGGCAGAAAAAAAGATTTACCTGGATTTATAAATCTGGCTGCTTGATTTTGAATAGTCTGTAGTCTATGGATTTGTTTATTGGAGCTGCCTTGGTAAAGGGCATTACAGCAATCCAGCCTGGAGCCAATGACAGTAAAAGAAACACCAACAATTTGGTGAGCAGAAGAGGTAATGTAGGGGGTGTTTTTATATAAACTTTTAGAAGGTACAGGGCTAAGGGTTGACCCAGATTTACATTCCCTAATTATTTTTAAAGGGGGATAGAACGGTGGTATGTCTAGATATTCCAGCCTGCCTGCGGAAATATTTACCTCTGCTTTATCAAAGTCAGAATTTGTCAAAGATTCCCCTTCTGTCGTATAATGAAAAAGGGTAATCTTGTAAATGAAAAATATTGATATTTCGTTGGAAGCAAAGGGGATAGGGTTGGTGTTACTGGAAAGTTCGTTTATAATGTTAAAGATTTCTTTTTGTTTATTTTTTGCCATTACAAGACGATTGCTGTTATACTCTTTGCGGGCCAATAATATGGCTTTTTGAAAACCATTAGTTTTGTTTTTATACAAAAGCTTGTCATCTGGTGAGGAGCGTAATTGACATTTTTGTTCAGCATTTTTTGCTTTTAGCTTTGCTATATGGAGAGATTCGGTAAATCAAGGAGATAATTTTGATTATCTTTCCTTTGGAAAAGGAAATAAGAGCTATAGTATCTGCAATAAATGTGTACTTATTTATGAAGATTGTATAACTTGGTTGAAGACAATCAAAGTCTATCAAAGTTCAGTTGAAGACAATCAAAGTCTATCAAAGTTCAGATGGGCATGGGGGGGGGAGAAATAAATCCTAATTTTTTCAGTCTCAATCTGATGGAATAGTCTACATGTAGTGGGGAGCAAGGCAAGGAGTCTCCCTTTGTAAGATTGTTTTTAATTAAGGGTAATGAGGAAATTATCCGTCAAAATTAAAGGCGTAATCAGTAAGTATTGAATACTATTGAATGTGGTCCAGATTGCATCATGAGAGTGTCCCGCAATGTGAGTCAGTGAACAGATTAGTCATTACAGTGTGCTTGTAGAGGGTACTGATGCAATTGTCCTGTTTCTCTAGATGAACATTGAGATCACCCATAGTAAAGCATTGTTCAGAATTAGTGGTGAAAGTCGATGGGGAGACCTCCACTGGCTCCCTGTCGAAAAGAGAGTGACTTTCAAGCTGCTCACTCACGCCTACAAATCACTCCACAACACCGGACCCCAATACCGCAACGAAAGAATCTTTTTCTACGCACTGAAGAGAAATCTCTGCTCCGCCGACCTCGCCCTGGCCGAAATCCCTCACATCCGCAGAGCCAGAACGGGAGGAAGAGCCTTCTCCTACATCGCGGCCAAGACCTAGAAGGAACGCCCCTCAGCATCAGACGAACCCCCTCACTGCAAGCATTCAGGAAGAGCCTCAAGACCTTGCTCTTCGAATGAGACGGAGCTGCTTGAAACCCCCCATCCCCCAGGGCATTGAGACCCTCAAGGGTGAGTAGTGCGCTTCACAAATCCCTGATTGATTGATTGATTGATTGAAAGCTGTGCACGCCTCCAAAAAGTCTTGGAGGAAAGCAGAGGTTGAAGAAGGAGGATGGTAGGTTAAAAAAAGCACACTGTTCAGGCTGATGGAAATTCGGGAAGGCATACATTAGAGACTCTATGATGTCTGTTTTAGCACTTTTCCTGTCGAAAGAAGAACTTTTTACAAAAACGGAAAGCATTCTTTAAAAAAAAAAGACATCGGTCAGAAAAAGAACACCTTGAGCCTCAAAAGATGTTGAGCGAAGCTGATTTGGTAAGGGTTTAGAAAGATTTTCTAAGCAAAAAAAGGACAATCTTAATGTTCCAGGGTCTTGTGACCAGGAGCTAGTAAAAAGAAGGGGTTCATCTGGCAATGATACATGATGGGATACTGGTGGTATGCTATTCCGTAAAGGAGCAGCAGCAGTTTTTCCATCCTTTCAAACTTTAGTCTATTAGGCTACACTGTCCCTATTTCCATACACTCTCGCATTAAAAAATGTTTTGTGAATCTGGATATGTTGCATTTTACTAAAATGGAACTAATGCATTGGGGTGGAACTGTTGTAGTTGCATTTTTATACTCTGTGATGTAACATTGTTCATGTATACCCATAAGTAAAGATGTAGTCCGTCCGACGACAAAATCACAGAAATAAAATAACATTTGTTTTGGAAAAAAAAACGTTTTGTGAAATTTTTCCTGTCACAATTTTATTTTTAGTATCTCTTTTTCTGCATTTAAAATGTATTCCTTTTTTTAAAGAAACTAAGCGAAAATTGGGCAATAAATACTTTTCATAGGCTGTTAACAAGACTTTTTTTTGATTGCCTTTTCAAAAGAAAAGTGCAATAAATATACATTTTTGTAAATAGTGCCCCAGGATTCCACACGTGTCGGACAAGCTCAGTGCTTACGACTAATAATGAAAATCCCCTAGAGGAGACCTGGAGCTATTTCGTATAGGAAGCTTGGATCCCTGCTTACAGAGAGAGCAGAACCTATCTTACAGAGGGAGGGTAGGAACCGTCTTAAAATAGGATTGGACATAGACGTCATTTAGAGGTCACAGCTCCGACCCCTGGCTTGCCCCTTGCGACCTCTGGCCTCAATGGTGGCAAAATCAGTGCCAGGAACATGGGGCAGCTGGTCCTTATGGGCGTCTCCTTGTTTTCTGCCAATTTTTATGACATTAATAGTGAATAATACACTACATTTTTATTACAGAAATACTGAGTTATAACTCAGTATTACTGTAATAAAAAATGTAGTACAGTTAGATGGAATTGGACCTTCCACGGCAACTGAAGTAAGTAAAAAAATGCTTTTAAATGCATGTTTATACGTACTTTGAGTGAGAGTGTATTTATGTGAGAGAGAGCGTGTGTGTGAGAATGTGTATGTGTAAGCATGTTTGTGTAAGTGAAAGTGAGTGAGAGCAAAAGGCAGGTAGTGAGTGATAATGTGTGAGATTGAGTGTCCGTAAGTGAGTATGTGAGTCACAGCGAGTGAGAGTAAAAGTGACTGCAAGTGAGTGATTGATAATGAATGAGTGTGAAGGAGCGTTAGAGAGCCCGAGAATCAAAATGAGTTAGAATGAGTGAGAGTGACAGTGAGTAAATGAGAAAAAATAATTAGTGAGAATAAGAGTGAGCGTACCTGAGAAAGTAGGATTGAGTCATAGTGTTAGAAATGGGATCTCTAGTTGGCAAGGGCTTGCACCTTTGTCCAAGTAGGGACCCTTCTTCCTAGTCAGGGTAAGGGTGTTACACTCGTGAAGTAACCCCTGCTCACCCTCGTGGTAGCTTGGCACGAGAAGTCAGGCTTAATTCAGAGGCAGTGTGTAAAGCATTTGCACATAACCAACAGTAATACAGTGTAAGCACTACAAACGGACACCACACCAGTTTAGAAAAATAACCAATTTTTATATACTTAAGACAAGACCAATTACGACAAAAATCCACAATACTATACTTTAAAAACGAATACTTGATAAGGTAACTTCTTCTTTGCAGGAATAGTCCAAAAACAAAGTTCGTACGAGTCGGTAGCTCCGTCCGAGCCTACCGCGATGCTGAAAACCACAGAGTCTAACAGTTCCAGCCGACCGCGTCGATACGGGCCAGCAGAGTCGTGAACAGACTCGGTCACAGTACCTTCTCGTTGTGGCTGATACGGAGTGTACGAGCCGGTCGGCGTTCGTCGCGGTTGCGGTGCAAGACGGAGCGATGCAAGGTGCGGTGTCCTCGATGCGGTGCAGGCAGCGGCTCGATGAGCGTCGTGTAGACGGAGTCGGTGAGTCCAAGGCGTGCGATGCAGGGTGAGACGATGCTCGATGCGGTGCGGACAGGTTGCGATGCAGGCGACCAAGCCGGAGTGCGGGAGCTGGCGTCGGACAGCGGTGCGAGTTGGAGCGGTGCGTCGCAGACGTGCGAGCGGTGCCCCAAATGCGGTGCGGTCACGACTCTTGAGCCAGTTGCAGCGACCGCGTCGGTCGGGTCCGGCTGGTTCAGTGAAGCGATGCGATGCGAACTGCGGTGCCCACAGGTCACGGTGCAAACAGCGGCTCGGTGTTGGCGGCGTCGGACGTCGCCACGGTGAGACCAGGGTTGCGATGCGAAGCGGGGCGATGCGGTCTGCGGTGCAAACAGGTCACCGGCCAGGGATGGATTCGGTTGACGGAGTCGGTTGCAGTTCCCTTCCTCTGTGGCAACTGAAACAGCGTTCCAGAAGCGGTACCCAGAGGCTTGTGAAGTCTTTGTAGTCCCTGAGACTTCTTAACAGGAGGCCAGCTCGGTTCCAGGCCCTTGGAGATACTCAGCACAAGTTTGTAGAAAGTTCAGTCCTTTCACTGCCCAAGGCAGAAGCAGCAGCTGCAGGCCAACCCAACAAAGCAACAACACAGCAAAGGGGCAGTACTCCTCCTGGCAGCTCTTCCAGCTCTTCGTCTTGGCAGGTTCCTTGATTCCAGCGAGATCTAAATTCATGGGGTCAGGGCCCCAATATTTATATCCCAAATTCCTTTGTTCTCTGAAGGCAGAGAGGCCTTTGCCTAGTCCAAACCAGTTCTGGAGCACTTTGTTGACAAGTCTCCGTCCCTTTTATTTCAGAGAGTAGGCCAGGGACATCAGACGCACCACAGGAGGTGGAGCCAGCATTGTGGAGGGAAGGCACTGTCCTATTCAGGGCCCAGGTGCGACTCCTCCCACCCATCTACATGTAGATCTTGCTATTCAGCCCTGTGCTGACTCACCCTGTCTCCTGGCATCCCCCAGCCCCTGTCACTCACACTCCAGACAAGGAATACACAACCTCGCAGAGGCAGGCTTGGATGGTTAGACAAGAAAATACCCACTTTCTAAAAGTGGTATTTTCAAACACAGAATGTTAAAACCAACTTCACTAAAAGATGCATTTTATCATTCTGGGTCCAGGCATACTAAACTCGAATTTCTACCATGTTCCCGGGGTCAGTTAGGATTATAAGCTGTAATAATCAAGACTGCCCGTTCTGGCCTATGGGGAACAGGTAGCCTTGCAATAGTGAAAAACGAACTAGGCTGTAATTCACTATCAGGACATGCCACACACACCAGGGCATGTCCTACCTCTCGCATACAATGCACCCTGCCCACAGGGGTACCTTGGGCCTACCTTAGGGGTGACTAACATGTAGCAAAGGGAAGGTTTAGGGACTTGCAAGTGTGTGCACTTGCCAAGTCGACATGGCAGCCCCATGCTGCGCACAGGCTCTGCGATGGCAGGCCTGAGTTACACTTTACGGGCTGTTTGCGTGGGTGGCACAATCCAGTGCTGCAGCCCACCAACAGCATTTGGTCTATAGGCCCTGGCACTCGCAGTGCACTTTACAAGGGACTGACACATAAACCAAATAGGCCAATCATGGAAACACCAATCCATAACACATTTTATACAGGAGCACTTGCACTTTCCCACTGGACAGCAGTGAGGAAAGTGCGCAGAATCATTACACCAGCAAAAACAGAGTCAAACCCGGGAGGTCAGAAAGCAAAAAGTCAGGGGAAACACGCCAAAAGATGCCAAGTCTAACACATGTCCCCTCCAGCTGAAAGTAGGGAGAACTACCCAACCCCATTGGAGTTCTCTTCACTAAGGCGGAAGAACCTGGACAGACCATCTGCGTTGGCGTGTTCTGTACCAGGACGGTGTTCCACCGTAAAGTCCATTCCCTGTAGGGAGATGGACCACCTCAGCAGTTTTGGATTATCACCCCTCATTTGCATCAACCATCTGAGGGGCCTGTGGTCTGTCTGAACCCGGAAGTGAGTCCCAAACAGGTATGGTCTCAACTTCTTCAGCGCCCAGACCACAGCAAAAGCTTCCCTTTCTATGGCACTCCACCTCTGTTCCCTGGGAAGTAGTCTCCTGCTAAGGAAGACTACAGGCTGATCCAGGCCCTCTTCGTTCAGTTGTGAGAGCACCGCTCCCACACCATGCTCTGAAGCGTCAGTCTGCACGACGAATTCCTTGGAGAACTCAGGTGCCTTGAGCACGGGCGCCGTGCACATGGCTGCCTTCAGGGCATCAAAAGCTTTCTGGCAGGACTCAGTCCAGATCACTTTCCTGGGCTGCCTCTTAGAGGTCAGCTCTGTTAAGGGGGCAACGATGGTGCCATAGCCCTAAACAAATCTCCTATAGTAACCGGTGAGACCTAAGAAGGCTCTCACCTCTGTCTGGGTCTTGGGGGGTTCCTAAGCCAGAATGGTGTCAATCTTGGGTTGTAGGGGCGCCACCTGGCCGCTTCCTACCTGGTGTCCCAAGTACACCACAGAACCCTGCCCGATCTGGCACTTACTGGCCTTGATCGTGAGGCCTGCACCTTGCAGAGCCCTCAACACTTTCTCAAGGTGCTGTAAATGTTCTTCCCAGCTGGAACTGAACACAGCAATGTCATCCAGGTAGGCGGCACTGAAATCCTCCAGCCCAGCCAACACCTGATTGACCAACCTCTGAAAGGTGGCAGGGGCATTCTTCAACCCAAAGGGCATCACCCGGAATTGGTAATGACCTTCTGGGGTTGAGAATGCTGATCTCTCCTTGGCCCCATCGGTTAAGGCAATCTGCCAGTACCCAGACGTCAAATCAAACGTGCTGAGGAACCGGGCAGCTCCCAACCGATCAATGAGCTCATCAGCTCTGGGGATGGGGTGCGCGTCAGTCCTGGTGACGGCATTGAGCCCACGGTAGTCCACACAAAACCGGAGTTCTGGAGTGGCACCGGGCGCGGCAGCCTTTGGGACCAAGACCACTGGGCTGGCCCAAGGGCTGTGGGAGGGCTCAATCACCCCTAACGCCAACATCTTAGAGACCTCCTCCTTGATGCTGGCTCTGACCCGGTCAGTCAACCTGTAAATCTTGTGCTTCACAGGAGGGCTGTCACCAGTGTCCACGTCATGGGTACACCAGTGAGTAACACCGGGAGTCAGAGAGAACAGTGGGGCGAACTGTCCCAACAACTGGCGACAGTCCCCCTGCTGCTCCTGAGTCAGAGTAGGGGAGAGGATCACACCCTCTACTGACCCATCATGCTCCTTGGTAGACAGGAGGTCAGGGAGAGGCTCACTCTCCTCTTCCACCCCATCATCTGTCGCCAAGAGCATACTCACTTCGGACCTCTCGAAGTGGGGCTTGGGGCGGTTCACGTGAAGGACCCTCAAAGGGTTCCTTGGAGCCTGCAAATCCACCAGGTAGGTGACGTCACTTTTGCGCTCCTTTACCTCATATGGCCCAGTCCACGTGTCCTGCAAGGCACAAGGTGCCACTGGGGCCATGACCCACACTTTTTGCCCAGGTTGAAATTCGACCAGAGTGGCATTCTGGTCATACCATCTCTTCATTTCTTCCTGGCTTGCTTCTAGGTTCGCCTGAGCGAGTTTCCTGAAGCGGGCAGTTTGGTTTCTAAAGGCCAGCATGTAGCTAAATACATCCTGGGGAGTTTTCCTGGGAGCTGCCTCCCAGCCTTCCTTTACCAAACTCAGAGGTCCTCTGACAGGGTGGCCATATGGGAGCTCAAAGGGGCTGTACCCAAGAGACTTCTGAGGCACCTCCCTGTATGCAAAGAGTAGGCATGGCAAGAGGACGTCCCACTTACGCCTCATGGGTTCTGTTAGACCCTTGATCATGCCTTTCAAGGTCTGGTTGAATCTCTCCACCAGACCGTTTCCTTGTGGGTGGTAAGGAGTGGTGAACTTGTAGGTTACACCACACTCCTTCCACAGGGATGTCATATACTTGGATATGAAATTGGTCCCCCTATCAGAAACCACCTCTCTGGGGAATCCCACACGGGAAAAGATCCCCATTAACGCCCGGCCCACCACTGGCGCCGTCGTTGTCCTGAGAGGGATTGCCTCCGGGTACCGGGTGGCATGGTCCACCAAGACCAGGATGTACCTGTTGCCCATGGCTGTCTTGGGATCCAGTGGCCCCACAATATCCAGCCCTACCCTTTCAAAGGGTGTTCCAACAACAGGAAAAGGTTGGAGAGGAGCTTTGACCTTCCTCCCACTCTTACCACTTGCCTGGCAAGTTTGGCAAGACCTACAGTGTGCATCTGACTGCCTTCGCATTTGGGGCCAAAAGAAGTGGGTGACAAGCCTGTCAAAGGTCTTGTCCTGCCCCAAATGTCCTGCCAAAGGCACGTCATGAGCCAGACCCAGTAGGAAGGTCCTGAAGCGCTGGGGTACCACCAGCACACGGGCTGACCCAGGCTCAGCAACCTTAGGCTCACTGTATAGGAGATCACTCTCCCAGTAGATCAGATGTGACCCGGACTGATTACCAGCTGCCTGGTCTGCAGCCTGCCGCCGCAGACCCTCCAGAGTAGGGCACTCGTTCTGCTCCCTGCAGAACTCCTCCCTGGTGGGACCCCCTTCTTGCTGCCAGCCAATGGGTCAGCTCAGAGATGTCTCCCAGTTCGGCTACCTGCTCCCCTGTAGGCACCGGGGCGTCCCCCTCGAGGTCCGCCTCCTCCCGGTCCGTGGGAACTTCGGGGGCCGGTTTCCCGCGCCCCTGCCCTTTCTCTTGGCAGGGACTTGGGCCACTGTTCCAGGCTCCAAGTCCTCTTGATCACCCTTTCTGGCTGCCATTGACCGAGTAGACACGCATGCCCACTCTGGCAACCCAAGCATCTCCAAGTGAGACCTGAGCTCAACCTCCTTCCATAAGGACTGCTCCAGGTCGTTTCCTAGCAGACAATCTACAGGCATGGTAGGGCTCACAACCACCCTCAAGGGACCTGAGACCCCCCATTCAAAGGGAACCTGCGCCACCATACATTGGCGCTCTGAGTTGTCTACAGCAACTACTTGGTGGAATGCCCCGGGGACTACTTGCTTCTCAGACACCAGGTGACACCGGACCGAGGTCACACTGGGTCCAGTGTCTCTGAGAGCCTCTACCCTGTTTCCATTAATGGTCACCCAGGTGCTATATTTCTTTGTGTTAGGGGGCACCTGGTTTCCTGGGACCATCTCACTGTCCCCTAGTGAGACAAGGGTCATTTCTGCGGGATCCCCACCCTCCTGTGGGCACCCCTCCCCCCCAAGCGCTACACTAGCCAACACTTTGGACTGTCCACCGGTGGGTGGCTGTGTCCCCTTTGGGCACTTGGGGTCCCCCTTAAAGTGACCTACCTGGTCACATACATAACACTTGCGGGGGCCGGTCTCAACAGGCTTCCCTGTAGAGACCCCTTTCTTCTTATCACCGGGGGCTGGGAACCTTTACCCTGGGTATTAGTTTGGGGCCCTTTAGAGAACTCCTGTGCTTTACCCTTGTCCCCCCCACCTTTCTGCTGGGGACCCTGCCCACCTTTGGCTGAGTCTCCCCCAAACGCTTTCTTGTGGACCCTGGTACTCACCCAGCAGTCCGCTTCCATAGCAAGCTTCCTGGGGTCAGTTAGCTTACTATCAACTAGGTGCTGGCGCAGATCTGCAAAACATAGACTAGACAAGTGCTCCCATGCAATCAAGTTGTAGAGCCCCTGAAAATCTGTCACATTACTGCCCTTCACCCAACCATCCAGAGACCTGCAGAACACATCCACACATTTCAACCAAGTGTTGGCATCAGACTTCTTACTGGACCTGAACTGATCCCTGTACTTTTCAGGAATAAGACCATACTTCGTGAGAAGGGCATCCTTCATGTCAGCATAGGTAAGGTGATACCCCTTACCCAAAGCTATCAGAGCATCCCTTGCTTCTTCAGGGAAAAGTGGCCACAATCCTGCTCCCCAATTCTCCTCAGGGACCCCATTCATGTGTATGGCTGCCTCATAACCCTGAAACCACCTTTGTATGTCACCCCCTTCTTGAACTCCTTGCCTACATTCTTGGGAATGTGCACAATCCTGTCTGCCTTTCTGGACGAATTGCTGCCACCATCTGAGCCTGACTTACTCCTAAGTTCTAGCTCCTTCAGTTCTCTCTCATGCTCTAAGAGCATCTTCCTCTCCTCTATGGCCAATCTCTTCTCCTCCCGCTCACTCTCCAGCCTGAGCTTCTGCAGCTCAAACTGCCTTGCCTCCCGCCTGTCCTCCAGCTCCTCTGGGGACAGACTGCTGGGCCTGACCTGGCGGGTTCCCCCCTACCCAAAAGCATATCCACCCTGGAAATAGGCTCCTCCACCTCCTCACTGAGATTACCAGGCTGCCCACTGGCATGTCTGGCTGCTACCCAGGCCCTCAGCGCCTTCTGTAGCTCCTCCTTCCTTGTGAGGCCTTTAATTTGGACTTTCAGGTTTTTACAAATTGCTCGTAGTTCCTTTACGGCGTAGGTTTCCAACCTATCCTCCTCAAAGATAATTTCCAGAGATGCAACGGATGATGCAGCTGTGTCAGGCATGACAAAAGTAGTGAGTTGAAAACTGGCAAGATCAAAAATAGGCCAAAAGAAAAAGAACCAGTATGTGGTACGTAATGGTCTGCGATATGGTAGTAGTGCACACCAATCACTGTAAGTCAAGTGCAAACACAAGTCCTATCCTCACCGCTGACAACCAATGTTAGAAATGGGATCTCTAGTTGGCAAGGGCTTGCACCTTTGTCCAAGTAGGGACCCTTCTTCCTAGTCAGGGTAAGGGTGTTACACTCGTGAAGTAACCCCTGCTCACCCTCGTGGTAGCTTGGCACGAGCAGTCAGGCTTAATTCAGAGGCAGTGTGTAAAGCATTTGCACATAACCAACAGTAATACAGTGTAAGCACTACAAACGGACACCACACCAGTTTAGAAAAATAACCAATTTTTATATACTTAAGACAAGACCAATTACGACAAAAATCCACAATACTATACTTTAAAAACGAATACTTGATAAGGTAACTTCTTCTTTGCAGGAATAGTCCAAAAACAAAGTTCGTACGAGTCGGTAGCTCCGTCCGAGCCTACCGCGATGCTGAAAACCACAGAGTCTAACAGTTCCAGCCGACCGCGTCGATACGGGCCAGCAGAGTCGTGAACAGACTCAGTCACAGTACCTTTCTCGTTGTGGCTGATACGGAGTGTACGAGCCGGTCGGAGTTCGTCGCGGTTGCGGTGCAAGACGGAGCGATGCAAGGTGCGGTGTCCCTCGATGCGGTGCAGGCAGCGGCTCGATGAGCGTCGTGTAGACGGAGTCGGTGAGTCCAAGGCGTGCGATGCAGGGTGAGACGATGCTCGATGCGGTGCTGACAGGTTGCGATGCAGGCGACCAAGCTGGAGTGCGGGAGCTGGCGTCGGACAGCGGTGCGAGTCGGAGCGGTGCGTCGCAGACGTGCGAGCGGTGCCCCAAATGCGGTGCGGTCACGACTCTTGAGCCAGTTGCAGCGACCGCGTCGGTCGGGTCCGGCTGGTTCAGTGAAGCGATGCGATGCGAACTGCGGTGCCCACAGGTCACGGTGCAAGCAGCGGCTCGGTGTTGGCGGCGTCGGACGTCGCCCACGGTGAGACCAGGGTTGCGATGCGAAGCGGGGCGATGCGGTCTGCGGTGCAAACAGGTCACCGGCCAGGGATGGATTCGGTTGACGGAGTCGGTTGCAGTTCCCTTCCTCTGTGGCAACTGAAACAGCGTTCCAGAAGCGGTACCCAGAGGCTTGTGAAGTCTTTGTAGTCCCTGAGACTTCTTAACAGGAGGCCAGCTCGGTTCCAGGCCCTTGGAGATACTCAGCACAAGTTTGTAGAAAGTTCAGTCCTTTCACTGCCCAAGGCAGAAGCAGCAGCTGCAGGCCAACCCAACAAAGCAACAACACAGCAAAGGGGCAGTACTCCTCCTGGCAGCTCTTCCAGCTCTTCGTCTTGGCAGGTTCCTTGATTCCAGCGAGATCTAATTCATGGGGTCAGGGCCCCAATATTTATATCCCAAATTCCTTTGTTCTCTGAAGGCAGAGAGGCCTTTGCCTAGTCCAAACCAGTTCTGGAGCACTTTGATGACAAGTCTCCGTCCCTTCTTTCAGAGAGTAGGCCAGGGACATCAGACGCACCACAGGAGGTGGAGCCAGCATTGTGGAGGGAAGGCACTGTCCTATTCAGGGCCCAGGTGCGACTCCTCCCACCCATCTACATGTAGATCTTGCTATTCAGCCCTGTGCTGACTCACCCTGTCTCCTGTCATCCCCCAGCCCCTGTCACTCACACTCCAGACAAGGAATACACAACCTCGCAGAGGCAGGCTTGGATGGTTAGACAAGAAAATACCCACTTTCTAAAAGTGGTATTTTCAAACACAGAATGTTAAAACCAACTTCACTAAAAGATGCATTTTATCATTCTGAGTCCAGGCATATTAAACTCGAATTTCTACCATGTTCCCGGGGTCAGTTAGGATTATAAGCTGTAATAATCAAAACTGCCCGTTCTGGCCTATGGGGAACAGGTAGCCTTGCAATAGTGAAAAACGAACTAGGCTGTAATTCACTATCAGGACATGCCACACACACCAGGGCATGTCCTACCTCTCGCATACAACGCACCCTGCCCACAGGGGTACCTTGGGCCTACCTTAGGGGTGACTAACATGTAGCAAAGGGAAGGTTTAGGGACTTGCAAGTGTGTGCACTTGCCAAGTCGACATGGCAACCCCATGCTGCGCACAGGCTCTGCGATGGCAGGCCTGAGTTACACTTTACGGGCTGTTTGCGTGGGTGGCACAATCCAGTGCTGCAGCCCACCAACAGCATTTGGTCTATAGGCCCTGGCACTCGCAGTGCACTTTACAAGGGACTGACACATAAACCAAATAGGCCAATCATGGAAACACCAATCCATAACACATTTTATACAGGAGCACTTGCACTTTCCCACTGGACAGCAGTGAGGAAAGTGCGCAGAATCATTACACCAGCAAAAACAGAGTCAAACCCGGGAGGTCAGAAAGCAAAAAGTCAGGGGAAACACGCCAAAAGATGCCAAGTCTAACACATAGGGGTCGATTCCGATCTCGGTCGGAGGCGTACCCAACACCATTCGGTCGGGAAAAAAGCCATGCGAAAGCCTGTTTCCCGACCGATCCGTACAGCACACCGAACGAGTAAGTACGATGCGCACAACAGCAAAGAATCCGGCCGAGCCGTACTCACCCAAACCAGGTCCTGTTCCCCGACCGAGGCGAATCCGGAAACGCTGAATCGTGTCGCACGGAAGGGAAAATGCAGCTCCGTCCGGCCGAACGAGTACGATGCGCTTTCCGTACGCGCCGAACCCGTCGCTACGCACGGCACGTCAAAGCATCCGGGAGAGGCGCACATAAGCTCCGATTCGCGCCACAACACGATCCACGGCTCCGAGACGAACACGGCAGCGACGAGGACGACGCGAAGCGACGAGGACGAGGCGAAGCGACGAGGACGACGCGAAGCAACGAGAAGGACGAACGACACGAACCAACCATGAATCCCTTCGTCTCGATCATACCGATATTCTACATATACTACCGGAACAGGCACGGACGCGTACGGCGCAGAAGGTAAGCCAGACACCAACCACAAAACACATACAACACGTACACGACACATCACACACACACAGAGGGATGCAGAATATACTTACACCAGCAACAGCAGCACCATAGGGGCGGGATGCCCATCACCAATGCCACATATGCACACAGGGGCCTGAATGCGCACCACCACCCCTACCCAGGGGGGCTGGATGCCTACCACTACTACCACCCTTAGCCAGGGGGCTGGATGCCTACCACCACTACCACCCTTACCCAGGGGGGCAGGATGCCTACCACTACTACCACCCTCAACCAGGGTGGGCAGGATGCCTACCACTACTACCACCCTTAGCCAGGGGGGGCTGGATGTCTACCACCACTACCACCCTTACCCAGGGGGGGCAGGATGCCTACCACTACTACCACCCTCACCCAAGGGGGGCTGGATGCCTACCACCACCCTTAGCCAGTGGGGGCTGGATGCCTACCACTACTACCACCCTGAGCCAGGGGGGGCTGGATGCCTACCACTACTACCACCCTTACCCAGGGTGGGCAGGATGCCTACCACCCTTAGCCAGGGGGGGCTGGATGCCTACCACCACTACCACCCTCACCCAGGGGGGCAGGATGCCTACCACTACTACCACCCTTACCCAGGGGGCAGGATGCCTACCACTACTACCACCCTTACCCAGGGGGCAGGATGCCTACCACTACTACCACCCTTAGCCAGGGGGGCTGGATGCCTACCACTACTACCACCCTTAGCCAGGGGGGGCTGGATGCCTACCACCACTACCACCCTTAGCCAGGGGGGGCTGGATGCCTACCACTACTACCACCCTGAGCCAGGGGGGGCTGGATGCCTACCACTACTACCACCCTCACCCAGGGTGGGCAGGATGCCTACCACTACTACCACCCTTACCCAGCTGGGGCAGAGATGCCTACCACTACTACCACCCTTACCCAGGGGGGGCAGGATGCCTACCACTACTACCACCCTTACCCAGGGGGGCAGGATGCCTACCACTACTACCACCCTTAGCCAGGGGGGCTGGATGCCTACCACCACTACCACCCTCACCCAGGGGGCAGGATGCCTACCACTACTACCACCCTTAGCCAGGGGGGCAGGATGCCTACCACTACTACCACCCTTAGCCAGGGGGCTGGATGCCTACCACCACTACCACCCTCACCCAGGGGGGCAGGATGCCTACCACTACTACCACCCTTAGCCAGGGGGCTGGATGCCTACCACTACTACCACCCTAGCCAGGGGGGCTGGATGCCTACCACCACTACCACCCTCACCCAGGGGGGCAGGATGCCTACCACTACTACCACCCTTAGCCAGGGGGGGCTGGATGCCTACCACCACTACCACCCTTAGCCAGGGGGGGCTGGATGCCTACCACTACTACCACCCTGAGCCAGGGGGGGCTGGATGCCTACCACTACTACCACCCTCACCCAGGGGGGGCAGGATGCCTACCACTACTACCACCCTTACCCAGGGTGGGCAGGATGCCTACCACTACTACCACCCTAAGCCAGGGGGGGCTGGATGCCTACCACCACTACCACCCTCACCCAGGGGGGCAGGATGCCTACCACTACTACCACCCTTAGCCAGGGGGGGCTGGATGCCTACCACCACTACCACCCTTAGCCAGGGGGGGCTGGAGGCCTACCACTACTACCACCCTGAGCCAGGGGGGGCTGGATGCCTACCACTACTACCACCCTCACCCAGGGTGGGCAGGATGCCTACCACTACTACCACCCTTACCCAGGGGGCAGAGATGCCTACCACTACTACCACCCTTAGCCAGGGGGGCTGGATGCCTACCACCACTACCACCCTCACCCAGGGGGGCAGGATGCCTACCACTACTACCACCCTTAGCCAGGGGGCTGGATGCCTACCACCACTACCACCCTCACCCAGGGGGGCAGGATGCCTACCACTACTACCACCCTTACCCAGGGGGGCAGGATGCCTACCACTACTACCACCCTTACCCAGGGGGGGCAGGATGCCTACCACTACTACCACCCTTAGCCAGGGGGGGCTGGATGCCTACCAAGACTACCACCCTCACCCAGGGGGGCAGGATGCCTACCACTACTACCACCCTTAGCCAGGGGGGCTGGATGCCTACCACTACTACCACCCTCACCCAGGGGGGCAGGATGCCTACCACTACTACCACCCTTAGCCAGGGGGCTGGATGCCTACCACCACTACCACCCTCACCCAGGGGGGCAGGATGCCTACCACTACTACCACCCTTAGCTAGGGGGGGCTGGATGCCTACCACCACTACCACCCTCACCCAGGGGGGGCAGGATGCCTACCACTACTACCACCCTTAGCCAGGGGGGGCTGGATGCCTACCACTACTACCACCCCCACTCATAGGATGGACAATGCATTACACAACCAGCACACCACAAGCTAGGGAATGCAAGAAGAAGACATCCCCCCAACACCATGACAAGCGTGTGTATACTGTGTCAAATGCCTACAACACCGAACATGACTTTGAACATACAATGTGACCCCCTAGCACATGTGCCACACATATATGTGTGTGGCACCCACAATGCAAGCAGGCCATGACCATTGTGGCAATGGGGTCCAAACCCCCATCATCACAGTGACCAAAATGTAAGTGTGGGGTCCATAGCTGAAGCACACTTTGAACAATGTGGCAATGGGGTCCAAACCCCCATCATCACAGTGACCAAAATGTAAGTGTGGGGTCCATAGCTGAAGCACACTTTGAACAATGTGGCAATGGGGTCCAAACCCCCATCATCACAGTGACCAAAAGGTAAGTGTGGGGTCCATAGCTGAAGCACATTTTGAACATTGTGGCAATGGGGTCCAAACCCCCATCATCACAGTGACCAAAAGGTGAGTGTGGGGTCCATAGCTGAAGCACATTTTGAACATTGTGGCAATGGGGTCCAAACCCCCATCATCACAGTGACCAAAATGTAAGTGTGGGGTCCATAGCTGAAGCACACTTTGAACAATGTGGCAATGGGGTCCAAACCCCCATCATCACAGTGACCAAAAGGTAAGTGTTGACAAAGAAAGAGGTGCAACTGCCAAACTGCATGGATGATTCCTGGTCACAGAACAACAAACACATCAGTGGCAAAGTAGTGTATGTGTCCCATTGCAACATAAATTGGGGGAGCCAAATCCTGCAGTGCAAATAAGACATACCTTTGGCCATGTGCAGACAAACAACACCCATGGGGGCTGACACCGTCAACAATCATCAATGACACAATGACAGAAGTGACCATCAGAATGCAGACCCACATATTTGCACCAATGGGCACACACATGCAGATACCCTGTGGAGACTGCAGATGTGAGGTGAACAGATACCATACCATGGCAGCAATGGGACACACAAACCATGATCATTGTGCTGACCGATGACCTAGGAGTCCCAGGGACAGCAGGGGAAACCCACCAAACTACATACAGCCAATGGCACACCCAAGATATGCCAATGCAGTGGTGCAGATGCACAAACACAAACAGGCAGACCCACACTGCACATCATACACAACAGGTGAGGGGGGTGCCAGTGTCCCCAGGCAACCACACAACACATGAGGAGACCTGAATACCAATCATACAGATGTGCATACAGTGCCACACAAAGGTAACTCATGGATCCAAATCCCCTATGTGGGCAAGCAGGCATTGTCAGATGAGAGGGAGCACAAATCACACATGTCACACAGGCACGTAGGGACAGCAACTGACACAGCAAGACACAGACACACCACAGCACCACCCCCAGGGCCCCCACAATGTGGTGACCCTGGGCTGCATTACAATCCCACTGTGATGACAAAGCTAAATGTGGTTCACACTGTGAACCACAGTCATGTGTCCTGAGCAACTAACTACCATCACACCTACACAAGCACAAATCAAACAGCATGGCCAGTAAGCCAAGGCCAACATGGAGGCAGGGGCCTAGCCGGGCAACAAGTCTCATCTGCACACACTCAACACCACACCTCTCGACCTCCAACAATGTGCAGCAGTGAAGCACACATGCACTGGTGACATTGCACATGCACCCATGACTATTCCAGGGTGGTGGGTGGGAACCAAGGTGCAGAAACACATCACTCATGGACACTCAACAAGACTCCTGAATGTCTGACACACTGCACACTACGCTGTACATGGACATGACGGCAATACCACACCAACTAATGGGATCCCAGCCACAGTCACACACCAATGAAGAAGCCAAGGTCACCCACAAAGAACACACATAGACAACAACCAACATTGCAGCCCGGACCCTGTTGCCACTGGGTCCCTCCGACCACTCCTCGGCTGCTGACCCAGTCTGGCTCTCTGGCTCCTCCTGGTCCGTGGAGCTGTCCCCTTCCGTGGCCGTGGATGTATCTGCAAACAATGGGGAAACAGACAGACATCAGTCACCTGCACCAAACGCACACACCACTGTGAGCACAGCACATTACAGAGCAAGCCCTGGCATCATTAGTTGTACATTGCTAAAAGTGCCCTAACTGAACAGGAGAAGCCAATTGTCAGTCTGATGCCAAGCATGGCACTCACATCCCACATGGCCTTGCACCCATCTGTCTGGTGTCTGTTGGATTGCAACACCCCAGTGTGGACACATGCACCAAGTACACAGTAGTTGGACAGTGCAGAGGACTCGGTGTGGCATGTGGACATGCACACATCACAGCTCTTGCCACTGAGTCAGTACAGGTTTCCGGATGAAAGGGATGCCCAGAGTCAAATAGGAAATGCATGTGATGCATACCAGCGACAGACACCATGATGCACCCATGTCCTGATAGCCATCGCCACAATGGTGTGCATGTAGCACATGTCACTCCCCTGCAGGACCACCAATAAGTTGACACATGCCATGGCAGAGGCATGACTGCTAAGTCATACATCACTGTCTCAGTGATGTATGACTTGGCAGCCAGACAACAACACTATGCACTGTGTCACAATAGTAGGTCATGGGAATGCAAGTCCTGGAGCTGCACAAGTGCACATGTACATCCCCCACACAACACATCATCTTAACCCTCATCTGTCCAGGTCATACCTATTGGACATATGGGAGACCTGTGACACTACCCTCTGAACCTGAGCCCCTCACAATTTGCTGTGAATGGGGAACAGCTGCCTGAACTTCACATTCGCATACCCCAGTCTGCACGGGCAGCTGATCAAACACCTATGTGACACACAAGTATCATCTCCTATGGTCACATCTCCAGGGGCATGCTGAGCCCCTACCAAGAAACACCCCAGCAGTCCTGGCAACTAATCCACAGCACACTGACACAGAGGCAGACACCTGAGGGGTCAAATCACTGTGCACAATGTGTCAGCTGATACACGGGAGTGGGAGTACAGAGTGCATTGCATGGCCTGGAGTAGGCATGACTGTCCTGCTCCACATGAATGAGGGATGTGCCCTGGACAGTGGATAGCTGGCTATGTATGTGTGACACACGTAATCTGCACACTCCTGGGGCCCAAACATTGTTCCCACCCGCTGCATGGGCGTGTGCCACATACCCCAGGCACATGTGGTGGCTCAGCTCAGCAAGTGGACCGCATATCAAAGCAACACGCAGATTACATGTCCAAACACAGGCGTTGTGTGAACAATGGACCCACCCATGATGCCCACAACAGAGTTAGGGAAACAGATGCTGTCCCCCACCTTTAGTGAAGCAAACTGCAAGGACACAGTCCCAAGTGACACAATTCCCTGAATGTAAGGGCCACACCTGGGTATCAGATGAGCAGTGGGCAGTGCACAATAGAGGGACATGGCTCCTGGACAACATGACTGCTGCACTGTGGCAGTTGAACCAGGCCAGAGGAGGGCACAAAGCATGTAATACAGAGTTCACAGTGCAGTCTTTGACTCACCCCCTCCTTGCTGCCGTCTGGCCTTCAGCTGCCCATCCAGGTCTGGAAACACCACCGCCAGGATCTGGAGCATGTGGGGGTCAGGGTCCGTGTTCCGCCCCTCCTGCGAGGAGGCGACAGCTTCAGCTGGACCCGTGCAATCCTCCGGGTCCAGCCCCGAAGGTCCTGCCACCTCTTCTGGCAGTTGCGGATCCGGCGCTTGTAGATCCCCACGGACCGGACGGCCCGGACGATGTCCTTCCAGATCTCCTGCTTCCGATGGGCATTAACCTGTCAGGATGACAAAGTGAAAAGGCCATTACCACACATGCAACATATCCGTGCATGACACAGTTGTATATACATGTCTCAATCACAGGGGCACATGATGTACACAGGCAGTGCAAAGCTGCCCATGGACAGTTTGCCAGACGTCACTACATGGTATCATTGCATGGGAAGTAAAACCTTGTTCAAATGCACTGTCACTGCACCATACCTGTCCAGTGCATGTCACTACACACTATGGGGGTGACAACTACTCAGTGAGCCTGCTAGCCAGTGGCGTGCAGACTTCCAGCCTTGCTAGTCAGACAAAATGCACATTCAGAAAGGCAGTGCACAGAACACTCACCTGCTCCCCTGGTGTCCCATACAGCTTGCTGTACTGTGGAAGTAGGCTGTCCAGCAGGGCCTGGTTCTCTTCAAGGCTGAAGGCTGGGGCTCTCTCCACAGTACGTGCCATTGCAGGGTCCAGAGGGGCAGAGACAGCAGCAGTGCAGTGGCAGATGTCGTCCTGGAGCATGTAGTGCAGGCAAGTGAGCTCTCAGGGGAACAGCCAGCAATATATATGTGCTGGAGAGGCAGATACTGTCCCTTGTGTCCAAAGTGATAGGTCCAAGTCGTTTGCATCTTCTGAATCTGGCCAATCCATGGAACAGCATCCTTCAAATCTTCAACTTCATGACATACATGATTTTGCAACATTGTTGTGGGTGACCAACTGATTTTCCAGCAACCGACTCGTTCGAAATTCGAAAACGCGTCCGTTGCCAATGGGTGCGCACCGATCGGTCCATTGCGGTACAACGCGTACAGGGGTACAACGCGTACCCGCACACATTGAATGCAATGGGCCGGCCGGAGGCACCGATCGGTCCATTGCAGTACAACGCGCACAGGGGTACAACGCGTACCCGCACACATTGAATGCAATGGGCCGGCCGGAGGCACCGATCGGTCCATTGCAGTACAACGCGTACAGGGGTACAACGCGTACCCGCACACATTGAATGCAATGGGCCGGCCGGAGGCACCGATCGGTCCATTGCAGTACAACGCGTACAGGGGTACAACGCGTACCCGCACACATTGAATGCAATGGGCCGGCCGGGGGCACCGATCGGTCCATTGCAGTACAACGCATCACTGTACATGTGACTGGCATATGTCAGCATGCCTGTCTCAGATGGACATATGCCAGCCACAGATAGCTCCCAGGGAGTGAGGGGCACACCTACATCACGACAGCCTGTCCAAACTTTATCATAAGGCATGTAAGGCTGCATTTCCTATTGTGTGTATGTTGGTGTACATGTTGTCCTGTGGGTGTCACCTGTGGGCAGCCACCCCAGGCTGTGCACGTGTTCATGGGGACAGGATCCTGGGTGTTACGTGTGCATGACCACTGTGATGTGCAACTGTTCATATCTGTGCATGTGCCATGGTCACATTTCACGGTGGTGTATGTGTATGTCATGTCACATACCCCGTGAGTCCCATGTGGGACGGTATGTTTGAGCCAGGGTGTCCCAGTGGCACAATAGTGATGGTCCTCCACAGTCTTTGTGCATGTAGTGTTTACAATGTCTCTGATTTCATGTGCACAATGGGAGACAGTCTCCACATCCAGGTTGTGTGTGCATGGACTTTGATGTTGTGCGTGTGTGTGTCACAGACGTCCATGTCTGTCCTGCCGTGGCAAGTGGGGCCACTACCTGTGGGGGTCATGGTTGTTTTGCTGTGGTGTATACATGATACTCCATGTAATGCCAGTGTCCATGTGGCAATACAGGGTCCCTGGGAATGTACCTGTCGTTGAGCTGTGGTGCCTGGGGCACATCTGTCCTCACATGTCACTGTGGGGGTTATTGTGACACGGCAGCAGGAGATGGGAACTGTGACACGGCCTCATGATATCCAATGGGCCAACCTGGGACTAATTGATGCCACCTGTTGGACCGTGTTGACAGATGTTGGCCATGTATGTACCATACATGTCCTTCCGGAACTGCACACTTCATGTAGTTGTGCCTCATAATGATGTATGTTGGGATATTGAGTGTGTTCAATGCCGCATATGTGGGCTGACTGACAATCTTGCTTACTTCTCCTCTGCACTGCAGGGCTCCTGCTGTCCATCGACCATTCCCAGACCTGGCAACGATGGTGGAACGGGACAGCATCCGACGGTACCGCTTCACCAGGCAGCTGATTGAGGATTTGGCAGTGCAGTTGTCCCCACATTTGCAGCCTGGCCGGCCGTATCCTACAGCGCTGACCCCCAAGGTGAAGGTGATGGCAGCCCTACACTTCTTTGCCACCGGTACCTTCCAACATACTGTGGCGACTGCTGGTGGGATGTCACAGACCATGTTGAGCCATGTGCTTCGCGATGTTTTGGCGGCAATGTTGCTATTCCTGAACCGGTACATCTATTTCCCTAGACTGCGACGACTCACTGACGTGAAGAGTGACTTTTATGCCCTGGGGAGGATGCCGCATGTCATTGGCTCCATTGATGGGACACGTGGCTTTGGTACCACCACAGGCCCAGGAGCAGGCCTACAGGAACCGCAAGCACTACCACTCGGTCAATGCACTGGTGGTGTGTCTTGCAGACATGACCATCACACACGTGTGTGCCCGTTTCCCTGGTTCAGCACACAATGCCTTTGTGATGAGGAGTAGTCGCATCCCCAGGATGATGGCACAGATGCAGAACCAGCATGCCTGGCTTGTCGGTGTGTACTGACTTTGTGCCATTGTGTGTGATCTGATCTGTAGTATTCCGCCCACTTTTCCAAGTCAGCTAATGTGCACTTGTCTGTCCGTAGGTGACTCGGGATACCCCAACATGCCGTGGTTGCTGACACCCCTCAGGAACCCTGTGACACCAGCCCAGATGCGCTACAATGAGGCACATGGTCGGACCAGGAGAGTGATTGAGCGGACATTTGGTCTCCTGAAGAGCCGCTTCCGCTGCCTGGACAAGACCGGAGGGTCCCTCCCATATGCCCCTGCGAAAGTGTGCAAGATTATCATCGTCTGCTGCATGCTCCACAACCTGGCAGTGCGGAAGGAGTTGCCTCTCATCCAGGATGACAATGACCAACATCCGCCACCTGTGGAGGATCCTGGCCTGGACCACGATGCCAGTGACGATGATGATGGTGATGTCCGCACACAGCTCATCACCAACTTCTTTAGCTGAATGTGAGTATCCTGAGGTGTCATGTCAATGATGTGAGTTGGCATGATGTGTGGGTGGTGCTCTGGTGCTGTTGGAGTGTGTCCATGGGCTACTTGACTGGATGTGTGTTGCGATGTGTGCTAACAGGTGGGCTGTACTCCCCAACAGTGTTGACATGCTAACTTGGTTCTGGGTGGGTATCTTGTAACATGTATTGTGCATGAGTTTTGCTGTTCTGTCCTGTACTCCATTGCTTTTGACTGTGTGTCATTTCTGTCCTTCACAGGGTACTTTCAGATTCGTTTGGTCAACTGTGTCCACCGACGACGTGATTGCACATCCAGGGTGGTAGCTGTTGTGTCCCTACAGGTGATGTGCGCCACACCCATGGACTTCCTTCCGTCTAGAGTTGTTGACTGTGTGCCCGCTGCCAGGTGGGATTACCTTGCATCTGTAGTGGTTACGACATGTTGCAACTGTGTAATAAACCTGTGCTTCACTTTGTGATGTGCGTTGTCTGTGGTCACACATTTGACTGCCATTTGCTTACTGCACCTGTGGGCTACTTGACTACAACTGGGAATGGGTGTGGTGTCTGTGCATTGCACCGTCTTCCCTGGCAACATCAGTGTAGGCAATGAGTCCGATGGCCTAGGTGTGTATGTGTTGTGTAGCCCTGGTGGTGTGTCTCCCTCATATGTGTCACGTTGCCTTTACTCACATGCCTGTGTTGTCCTTGCTGTTGCAGTTCGCATACACAGTGTAATTTTGCAGTTCATCATCCCCATAACAGCACCCACGTTGGAATCACGACAGAGGCAAGTATGGTGTATTAGTGTGTTTATTGTGATACATTTGTGTTAATAGTGCATAGGATGGGTAGTGCTGTACATAAATCTTGCAATCCGAAGTTCCTAGGTGAATTGAAAGTCCTGGTAGACAGGATCCCCAGTATCGGGGCCACAGTTGTCTGACACATTGGTCCAACTTGTACTCCCCATGCAATGTGTGGGAGTAGTGTTGCCGTCAACAGGGTGAACAGTCTGTGCACAAAGGCGAACATCCAGAACAGGTTCAGGCTTCCTGGGAGTTGCGCTTGGCCATCGGCCTCTCACTTTTCCCTCCTCGGACGACCCCTCTTCTTGGGGGGCCCCCTCAAGTACAGGCTGCTGCGGTGCAGGGGACTCTCCGCCAGAGTCCTCCTCCCTCCCTATGGCAGTTGCAGTTTGTTCGGCACCAGATGTTGTTGGCACACAGGGAGGTGTGGACTGGTTGCTGTTCATCTGGCGGAGGCATTGTAAAATGTCCCTGTGCACCGCCGTCATCTCATGCAGTGCATCCCACTTGGACTCCACGCGGGACATGTGTGAGTCCACGCGGGACATGTGTGACTCCACGTGAGACATGTGGGAGTCCAAGCGGGCATGATGGGCAGCCTGCTGCTGTTTCATGTCTCTGAGGAGCCCCACTACCTGGCTGAGGTCTCCGGTGCTGGACTGGTACGCATCAGCTATGCGTACCAGTTGTGGGTCATCATGCACACCAGCAACGTCTGCAAGCAGCTGACCTCTGTCTCCCACCCCTCCCACCACCCCTGCTGACATGTGCAGTGTGTGCAGTGGCACGCACAGATAACCCTGGTCCACCTTGGGGGTTGGTGGTGGTGGTGGTGTCCATGGCCCCAGGTTGGTCCAGGGTCCCTGTGCTGGTGTTGCTCCTTGTTCTGTCCATGTCGGCAGGGATGGTATTTGTGGTGACAGTCGTTGGAGGGGTGGGTGCAGGGGTGCAGCTGGTGGTCCTGCTGGTGCTGCAGCTGGTGGTCCTGCTGGTGCTGCATGTTGACTTGCACCGGATGTGCCAGGTTGGTCTTCATCGTCCGAGGAGGACAGAGGCTGTACGACGCCAGTGAGCTCCGCATCCTCTTGAGCCTGGGACTGGGACTCCTCAGCGTCTGCTGCTGTGTCCCCATCATCACCTGTTTTTGGGAGACACAAACAATGTATGTTATGTTTCTGCAGGCATCAATGGTTGACACACATGACAGTTGTGACTGTGCCTCTGGGTGCGGGCCTGTACATTGCATTGTCCTAAGTCGTCACAGTCAGGGGTTGATATTGGTGTGGCACATTGTCCTGCATTATTTGGGCATTTCTATGTATTTTCTGGGGTGTGAACATGGTCTGCATTGGTTGTGTTTGGTTGACAGCCGGCCCTCCTTCCCACCCACCCAGCCAGTCAGTTATCCCACCATGGAACGTGCTTGCGTTGCAGGGAGTGGAAGTTGTCTCTCAGGATGTCAGTCAGTGGTGTCCTGCTGTTTGTTGGTGCACAGTTGGCAGCAGGGCCTTGTGCTCCCCACAGCAGTAGCCAGTGTCAGCCATCTTGTGAGTCCTTCTCCACTCCCTGTGATGTGAGCATGGTTCAGGGTGGTGTTGATGGGACAGTTGTGGGGGTGAGCTATGTCTGTGACTACGACTCCCATCATGCTATTGCCTCCACCCCACTTCCCAGCATTCCCATACTTACTTGCTTTTGTGGGGAGTTCAGTGTGTGTGGGTGTGAGAGCAATGGCAAGATGGCTGACAGTGGTATCCTGCTGTTGGTTGGTGTGCAGTACCCAGCATGCCCTTGTGCTCCCCACAACACAGCAACAGTGTCAGACATCTTTGATGGGCCTTTCCACTCTCTGTGGGATGTGCATGCGTGAGTGTGAGCTTGCTGGGCCATGTGGTGGGGGATGCAGAGCTGTGACTACGACTCCCATCATGCTATTGCCTCCTCCCCCTTCCCAGCATGCCCATGCTTCCTTCCTTTTGACTCTGCTTCCCTGTGGGGTGGGCTGGCTGTGCTGACAGGATGGCTGGGAGTGTTGTCCTGGCAGTTTTTTGGCTAGAAGTCCCAAGAGTGTCCCTGTGCTTCACACAACATAACCCAGGGTGGTGGTTCTTTGTGGGATCTTGTGTTAGGATGGGGGCATTGCATTCTACCAGGTGGGTTCTGTGGAGTTTGTGTTGGGGTGTGTGTAAGGGGAGGTGCTTGTGACTATGGTCAGTGCTGCAAGTCCTCCTTCCCACCCAGCTAGCCAGATATCCCACCATGGACTGTGCTTGCATTGCAGGGAGTGGAAGTTGTCTCTCAGGATGTCAGTCAGTGGTGTCCTGCTGTTTGTTGGTGTACAGTTGCCAGCAGGGCCTTGTGCTCCCCACAGCAGTAGCCAGTGTCAGCCATCTTGTGAGTCCTTCTCCGCTTCCTGTGATGTGAGCATGGTTCAGGGTGGTGTTGATGGGACAGTTGTGGGGGTGACCAATATCAGTGACTACGACTCCCATCATGCTATTGCCTCCACCCCCTTCCCAGCATGCCCATGCTTCCTTCCTTTGGACTCTGCTTCCCTGTGGGGTGGGCTGGCTGTGCTGACAGGATGGCTGGGAGTGTTGTCCTGGCAGTTGTTTGGCTAAAAGTCCCAAGAGTGGCCCTGTGCTTCACACAACATAACCCAGGGTGGTGGTTCTTTGTGGGATCTTGTGTTAGGATGGGGGGCATTGCATTCTACCAGGTGGGTTCTGTGGAGTTTGTGTTGGGGTGTGTGTGAGGGGAGGTGCTTGTGACTATGGTCAGTGCTGCAAGTCCTCCTTCCCACCCAGCTAGCCAGATATCCCACCATGGACTGTGCTTGCATTGCAGGGAGTGTAAGTTGTCTCTCAGGATGTCAGTCAGTGGTGTCCTGCTGTTTGTTGGTGCACAGTTGCCAGCAGGGCCTTGTGCTCCCCACAGCAGTAGCCAGTGTCAGCCATCTTGTGAGTCCTTCTCCACTCCCTGTGATGTGCGCATGGTTCAGGGTGGTTTTGATGGGACAGTTGTGGGGGGCAATATGTGTGACTGCGACTCCCATGATGCTATTGGCTACACTGACTTGGCCAGCATACACAGAATTCCTTCCTTTGAGTGGTCTTCACTGTGTGTTGGTGTTGTTGTGGTGGCTACATGTCTGGATGTGTTTGTTAGTTCTATTTGTGCCACTGCCTAGCTGTAGTTGTAGTTGTGTTTGTACATGTGTTGGCACAGTTGGATGTGACTTTTTTGATGGCATGTGTTGTGTTTATCTGACTGACATACACATTTTGGGATGATTCTGTTCTGGTTGCTGTGTAATTGCTATGAGTGCATGGTTTGACTCTCCCCTTGACAGTGATGTGTGTGTTTTGTGGCAGTATATTTTGTACATTTGTTGTGTACTCACCAGGCTCTGGGATGTCCTCTAGTCCATATACGCTCACTGGCGGAAGGATGGCCCGCACCTTCTCCTCCCAGGGCCTGAGGTATATTGGCTTGGCAGTGAGGGCCACTGCCGGTGTATTGGCTGTTGATGTAGTCTTTCTTCAGCAGGTCCCGTACCCTCCTGCGCACGTCATACCACCTGTTCTGGATGTCGCTCTTCGTGCGCCGACATGGTGATTGTGCGTTCACCCTGTTGATGATCCTCTCCCACATCTTGGTTTTCTGGGAGATGGGGGTCTGTTGGACCAGTGTGCCAAACAGCTGTGGCTCTACCCTGAGGATCTCGTCTACCATGACTTCCAATTCACTATCTAGGAACTTGGGATTCTTCTTGGGGGGCATGGTGATGGTGAGTGATGTGTGTGTTGGTGTGCAGGTGAGGGTGTGTGAGTGTGTGTTTTGCTGGGTGTATGTGAGGTAGGTATTTGTTGGTGTGCTGATGGTGTGTGGCTTGTGTGAGGGATGAGCTGTGGGTGTGTGGTTGCTTTCTCTTGGGTGCTGGCAGTGGAATGGCATTTGCAAAGGCTCATGGTTGTGATTTGTGTCCTTTATATAGGTGGAGTTGTGGGTGTGTCTTTGTTCTCTGTCCCCACCCCCCCAGTATTTATTGGCTTGGTAATTGCTTGTTTGGCCTTTTTTGTGTGATTTTTCCTTTGTGCTGTTTGTGTATGTTGGAAACGTTCTTGTGACCGAGTCGGACCCTGCATTTGTCTCGTACGGTGTTCTCCGTTTCGTTCACGCTGTGTTTGTGCAGTTTTCTATGCTGCGTACGCGTCGGTCGCGGTGTTTTGTGTTGCTTCGGCTCGGTTTTGTATGCGTGTCGGTCGTACGGCTTGGCCTCCGTCCGACTCGCTCGTGGGTTTCGCGCCTTGCATCGTACTTTGCGGTTTGGAGTTCGCGTGTACGTTTCGGTCGGATTTGTTCCGGGTGTGTGTCGGTCGGTTGGATTCGCGTGTTTTTCCGGCCGGATTGCTGTTTTCCTTGCGGCTCGGTCGGTCGACTTGGTTTTGGTACGTGTCGGTCGGATTTTTCACGCCTTGCATCGTATTTGGCGTGTCGGGCGCCACGGGTACGTGTCGGTCGGTATTATTTCCGGATCCGAGTCGGTCGGTGCCTTTTCCGGCCCGAATCGGAATCGGCCCCATAGTAAGAGCAAATTTGAGTGAGTGTAAATATGTGAATCAGAGTGAGTGATAGCAAGTGAGAATTAGGGAGTGAGAGTAAGAGAATGAGTGACAATTGAATAAGTGAGTGCAAGTTAGTGAAAAAGAATAAGCGAGAGTGAGGGAGTGAGAAAGAGTGTAAGTGAGAGAATGTAATTGAGCGTGAGTAAGAATGTGCAACAATACTTGTGGAGTCTGCCATTGGCCCTAGCAAAGTGAAGGTAATGCTTGTGTTATGGCGCTAGCAAAATTTAGCATGACAGGCACCTGTGACAAAATACTGGCAGACTGGAGGTAATGGTCAAATACTGGTACTGGCACACTGGAGGTAATTCTTGGCACATAGGACACCCTTGGAAAAATGCTGCAGCGATCATTGGATTGGATGTAATTATTGTCATGAGGGAGGACAACCGTAGCATACGAGAGCGAGGCAACCATGACAAAATGCTGACCTTGACATGCTGAGGTAACTTTTGACATAAGGGTCACTCATTCTATATGGAAGGTATTAATGGCAAAATTCTGGCACATTTTATTTTGTTTTTGGTCTAAGTGGGCAGCCCTGTCAAAATGCTGGCCCTGGCACAATGCAGGTCATTTTTGACATGTGAGCACCCATACAACATTTTGAAAAATGCGGTCAACTTCTAGGTAGTGTCCGGTTTCATTGGCTTGGCACACCGTGAAAGGACTTGAATACTTAAGGAGATTCCCTTCAGAGCCTATGTGTTTTTAACAAATTCATGTACAAGTTGTGCTTCAAAATGAACTATTTGATACCATTTGTTTCAAAATGTTCTCTGGGGCAGGACTCCCAAGAACCCTCTTAGAAGAGGTCTGGCTCACTTGCTTCACTTACTACAAAGCAGGGCTACATTTCTGCCCAGAACTTTCAAAGATCGTGTCAGCATCCTAATATAGATGGTATCATAAATAGACGTGTATGTGTGGTGTTGTTATATTAATTGTGCAGTTATTATGGAACTTCAGCTCTGTCAGTAACTGTGATGTCATCAGGGTTAATGTCATGTGCCATAACCTCCTGAGAAACCTACGGTCAAAAGTCATATGATGTAACTACCTGTGATGTCATTAAGGTCAAAGGGCATGTGATGTCACTAGCGCTACCCCAGGCATTTTGATTAATCAGGCAGGACATGTGCATGAGTACTGGGGCGTGAACAGACTTCTATCTCCCCAGAGCCTACAGCCTACTACAGCGGCGGCTCCTCCACAGGGCGTCGCCGCCACTGCTCACGCAGTGCGAGAAGGCAGAAACATATAATGGTAAAACTACCATTTTATGTTTCTGCTTCTCGCACTGGGAGAAAGCAGAAGTGCCTGGAGTGCCTGGTTGGGGGCGGGAGGGTGGGCGGTCCTGCTCGAGGGCATGGGGGGAGTGGCTTGCCCACTGTTGTGGGTACTGACTGTTTGGTCGGCCCCAGGGCCGACCAACCCAGTCATGCGCACTCTCCCATTTTCTCTATGTAGGCTGCATGCAGCAGCCTACATAGAGAAAATGGGCCGGCTGGGGCGCTCTCCGCTGCGCCTCACCAATCACAACGCTGCCATTGCAGCGTTGTGATTGGTTTGGGTAGGGGAGGGAGGCTGCCTGCTGGCTGCTTCCTGTTCCTGCAGGAAAGCAGCGGGAACACGCGGACCCGGCTGCACCATCACACCGGCGTGGAGCAGTAAGGTATGTTTTATTTATATTTTTTTATTCCCTCCCTCCCTCCCTCCCGCGAGCATGCCAGCCGCCGCTGAGAGAATCAAACAACGGGCAGTGGCGGCTCGTCCATAGGGGCGTGGGGGCGTTGCCCCTGCTTCGCAGTGCGAGAGCAGAAACATGAAATGGTAAAACTACCATTTCATGTTTCTGCTCTCGCACTGCGAGAAAGCAGAAGTGCCTGGAGTGCCTGGTTGGGGGCGGGCGGGTGGGCGTTCCTCTTCGAGTGCAGGGGAGGTGTGGCTAACGCAATGTCTTTGAGTGCTGACTGTTTGTTCGGCCCCAGGGCCGACCAACCCAGTCATGCGCAGTTGCCTACTCCCTCTTTTCCTCTATGTAGGCAGCCTACAAAGAGAAAATGGCTCCCTGGCCTACAGGCGCCCGGCCGGGCGCCGCCCGCCTCCAATCACAACGCTGCTATTGCAGCGTTGTGATTGGTGTAGGGGAGCGGGAGGGAGGCTGCCTTGGTCAAACGCAGGCCCGGCCGGCCGGGAGCAGCAGGAGCTGAGGCGGTAAATCCAACCGGAGGAAGCAGTGGGAGCAAGCAAGGTAAGTTTACATTTTTATTTTGCTTACAGTCCTGCTCCCTCCACAATCGCGCGAACCCCCCCCCCAATCTTCCCGCCCGCGACTGATAACACTTTATCAACATGTTGAAAGATAATGGTAATCATCGCGGGGAACAAGGCCTATTTGTGTCCAACTCGTCCTGCACATTACCTTGTTTGCCAACTGACGTTAACCGCGAATAAGCGCGCGCTCTCCAGCACAGGCGAGCTGTTCCCTGAAAACCTGCAGCATGGCACGCGACCCTCTTAGCATAATTCCTTTTTACTTCTCGGAGTGCAGGGTGCCTCTTGCTCGTATTTCTGGACGCTGGTGGAGCTGGCGTTGACATGGAGTTAAGCTATTTTACCTGAACTGCCCTCTGGAATTGGACATGTCCCCTCGTCCGCCATTTCAGAGGTCTGCGGTGCATATCACAGATAAAAGAGCTCACTGGGAATCCCCATGGGTCCACGTTTTAGTGTTATGGGCTTGAGTTTAATATCTGTGTTCAGGCTCTGCAAAGGAATTTACATTAAAAGTTTATCTGAGGATGAGCTGTGCAGTTCCTGTTGGGTGAAATGAGAAAATCCTCTGAATATGAGTAGGATAAACAAACACTTTGTAGGAGCCGCGCATGGAGTGAATGCCGAGTGCACCGCCAGGCACAGCGGATTGGATTTGGACATTCCTGCCCTGCCTGCAGACGTGCTTCTACCGTTCTCATTGGTTTTTAAACGGCACCCTGCTTCCTCAGTTTTCCCTCATTGTGCGTGACGTAAAATACATTTCAAACTCCCGCACAGTGTGGCATACATAACGTGACAACATACTTTGTGCTACATGACAAGCCAGCGAGTTAAAAGTGAGGGCTTGGTCTGTGATACACAACAATCTAGCCAAGGACACGCTTAAGTAATTAGGACATGGGCTACACTTCAGATTATTTTTGCTGTAAAAGTTTCACGGAAAATTTAAAATCCAGAACATCCTCAGGATTGAGAATGTACTAAAACTCTAAAGGCGGTTGAACTAACCTGGTATACAGCACTGATGTAATGCCTTCTGTTGAACACCAGTTCTGGCTCCCACGTGTAAGCTAAACGTCTAATCTAAATGCTTTGGAGTTTTTGGAAGTGTCCAGCTCTACCTATATTACTTGACTGCTGTGTGGAAACCATTTGTTGCAGCACAGGAACAGCAGCTGTTATAGTATGCCCTGAGAGGAATTACCGCATATTCGTACACCTTAGTCCGATCCATCGTTCCATAAAAACGAAAATACAATCCGAAACCAATAACCTAACAGCGGCATCAAGTGCCATTTAAATGCCCAGCAGGTTTCTTACAACCAGCCTTAAAAAAAACTCCATTTTTGAAATTTCATTATAACAGTTGTTCCCTCTTACTTCTATATATCACACCACATCCGATTTTTCTGGCACCCTGTGTGTGGAAACAGTAAAATATTAAGCGCTGGAACACAAAGCTGAATTTCCAATGGGACCTTAGTGACCTCGCGGGCTCCTTAAGTACATGCAGCACCGGAGTTCAAACGGATGGCTTAGTTTGTTTTTGGATGATTTTTATTTATATATTTACAGGGTAACTGCTACGTTAACAGTACAAAAACAGACAGGCTATGTACGTTTCGAAACAAAAAAAACACCGAGACATAATTCCGTTTCTATCCTTAGGATGCATGGCTTTCTGTACAGCAACACACCTCAATATTTTCAGCTGATGCATGCCTTTTATTGTTTTAAATGTGCTGCTGATGTCATTTAATATTGCCCCTTGCCTTTTGGAACGACTGCTGCAAGCAAAGGAACTATTTAAAACACTAGATCAAGTAAAGTAAAGGATTCATTATACACGTTCAGAACATCAAATAGCTTATGTCAAAATACAGCATTAACAGTGACTGAACTGCATGTAAGCAAACTACATAGTGTCTGTAATAAAAAGCTATGGCTTGGCCAGCTTTACCCACGTTACAGAAGATACAGTCTGGTGGCTACAACTTGACACCATAAAGAAGGAAGTAAAGAAAAGCCAAGACCTGACAGGAAGCCACCCAGAGCGCGCTTTGAAAACAGAGGAGAAATGAAAAATTGTATTTTTACATAACTTACATAATTTACATAAATGAAAAATAGAGGAAACGGGCCTTCTTGGATACATAAGGATTAAAGGCCTTGTTTAAGCTAAGGGGACAACTCTGAAGAAAGGACGCTGCAGCGCTGCTGGCGGAATTTCTGCCATGAATCAGCACATTACACGTGCTCCTCCCGGCAGTATGGATGTTTGTGGTTGATTAAGAGGCTGGCTGTATTTAGCCGGAAATAAAACATGTCGCAGTACAGATTGACTGCTTGAAGTCAGCCAGATAACATGGCGATTGTTTCACCCTCATAGTGAAAATGTGTGTGTTTGCATGTGTGTGTTTGCAACGCACTCCTAAGTTAACTAAGTATACTAGGCTATTTGATGAAAATACATATGTTTCATCAAAAGCGTGCAACTGTAAACAAGGGTTCTGCCCCACCCTTAAACAAATGTGTAAACAAAAGGAAGTGCCTTCTCCACTCCCTGTGATGTGCGCATGGTTCAGGGTGGTTTTGATGGGACAGTTGTGGGGGGGGGGGGGGCAATATGTGTGACTGCGACTCCCATGATGCTATTGGCTACACTGACTTGGCCAGCATACACAGAATTCCTTCCTTTGAGTGGTCTTCACTGTGTGTTGGTGTTGTTGTGGTGGCTACATGTCTGGATGTGTTTGTTAGTTCTATTTGTGCCACTGCCTAGCTGTAGTTGTAGTTGTGTTTGTACATGTGTTGGCACAGTTGGATGTGACTTTTTTGATGGCATGTGTTGTGTTTATCTGACTGACATACACATTTTGGGATGATTCTGTTCTGGTTGCTGTGTAATTGCTATGAGTGCATGGTTTGACTCTCCCTTGACAGTGATGTGTGTGTTTTGTGGCAGTATATTGTGTACATTTGTTGTGTACTCACCAGGCTCTGGGATGTCCTCTAGTCCATATACGCTCACTGGCGGAAGGATGGCCCGCACCTTCTCCTCCCAGGGCCTGAGGTATATTGGCTTGGCAGGAGGGCCACTGCCGGTGTATTGGCTGTTGATGTAGTCTTTCTTCAGCAGGTCCCGTACCCTCCTGCGCACGTCATACCACCTGTTCTGGATGTCGCTCTTCGTGCGCCGACATGGTGATTGTGCGTTCACCCTGTTGATGATCCTCTCCCACATCTTGGTTTTCTGGGAGATGGGGGTCTGTTGGACCAGTGTGCCAAACAGCTGTGGCTCTACCCTGAGGATCTCGTCTACCATGACTTCCAATTCACTATCTAGGAACTTGGGATTCTTCTTGGGGGCATGGTGATGGTGAGTGATGTGTGTGTTGGTGTGCAGGTGAGGGTGTGTGAGTGTGTGTTTTGCTGGGTGTATGTGAGGTAGGTATTTGTTGGTGTGCTGATGGTGTGTGGCTTGTGTGAGGGATGAGCTGTGGGTGTGTGGTTGCTTTCTCTTGGGTGCTGGCAGTGGAATGGCATTTGCAAAGGCTCATGGTTGTGATTTGTGTCCTTTATATAGGTGGAGTTGTGGGTGTGTCTTTGTTCTCTGTCCCCACCCCCCAGTATTTATTGGCTTGGTAATTGCTTGTTTGGCCTTTTTTGTGTGATTTTTCCTTTGTGCTGTTTGTGTATGTTGGAAACGTTCTTGTGACCGAGTCGGACCCTGCATTTGTCTCGTACGGTGTTCTCCGTTTCGTTCACGCTGTGTTTGTGCAGTTTTCTATGCTGCGTACGCGTCGGTCGCGGTGTTTTGTGTTGCTTCGGCTCGGTTTGTATGCGTGTCGGTCGTACGGCTTGGCCTCCGTCCGACTCGCTCGTGGATTTCGCGCCTTGCATCGTACTTTGCGGTTTGGAGTTCGCGTGTACGTTTCGGTCGGATTTGTTCCGGGTGTGTGTCGGTCGGTTGGATTCGCGTGTTTTTCCGGCCGGATTGCTGTTTTCCTTGCGGCTCGGTCGGTCGACTTGGTTTTGGTACGTGTCGGTCGGATTTTTCACGCCTTGCATCGTATTTGGCGTGTCGGGCGCCACGGGTACGTGTCGGTCGGTATTATTTCCGGATCCGAGTCGGTCGGTGCTTTTTCCGGCCCGAATCGGAATCGGCCCCATAGTAAGAGCAAATTTGAGTGAGTGTAAATATGTGAATCAGAGTGAGTGATAGCAAGTGAGAATTAGGGAGTGAGAGTAAGAGAATGAGTGACAATTGAATAAGTGAGTGCAAGTTAGTGAAAAAGAATAAGCGAGAGTGAGGGAGTGAGAAAGAGTGTAAGTGAGAGAATGTAATTGAGCGTGAGTAAGAATGTGCAACAATACTTGTGAGTCTGCCATTGGCCCTAGCAAAGTGAAGGTAATGCTTGTGTTATGGCGCTAGCAAAATTTAGCATGACAGGCACCTGTGACAAAATACTGGCAGACTGGAGGTAATGGTCAAATACTGGTACTGGCACACTGGAGGTAATTCTTGGCACATAGGACACCCTTGGAAAAATGCTGCAGCGATCATTGGATTGGATGTAATTATTGTCATGAGGGAGGACAACCGTAGCATACGAGAGCGAGGCAACCATGACAAAATGCTGACCTTGACATGCTGAGGTAACTTTTGACATAAGGGTCACTCATTCTATATGGAAGGTATTAATGGCAAAATTCTGGCACATTTTATTTTGTTTTTGGTCTAAGTGGGCAGCCCTGTCAAAATGCTGGCCCTGGCACAATGCAGGTCATTTTTGACATGTGAGCACCCATACAACATTTTGAAAAAATGCGGTCAACTTCTAGGTAGTGTCCGGTTTCATTGGCTTGGCACACCGTGAAAGGACTTGAATACTTAAGGAGATTCCCTTCAGAGCCTATGTGTTTTTAACAAATTCATGTACAAGTTGTGCTTCAAAATGAACTATTTGATACCATTTGTTTCAAAATGTTCTCTGGGGCAGGACCCCCAAGAACCCTCTTAGAAGAGGTCTGGCTCACTTGCTTCACTTACTACAAAGCAGGGCTACATTTCTGCCCAGAACTTTCAAAGATCGTGTCAGCATCCTAATATAGATGGTATCATAAATAGACGTGTATGTGTGGTGTTGTTATATTAATTGTGCAGTTATTATGGAACTTCAGCTCTGTCAGTAACTGTGATGTCATCAGGGTTAATGTCATGTGCCATAACCTCCTGAGAAACCTACGGTCAAAAGTCATATGATGTAACTACCTGTGATGTCATTAAGGTCAAAGGGCATGTGATGTCACTAGCGCTACCCCAGGCATTTTGATTAATCAGGCAGGACATGTGCATGAGTACTGGGGCGTGAACAGACTTCTATCTCCCCAGAGCCTACAGCCTACTACAGCGGCGGCTCCTCCACAGGGGCCTCGCCCCACTGCTTTCACGCAGTGCGAGAAGGCAGAAACATATAATGGTAAAACTACCATTTTATGTTTCTGCTTCTCGCACTGGGAGAAAGCAGAAGTGCCTGGAGTGCCTGGTTGGGGGCGGGAGGGTGGGCGGTCCTGCTCGAGGGCATGGGGGAGTGGCTTGCCCACTGTTGTGGGTACTGACTGTTTGGTCGGCCCCAGGGCCGACCAACCCAGTCATGCGCACTCTCCCATTTCTCTATGTAGGCTGCATGCAGCAGCCTACATAGAGAAAATGGGCCGGCTGGGGCGCTCTCCGCTGCGCCTCACCAATCACAACGCTGCCATTGCAGCGTTGTGATTGGTTTGGGTAGGGGAGGGAGGCTGCCTGCTGGCTGCTTCCTGTTCCTGCAGGAAAGCAGCGGGAACACGCGGACCCGGCTGCACCATCACACCGGCGTGGAGCAGTAAGGTATGTTTTATTTATATTTTTTTATTCCCTCCCTCCCTCCCTCCCGCGAGCATGCCAGCCGCCGCTGAGAGAATCAAACAACGGGCAGTGGCGGCTCGTCCATAGGGGCGTGGGGGCGTTGCCCCCCTGCTTTCTTGCAGTGCGAGAAGCAGAAACATGAAATGGTAAAACTACCATTTCATGTTTCTGCTTCTCGCACTGCGAGAAAGCAGAAGTGCCTGGAGTGCCTGGTTGGGGCGGGCGGGTGGGCGTTCCTCTTCGAGTGCAGGGGAGGTGTGGCTAACGCAATGTCTTTGAGTGCTGACTGTTTGTTCGGCCCCAGGGCCGACCAACCCAGTCATGCGCAGTTGCCTACTCCCTCTTTTCCTCTATGTAGGCAGCCTACAAAGAGAAAATGGCTCCCTGGCCTACAGGCGCCCGGCCGGGCGCCGCCGCCCTCCAATCACAACGCTGCTATTGCAGCGTTGTGATTGGTGTAGGGAGCGGGAGGAGGCTGCCTTGGTCAAACGCAGGCCCGGCCGGCCGGGAGCAGCAGGAGCTGAGGCGGTAAATCCAACCGGAGGAAGCAGTGGGAGCAAGCAAGGTAAGTTTACATTTTTATTTTGCTTACAGTCCTGCTCCCTCCACAATCGCGCGAACCCCCCCCCCAATCTTCCCGCCCGCGACTGATAACACTTTATCAACATGTTGAAAGAAGATAATGGTAATCATCGCGGGGAACAAGGCCTATTTGTGTCCAACTCGTCCTGCACATTACCTTGTTTGCCAACTGACGTTAACCGCGAATAGCGCGCGCTCTCCAGCACAGGCGAGCTGTTCCCTGAAAACCTGCAGCATGGCACGCGACCCTCTTAGCATAATTCCTTTTACTTCTCGGAGTGCAGGGTGCCTCTTGCTCGTATTTCTGGACGCTGGTGGAGCTGGCGTTGACATGGAGTTAAGCTATTTTACCTGAACTGCCCTCTGGAATTGGACATGTCCCCTCGTCCGCCATTTCAGAGGTCTGCGGTGCATATCACAGATAAAAGAGCTCACTGGGAATCCCCATGGGTCCACGTTTTAGTGTTATGGGCTTGAGTTTAATATCTGTGTTCAGGCTCTGCAAAGGAATTTACATTAAAGTTTATCTGAGGATGAGCTGTGCAGTTCCTGTTGGGTGAAATGAGAAAATCCTCTGAATATGAGTAGGATAAACAAACACTTTGTAGGAGCCGCGCATGGAGTGAATGCTGAGTGCACCGCCAGGCACAGCGGATTGGATTTGGACATTCCTGCCCTGCCTGCAGACGTGCTTCTACCGTTCTCATTGGTTTTTAAACGGCACCCTGCTTCCTCAGTTTTCCCTCATTGTGCGTGACGTAAAATACATTTCAAACTCCCGCACAGTGTGGCATACATAACGTGACAACATACTTTGTGCTACATGACAAGCCAGCGAGTTAAAAGTGAGGGCTTGGTCTGTGATACACAACAATCTAGCCAAGGACACGCTTAAGTAATTAGGACATGGGCTACACTTCAGATTATTTTTGCTGTAAAAGTTTCACGGAAAATTTAAAATCCAGAACATCCTCAGGATTGAGAATGTACTAAAACTCTAAAGGCGGTTGAACTAACCTGGTATACAGCACTGATGTAATGCCTTCTGTTGAACACCAGTTCTGGCTCCCACGTGTAAGCTAAACGTCTAATCTAAATGCTTTGGAGTTTTTGGAAGTGTCCAGCTCTACCTATATTACTTGACTGCTGTGTGGAAACCATTTGTTGCAGCACAGGAACAGCAGCTGTTATAGTATGTCCTGAGAGGAATTACCGCATATTCGTACACCTTAGTCCGATCCATCGTTCCATAAAAACGAAAATACAATCCGAAACCAATAACCTAACAGCGGCATCAAGTGCCATTTACAATGCCCAGCAGGTTTCTTACAACCAGCCTTAAAAAAACTCCATTTTTGAAATTTCATTATAACAGTTGTTCCCTCTTACTTCTATATATCACACCACATCCGATTTTTCTGGCACCCTGTGTGTGGAAACAGTAAAATATTAAGCGCTGGAACACAAAGCTGAATTTCCAATGGGACCTTAGTGACCTCGCGGGCTCCTTAAGTACATGCAGCACCGGAGTTCAAACGGATGGCTTAGTTTGTTTTTGGATGATTTTTATTTATATATTTACAGGGTAACTGCTACGTTAACAGTACAAAAACAGACAGGCTATGTACGTTTCGAAACAAAAAAAACACCGAGACATAATTCCGTTTCTATCCTTAGGATGCATGGCTTTCTGTACAGCAACACACCTCAATATTTTCAGCTGATGCATGCCTTTTATTGTTTTAAATGTGCTGCTGATGTCATTTAATATTGCCCCTTGCCTTTTGGAACGACTGCTGCAAGCAAAAGGAACTATTTAAAACACTAGATCAAGTAAAGTAAAGGATTCATTATACACGTTCAGAACATCAAATAGCTTATGTCAAAATACAGCATTAACAGTGACTGAACTGCATGTAAGCAAACTACATAGTGTCTGTAATAAAAAGCTATGGCTTGGCCAGCTTTACCCACGTTACAGAAGATACAGTCTGGTGGCTACAACTTGACACCATAAAGAAGGAAGTAAAGAAAAGCCAAGACCTGACAGGAAGCCACCCAGAGCGCGCTTTGAAAACAGAGGGAGAAATGAAAAATTGTATTTTTACATAACTTACATAATTTACATAAATGAAAAATAGAGGAAACGGGCCTTCTTGGATACATAAGGATTAAAGGCCTTGTTTAAGCTAAGGGGACAACTCTGAAGAAAGGACGCTGCAGCGCTGCTGGCGGAATTTCTGCCATGAATCAGCACATTACACGTGCTCCTCCCGGCAGTATGGATGTTTGTGGTTGATTAAGAGGCTGGCTGTATTTAGCCGGAAATAAAACATGTCGCAGTACAGATTGACTGCTTGAAGTCAGCCAGATAACATGGCGATTGTTTCACCCTCATAGTGAAAATGTGTGTGTTTGCATGTGTGTGTTTGCAACGCACTCCTAAGTTAACTAAGTATACTAGGCTATTTGATGAAAATACATATGTTTCATCAAAAGCGTGCAACTGTAAACAAGGGTTCTGCCCCACCCTTAAACAAATGTGTAAACAAAAGGAAGAATCGGAATCATCCAATCCTAGTTTCAGTGCACAGCAAAGACCCCGAGGGGTTCAAGCGCCAAACATAAACAAGTTTAACAAACTTACTATGTTAAAGAAAGACTGAACTCTAACGTTGTATCGAAATATGTTGTATTCTGTACAATAGAAGAACACCTCATTTTTACAAGGCTGAATTTCAACGAAACATAAATAATGCAACCTCAGTGCAAAAACAATAAAACAAAACCAAAGATTAACTTCATGGGATCATTACTGCATGATCTTCAGAACATTTTGTTGAAGAACGAGTTCACAAAAACCCAATGCATTTCGGATCGACATGCAACCCTTCTTCAGGGGTAATATGATATGACATGTATATGTTATACATAAAATCCAAACATAAGATGAGAGGGAATCAAGTCGGCCGCCTGCCGGAAAAACACAGAGAAAACAAATTTAACAATAAATACAGAAATAGGACACTAAGCATTGATGGAATAAATATCGTGCTTAAATTCAGAAAGGTGCTTAGGAACCTCATTTGCTATGAATACACCAATACAAAGGAATCACAAAAAACAATACAATGTGATGCTGTGCCAGAGTTCTTAACATCAAACCATGCAGATCACAAAACGCAAATAAAGAACTTAACATGCGCAATGAAGCTCAAGAGAATCTGTGTGCACATATACTATAATTGAAAACCCACGACACCGTGTCTTTAATCTGCTAAAAACGGTGAAACAGAAACAGAAGATGGAACCAAGCCTCATTATGTGTGACAATAGAAACCAAAACACCCGGACTGCCAACGTCTCAAAAAATAAAACCGCAATTCACCCAATGTGCATGCTCAACGAATAGTAAGATTAATAGACCTGAGGATTCATTCCAAAACAGTCCGTGTATCTTTTCTGTGAAAACAGAAAACAATCTCAAATTCCAAATGCGTGCAACCCCGAGGTTACCAAGGTTAAACTGCCACTAGTGGTCACACGGTAACAAGGAGCTATGCCCCCTGACCTGTTCAAAGCCTGAAGCCCCGTTACGTCTAAAAAAACAAATACTGTTATAACAACCATTTAACTAACAAGCCAAGAACCATCCTACATATACACTGCCATAACCAACTGCACTCACCTATGTCCCACGGAATTATAAACTCGACTCCACTGCGCCTCCTTGCAAGCGCGGAAACGTATTTCCGCTTCCCTTAAATAAAGTCCCGTGAGAACTTGTTGCTAGGCAACCAACTTTATTGCACCTCACGTCTTGTACAAGAGTGCTGCTCCCGTAGCCGCGCATACCGATCGGCTGACGGATCATGAAACTTAGTTACCAGTGCAATAGAGGTTTAAAGGTTTAAAACGAACTGCCTGCCTGCGTAGGTGCCCACCCATTTATCCCTGGGTTGCAAATTAACAACGGAATAGAATGATGAGATAAAGAATAAGAAAGGAATAATGACTAGATAGTAAATAATCCAAGAAACAGTGAAAAACCAGAAATAGAATTATACAACAGTGAATGCGACACCCTCAGAACCATGAATAACGTGTCCCAAAAATCCTCATATAGTATATGTATACACAGATGTACAGTGACATGACATGAGAACCTACATGATATTTTTAAACTGAATGGAAACAAGTTACAGAAAGCATAGCATTTCATAATGATCATTAAGTCCCTTTGGAGTGCTTGTACCTAAGCGTTTGATCCAATAAGTTTCCCTGCGTGCCATATGTGTATGCACTTCTACTCCTGCTGGTGTAACCACTTTCTCAAGAATCATAAATCTCAGTTGTGGTATGGTATGGTTAGCAGCTAACCAATGTGCCGCAAGACATGAATTCGGGTTCTTAGTCCGAATCATGCTCTTGTGTTCAATGATACGTGTCTTTATCTTGCGTGCAGTGCGTCCTACATATGTTAAACCACACGGGCATTGTATGGCGTATATCACTCCTTCAGTGTTGCAATCAGATGTATGTTTTAATGCAATTTTTTGACCTGTGTGAGGGTGCGAGAAAGTGTTACCCATCACAACGTTGCTACATTGTCCACAGTTCCAACATTTACCCATCCCTTTGTAAACTGGTTCAACCCCTTTAGGTTTGTTTTTCAACAGTTCGCGCAAGTTTTTAGGCCTTGTGAAGGCAAATAAAGGTTGGTCAACAAACACTGTTTTGAAATCAGGTTCTTCTTCAATCATTTCCCAACGTTTCAGAATGGTTTTTTTAATGTAATGGGATTGCTGCGAATGTTTCATAACAAACACCTCACGTTTCATGGAGGTTTTTGGAGCTTTTTTCAACAAGTCATTTCTGTGTTTCAGTGCCGTCTTTTCCATGGCCAATTGTAGAATCTTCAAAGGATATCCTCGTTGTTGATATCTGGAAGCTTGTTCTCTGATTAGTACATCCACCTGTCCAGGATGAGAGGTAATCCGTTTTATGCGAATGAATTGCGACACTGGTAAATGTCTTTTTAGTGATAACGGGTGAGCACTGGTAAAATATAATGCATTGTTCCTGTCTGTGGGTTTCTTGAATACTGATGTCCTCAAGCCTTCCTCAGTTCTTTCAACCAAAATATCCAGAAAATTGATGCGATGAGCATCAATATGATGTGTGAATTGTATTCGGGGGTTGACATTATTAAGAGAAGATATATTAGATTCCAGTGCTTCACGTGAACCTCTCCATATAATGAGTATATCATCAATATACCTCATGAAGCTTATCAAATGCCGAGTCCAAGAATCATTATGCAAGATGTTCGTATTCTCAAAATACGCCATGTATGTATTGGCATACGATGGTGCCCCGGGAAAACCCATTGCAGTCCCCGAGCGTTGCAAATAGTACCTGTCCTGCCAAATGAAATAGCTATGATACAATGAAAATTGTAACAGTTCCAATAAAAAGACACCATTCTGTTCTTCCTGAGACTGATGCAACAAGCGCCATTCAACCGCTTCCAACCCCTCGTTATGAGGAATTGAGGTGTAGAGAGCAACTACATCAATGGTACATAACCATATATCTTCCTTAAAAACATCCTTAATTGCTTCTAGCTTGACCAGACAGTCTGTAGTGTCTTTAATGTAGGTGCTCCATGCTTGAACGAGCGGCTGCAAATGAAAATCCAAAAAGCGTCCAATAGGTTCATGTATAGAATTGCAACCAGCCACTATTGGTCTAAATGGAGGGTCAATAACACTTTTGTGCATCTTAGGTAACATGTATAATTTGGGTGTTTGTGGAGTTATCACCTGCAAATATTTTCTTGTGGATTCATTTATCCAACCCATTTCTAGTGCATGATCCAATATAGAATGCAAAGTTTCACTAAATTCCTTGATTGGATCTGCATCCAATGCCAAATATATGTCTGTGTTGAGTACATGAGCATCCACCTTAGCATTATAGAATGATTTGTCCATGAGCACAATTGCTCCACCCTTGTCTGCCGGTTGAAACACCACACTACTATCTTGTCGTAATGCTTGTAATGTTCTCCGTTCTCTCACTGAAAGGTTAGTGAATTTAGATTGCAGATATTTCAAGGACACCAAATCTTTCTTGACAAGAAGTTCAAAATTATCAAGCGTTTTATGAGAGAAAGGTGCCACGAAGGTACTTTTTGGACGAAACTTCTCAGGAGGTGTACTTGCTTGTGAATCTTGGTCCTTCGAAACAGTGTGAAAAAACCACCTTAACCTCAACTTTCGTGTGAATTTATAAAGGGCGATTTCTGTTTCTAAAGCATTAGAGGAATAAGTGGGAACAAAGGACATGCCTCTTCTCAGTACTGCTTCTTCTGAGGCACTCAACTGTTTGCTCGAAATATTCATGATTAATTCGTGGTTTTTTTCAGATTCCTCTGTGGGCGACCCTGTTCTGGAAAAAATTTTGTGCTTTTGTCCACGCCGGGACCTTCTTCTTTGCTGGTGTCTGCTTTGTCTGGACGATGGTTGGAAGTTGTGCCCTGGTCTAAAAAAGCTTGCTTGCCGCTGACTGATGGCATCTCATTGGTATTTGAACGGGTAGATTCTGCCATATGGATAGACGCTGGAGGTCTTGACAACTGAAGATCTTGATCGGTGGCAAGACTTTCATCTGATGATTGATTATTTGTCTTTCTAATAAATCTCTTCTGCGCATATGCCTCCGCCCATGTATAAACTTCGTCAAGTTTATAATCAACGGTATCCCGTCGAAACTTTCGTATTTTACGGTCGTGTACCTCCTTAGCATACTGGTCAAGCTTACTGTTGATCTCATCTAAGGATTTATCTAGGTCCTCACTGGACATCCGTGCGGCAAGGTCCTCTTTTAATACTCGAATCTCCTTGGTTAGGTCACCCAGAACTAAAGAAAGTTCTTCAATGATCAAAAGAATTAAGTCTAATGAACATTTGTTGAGTATTGCATACCAACGATTCATGAAGGTTTTGTCAAATTTAAACAACATAGGTTTGAGGGCTATCCTAAGGCCCCTAGGAATACGCTTAACCTTGTGATACTCTATTAAGGTAGTGGCATGCAGACGCTGGTTCACTTCTTTCCGCATCAGGTATTCTAATTGTCGAATTTCTTGCGTTGTGTTACCGGGAGAGGTGGCAAATATTCTAACTTCTTGGATAAGTGAATAAATGGATGCAGCTTCAGCTGCAGTGTATACTTTAGTGTCTGCTTGATTTGATGTCAAGTCAGCTATCTCTTTAAAAGACATTTTACGAAGTGGGTGCTGTTGCAATAGTGGGCAATCAGGATAATAGTGAAAATGTGTGTGTTTGCAACGCACTCCTAAGTTAACTAAGTATACTAGGCTATTTATAGAAAATACATATGTTTCATCAAAAGCGTGCAACTGTAAACAAGGGTTCTGCCCCTCCCTTAAACAAATGTGTAAACAAAAGGAAGAATCGGAATCATCCAATCCTAGTTTCAGTGCACAGCAAAGACCCCGAGGGGTTCAAGCGCCAAACATAAACAAGTTTAACAAACTTACTATGTTAAAGAAAGACTGAACTCTAACGTTGTATCGAAATATGTTGTATTCTGTACAATAGAAGAACACCTCATTTTTACAAGGCTGAATTTCAACGAAACATAAATAATGCAACCTCAGTGCAAAAACAATAAAACAAAACCAAAGATTAACTTCATGGGATCATTACTGCATGATCTTCAGAACATTTTGTTGAAGAACGAGTTCACAAAAACCCAATGCATTTCGGGTCGACATGCAACCCTTCTTCAGGGGTAATATGATATGACATGTATATGTTATACATAAAATCCAAACATAAGATGAGAGGGAATCAAGTCGGCCGCCTGCCGGAAAAACACAGAGAAAACAAATTTAACAATAAATACAGAAATAGGACACTAAGCATTGATGGAATAAATATCGTGCTTAAATTCAGAAAGGTGCTTAGGAACCTCATTTGCTATGAATACACCAATACAAAGGGAATCACAAAAACAATACAATGTGATGCTGTGCCAGAGTTCTTAACATCAAACCATGCAGATCACAAAACGCAAATAAAGAACTTAACATGCGCAATGAAGCTCAAGAGAATCTGTGTGCACATATACTATAATTGAAAACCCACGACACCGTGCCTTTAATCTGCTAAAAACGGTGAAACAGAAACAGAAAGATGGAACCAAGCCTCATTATGTGTGACAATAGAAACCAAAACACCCGGAGTTTTTGGAAGTGTCCAGCTCTACCTATATTACTTGACTGCTGTGTGGAAACCATTTGTTGCAGCACAGGAACAGCAGCTGTTATAGTATGTCCTGAGAGGAATTACCGCATATTCGTACACCTTAGTCCGATCCATCGTTCCATAAAAACGAAAATACAATCCGAAGCCAATAACCTAACAGCGGCATCAAGTGCCATTTACAATGCCCAGCAGGTTTCTTACAACCAGCCTTAAAAAAAACTCAATTTTTGAAATTTCATTATAACAGTTGTTCCCTCTTACTTCTATATATCACACCACATCCGATTTTTCTGGCACCCTGCGTGTGGAAACAGTAAAATATTAAGCGCTGGAACACAAAGCTGAATTTCCAATGGGACCTTAGTGACCTCGCAGGCTCCTTAAGTACATGCAGCACCGGAGTTCAAACGGATGGCTTAGTTTGTTTTTGGATGATTTTTATTTATATATTTACAGGGTAACTGCTACGTTAACAGTACAAAAACAGACAGGCTATGTACGTTTCGAAACAAAAAAAACACCGAGACATAATTCCGTTTCTATCCTTAGGATGCATGGCTTTCTGTACAGCAACACACCTCAATATTTTCAGCTGATGCATGCCTTTTATTGTTTTAAATGTGCTGCTGATGTCATTTAATATTGCCCCTTGCCTTTTGGAACGACTGCTGCAAGCAAAAGGAACTATTTAAAACACTAGATCAAGTAAAGTAAAGGATTCATTATACACGTTCAGAACATCAAATAGCTTATGTCAAAATCCAGCATTAACAGTGACTGAACTGCATGTAAGCAAACTACATAGTGTCTGTAATAAAAAGCTATGGCTTGGCCAGCTTTACCCACGTTACAGAAGATACATTCTGGTGGCTACAACTTGACACCATAAAGAAGGAAGTAAAGAAAAGCCAAGGCCTGACAGGAAGCCACCCAGAGCGCGCTTTGAAAACAGAGGGAGAAATGAAAAATTGTATTTTTACATAACTTACATAATTTACATAAATGAAAAATAGAGGTAACAGGCCTTCTTGGATACATAAGGATTAAAGGCCTTGTTTAAGCTAAGGGGACAACTCTGAAGAAAGGACGCTGCAGCGCTGCTGGCGGAATTTCTGCCATGAATCAGCACATTACACTTGCTCCTCCCGGCAGTATGGATGTTTGTGGTTGATTAAGAGGCTGGCTGTATTTAGCCGGAAATAAAACATGTCGCAGTACAGATTGACTGCTTGAAGTCAGCCAGATAACATGGCGATTGTTTCACCCTCGACATTCCTTCTTGGATGATGAAGAGATTAGAGGAGGGCACTGTGTCTGTGTGTGCCAGGCACTGAGAGACCAGGCTACGGGCAGCTGCTGCCAGGCATGCGGACAACAGACTCTGCTCAAGCACCGGTTCCCTCGCCTGCCAAGCCAGCCGAAAGCAAACAGAGATAGCCGGTCCCATTTAAATCATCAGATATTAAGAAGGTCGACCAGGGGCAAACCCAGCCCTCAGGTAGAACTCTCCAATTTAGCCGCATAAACCTGCCACCGGCAGGTCTGTAATGGCTGTGGTAGACTGAGTCACATGTAGGAAATCACTGTCTTTGTTAGAACTGATTCACAATTGCTTTATTAACCTTCCTGCTTTCTCAAATTTGCTTGAAAAATGCACCATTTGCCCACTCTTTTTCAAAATTTTCTTGGGGAGAACCCCCGTAGGTGGAGTCCGGCTCGCTCGCTACAGTGCTGTACGACAATTGCTTTACGCCCCACCACAATGTCACCAGCCACCACTGACAACGGGAAGTGTTTGTTTTTGGCCGAGTTTGTAAATGTAAAAACAGGTGTATTGGGGCATAGTAAATCCGATTTTGCATGTTTCTGGGCTGAAATTGGAGGGTGTTCCTGCTGGTACTAGAGGGAGACGGACAGCGTCTGATGCCGCAGTATACAAATAAGTGACATGCTAGTGTGTGAACGCTTGTGACCAATGGAAACGGGCAGCGTCATCACACACATAAGTGACATGCTAGAGTGTGCACAAGCACACATAGAGGAAAACAGTGAGTGCCTTTGCCAGTCAATACACAAATAAGTGGCATACCAGGCTGTGCTTGCTTTTCCGTATTGCGAAAATGCCATTGTATGCGACTGTGGTGAGTATATAAGGAGTTACAGGGCCGATCGTGTGTGCTTGTAAGCAGGTGGAAACGGACTGTAGCCTTCTGGCAGCACACATCAGCTCAAGCTGTCTATGTATGGAAAGTTGTGTTTTGGGCAGTGGCGTAGCTGGGGGGGGAGTAGACTGTGGAGGGGTGTTTTGGGGGGCAGCGGCAAGCGCAAAGCGCAAATAAAATAAATAAAAAGGTAAGTTTTCTTTCATTATTCTCCCTTCAGCCTCTCCGCTCGTCCTCGTCTGCCGCCAGCACCCCCACCCCGCCGTCCACCTCAAGCCCCCGCTCTTACCTGCTCCAGCGATCACAAACACAGGGATAGCCCCGGGCGGCAAAAGCTCCAGCTGCGCCACTGGTTTAGGGCCTAGTTTCTAGATGCAACTTCGGCACGATTTGGGGCTTAGTAAAGTTGCAGGTATTGCGTGTTTTTGGGATCCAATTGTGGGGTGATCCAGGTGGGTGGGAGTGGGGCGATCCAGGTGGGTGCGAGTGGGGCGGAGGGGTCGGGATCTATCAGAGGAATGTGTAATTTTGGGTGAAAATGGATTTTGGGGTTTGCGTTGGTTGCCCCACTAAATATTTTGGGTACCAGCCGCCACTGGCCTACTATCATATTGTGTTACAGCTCCACTTCTACCCAGTCGACGATGTGAGCCCTACAGAAACGCAACCTCCTCTCCCCTCTTCGCTCAACCTATTGGGTCATACAACAGATTCCAACCTCTCCGTCCTCACCTCGCTCCACCCTGCCTTTGAGTAATTCAGTCAGATACCGCTCCAACTTCCCCCCACCTCTTTCACTCTTACAGGTGACGCCTCAGTTACCCACCTGCCCACTGTGTGAATATTGTAGCAAAAACACACAGTCATTTACTTTTTCACCCATATGCTCCTTAGACCATGGAGCAGTAGCGTTGCAAGGGTGCAATGAGCATAATGCTAGTAAATAATGGGGACCTCTCTTCCCCTCATTTACATGCTTAATTATAGCATGAGGCATAAATGGAATGTAGTGGCCTTTTCCCACTCCTGGGCCTCTCACTCTTAGTCTGAATGATGACATTTTCTCCGCCACACCTGCGAGTACGCACTTTCATCATGACACAGATTGCGCCCAAAAGGACACATCCTAATAAAATGTCATTTTATGAGTATAATGATTGTAAACTGCTCGCTGTAAGCTCGAAGACCGCTGGATCAATGCGCGTGACCTTTCAGAATTGACACCACTATATTAGTCACACTCAGGAGAGCTGGAGGCGGAGCACGGGTACCTCATGAAAACCACAGCTCAAGGTGATCTATCAGAATCTGAGGAGACCTGGGACCCTGCTCTGTCCCCGAGGCAACACCGCTCCAGCCTATGAGTGTACCGGAAGCAGCTCCAGGGGTCAGTGCACGCGGCGGCGAATTAAACGAGTCTGCCGAGGCAGAGCAGCTCTGTGGAATCAGAGGGGAAATCCGAGTGTGTTCCAAGGCTGATGCTGCTGTCGAATACCCACGTCCATTATATCAAGAGGGCAACGTCAATTTCCCCGTGTATAGCTCGCGCTGCTGCAGCTATCTGCTGCATCTCAAACTTGCTTCCGTTTAGCGAATGACACCTTAATTCCAGTTAGGGTGACCAACTGGCATGGGTGCAAATTCAGGACGGCCAGTGTAAAAATTCAGGACAAAGGGTCAAAATTCAAGACAAAAATTCAGGACAGAAGGTCAAAATTCAGGACAAAAATGTGGGACAAAACATACGTTTTACAGACATATCAGAGGAGGTCGCACAATAGTATATAAGTAAATAGACAACCAAAATAAGTACAAGTCAAAATAAGTTTATATAAGGTTGAGACAATTGTGCACTTCACAGTTTTTCAGTATGCGCACAGCTTTGCAAAGCAACATCAGTATGATGTCTGTAAGGCGTCCGTAATTTGGGGACCCCAAATTACGACGCCTTACAGACATCATACTAAAATAATGGACGGTCCATGAAATTTACGGACGGTTGGTCACCCCAATTCCAGTTACGGTCAATCCAATCGCTATATTCCTCTTCACCCTACTAACATTACGGCCCACATTCAAGACAGTGACATGAAGGGGACAGGCCCTTTATTTCCAAACAGGTCATCTGTGGCTCGCTGGATTTACCTTCAACATCAAAAACATATATGACAACACGCCAACCATCATCCTGAACCCACAGAACCACTGGCCTTTTATCTCATCACAGCCTGGAGCCTCTGGAAAACCGTGTCTTTTAAGACCCAGAGCCGCTGCTGGACCCTCTGTCACTTTAACACAGCAGGCGCAATGGGAAGCGTAAGCAAAGTGAATGTTAGGAGGGAAAGACAGAACAGGCAGCCGCATGGCAAGTAGCGGGAGCGCGCCGGATCCCGGTTCTCACAGCAATTTCTGGGACATATCAAGGATCTGGCTGACCCAGGGAAATATGCTGAATTTGTCCTGGTGTCATCTTCCGACAGGGGACACAATTCAGCTGCGCCCTCACCCTGTCTGCATTCCATTTGGTGCAGTAACCCACAGGCAGCGAGGGGGTTTTCTTCCATTCACTTCCAGCTGGGTACACACAAAGCCCTGAATTAAAGGGCCATCAGCCCTTCTTGGCTGGGAGTATCTGGAGCCAAAACCTAGTCGTCAATGCAATGAAAGGAAACAAAGGCACATGGCTTATTACTTCACAAGTACGTTAAACTATGACTTGGAGGCAGTTTTTGACTTTTTTCACCCTCCATGTAAGAGATGTGCATGCACTGTAAGAATTCAAGATTTATCTGTGTATATGAGTAATTACATTACAAATGATTTAAATGGCACCTACTCATTTATTTCTTATTTACTACTCATCCCAGTGCAGGTTGTCATAGAACTTTACATCACACACAGAGACACAATAAATCATGCAAGTGTGTAAATCAATGTACAGGAAACGTCACTAAATAATATGAGGGTTATACAATGCAGGGCTCACATAACGTACATACTTGTAGACATTATTTGTTAAGAGTGAAATGGTCGGGAGAAACACAAAGTCAGGATATAAAATGTAACGCAGTGATTGGGGTTGTCTGTACTAACGACTTTATTAATTACCAGATGGGCTCTTCTTTGCAATCTTAAAATAACAACAGTTTGAGAAACAAGCACTAGCAAAGTCAATAGGTTTCACCTATGCAAGAGCTACTGGCTTTGCCAAAGTATTTAAGCCATGTTTTACACCAGCGTGGCTGCTGTTCAGCATGGCTGAAGGTTAGTGGCATAGAGGAGAGTGGCGTGGAGTGGCGTAGAGTGGAATGGCAAAGAGTGGAGTATAGTGTCGTAAAGTGAAGTGGCATATAGTGTCGTGTAATGGAGTGGCATACAGTGGAGTTGAGTAGAGTGGGGAACAGTGGAGTGGCGTAGAGTAGAGTGGACTGGTGTAGAGTGCATTGGCATAGAGTGTTACAAAGTATAGTGGCGTAGAGTGCAGCGGCATAGAGTTCAGCGGCGTACAATACAGCGGCGTAGATTAAATTGTTGCATGGTAGAGTGGAGTGGTGCAGAGTAGACTAAAGTGGAGTAGAGCACAGTGGTGTACAGAGCAGAGGTACAGAACAGAGTGGCATAGAGTGCAGTGGCGTAGAGTGGTACACAGTAGAGTGGCACAGAGTAGTGCAGGGCAGTGTATTGGCATAGACTGCAGTGGCGTGGAGTGCATTGTTGCAGAGTGGAGTTGTGCAGAATAGAGTGGAGTGGCCTAGACAGGAGTGCTGTAGAGTGCAGTGCTGTAGAGTAGAATTGCATAGAGTGCATTGGCGTAGAGTAGAGTAGAGTGGCGTAGAGTGGAGTGGAGTACAATGGAGCTGGGTGCAGTGGTGTGATGTGGAGTGGTGCAGAGAGGAGTGCATCTGCGAGGAGTGGTGCAGAGTGGAGTGGCGTAGAATGGAGTATGCATGGTTTGGTAGCACACTGCCATTCCAGAAATGACCATTACATTTGCACATACATACAGTGTTACTTATACAACTTAAAGCGCACAAACAATAAGTGTGGAAATGGCATCACCAAGTGTATTGATTTGTTTTGATCATGTTAAAGTATTTGTTTCTAACACACTTCAGAGTTAACAAAAAGGTGCTTCATTTGTACATTCCTAATTCTGATATTTTCTGAAATACTTGCACAGTTCATTTAAATGTTGTTGTGTGCTAGAAAAAAAACAGGATTGTCACATATAAGCACCAAGCTCCCTCCAAAGACAGAGTCTGACATTTGACCTCTGTCTTTGAATACAAAGCAAATTTGACAAGATAAGAACAAGATTTACAGGCCTGTTTACTGAAAGGAGCACTCATGGGAGAATACTAGGAGAGGTAGCATGAAAAGGCTTTGCTCCTTGAGAGGGACAAAATCAAGCTGGACAGCCTAAAACAAATAAAGCCAGCAAAAAGAAATCCAGAAAATGTGAGTTACAAAGCCACTGGTAAGTAACGGACGGAATGCATTCCCAGGGAAGCTTTCTGAATGTCCCCAAGATGTCTGTAGCAAAGCAGACTGTAGGCTTGAACCTAAAAACAATAAGGATCTAATCCCATAAATTACAGTTAGCATGCAGTTCCTTGATGCCGGTAAATAAATCATTGTGCTATATTAGAAGGATTCCAACTTATGAACTGGAAGTGACAAAATGATCTTAGCCCAATTACCTATCTAATTGTAATACAAATGTGTGATCTGCCTGTTACATGATGTGCTCTGCAGCAGGCACATTAACCCTCTATGCTACTTTATGTGATTGGACAAAACACAGAACTCTCCCAGAACAGCATTAACCACCAGAATTCTTTTACTGGTATTAAAATACCCTCAAAATTGCTGGGAACACAAAGATCTCTTCAGCAGGTAGCTTAATCCTGTAACTTATTTTAAAATGCTGCCTCTTTATGACCAATTAGGTAAGCTAGAACAGATTTCCTGTCAAGTCAAGATACATTTTATTCGGCCAGAGGCCATAAAAAAGCATTAAAAAAACCAAATCACATATTTATAGAAATAAGTTAAACAAAAATACATAGCACTGAGCCAGATAAAATCAAAGCTATTCAGTACAATTCATAACATTTCATGAGATTAAAAGCGTTGCCGGTAACAAATTCATATGGGAACGGCATCTTTTAAGGTTCATAACCCCTCCTAATATGAAATGCTGATTTTATGAAATTGAGTACTGCGCAGCAAACTTCAAGTGAACCTAGTGCCTGCATAAACAGTATCCCTTCCTTGTACTGTCTTACATTGGCCTTCCGTAAAAGGGGAGCCAAGGAACGAAGTCTTGGCTCCTGGTGCAAGCGGCAAAACAAAAATAAGTGGCTGATACTTTGAGTTGAACTACTGTCGCACCTGCAGGAGGGTAGGTCTTGGGGCTTCGCGCCCGTTGCGGGAGAGACATATTTCCTGTCACATTTGTCCTTGTGGCAAATTTCTTTACAGTAGATTTTTTTAAATAAATGTATAGGTTGACTGTCAGACTCTGCTTTTCAAGCTCTGCCCCTCATGACTCACCCCTTTCCTTTGTAACATGTTGACACCTAATTTATGTTTTCCCAGATAAATTTTTTTCCAATTCCAGCACTGGTGGGGAGAGATCACAGATTGGAGAGGAGGGACACAGAATATGGATGGATGAAAGGAAGAGAGAGAAAGAGTGGAGAAGAAGGGAACAGGGCAGGTTTGAACACTTTTGCCAGGGACGTTTTTGTTTTCCATATCTCGCCCTCAAAACTCTACATTGTTGTTTCAAGAACTTATTCACACGTTTGCACAATTGTGTACATATTTTTAAAGAGAATCAATAAGTCTCTGAAAGACTTTTTCATTTTTAGGTTTCTCAGGTATTAACAAGGAGTTACGGTTGACTTAGTAGGATAGGGTTGGGGCATGAGGTGAAGGAAGCACCTAACTAATGAACCTAATGAATTTTCAGCTTTTGTGGCACGAAGGCACTGTTAACATGTTAGTCAAATTTAACTCCCCATCAACTTTATTTTTGTAGGTAATTTCATTGGTTGGCTTGTGCTATTTTGATATTGGGTGTTAGCAAAATGTCTTTATTGTATGGATGTACGATATTAGGTATGTTGTCATACGATGGATGGTGTGTTGGCACATGATGTTGACTAGGGATGTATGATGGTGTGTGTGTGTATTGGTCTATTGTACTGTGTGTGGTGGTGGTAATGTTGCTTTTAATTGGGGTGGTATGGTGTGGCCGATGGTATGAATAGGGTAGTGGTACTGGAGTTGATGGTAATGATGGTGGTGTAATGGTGTTTGTGGTGGTAATGATGCTGGTAATGGAGGTTGTATTGTTATTAAGGATAATGCTAAAGGTGGTAGTAATGGTTGTGTTGTTGGTAATGATAATGTTATTAATGGTGGTGTTGGGTAATGTTAATGATGTTAGCATTGGGGACAATAGTGGTAGTGAGAATGGTGGAGGTTGTGGTAATGGGGGAAGTAATGATTGTGCTAATGGTGGTGATGTTAATGGAGGCAATGGTAATGGTGGTGAATACCCCATGGCATTGGACAAGACAAGCAGTGTAAAGGCTCTTCCTCCCACCAGACAGTTTATAATAGCCCCAGATTTTTTTAAACCTCTCTCATCGATGTTTATGAGCATCGGAAGAAACTTTAAAAAACTGAGCTAGGGGATTGGTGGGGTGATTCTTTCCCACCCCCAATCTCTGGCTTCACTTTTTGTTAACATCTTTTCTGATGTTAGCAAACATTTAACAAGTTTAAAAAAAAAAATTCCTTTAAATATTAACCCCGTGTGAGGCTTTGGAGAATTTACTTACACCCTGCTTTACCCAAAGACGGGGAGGGGCGTATCCTAAATGAACTAAATTGCCCATGGCAGGATTAGAGCATGGAGGAGCAGGTGATGTGCCACCCGCCCCTGCACCCTGTCTGCAAACATGATCCAAGGGTGGTTGCCAGCTGATCCACTTTGGCTGCCAGGGAGTATTGTGGAGCCACAGAAAAGTAGATAAGCAGGCAAACGCTCCTGCGTTCTGTTCGCAATTGATAGTATGGTACTTTCTGGACTTAGCTTGACAGCAGCAAAGTATATTTAAGTATAACATTCCGAGATGAGAGCGGTCATTATTTGCTGGTGAACCAGCAAAAAAACAGTAACCCTAAGCCCCCGCTGTGGTATATCCACCTTCCGCTAACTGCAGATATACCTGTTCTTGATGTAACAGATTAAATGTAATGGGACAACCCTGTGTCCCTCAGACCCTGGGTATAGTTGATACCTGCTCTAATGAACTCTGGTGGGTCAATCAATGGCTTAGTTTCAATGGCAAAAAGTCAAAAACAATCACACAAATGTTATGAAAGTAAAGGGATAAGTCAAATCACACCAAACAAAGAACATACTTAATATGTATAATTTATATATCATTTGAATGCATCATGGTATATATGGCTGTAACACAGTTAAATCACAGGACAATAGACACAAGACTGATATAACGTGGAGTGTGACAATATTCGGTACATACTCACAGAAACTAACAAATATACATAGACATAGCAAGACAAAGCATCATTTTTGAAGAATCTGTCCTATTACAATATGTGCAGTTCAACTTGTACTCTGTCTAAACCTTGACAATGATTCATAAGGTGGAGTGACTTCAGGATGTGGATAGATTAAGCGTCGACGTTTTGACCCAGGATATGTGTGTTAATGTGTGAACATCATGAAGGGTCTTCCTCAGGACTGGTATGCAACCTGCAGACAGCCAAGGTGAATGAATTCACAAAGCGGTACTCCTCCTGGTCCGGATGGAGTAAGGGAGCAAGAACAAATCGCATTCACAATCACAGGCGGATGTACCGATTCTTAGATATTGTATCCTCTGTGTCCAGTTCAAAGCGAGTGAAATCGCAATGTGGTACTCCTTCTGGTCCGGATGGAGTACACGAACAAGATTAAACCACGGTCAGTTAGGTCCTTTGTTCAAAATGGGGGATTAAATAATTTGGAAGTTTTCTGAGTCCATATCCATGCTGTGAATTATAGACTGATCACTATTTTTGTGTGCACCTACCGTTTAAACAATGTCTTATGAAGAGATTGCAAACATTACTGATAATCGCGCAGAAACTTTCGTTTTTTCATTAGAAGAAACCAAACTGATATACTTTTTGATTCAAGAGGCAGATCCCACTATAACTAATACAGCTTCCACGCAAAGTATGATTAAGCAGTTATTATACATAACCAAAAGAGAGATAAATCAACGCTTGCATGCCAGTACCTTGCATTAGATACCACAGAGCACAACAGATACCAAGAGGTTTAAGGATTTCTTTGAAATCAACCTTATGTAAAACCAATTCCAAGTTTACTGAACGTTGGTACGCTATTTTGAATAAATGTTCCCTCGATTTAATTCTGTTGATTGTAGAGGAACTATCCAAAGTCATTGAAGATTTAGAGAAAGATTAATCAAATTAAAAGGGATCTAAACAGCAACCTTTCTAAAGATGAATTAGACATCGCACTGAATGATATTAACAAGCAGCTAGACGCATACACCAAAGAGATTAATGAAAGAAAAATAAGAAAATATAAAAGGGATACTATAGACTACAAGTTGGGAGAGGTGTACAATTGGGCGGAGATTTATGCCCACCGAAGACAGCAAAAACCTTTTTCCACCAGATTTACAGACGGTGAGAGTTGCACATCCAATGAATCCGTAGATAAAACAGGACCAAAGGGTGACCGCACAAAGAAAGACACACGTGTCCCTAAGGTTGTTCCAACAGAAGCATCCACTAGCTCTACATCTGGTGAGCATTTTTTAGAAAGAGGCCAGAACATCGACGCCGAACTAGGAGGGGACGAGGTCATAGGAACAATAAATCAACCAATAGCCAAATCCACGAGGAGCCAAAAAATCTCATAATCAACATATCTAATACTGTGCTCACCAAATTTCAAATGAAAACGCTTCAAAAAGGGACTTCCTTTGTCCCGACATATCACTCTAATGAATTGGAAACGGAAATCAGTGTCTATAAATTTACGAGGAATCTACGTCTGAAACACTTCTTCACTAATGTGGTCGAGAATCAATCAACAAGAGATGAGGGATCCCTTATGGGTTTAAGAAAGAAAAGCCGGTTCATAGCTCCCATCAACCACAAAATTCTCGATTCTTATGAAACTGCAGTGCTCAGAAAACTAAAGGAGATGTTCAAGAAACCCAATCCTAAAGGCACCAACTTAACCAACAAAGAAAGACAGGCGATCAGCCAAATAGCCAACAATTCCAACATCACATGCTGTAAAGCGAAAAAGGGAGGGGCACTGGTTATTTTGAACACAGTTTTTTATACACAGAGCGTTAACGAACACGTTCAAGATCAGGCAACATACATGAAATTGACACAGAATCCTACAGAAGAATTTCTCAAAACATTAAAACTATCTTGTAAAAAGCATGTAATATGGGTACCATCACCAAGAACGATAATAAATACCTCATACAGGACCACCGCAAAAGTCCACATCTTTACATGCTGCCCAAAGTGCACAAAAACTTGCAGAAACCACCATTTCGACCAATCATATCCACTAGAAATTCCATCCACGAACCAACAGGTAGATACCTTGATCGACATCTACAACCTATTGTACAAAAGATGTCTACATACTTAAGAGACACCACTGATTTCCTTAACAAATTTAACCACATTGAATTTGATGAGGATAGCGTATTAACTTTATGTACCATCGACGTATGTTCGCTGTATACTTCCATCCCTCACAATCAGGGGCTAGACGCAGTTGAATCATTTCTAATTAATCATGACATTGACGAGGATTTGAACGTTTTTTTGTTGGAACTACTCCATTTCTCACTTTTTCACAGCTATTTTAGCTGGAAAGATGAATACTATCTGCAATTGTCAGGAACATCGATGGGCAATTGTGCAGCACCCTGTTATGCGAACCTCTTTATGCACAGGTTCGAAATCGACAACATCTTATCGAACCCCAATTGGTCTCGGAATCTGTTAGCTTATTGGAGGTACATTGACGATATATTTCTTATATGGAAAGGACAAACATCTGAACTATTGACAGTCTTTGACAACTGAATAGCATTGATGAGCATATCAAATTTACAAAGACCATGAGTACTGAAACTATCACATTTTTGGATGTATCCATCACAAGACAAGGAAAAAAACTAGAAACTGATGTTTTCACGAAAATTACAGACAGGAATAACACACTCCACTTCAACAGTTGTCATCAAATCGCCCTCAAAAAACATTTGCCCTACTCGCAGCTGTTAAGGATCAAGAGGATTTCATCCAAAGTTGAGTACTACGAAGCCAATACCAAAAGTATGATAAATAAATTTACAGAGAGAAAATATCCCATGAGTGTCATCGAGAATGCAGTTCAAAGGGCTGAAACAATAGGTAGAGACCAACTGTTGACCACTCAAAAAACTGAAAAAATGTAGATAGATCTGTGTTTGTATCGAGATCCTCCATGAGGAGTTATCAAATCAAGAGGATCTTGTTAAAATATTGGCCCATGATTCAAAACGAGACAGACTTTAAGGGAATTTTTGAACATCCTCCACTTTTTTCCTGTACCGATTCTTAGATATTGTATCCTCTGTGTCCAGTTCAAAGCGAGCGAGTGAAATCGCAATGTGGTACTTCTTCTGGTCCGGATGGAGTACACGAACAAGATTAAACCACGGCCAGTTAGGTACTTTGTTCAAAATGGGGGAGTAAATAATTTGGAAATTTTCTGAGTCCATATCCATGCTGTGAATTGAATCAAGAAGAAGGTGAAGGCTCATTTAATCAGCCTCGATGTAACCCTACTGACGACTTGCAGTGAATGTGAAGCACGAACTGGCACTTTCTTCTTGATTGAATTCACAGCATGGATATAGACTCAGAAAATTTCCAACGTTCCCTCCCCCTGCCAGCAGTTTGAAAAATAAAACGCTAATAAACCTGTGTTTTCATTATCATTTTATTTTTCTCCGTAGCATCGTGTCTGGAGCAGGGGGGAGGCATGGGGATAACAGGTAGTGTGGTAAGTGCACTGTTGTCAGTGTGCATGACAGTTTGGCCCGCCCAACTGTCATGTGCACTGAAGCTGTCTCCAACCCAAGCAGCGTTGTTGGGTTGGAGACAGCAGGCACAGGCTCCTAGTCTAGCTGGGAGCACAACTTCAGAGCGGTCCGACCAATCCAGACGCTGCTCTCAGCATGAGAGCAGAGTCAGGATTGACCGCAGGGTATTCGGAGAGCCTGTGCCTGTAGTGCCTTGTTCACCAAACTCTTGATTTTCTTTCGCAACAGTTTGTGGCCACTAGGACTTAAAATCACCTGCAAGTACAGAGATGTAAAGAGGGGTGGAACAGCTGCACAATAATTCCAGAAACCCAATCTTCATCATTGGAATGCATTATTCTTGCCCACTGCACAATTGTCCCAAACAGCTGTCTTATCTTTGTTGTTACCTATGTTCCTTGTTCAAGGAGGAGATTCCCCAAAGTGACCCCATCCCTGTAATCTTCGGACAAGAACACAGTGATTATAGGTGATTTCAACCTGTGGGTGACAGAGCAGTATCCAACCATGCCACTGTCTTCCTCAGTATTCAAGCCTAATGAATCACCCAGGTTGTGCGTGGCCCAACTCACACTGCTTCCGTCACTCCGGGGCTCGTGCTTACGCAAACCACAGTCCTTGACAAACCAGGACAGTGTTTATGATCTCTCTCTACCTCTTTAACCTATTTTACCAGCCTCGCCTCATAAAAGCTAGACTTTCAAAGTCTTGCTGCAAGGCCACAAGTCACCAATATAATAAAGGAATGCAGGCAGTGGCAGTTAAGCAAAAAGTACCAATACTACAGATGTGTGCTTTGAAACAACGCAGCTCTGCAGAGGGTTGTGTTCACTCCAACCTCCCGCTCATCAAAAGGTGACAGTGAACAGTCAACAGCATGCTTCAAAAAATACAAAGAGAAATATCACAGGCTACACATAGCATCTTCTTTTACTATATGGGGAACAGATTTTTCTCTTCAGTCCCACCAAAGCCATGTAAGCTATATATATATGTGTAGGGCCGAAAATATATCCATTCAAGTCTGACATTTATGCATCTTATTTGAGGGGTGAGATTTGAGGCATAGTTTGCCTTGTGAATTTGTGAACATCCACAAACCTGAGCATTTGTGGATTTTCACAAGCTCTTCTCCAATCCATATATTATTCTCTGTAAAAAGTCAGAGATTTACTTCAGCAAAGCGATGAGGTAATCCCTCTTCCAGGGTGAGAAGGGGAACTGAACACACCCAAAATTGTTGAAGGTGTAGGGGAAGGGGTTTCTGCACAGTAAAAAAAAATTCCCTTTGGAAAAAATAAGAAAAAAATTCGATTCCCTTTGTTTCCCTCCATTTTCTACACCTGAATATCCATTTCCTTGTCAGACGTACAATTAGTCATCGGACTGTGGATCTACTTGGAAGGGGCACGATGTGAACTTGAAATTAACCCGGATGTAAAAAAACAAAGTTTTGAAAAATGGTAGGCTATGTAAAATGACATAATTTGATTTTTTGATCCGACTGTAATACTTGTGGGTTTTTAGCCAATTTTCAGAGACAATGCGCTGTCAAGTTGTTTTGTTAAAACATTTGTAAAGTATTTCTTGGTGTAAGGCCCAACTATTCCTAGGGACCACCAGACTTTGTCACGCCATGAAAGCAATGGATTATTTCATGAGAGCCCCCTCAGACATAAAGCTTGGTAGCCATTATACCAGAAGACTGAGGTCTAACATGCCTTTTTTTAAAACTCTTTTAAGGAAAATGTTCTTTGGGAGAACAAAATCCCTACCTACCCCAAACTGCCTCTGGGGGACGTGGATCCATTCACTTTACAACGTTTGTGCATAGCATTTACACCCCTCCCCCCCCCCCCACGTTCAAAGTTCTCCAGCAGACACTATACAGGCAGTCCTTTATGTCCCAACAGCTTCAAAGTCACTACTGATCACAGCAGTTCTTGAGGATCCTTTCAACCGTACCCTCCCGCACCTTTGTCGGAACAAAAACCTGCCAAAACCCACTGCACACAAAAAAAACACCCACCTAATAATTCATCTTCCTGCACTACAACAGATGGAGAAGTACACCTCTCAATGAACCCTACAACATGATGGCATCAGCAATATCTTTCCAAGTCAACTCATATCTCCCAAGCAAAGCCACATCCACTGAACTCCAGCAAGTGTGGATCTCCACAATCCTAACAAGTTAGTGACATAACCAAATAACCAATCATGTGGAACTCCAAGCCATCCAGGTGAATCGCCACTGGTTTAAATATAAGGCTGGTACTATCCTAGACTAGTGCTAGGACTATACTAGTGATACCGGATCCTACCTCTGCATTTACAGCACAGATCACTGAACTCTGCTGAAAGTGAATCAATGAAATCCTTCGAACTGCAGAACAATAGAGAGATGATGACTAATAATGTTTCTCAAACACGCCACAGTCCTCCTCTCCACAAAATACTGACGGCAGACGCTGAGGCCAATCTTGAACCCCACATTTAAATTACTAAAGGTTTTTGCCACCTGCCAGCTACCGGAGTTTTTGGAAGCCAAGAGCAGATGACAAGCAGACATTACAGTCATGAGGACACAGTTGGACTGGGAACAGCAACCAGTCCTGGCAGATTGCTGCTCGACCGGCCTCAGGAGCGCGGGGTGGGGGGTGTGCTAGTGAGAAGCACCGCTCCCGCTTTTGTTGCAGGGGGCTGATATTGCAGCACTGCTGCAAAACCGACCCCCACAGGTACAAAACCGGCCCCCACAGGTACAAAACCGGCCCCCACAGGTACAAAACCGGCCCCCACCCCTCTGGCCCACCGGGGAAACGCCTAGTGCCCGCTACAGCCAGTCCGGCCCTGCCTGAGGAAATCAACTCTGGAAGGCAATATACCATCTGTATCTATCGTCTTGGGTCTCAGCAGAGTACAACTTAGTAGATCACTGAATACTACACACCCATCTCCGAAAATAAATAGGTTCTCCGGAATGCCACTCAAATGGATCAAACCATTATTCATGGTCCAAATACACTCAATAAAACTAAACATAAAAAACAATGCAAACAGGGCTCCTCTTTTCCTCCTCTGCTATTTAAAGTGGACAACCACTGATCTAGGTAATCTTGCAATTTCCATGAATGTGTGTTTAAATGAAATAGATGGAAAACAAACTTATCATAACAGACTAATATGTATTTGTATATAGTCATATTTAAATAAATTAATGTTTTAAAAGACCATTACCAACTTGGTTTAGTATCCCGACTAAGTCCAATCCTAATAAGTAATACAGCCATTGTTAGTTTATTGCTTGGGACCTCACAGTCCCGCTCACATCTGCCTCTTACCATGTCCCTTCTGGCTCGGCTGTGTGTGAGCCTCAGCAGCTCGGCATACCTCTGTTCATACAGGTGAAGGAGCAGCATGAGGTAGAGTCCCGAATTCATGAGCTCGCTCTGGCCCTGTAGAGAGCAGAAAGCTTTATGAGTTGGCTGATCCTCAAGATAGAATACTTCCAGCATTTGTGTATGATAAGCAAACATTATAAGGATGGTTATGAAGGATAGCATTTGGAAACTGACACATTCTGAAATTTAAAAAATGTGGTGCAAATTACTGAAATGTCTAATTGCATATTTAATGCTTTCCCATTGAAACACCGCCTTTCTGTGATCTTTGGAGTAGATCTCAAATGGTTCCATGTAACACCCAAGATCTAGTACTGTGTTTTAGCCAACAACACTTTGCATGTTGCAGCTTGCAGGCCCATACAGTTAATGGCACACATGACACGTGGCCACTTCACAATTCTGATAACAAGGAACACACAATAATTCATCACAATGCAATTAATACGTTACTCATCAGAAGTACTCTTAGGGGCCAAATACAAAGATGGGGATGGTAACAGCATTACTGGCCTATTCGGGAAATCCAAGGTCCAGGATAAATGCGATATTTGTCCCATCATATTTCTGGTAGTCAGAGTGCCTATTCTATGGATGTATCATATGCAGATGGTATAAGCATCCCTCCAGATTAGACACATATTTCGAATTACCACAAATGTAATTTTATAAAATATGATTTACTGTATACACGTGCAACATGATTGTCTAAATCTGCCCATTTAGTAGCAATATTTAAAATACATGAATCATCGAGGGCAGAAAGTGTGATGATGCAAAACAGATGGCCTCTTGATAGCGGGGTCCCAGCCTGAGGGGCCCGTATCCTGCTCTTAATGCTTCTCCTAGGCCCAACCCCGCGCCTCGATGTCAGAGTGATGTGATCCTGTGATTGGGGTGTCCACTGCTCGAATGCACCCCCGGTCACATGAGGCTGGCCGGACCGCATGGACATGCTTTGAAGGACCGGCGATGGCTACATGGTGGATCGGAGCCCTGGCTGCACAGCGCCCACTGCGTTGGACGGGGGCAGAGGAAATCTTGCCAAGGAGTCCTTGCTGCTGAACAACAGAGACCCTGGGGGTTTTCATCCGGCCTCGCGCTAAGGCGGTGTGGGGATGTTATACTGGATGGCAGGGTCGTGCCCGGCCTGATGGACTGGCCATACGACGGACAGCCTCATCCTGCCTCTTGCTGTAGCTACATGCCTCTCTCCCCACTTATGTGCTGATCCTCCTCGTAATCCACGGACTACATTGATGAGAAATGTACTCTACCAACCTCTAAAACCGTAATACAGACTGAAAGGCTTGCGCACAGGCGGCGACGCATACCTTGGCAATAAAGTTCCTGTCAGAGCTGTTTGGACCCGCACAAATCCTGCTGCGAGTCTGTTGGTGATATAAGCACCATCGCTGCTGTGACTGTGACACTGAGGCTGGGCTAAAATGGGGAAAGCTGACCAGAAACAATGCAAATTATCCACTGAGCAGCCAAAGAGCACCAGAGACAGCCCGAGCGATCTGGACCCCTGAGCCCACGGGAGTGCATATGACGGTTGTGGTCAAACTCTTGCTCCTTGTTTTAAAGGCAAGCCTAAAAGCAATTAATGGAAAACTGGATGTGGTGACAAGCAGACTTGACCACATGACTGGAAGCTTAGACAGGCGAAATGCTTGCTCTGGTGGTGTGGAACGCTAGGTGTCAGAAGCTTGAAGAAGACCGCAACATTCATGTGGACAACCTCCTAGCGACAGAAAAGACACCTGTGCCAGTGACAGCCAAAAAAAGAAGATATGGAGGCAAAGTTCTGTCACAACAACATCCAAATTATGGGAATGGCTTAGCCAACTCTCTTGGTGAGACCTGAGCTGTTCGTGGAAAACCATGCTGACAGATCGGGAAAGACAATTTCACAGCCATGTTTATTGTTGAGCATGCTCACTGGTGCCAAAACCTGTACCTGGTGAGCGTCTAATTATTCAATTTATCCTAAAATACTGCCACAGGGATGCAGTGTTAGGCCTTGCAAGAGAGAGGACATCCCCCACACGCAATACCAGAGCTCCGATATCGCCATATACCCTAATTTCACCACCACGGTACAGGACACTAGGCGAACGTTCATAGAAGCCAAAAAGGATCTTCATGGACCAGAAAATCAAGCTGAAATTTGTAAAACAGTGTCCACAGATAGAAGCCGAGATTACCCAACAGAACTCATTTCCCAACACTAGAGATGAATTGAGGGGCCAAAATGAGGCAAGTGACATGGCATGCAGCAGAAGGTGTGGACACTGGATAGTATGCTACACTTAAGTTGGCCTGGTGAAACGGAAGTTCGCCTGTGTTATTGACTTTACATGCTTGGGGGGACATTTTGAGCACACCTAGGTATAACATCCCTCGGTGATGGAGTATCATTCTGAGCCCACATGTCTGTATCTCAAAAAGTGACTGGTATTACTTTTGACTTTGTTTACCTGGAATATGTTCATTCATAGTTGGGGTTACCAGTGTGGTTGGGCCATTGAAAGTTGGAGATCACAGTGTGTGGAGGTGTGGCTGGGGACGGATGGGATCAAGGTTTGAAGTATGGTACGGCCTCGATGTTCGCAATGTTAAACCTTTAGAAGCACCTTAACATGCGGTTCCTCTCAGCACATAGCCAAGACTATTAATACATGCATCTGAACCATTGATATAGTGACATCGAAAAATGTAACAAGAGCATGTACAGACATGCCCGTATTCCTTATATCATGAAACATTAGAGCTTGAAGTAACCCAAAAAATGAGATTGGTACAAGCTTATTTTGACACACAATCTCTCAGTGGCATTGTTGCAGGGAACACACCTGCTGTTACGACTTTGGTATAATTCTACAAGATGTGCTTTCCCACCCATGGGTGAACTTGGTTCAATGCACTAGCGATGACTGTGATATTGTAGCCCTGCAAGACACTATTCAATGTGTAATTGACATAGAAGTATTGCCTTTGGGTTACTAAAAATCCCATAAAGAGATCAGGGGCACCATGGAAACAGCAAGTAACCTTATTTCGTTATTCACAGTGTCACACATAGTACTAAGAAGAATGAACACTTTTAAGTTAAAAGTATTTATTACTACAGGGGCAAACTGTTACTCAGTACATCTGAAACAACTACACAGAATATTATAAAAACAGCAATGAGAGACGTTATAAATAACGAGAATAAAATGAACATTTCCAGCATTGTTAAAATGTCACTTAGAACCTAACACCCTAATGTCTACTTCTATGCACTACGCTGTGAGAGCATGGAAGGCAGAGCAACTTGCAGTCTAGAGTTTCTTAGGGAGAAGAGACACACTGCATACCTTGTTGACAGCGAAGGCTGTCTTTATCAGCAGGGGTGTGAAAACAGTGTTCCCCACAAAGGGCAAGCAGTCAGTCTTCCTCTCGGACTTGTCTTTATCAGCTTGCGTCAGTATTCAGGCGAGAAGTACCATCTGCGAAGTGTGCTGATAGCATGTTAGACCGTCTATGGCAGAATCGCGGATGATACTATGGACGAAGGACCTCTCCTGACAAGTGGTCAAGTTGTAGTCCTTATATACTAAATGTTGTCAGAACTTGGAATTTCTGACATAAGTTTAGGAATATCGGACATAGATTATGTGGATCAAGGTATGCATCCCAAACGTTGCCCTATGATCATAAAAGGCAAAAGAACGTCAATTCAGACAACATTGTTTCGGTTATAACTCTGTATGTGTTGTTATTTAACCTTGACATGGTGAGGAGTAGACATTTGACCCAGACAAATGTTGCATTAGATGTTTTATTTATGTCATTAATTGTAGAACTTGACAATATCACAGTAGAAATATAAGGTCTGGAGACATCTGCATCTAAAGGCAGACATGACAATGATTCTGCATAAATCAGGGAATATGGTGACTTCCATTGTCTAAGTTAAGGAAGATGGCGGCATCCATGAACTAAACTGGAGTTCGGCCTAAATAAGAGGGAGTTGGACCTTAGGAACTTTATGCCACTGTAGGATACTAATCCCAATCGATTCTCCAATAAATGGGGTGACGAGTGCTTTTTTGCATCACATAGCGCCTATTCACAGTGTGGCCGTCCTAAACAGAGAACTGTTGATTACAAATACCAATAAGTACTCCGAGATCCTGGGGGGTAGATATGTTATGATAATTGCCACTTTAAATGACTTACCAATGATCATCATTAATGTATTCAGCCTGAGCATGTGGACTCTTGATATGCTCCATGAAGTCACTGATATATGCCGGAAACACATGGTCAGAACATTATATGGGGTGAGAACTTCAGTTTTGTACTCGATCCTCAGTAAGATAAATGACAAACAATCTCACCCTCCAAAGAAATCTCAGAGACATTGTGATGCGAGTACGAAATGTGAGATCTGTGGAACATGTGGAGAGAGAAATATGGAGAGGGTAAGGAGTATTCATATTAATCCTCAGTTCATGACTTATTGTCCAGGATAGATTTCTGGTTGTGTATATTAATTATACTGCACTGTAAAAATGTACAGATTTACATTCATTGCACTCTATCTCATCACTCACCCGGAATGTTGAAGCTCATATCCCCATGTGGCGTGGAGAGTGAGGCCCTAGGGAGATTCCCTTCTCATGCGCTGGAGTATGCTGTTTTTAGGGCAGAAACAGCCAACTTCATTAGTGAATATTTCGATTTAAATGGAGATTCGGTAGACATGCTCCATGTTATGGGTGGCTTTAAAACCCGTTATAAAGGGGCGTATAGCCAAACAGGTCGACATACTGAACGCTGCATACGCACTTACATGAGCTGAATTTTTTTTTTTAAAGCACTGGAAGCCAAGCGTACTATTAATGGAGACCCCAGACTGAAAGGCTTTCTGGGTAAAGAAGCCCAGGCCAGAGAACATTGTGAAGGAGAGAGCCCGATTAGAACCCTGGCACGGCTGCTTAAAGACCACACTAAAAACAACATAATCATGCGCGTGAGAGATGCAAAAGGGGAACTTTGGTTGAACACAGTCAAAATCTCAGCAGTATTTATAGACTACTATTTGTACCTCTACACTTGAACACAATTTTAGGAAGCACACATATCTGACTACTTAGACAACATAGCCATGGCCTGGCTACAGCATGACGGTAGACAATTATTAAATTAAACTTTTACCACTGTTGAGATCCTTGAGGGACCGACATCCTCACGGCGGAATTCTACAAGGCATTCAAAGACTTAGAGCCTTATTATGACTTTGGCGGTCCTACAGCAGAAGGTGCAATGCACCGTCCGCTGTAGGACCGCCAAAGCCATGGTGCTGCTGCCTGCCAGATTAGGACTTCAATCCTGGTCTGGCGGGCTGTCCTGCGGCAGTCTGACAGCGATGGTCTATTAGGCTCATAGAAGAGCCTAACATGCAGACAGCCGCTGTTAGAGCGCCGACTGCACCTTCCTGCATGGTGGGGCATATATGCCACACCGTGCAGCAACTGGGAGTGCAAATCCAGGGGGGCACAACATGTGCCCCCCCTGCAGGCATCCCTAGGCCCAGAGGTGGCAGGGGGCCCTAAGCGCCCCCTTAGTTGCCTCTCCGCTACCCTTTTCATGACAGTCTCACCACCCTGAAAAGGGCGGTTGTAGGAAAGTAGGATCTGCTTTTATGGTCACCCCCACTTTTTGCCTGGTGCTAAGCTATTTTTGACTAGTCTGACTGGGATCCTGCTAATCAGGACCCCAGTCTCTCTGCTTTCTCCCCTAAATTGTTATGTTCATTACTTAGGTACATCCCAGATTGGTACCCTTATCAGTCCCTAGTATATGGTACTAAGGTACTCAGGGCATAGGTACCCCAAATGTCCCCCATGGGATGAAGCATGTATTATGCCACCCATGGGAGACCATTCAAACTGTAACTACAGGCCTGCCATTGCAGCCTGTGTAAGTTGGTGCTAGCACCATTTACTAAAGATATAGGTTTCCTATATCTAGGGTCACTGCACTGAAAACCTATAAGTCGCCCCTATAGCAGGCCTTTGCAATCCTGAGGGCAGGGTGCTTGGTTCTAAGTGTGTGGGTACTCCTGCATGAGCAGGACACCCCTACAGCCTAAGGAGTCCATTCTCCCAGGTTGTAAGTGAAGCAGCCATATACCAATTACGCGATGACCATCTCGAAATCGGCTGCAACGAATCCTATCATGTTTGGTATCAAACATGTTGGAATCATACCCCCACACTGTAAACGGTGTGGGAGGTATGATTCCAAGCACTGGAAGAGCCCTCCGTTAGGCTCTCAGTGCTCCCGGTAGCAGTCTTCTAGACCCGGACAGCACAACATGGCTGCTGCCGACCAGAGACACGATTCTGCCCTCCTGCTGCTAAGCCAAGCTTGAGCAGGGGAAGGCAGAACAATAGGTATCCTGTCACAGGGAGAAGTGACCACCTCCCAGACAGGATTTAGTGTATTGGGGCCGTGTGGGTGCACTTTCCAGCTCCACTCAGTCTGCATAAGGGGCACATTTGGTGTCCCCATGCATAGTCCAGTTCAAACCAGCTCTGGGAGCCGTTGGTTCCCGCTCTGGCACGAAACTGGACAAAGGACATGGGAGCAACCTACCCCTTGCCCAAACCCTCCCCTGGGAGGGTCCCCTGAATCGTCCCAACCCTTTCCTTAGGGTACTTAAGGGCTTACCTGTGGGTGTGTCCCTGGAGGTTGTATGACGATACCACGCATGCATTACATCGCATGCCATTAGATCGCGGTTTTAACAACGCAAGTCGTTACAACGACTTGCGTTGGAGGGCGCTGGACTTAGGAGTAGTTTAATTTACTATTCCAACTTCAGCCTACGTACAGTAGGGAAGGTGTTGGATAGTAATTTAAACTACTCCTTGTCCTATAGCGCCCTCCAGTGCAAGTCGTTGTAACGACTTTCGTTGTAAAAACCGCAATCTAATGGCATGCGATGTAATGCATGCGTTCTAAAGGTTGTTTCCCGTCCCTGGATTCGTCGTGGGACACGATTCAATTCAGACACCACTTCAACTTCTACTATCTGGGCACTCTGGACTTCGCTGGACTTCGTTTGGGCTCGACTTTGTCCCCCTTTCAGTCTGCTGCATCGTCTGGGCCTGTGCACCATACAGGAACCTTCCAAGGCCTGTGGGCATCAAAGACACCTGAAGGAATCTCCTTTGAAGTGAAGGAGTCACTTCCCTGCATCTGCAGGCACCGCAACTAAGCTGACCGGTCTGCTGATCATGAGTTCCTATGGACTCCGAAAGGTTCAACAACACAGGTGGTGTTTCTCCACAGCTCTCTAGGCCTGCCCTGCCCTCTCACCAAGTTTGAGGCCAGTATCCCTCGTGGGGGCTGCAGGAACCGAACCCCTGTGCACCGCGTCGACTTGCTGTTGCAAAGGCTTGTTGGCTTCCTACCACCAAGATCTTCGGGCTCCAAGTAGCCCCAACCTCAAGCATCTCCAGTGACCAGAATCTTTGTCCACACCGCTTTGCTTGCACCGTGGTCTGCATCTTTTGGTGAGCTGCTCGAGGTCCTCTTGCGACTCCAGTGCCTCCGGCCTGTGGGTCCTGTTGAGGGTCACCTTTGTTTCTTTAGGGCTCCCCTGATTGCTCAGGCCTGACCGGACTCCCCTGCTTGTGGTGAGTCCCCTGGACCTTGCTGGTCCCGACATTGCACTTTCTCGACTTCTACGGTGGTTGCCGTTGCCAAGGCTTGTTGGTGCTCCCGCCGGACACCGACCCCTCAGCTCTAGACATCCAACGTGGGACAGCTCGTGTATGGCTCCTGGTCTTCCTCTGCGTCGCTTGGTCCTCACAGCTGCAGAGTCAAGGTCACCGTCAACTCTCTTGCAACACCCGACATCAATGGACATTCGTCTTCCAGATCTCCTAGTCACTCCTGAGTGACATAGACTCTGTCCCCTCTGCTTGCAGGTACTTCTTATCCTGAATCCACCTTCGGATTCCACCGGACACTTTCTCCTTCTCCAGCAGCGGCACTTTCCTGAAGTCCTCCATTGGGTTCGACGGCTGTTTCCAACACCACTTCACACCTATACACCCGGCTTCCCTGGTGTAGGTAACGTGGGTACCATGGTATCCACGGGTGGGGTGGCTCTCCAGCCTTCTGTCTTCCACGGGTTTCTTCTGGGTCCACAGGGAAGGGTCCTTAATCTTTCAAATTGCAACCACGACTTACACGTTGATTTGTACGGAGAACGCTTTCATGTTCCCACACTGCACACGCTCTCCGTGGGGTCCCTATCCACTCACCTTGGGTGGTTCCTTGGGTCCCCAGCACTTCCACATCCTCTCGACACTGTCTTGACCCGAGTCGTGGTTCTTATACCACTTTCTTAGTATATGGTTTGGTCCCCACCCTCCCCCCGGATCCACTGTGTATTCTGTGCTATTTACTTGATTTCTATGCAAAGTATTGTGTGCATAGTGTTTATCTCCGGATAGGAGATATATTAATGTGTTGGGGAGTATTATATAATAAATATATATTTTATAAATACCTTGTGTGGTTCTTTTTCATTTAATCTATACTATAAGATTGCATTCTGGTAAAACCAGCTGCTTTACACTCCTTCTGGACTAAGCCTGAAGGCTGCTCTCCACAGCTACCACTTAGAGAGATTTCTAAGGTTTTCTAAGACCTCTTAAATCACCATAAGGGTTGTCTGGACTGGTGCAGGGTGCCCACTTACATTAGTGTCAGAAACAAACAGATGACCAGATAGGATATTCAGCAATTACTGTACTGTACCTAAACAACTAATTTAAAGTACATGCGGACTGTACACAATTCAAAAAGGAGCTTCATTCTGTCGAAGACACGCTGACACACTGCAGCCATTGTGAAATCGGAGCCGATTGGGAATATAGCAGGACAAAGACTATTGAATTGCTACAGTTCACAACGATAACATTCGCATATAGATTTACAGACCCTGTACACAATCTGTGACAGAAGCCCGATTAATGCTAAAGACCGGTTACACCATGCAATTTAATACACTTCATGGGAGCCTCCTTTAAAATCAGCTAAGACACCTCCAGTCCACGCCCTGAGGATAACCCTAGAATACAGCAGGGGTTGAAACGCGTTGGCATTGCGGCTGAAGCCAACCAGCTTGCAGATTAATTTGCTTTCTTCAGCCTTGTATACAGGCAGGACTTTTTTGAATTGTGTACAGTCCGCTTGTTTTCTTCGTTTTATATATGGACTGGTGCCCTCTAATTCTTAGGAGGACAACGATAGCATCTATGGTGTCCATTTTGTACATATCGTCAAATTGATGTTTGTTTAATTCTTCATGTTGAATTTGTATGGAATTTATGGTTTTGAAATGTGTGTTACACTGAAAAAGTTGGTGTGTTTTGTATGACATGATGTAATGTTTTTTCAAAAAAATCGTGAAAAATATTTATAATTAATGTGAAATAAATCACATGTACTTTAAATTAGTTGTTTAGGTACAGTACAGTAATTGCTGAATATCCTATCTGGTCATCTGTTTGTTTCTGATATTAGAGTGGTCCAGGCCAGGTAGTGATAGGACCCAAGCCTTTTTTGATAGTTTCACTTACATTAGTGGACATCATATACCAGGCCAGCCTCTCACAGCGGTGGAGAGACAACTTGAAATATGCTCGGGAGTGCAGCTGCGGCCCTGCCAGGATATTTCAGCCTCTGACCACTGCGCGGTCGCCCCGGGATCCTGGATCCCCGGTGGTCGCAGTGGTCCTGTGGTGGTCCGTCCGCCAAACATGTAATACTGAGGGCGGGCCCACAGTGTGGCAGTGGTCGGACCGCCACTGCAAGTACGGTGGTCCTATTGACAGCCGTACTCTTAATAGGGCCCTTACTAAGTAGATATTTACTGGATGTTTATAATGAGGCATTTCACATATGTAGTTTACCACCTACCACACGAGAAGCCATAATTATCACATTATTGAAACCAAGCAAAGACCCACATCTAACCAAATGCTACCCGCCTTATTACTTCTAAATTTCGATAGTAAAATTCTGGCCTGCGTCATTGCTAATAGACTGACGTGTAATACATGGCTTGGTCCTGCTGAATAATATACCTGACAGATCTACCAACCATAACATACGCACATTATTGGCAATAATGCACCAGATAGACCCTAAAATATCAGAGATCAGGGCCTTTCTAGATGCAGAGAAGACCTTTGACTCACTGGAATGGCCTTTTATATGCATAGTCTTAAACAGAATGAAAATGAGGGCAAACTTATGTCCTCTATCACCACTCCTGTTTGCAATAGTGATAAAGCCATTGGCATGCAAACTTAGATCATTGGGCTGTCCTTCACCAACAGACAAATATTACTTTCCACAGACCATCCTCACGGTGGTGCTCTGTGAAATCATGAAATTGGGGTCTACTCAGGGTTATAGGTGAACTGGGTCAAATCTGAAACTTACTCGCTGACACTGTCCACCTAGACGAACAAGTTACTTACCTTCAGTAACGCTTTTTCTGGTGGATACAATATCTGCCTGTGGATTCCTCACCTTTTGAATACCCCTTGCGCCAGCAATTCCGTGGAAATTCTTTTCCCAGCTCTCCCACGTCGACGAGGACGTCACAATAGCACGGCTCCGCTCGCGACCCCGTATGACGTAATCGGAGCCATAAGAAGACCTCGTCGGCGTGCTGACGTCAGTTCCACCCATTTTTTCCGTGCCACCGAGGCAAACGGGCGGACCGACACATTTTCAAATGCAAACATAGCATTCCAAATATATACACATATATAAATTCACAAATGCATAATCAATAAAGACATTGTGAAATTGCAACTGAGAAGGCATTCTTCAATATCAAAATTTCAACATGATCAAGACATATTAACTTCAACACCTTTTGGTAGAAACAGGTGGACAACGGGGAGGCGGGTGGGTCAGTGAGGAATCCACAGGCAGATATTGTATCCACCAGAAAAAGCGTTACCAAAGGTAAGTAACTTGTTCTTCTGATGGATACTTCTGCCTGTGGATTCCTCACCTTTTGAATAGATTTCCCAAGCTGTGCCCTTCCCGGAGGAGGGTGTCCACCTGACTAAACCAAAAATCTTGCAAAACAGAACGAGCAAAATGGCCATCCCTCCTAACCTCAGAGTCTAGGCAATAATGCTTTGCAAAGGTATGGAGGGAGGCCCAAGTTGCTGCCTTACAAATATCAAGCACTGGTACACCCCTAGCCAAAGCCGATGTAGTAGACTTTGCTCTAGTAGAATGAGCTCTGATACCTTCAGGAGCTTCCTTGTTGGCCAGGGCGTAGCAGATCTTTATACAGAGGATAATCCATCTTGACAGAGTCCGCTTGAGAACAGCTTTACCCTTCATCCGACCAACATAACCCACGAAGAGTTGGTCATCAAGTCTCAGTTCTCTGGTCCTGTCCAGATAAAAGCTGACCGCTCTCTTTGGGTCCAAGCGGTGAAGTCTCTCCTCCTCCTTGGAAGGGTGAGGGGGAGGATAAAAGGTAGAAAGGGTAATGGACTGCCCCAAATGAAAAGGGGTAACCACCTTGGGAAGGAAAGCAGCCCTGGTCCTTAGAACCAACTTATCTGCATGAATGGTCAGGAAAAGAGGCTTAGAGTTAAGAGCCTGCAACTCGCTTACCCTCCTAGCCGAGGTAACGGCAATCAAGAAAACCGTTTTAAAAGTAAGAAGCCTCAAAGGACAACTATGCAGAGGCTCAAATGGAGAACCCATGAGAAAAGTAAGTACAAGATTCAAATCCCACTGAGGCATGATGAAAGGAGTGGGAGGAAACATGTTTGTAAGACCTTTAATGAATCTCAACACAACCGGAGATTTGAACAAGGACGGCTGATCCGGCAAACAAATAAAAGCCGACAAAGCCGATAAGTAACCTTTTACAGTAGCTACAGCAAAACCCTGCTGCGCTAAGGAAAGTGAAAAACTCAAAACAAGAGATAAACGAGCCTTCAAAGGGTCAATAGATCTCTCTCCACACCATTTAACAAATTTAGACCAACGGGAAGAGTAAATGGACTTGGTGGAGTGTCGCCTGGACGATAAAATAACATCCACCACATCTGGCGGGAGAGAGAACGAACTCAGGTTGCCCCGTTCAATCTCCAGGCATGAAGGTGCAAGCTCTGGAGGTGGGGGTGAAGAACCTGCCCCTGCGACTGCGAGAGGAGGTCTGCCCTGATAGGGAGACGGAGCGGAGGGTGCGAAGAGAGGTGAAGAAGATCTGTGTACCACACCCTTCTCGGCCAATCCGGAGCGATCAAGATGACTTGGGCCCGGTCTTGGCGAATCTTCCTCAGAAGCCGAGGGATCAAGGGTATGGGAGGAAACACATAAAGGAGTTGAGAGCTCCAACTCAACTGAAAAGCGTCCCCCAACGCTCCCTGCATCGGAAACTGGAGACTGCAGAACAATGGGCAGTGCGCGTTCTCCTGAGTGGCAAATAGGTCCAACCGAGGAGACCCCCACATCTGGAAGACGTGATGGACCACCTCTGGATGAAGCCGCCACTCGTGATCGGCCGAGTAATTCCGACTGAGATTGCCCGCACGAACATTCAGCACTCCGGCTAGATGATTTGCAAACACACAAATCTGCTGGCCCTGAGCCCAGGACCAGAGTCGCAGAGCCTCTCGACAGAGACGAAACGACCCTACACCTCCCTGTTTGTTGATATACCACATCGCGGTCGTGTTGTCCGTCAGGACCTGAACTGACCGACCGCGAAGGGAAGGAAGGAAAGCCTTTAGTGCCAAACGTATCGCCCGCAATTCCAGAAGGTTGATGTGAAGCAACCTTTCCTCTGGAGACCAAAAGCCTTTGATCTCCAGATCCCCCAGATGATCACCCCACCCTAGAGTGGAGACGTCCGTGATTACTGTGGCCATCGGTGGAGGAAGTTGAAAGGGCTTCCCTTGAGACAGGTTGCCCTGCACACCCCACCAAGTCAGCCCCGCTGCAGCGTCTCTGGAGATTCTGACCTTCTCCCCGAGATCTCCGTTGTGTTGAAACCACTGCTTGCGGAGGCACCACTGGAGTGCCCTCATGTGCCAGCGTGCATGACTGACCAACAGTATGCAGGAAGCGAACAGACCGAGCAGGCGAAGGACCTTCAGGACCGGAACAACCGATCCGTTGTGAAACAAAGGAATCATCTCCTGAATGTCGAGAATCCTCTGCGGAGGCGGGAATGCACGACAAACAGTAGTGTCCAGTATTGCCCCTATGAACAGACTGCGCTGAGAAGGCACCAGGTGAGATTTGGGTACATTTATTGAAAAACCCAAGTTGAACAACAACTGCGTTGTCATCTGCAAGTGACGCAACACCATCTCTGGAGCTTTGGCTTTCAACAGCCAATCGTCCAGATAGGGGAAGACAGGAACCCCTGATCTTCTGAGATGTGCTGCTACCACCGCCATCACCTTTGTAAAGACTCGTGGCGCGGAAGTCAGACCAATCGGTAGAACCGCAAACTGGTAATGTTGCGACCCTACCGTGAAGCGTAGATACTTCCGATGCGACTTCAGGATGGGAAGATGACAGTACGCATCCTGCAGGTCGATGGACACCATCCAGTCTTCCTGTTGCAGCGCAAGAAGAACCTGAGCTAGAGTCAACATTTTGAATTTCTCCTGCTTGAGGTAAAAATTCAAAACCCTGAGGTCCAGGATCGGCCTCAAACGTCCGTCCTTTTTGGGAATCAGGAAATACCGGGAGTAGCACCCCTGACCCCTTTCCTGCTCTGGAACCACCTCTATCGCACCTTTTTGTAACAAGACAAGAACCTCCTGTTGCAAAAGCAACAAATGGTCTTCTGAACAGCCACCCTGGCGAGGAGGGCAAGGAGGTGGATACTCTAGAAAAGGAAGGGCGTACCCATTCTCTACAAGATTCAAGACCCAACGATCTGATGTAATCAGTCTCCACTCTTGTAGAAAGTGGGACACCCGACCTCCAACTGGACCAACATGTTCTAAGATGGGGGATCTAGAACTGCTTTCCTGAAGTAACAGTGGCTGGAGGGGAAGTAGAGGAAGAGGAGGAGGATTGTTGTCGTGCTGCACCCCTGAGACCTCTTTTATTCCTCCCTCTGTACGACTTGTACAAGGGATTCTGCTGTTGCTGGCCCTGCTGATATTGCTGGCGGCCACGAAAGGAAGCCGACCTCCCAAATCCACGGTATCGCTTGTAGCCATATCCTCTGGACTGCACTTGGAGACCTAGAGACCTTGCCGTTGCCCTGCTGTCCTTAAAGCGCTCTAAAGCAGAGTCCGCCTTTGAGCCAAAGAGTTTAGACCCATCAAAGGGCAAATCCAGCAAGGTTGCCTGAACATCAGGTGAGAAACCAGAAGAACGTAGCCAAGCCTGCCTCCTTGCAGCAACTGAAGATCCCATAACACGGGCTACAGAGTCTGCAGTGTCCAGTCCCGACTGAATCACCTGCCGAGCAGCAGCTTGAGAATCAGTAAGAGCCTCCATGAAATTGGCCCTATCCTCTTCAGGCAGTTTAGGAGCTAGCTGCATGACCGAGTCCATTAACGCATGGATGTATCTTCCAAGAAGGCAGATAGCATTAGTTGACTTAAGGGCCATACTCGAGGAAGAAAACACCTTCTTCGCGGCCTGCTCCATCTTTTTAGAGTCCCTGTCCCCAAGAATGGTAGGGAAAGAACTGGATGATTGCTTCGAGCAAGAAGCCTGAACGACAAGACTCTCTGGTGTTGGATGAGTCGATAAGAAAGCTGGATCACCAGGAGCAGGTCTGTACCTCCTGGCAATGGATCTTGAAACCGCAGGGGCAGACAATGGCTTCTGCCACACCTCCAATATTGGCTCTGTCAAAGCATCTGTAAACGGAAGCAGCGGCTCAGTTGAAGATGAAGAAGTATTAAGCACTTCAGCAAGAATATTAGACTTCACCTCAGCCGAGGGAAGCTGAAGGCCAAGTAAATCTGCCGCCTTTTTAATGATCAGATGATAAGGAGCAATACCCTGCACCACACCAGCCCTTGAGGTTGGGAGATCATACTCCGGAGAGGTATCCAAGCCGCTTGCATCTTGGAGGCCTTCAAAATCATCCTCAGGATCGATTATTTCTCCCTCCTCTTGCAACTGTGCATACTCATCCTCTTCCAGTAGCCTCTGCGCCTCCCTTCTAGAGTGTACTCTAGGAGTCGGCGTCGTCGGCGCCACACGCGACGTCGGCGAAGCCATCAGCGACGTCGTTGCAGGCGCATCAGCATCAACCCTCGACGTTGATCGAACTCGAGGCGGAGCCGAGTCGACAGCTGAAGGTGATAGAGGAGCCGGAGTGGAGCATCTCGGCGCCGGAAACTGCCATGCCGGAGTCGAAGGCAAGAATGGCATAAAAGGTGCCTGTGGGTAATATTGTGGAACACCCAAATTGAAGGCTAAAGGACCAACGGGGCCTGAAGGCGCGCCGGATGGTGCAGAAGCCCTAGCAAACACATTCAACATCGCATTTAAAAAATGCGAAGAGTCCGACCCTGGAACAGGAAAGGCAGGATATGGATCCGCACCTTCCCGAGGTCGTGTCGGAGGCTGCGGAGCCGGGGACGGCGCCCGCACAGGAGAAGCCACCCGACCTGGAGAAGACTCCGTACCCTCAGGAGACATCGCTGGAGCCGGTGAGTCTTCATGTCGCGAAGATCCCCTCGAAGCCGGCGATATCGGATCCGGAGATGGGACCGGCGACACTTGAGGAGATGGTGAAGATGAAATAAAGTCCTTCCTACGAAGTCGAACAGCCGGAGTCGGCGACCTCGACTTCGAGACCCTGGACTTCGAAGATCGGTGTCGAGAACCATGCCTCCTCTTGGACTTCTTATGTTTCTTCGACGTGCGTGAAGACGAAGACTTCTCCGTCTTGCGACCTCTCTTCTCCTTTTTGGCTTTAGCCATGAATAGCTTAGCCTCCCGTTCCTTGATGGCTTTCGGGTTCATTTTCCTGCAGCTCCGACATTCCTCGACGTCGTGATCTGAGGAAAGACACCAGAGGCAATCCTCGTGCGGGTCAGTGATCGACATATGCCCGCCACACTCTCTGCAGGGTTTAAAACCAGTCTTCCTCGAAGTAGCCATCAGGAAACAACAAGGATACAAAGTCTTTTCGCAGGAAATGGAGAGCCCTAGAAAAAAAACGTTACGCGTCGACGGCGCGGAAAAAAGGGAACTGACGTCAGCACGCCGACGAGGTCTTCTTATGGCTCCGATGACGTCATACGGGGTCGCGAGCGGAGCCGTGCTATTGTGACGTCCTCGTCGACGTGGGAGAGCTGGGAAAATAATTTCCGCGGAATTGCTGGCGCAAGGGGTATTCAAAAGGTGAGGAATCCACAGGCAGAAGTATCCATCAGAAATTCACATTAGACTATTCCCTACTCTGAAAAAAGGACTGAATAAGACCTGGGAATTATGATACATAGAGACTAGGAAAACATCCTCAGTGACAATTATGGCTCCGTAGTGTATAAACTAGGCACGCAAATACACCAGTGGATTCAGCTTCCATTTTCAATGTCCAGTAGCAGAGCAATATTAAAAATGGTCGTCATGCCCAAGATTTTGTGCTTGTTTTTGAACATCCCTATCTCACTGTCACAGAGTCTCTCTAGATCTTTCATACAATAGATCAATAGATTGGTGTGTGCATGATGCCAGGTGCAATTGTGCCAGAAAATCATGACATGGACACTCGCCAAGGGAAGTGAGGATGTCGTGTCGCTGACTGAGACATACTACTTGTCTGCGCAGACCTTTAATACTGGTACCACCTCAGCCACTCATAGCACACATGGATGCAGAGACTTACAGGATGGAGGCAGCGACCCTCTTGATCTGTCTATATAAACTAATGCCAGAGACGGTTTTCACACCATTGCAGCATAGAAGAGGGCATTGCAAAGAATATGCAGCCATGTAAATATACCCTAAATGTCCTCACCACCGGCGCCCCCTTCTGAACAATCTAGCACTGCCCCTGACGACTGACAGAGTGGGGAAGGACTCTCTAAATAGACACCACTTAACCGAGCTAGGACATATGCACAAAGATTACATTTTTCTGTCGCTTATGCAATTTAAAGACAGAGGTCATAGTCAAATCAACGCTTTGGGTGTTTTTATCCATTACCGATTGAGGCATGCCATCAAATTACACAGCCACAAGAATTCATCCCACTTAAAGGTTGTTAATATCGAGTTCAGTGGACAGCTTTACAAGCTCTCTACCGGCAGTCTTATTGCGGGGAAAAGATCTAGCTCGGAGATGTTCACAAGTGATCTTATTGCTGTTCCCAGCTGGAAACCATATCAATGAACTACAGACTCAAGTTATTGCAGTTTAAATGTTCACTTTTCAAATATTTTACTAATTGTATAAATTTGATAGCAGAAGGTCACAAAAGTTCCACTGCTGAATCCAACCTCAGACGGAGTTCTTCACTGGCTTAGACCTGTCAATATTTTACTAAATTCTGGGTGGCAATATTAGTGGGTCAGACATACACAGATCTCAAGATGTAGCCATATTGGTGTATGTACCTAAAGAATGTACCTTATTTTTGATATGCAACTTCCACAGCTACAACTACTACTACTACAGCTTGCAAATGGCGAAATAGGCATTCAGTGGATGAAGAATCCACATCCTTCAATGGCCAGGTGGCTCAGAAGTGCTGCCAACTGTAACGTAAATGTGGGGGCATTCTCTGCCATACAGCCAGCGGCATCAAGACCCAAGGACACGTGCGTCAAATGATATTACATTGGAGGGGAGGACAACAAAGATGCTCTGCAATGTCAGCTTTGTAGCCTGCACATCATTGACGTTGAATGTGTGGGGTACTCAGCCTTGCGTTTGTAGATGAATGTACCATATGAACCTGGAAGATTACGATTAGTCAGTATGCTTAATGTTGGTGCCATGTAATATGTTTCAAGTAACAACAAAAATTATCAACAAATAAATACATAAAATAAAATACATTAACATTAATTGTAAGTGCCTTCTGCATCTGTTTTGTCATGAAATTATTGTGGCAAATCTGTTTTAGAAGGTGTGTCTAACTGTAATTTCCTTATAATAAGTGGGATTCTGCAATCCCTGTATAAAAACCCATTTATAATTTCTTTATGTTAGGCGACTTGTGAAACACCCAGTCACATATTGTGAAGAAATGACGAAGCTGCTCAACTGTAATAACTTATTACAGTTCAGTTCTGACGTCACAATGCTGCTGCAAGAGCCAGCAGCCAGGGCAAAAGCAGGTTAAGTCACAGAGCATAATTAAAGCAGCTGTTTAAAGGAAAATAAAACATTGCTTTTCTTGAGAAGCAGAAAAAGAGATATTTATGGCAACATGTTTTTTTAAGGCAATTATAGAAAAGTTACAATTTTTCTCCATCTTTCTACACATTCTGAGTTACTGCATCTTTTTTTTTTACACACTTATTTAATTGGATTCCAATATCTTTTTACAACAAATATCTAACAGCTTTTTTAGCATGTTTAATTTTGCACTAGGGATTTTTTTTTTTTATCCTTCATGTTTGCAAACATGCTCTCTTTTTCATATGACAGAGGTATGCACCAAGGATTTAAGTGGTTTGTGGGAAAGGTGATGGTGTGACCATGTATTATGAGGAATAAAGTACACCCTGCAGTACATGATAAGGATATTGCAAGTCACCTCAGAGTTCCATCACCTTATAAAGGAACTCTGGCCCTCATTAGGATGTTGGTGGGGAGGCTACCAACATTAGGAGGTTGGTGGCAGGTCCAAACGACATTCAGGATAGAGGCCCGACCATCGCATTACGATGCGGTCGGTTAGACCGCAATGGTCGGAAGGGCAGACTGACACCTCCGACAGGCTCAAGGAGCCCGTCGGGGCGTCTTTCGGACCACAATTCCTACAATGAAGGTGGTGCCTGGGCATGCACCGCCATAGGGATTACGATGTCCATTTCCCACAGCATATGGAAAGTTTGTCAGAAAGGGACTTTGGGGGCCCCTAGCAGGGCCCCCATCCGTCATGGGCCTCCGCTATGTGGCCGGGGGGCACATATGGTGCCCCCCCCAAACATCCAGGCACCACATGGTGCCTGGCACACGGTGCATGGATGTTTAAAAATATCCCTTTTATTATTGCGGCATGTGCTGCAGCCCTTTTCTCTGCAGCAGCACAACCTACAATAGAAAGAGGGATGTTTCCGACCGTCTACACGGTGGTCGCATCATAATCTGGAGGGTGGGACCTCCGACTATCTGTCGGCAGTCCTACTCCCGCGTCCGACCGCCATCGTAATAAGGCCCTCTACCTTCCGCGTCGTTCCTTTATAGAGTCATTGTTTTCCTCAGTGACTTGCAATATCCTTATAATGTACCACAGGGGATATTTTATGCCATATATCATAGAAGATCTACTGTGTACATTGGTAATTTGTCTTATATATGATGTGCACCTTTTCAAAGATTTTGGTTATTCCTTTAGTCACTGAAGCTTTTCCACCCCCAATGCTGAGCCCTTTTTATGTCGCTGTTTCTGGCGCTCCGTGCTCATGCCTACATAACTTTTTCCCACAAAAGGTATCCAGGCCCACTTTGCATCATTTTTACCCACATATTTGGGTATTCTAAAGGTACCCAGGGTTTAAGCATTCCCCTTTAGGGAACCAAGAAAATAGCCAAAATATAGCATTTCTTTCATTTTTTGATGAAAAATGTGAACCAAGTGCTTTGCAAGAAAGCGTATGTTTTTTTTCTAAAAATGGCATCAACAAACGGGTTTCTGTGGTAAGATCACCATTTTCCAGCTTTCAGGTACAAGGAGAGGTGTGAAAAAAAAATATATATATATATATATATATATTTTACCACAGTTTTTGCAATATTTTTAACGTGGTAGTCGATTTTTTGCTATTTTTTGTGGCTTCTACCTATTTGCAGTTTGTGGTGGAAATAGGTGTGAAACTCAAGTGTGAACAGGGAAAGCTATACATTTCTGACAAGCAAGCAAAATTCCACATTGAGCACTTGCTGAATGCCTCGATAAGCAAGTATGATAGCTCCCTTTCAAATTATGTGCAATGCTTTTTAGAGAAATTGCCGCAAGAGGATAAGCAAGATTTTCATGCTGTCCTTCAGAGGGGTATGGTGGTTTGCAGCCAGGTTATTAGTGCTTCCGCAGGCCTGTCTGATCTAGCAGCTCATGGCTACTGATTTAGTTCTTGGCTTCACTTGACTTGCAAGAAACCTGAGCTGCAACTGCAGATCATGCATCTACCCTTCTCAGCAAATGCTCTTATTGGATCTAATTTTTTTGATGGAAAATAGAGAAGGGACGCTAAAAACAATGTGCCCTGACAAAAAATTATACGATACAAAGTGCCATAACAAATCTTTTGATGTACATTTCTATTATCAGAGACTTCAAATCCCTCAGTGGCCCCAACTACAACATCATCAGCAAAGACAGCCTTATAGCCAATAAAAGTCTGTGAAAGGAAGAGGTGGCCATCAACCTTTTTTAAAAACTCAAAAGTAGTGAATCCTCACTTACCCCTTCTCAGTTACGCACTATGGCGGGTGGAACCATCATAATCATTTTTAAGAGAGACAGAAAATAATAAGAGATAGATGGGTGCTGAATATTTTGCAGAATTGCTTCAGGTTCAAATCTCCTCGAGAAATTTCCCAGAGAAGATCCTCCCAATTCCATCATGAGCACCTTCAACACGACATAGACACCTCATGGGACAAACTCCTAATTGAAGGAGGTCCCTCATTGTCAACAAAGGATACTGAAATAAATTTTTCATTAATTACATCAGTGTGACTGGATGCAAGACATAGACTTTCAGAATACCTATTTTCACAGTTGTATGGTCAAATATCAGAGGCAAAAATATTGAAATGCATAAATATCGCCAGAAAAATATCAAGGAAAAAAATATCATCTTCCTATACTTCGTATGTAAAGGACAAAATATTGGGAAAACATACAGACGACCAAAATAAGGGCCTGATTACGATGGCGGTGAGACCGCCACCGACAGGCTGTGAGTGGCGGTCTCACCACCATCGTAAGCATGTTTTCTGCCCGCCACATTAGGATGGCGGGCGGCGGGGTGTCAGTCGGAGAGACCAACCGCCACGGATCCGAAGGGCTCAAGGAGCATGTCAGACCGTCAGAGGGCACTCCGATCCCTACAATGGTGCCGCCTGGATTATGATGTCCCTCCCCACGAGCCGTAACCCGCCATAAAAATGCTGTCGGAAAGGGACATTGGTGGCCCGTAACGGGCCCCCTTTTCCCCCTAGCCCTCACTGTTGGGGTTTGGGGGGCACCATATCCCTGCATCATGTGGCAGGCACCGCATGGTGGGTGCCTGCCACATAGTGCAGGCATATGCATAATGTGCGTTTTTCGTACTGCGGCGTGTGCTGCTGACAGCAGCACATGCCGCAAATCAAAAAATACACTTTGCGCCCACCTTCAAGGAGGTCGCATTGTATTTCGGGATATGGAATCGCAGACAGCTTGTCGGACAGTCCCATCCCTGATACGATGGCGGTCGGACATAAGTCCAACCGCCATCGTAATCAGCCCCTTAGTTCACAAAATAAGAAATATTTCAACATTTTAATATTATACGTTATCTTTTAAAAATATGGTTTATTATTACATTAAAAAACAGATTACAAAAAGGTATAACACACAAATATAAAATAGTAATAAATAAACAATAAATCAAATGTAAAAAATAATAAATATATAATTGGCAACATAAATAAACATTAATAATTAACTAAACATACTAATATTTAACAATAAATAAAAACACTACCCTAAATATTAACCATACTTGTTTACAATCAAATTCTTAAAATTAAAAATATGCATTTATTAAAAATAATATTACTTTGAAAAATAGGAACACAATTGAAAGAATTAAAATGCATTTTATAATTAAATTAAAAATCTTTTAAAATGAAAACAAAACATTCACATTAAAAAATAACGCTTGTAGGGGTAAGATTTAATATCCCACTCCAACGTAAACAACTGTAGGGAAAGTATTGGACTTTTGAAGGGTAAAATTCACTATTTGCAGGGAAAGTGTTGGACTTTGGAGGGTCAGATTTACTATTCACACTCTAACATAAACAAGAGTAAGGAAAGAGCTGGACTTTGGAGAGGTCAAATTTACTACTCCCACTTCAAACTCAGCAACAGTAGGAACGTTTTGGAGTTTAAAGAGGTCAGATTTACTGTTCTAACTCCAAAGTAAGCAAAAATAGGGAAAGCGCTGGACTGGACCACCTCCTTCCTCTCCAGCAGAACCCAGAGCGTCCGCCTCCCCCCTTTCCAATCCGAAGCCACCGAGATCATCTGCGGCGTACCCCAAGGATCATCCCTCAGCCTGACATTGTTCAACATCTACATGGCACCTCTCGCTCACGTCGCCCGACTGCACAACCTCAACATCATCTCCTACGCCGACGACACCCAGCTGATCCTCTCCCTCATCAAGGACCTCCTCACCGCCAAAACCAACCTTCACGAAGGAATGAAAGCCGTCGCCGAGTGGATGAAGATCAGCTGCCTGAAGCTGAACTCAGTCAAGACGGAAGTCCTCATCCTCGGCTCCACTCCCTCGGCGTGGGACGACTCCTGGTGGCCGACCGCACTGGGAGCAGCACCAACACCCACCGACCACGCACGCAACCTAGGGTTCATCCTCGACTCAACACTCTCCATGACCAAGCAAGTCAACGCCGTCTCGTCCTCCTGCTTCAACACCCTCCGCATGCTCCGCAAGATCTACAGGTGGACCCCCACCGAAACAAGAAGAACAGTCACCCAGGCCCTCGTCAGCAGCAGGCTAGACTACGGTAACGCCCTCTACGCAGGAGCCTCAGCCAAACTCCTGAAACGACTACAACGCATACAGAACGCCTCCGCATGCCTGATCCTCGACATCCCTCGCCACATCCACATCACACCCCACCTAAAAGACCTGCATTGGATGCCCATCAACAAGAGGATCACCTTCAAGCTCCTCACCCACACACACAAAGCACTCCACAACACCGGACCGACATACCTCAACAGACGACTCACCTTCTACACCCCGAACCGCCAGCTCCGCTCCGTCGACCTCGCCACCGTCCCCTGCATCCGAAGAGCGAACACCGGCGGCAGATCGTTCTCCCACCTCGCTGCCAAAACCTGGAGCACCCTCCCCATCCTCCTACGGCAGACCCAGGACCTACTCACCTTCAGGAGGCTACTCAAGACCTGGCTATTCGAGCAGTAGCAGCACCCTTCCCCTCAGCGCCTTGAGACCCTCACGGGTGAGTAGTGCGCTTTACAAATGTTGTGATCGATTTACTGTTCCCACTTCAACCTGAGCAACAGTAGGGAATTTGTTGAATATACCCATTGCTCACACTAACTGAAGGATACAACGAACAGTGGCCCGTCACCAAGGATCGACAGAGACAGGAGTATCATCCGGAGGGAACTGTCCCAGCTATTGGGACTAGCCCAGGCTGAACTCATACCAACTTAGGCAGAGAAAAGGAGCTCGGCACCCCAGGTGAGTTGAGAGCAGCTAAGTCGAGCAACAGACAGAAGAGGTGACTGGAGTGACTGTTCCATCTCCCAGAGCTGAGTGTCAGTGCTTGAGAGAGTCTATGTCAAAGGGAGGGGCAAGAAAGCGTGGACTGTGGTATGCTGAATTACCTGGCCTGGAGGAGCAAAGCCCACTCTACAAGACGAACCATTGACACCTGGAGAGCCAAATAGGCCCGCCCTGGGCCTTGAGAAGACCCACATGAGCCGCATATATAAAAGATTTTGATTGATGACTCAGATGAGGGCTGAGAATCAGGGCGATGACTGATACACATCAGCGAGATAGTCCCTGCAGAGTAGAGAGAACTGTGAAATAAATGCTGTGAACACAGTACAGAGTAATGTAGTCAATCAATCAATCAATCACAGAATTTGTAGAGCGCACTACTTACCCGCGAGGGTCTCAAGGCGCTGGGGAAAAAAAAGGGGGGGGGGTGCCGCTACTGGTCGAACAGCCAGGTCTTGAGTAGCCTCCTGAAGGTCAGCAGGTCTTGGGTCTGTCGTAGGCTGAGTGGAAGGGTGTTCCAGGTCTTGGCGGCGAGGTGGGAGAAGGATCTGCCGCCGGTGGTTGTTGTTCTTCGAATGCGAGGGACGGTGGCGAGGGAGAGGTCGGCGGAGCGGAGCTGGCGGTTGGGGACGTAGAAGAAGAGTCGTCTGTTGAGGTAGGCTGGGCCGGTCTTGTGGAGTGCCTTGTGTGCGTGGATGAGGAGTTTGAAGGAGATTCTCCTGTCAACGGGGAGCCAGTGCAGGTTCCTCAGGTGGGGGTGATGTGGCTGTGGCGTGGTACGTCGAGGATCAGGCGTGCGGAGGCGTTTTGTATGCGTTGCAGTCGCTTGATGAGCTTGGCCGGGGCTCCCGCGTAGAGGGCGTTCCCATAGTCAAGTCTGCTACTGACGAGGGCCTGGGTGACTGTTCTTCTTGTATCTGTCGGGATCCACCTGTAGATCTTGCGATGCATGCGGAGGGTGTTGAAGCAGGAGGAGGAGACTGCGTTGACTTGCTTGGCCATGGAGAGCGTTGAGTCGAGGATGACTCCCAGGTTGCATGCGTGGTCGGTGGGTGTCGGGGCCGCTCCCAGTGTCGTTGGCCACCAGGAGTCGTCCCAGGCTGAGGGGTTGGAGCCGAGGATGAGGACCTCTGTCTTGTCCTCTGTCTTGTAGTGAGGCCATCCAAGTTCTATAACAAGATGCGAGTAAGTGATGTGGACAGGCTACGAACTGCAAGATGGCCCGCTCTAACCAAAGAAGTATGAAACCTCGCTCTCCCCATGTCGGGCAAAGGACAGCGACTAAACAATCAAAGCTCCACTCATTCATCGAGTTGGGTGTAAAGGGGTCACAGGCACTAATATAGAAATCACAACAATCAATAATGGTCCGATCAGCACAAATAGTATCTCTTGAGGTGCGTTCAAAAGGGGGAGATACACCCTACTTCCCCAACCATCAATCCCAGATTGAACAAAACAATTCACAATTTTTGAAGCACACGCCTTTCCAAGTCAAATAAAAGTATAATGCAGTTTGAGAAAACATGAAATGACATAGACTGTTGTTTCTTCTTTGATGTTTTTATTCCTTCCACCCCCTTTTAGCCAACGCATTTCGTCGTTTGGGGGTAACACCCCTACGACTACATCAGGGCTGGAAATAATACAAATACCAAGTTTGTAATACACTGAAACATTACACAAATTGCTATAGCTCAATGCATGCCAAAAAGTCGCCCTGTGCAAGAAAATCATATTCATTCAATTATATACCTAATTTTGTGCACTGTTTAGCAACATACACCATTACATCCATGGTTTTCAAAGTCAAGTGTTTGGTGCCTAATTGGGAAGTTAACTCAGTTTGAGAGGTTTTGGTGTCTGCCACGATTCATTCACCATTCCAAGATGGCGCCCACGTTTAATCACGTGAGCGCGGAGTCCCTTTTCTATCTTCTTGCGTTTTATAACTTTAAACAAACGCGGGAGAACGACGCTTTACCTGTTTTCTGGTACAGTCGCAAGAGGACAACAGGTTCGCTATATTCAACCAACCGAACTACTAGGTGAGTCGGATGACGTGAATGCAGAGTCTGAATATTCTTTATTTTCTGATTTACAGGTTTCCCCGTATTTCGGGGACCTATCTTAACCTACGGGAGTGTAAACTCTCCCAAGGGATTTGAAATAACGCACTGCGGTAAGCATTGTTCTCGGCATATTGAAAGGGACATTACTCCTAATACTTGGGGTAGATAGTTCTACTCATGGCAATTGATGTCTTTTTTGCAGAAATCGACAATTTTGATTATTGGGATAGCAATTATAATTTTGATGGATATTTTTACTCTGGATACAAGTTCTCCTTGATGTTAATTCGCGTCAGGAGGTAAGCCCGAATTCTGGAAACCAGTGGAATGTTGCAGCTCTAGATTTAGCATTCCTTTTGTGATACATTGTGCCTCATGTTTCATTACACTATTGTTTTCTTGGTTCTCACAGATCTTGACTTTGACTACATCCAATACCCTAAGGTACAGCATGCCTCCCGGGCCCTTTTTTTTCTTGGAAGTGTGTTTGACTCACGTGTGGTCAATAATTATAGTTGATTACAAATCACGGCTAGAGTGTGTGATTCACAACACTATAGGGGCATTACAGATACGGATGACGCAATTTGTTTAGTTATCAACAATATGTCATCATGTGTATATATATATATATTTTTTTTTTAACTAGCATGCTTTGCCTGAGCCGTAGAATGCATTAGGCACCAAACACTTGACTTTGAAAACCATGGATGTAATGGTGTATGTTGCTAAACATTGCACAAAATTAGGTATATAATTGAATGAATATGATTTTCTTGCACAGGGCGACTTTTTGGCATGCATTGAGCTATAGCAATTTGTGTAATGTTTCAGTGTATTACAAACTTGGTATTTGTATTATTTCCAGCCCTGATGTAGTCGTAGGGGTGTTACCCCCAAACGACGAAATGCGTTGGCTAAAAGGGGGTGGAAGGAATAAAAAACATCAAAGAAGAAACAACAGTCTATGTCATTTCATGTTTTCTCAAACTGCATTATACTTTTATTTGACTTGGAAAGGCGTGTGCTTCAAAAATTGTGAACTCCACTCATTCATCGCTTGCTCAGAAAATACAGATACCCCTTGCAATCAAGATGGGGAAGGTGGAAATCCCCCATAAAAATGACTAAAATAGTGCCTGCATTGTCCAAAGAAGACTTGCAAGGCTGCCTGGCTGATCTAAATAACGACTTTGCTAAAACATTAACCAACAGGGATCCAAAGTGATTTGATGGTGTCATCGGTTGTCCAGATCTGGTACAAGAACGGGACAACTTAGCGCGTATGATTTTGATGAGGATCCTACTGAAGGAGAACTAAGATTACACGTAAGAAATTTTTCCTCACATGAGAATCTAATAGGGAAGTGAGGATGCTCAATATCAACAGGTGCAGACATTACTTCCATGATGTCTGACTAAACAACACCTGTCTCTGGGTACTTAAATTTTGGAGCCCACCAGTGAAGTATTTCTCACTCCTTAATTACAAAAAAGCAAGTGCTCCAAGTGGACCATCTGGTGTCTCCTGAACAGACCCACTGAAACTAAAGATCGGAGGCCAGCCTTAACCATTAACTCTCCTTAATGCCACTCCGCAGGAGCAACATAAATAACAAAACGCATAATATCCACCACTGCATACATTAGAGAATCGCCATCTGTTCCAAGCTGCTTATTGTTGTGAATACAGATGTTTGTTTGAGAGATTTATTTGGGTAATTGTTGCTTTTTTGACAGCGTCATTGCTTTTACTCCTCTGTTTGGGGTTTTTAATTGTTTTGCAGTTTCATATTTTCCAAAAGGGGCAAGTTTGCAGTAATTCTAGACCCCTTATGATACGCCTCTGACACCTTTAACCATCTGCTCAATCTCTTCCCAATAGTGGTATCTATCATAACAAGAGAGCAGTCTGGCTTAGTTGGCGATTCTTCACTGAGTGGCTGACACTACCACTGCCTACTTGCATTCTGCATCTATCCTTTTGCTTTCCTTGGTCAGAGGAAAGAAATCTCCAGTTGCCTGGACGCAAGCATGTTTTCTCACCTTTAACCAGAGGATCTGATTGGAAATGCCCTCTGATGTACGTATAGTCATCAAGGGTGGGCTTATTTTTTTTCTCAACCCTGGGGTGATGACATGTACACATGCACTGGGTCTTTAAAATGTTCAATGCTACTCTTAATCATGCTTTTAAGCATTGGTAATTATTGAATGGACCTCTCTATATTTGAGAGCATCTCCACTAGAAAGTTGTCCTCTTCTTCGACTAGACTACATGAAGTTATACTTTAGGGGGGTTACCTGCCCTATTAATAACAGCATGATACACCATGGTGACTTCTCTGAAAAAGGCTTTTACAGGTTAGGCCTCAGTGTTGTTCTGAGGGGGGTCGCTGTTATAATCTTCACATTGGATACCTCCCTCCAGGTGGTGGTATCTCCAAATTTGGATCCTACATGTCAGAAGGTCTCCCCTGATCGCAGTCCATGTGAAAAGTGTGGACAGACTACTGAAGTGAGGAAGGAGGTGGTGATGTCTGTGTTTTCTGTAGAGTTTGGGAAATCAGAGGAGAAAACTGAAAAGCCTCTTCCCTACATTTCTTTGGAATCTGATAGAATTGTAATTACTCCGAGATCTGCTCCTCAAAAATCAGCTTCTTTTCCTCCAGGTGGTACCGGCTGGGTCACTCAACTCAGATCTCGGCGTTAAGATATTTTTCGGAGCTGGCTTCAGCATTCATTTTGGAGTCCGTTTCAGAGTCGATTTTGACTCAGGGGATGACTTGCTGGAAACTCGGGGTGAGCACATGTCGTTTGGTACTGAGGGTTTGAGCCCTTCACCAAAGGTTTTTAAGGAGCAGAGGAGGGAGCAGGGGGTGTCTCTTGATTTTGAGAGTTCTCAAAGCCAGGAGCTGAACCCGAAGGTCTGTGCCTTTTGTGGTTAGACTCAGGTCTCGATGCCCAACTCCCTCTGGAGTAGTGCTCTGCCTCTTGCTGGGAAGACTTTCGAAGTCAATCCCCAGAGGGTCTATCCTCAGTTAGGGGTCGAGAAATAGTGGCTCTAGGCACAGTCTCTGTCCTGGCCTTTGAACAGGCTGTGGAGTTATAGCCTCCTTCTTGACTTCAGAGCCCTCTGATGCCAAGACTTCAAGGCTTAGGCTGGTGGTATTGTCCATGGGCCCCCTCCTTCTTCATAAGCTACCTCGATGTCTTCGAAACTGAAGATGTCTCGTATGTTATTGGAGTCTCAAGGCTGCATGCTACGCTAAGCCCAGCAATGCTCCCTGTGTTATCTTAGTATCTTTTTATTTTTAAACGTCTTTCAAGCACAGCAGGTAGACTCTTTGAGCTCTGGAGACAAGCAGAGGTTACAGACCAGGGGCCGTATTAAAGAGAGTGCCCTGGGGATGCAACGGATATTTGTGCCTGCTTTGCACACCCCCGGGGCACTTTGGTATTACAGAAGGGGCCGCAGACGCTTGTGCAACCCCTTCTGTAATACCCATAGCGCTGGCACACATAAAGCGCCAGTGCTATCTTCACCGGGCGTTCCCTCATTTGCATGGGGGCGTGTCCCATGCAAATGAGGGAATCCCTTTGCCTCTGTACCTGTGTCGTATTACAGACACAGGCGCAGAGGCAAAGCAGCGCTCAGGTGGCGCACTCACAGTGCGCCGCGTAGAAGGTGGCGTACTGTGAGTGCTCCACCTGAGAGCAGACCTCTGACGTGGAAATGGGGTCCCATGGACCCCCTAGACATCCCCTTGCAGGCGGGTGCAGTCGCTGACTACACCCGCCTGCAAGGGTATCTCTTAGCTCCTTTAAAAGTGCAGGCGGGTTGCCGCCTGCACTGTGAAAACACGGAGCGGCTGTAAAGCAGCTGCTCCGTTTTTTTGCCAAATGCAATGCCTCCAGGGCAGAGCGAGTTTGCGGCTGCCTTGGGGGCAGTGCATTCATCATAATAGGGCGGATTGTCATTGTTTGCCCCGGGCACACCTTTTAAAAGGTGCCGGCAGCAAACAATGAAAATGGGCCTTATATGTAATGCGGCCCCAGGTGGTGACCTAAGCACAGGTATTTGGTATTAAACTTTGGGCAAAATTGGAAATACTTTTTCCACCATACCACTCCCCAAAAGTAATTCTCAATATGATTCCTGGCAAGGAACCCCTCCAATGAAGTTCGAAACTGAAGAGCACGTTCACTAGTCATCCGATGGTGGATTCAGATACCCGACAACTGGAGCCAAAAGGAACGGGGAACTCATTGACGGTCTGTCTGGGGATAGAGTGATTATCGTGGGCACTGTGGGCTAAAGGAGAAGTTATGATATATCTTGAGACTGAAGACTTCTTCGAAGAAAAATAACTTGCAAACGTGCACGGCAAAACACTACTGGGCAGTAATATGCACAGCATGCATATCTACAGCAACATATGCTGCAAATTGTATGTGTCTCTAACTGAAGAGTATGGCCCTAATGCCACGAGTTACAGAAGAAACGTGTCCTGTGTGGTTTCCAAGGCTTTCAAGTGGTGACTGCCTTCTCCTCTCAGCATGGTTGAGAGACAAAGATTAGTGATGGAATAGGACACATGCAGGTGTCAGTTACCTCCCAAAGTGAGTATGTAATTAATTTAAATTTCTATCCCTGTAAAGGTGGGAAGCAGGTTAAAGGAATCTGCATATAATTGCCAGAAAATAACTAGTACAAGCATTCCATGGTTATAGAAAGAGTTTGTAAATATTCCAGAGAAACTGACAGAGTTTTGAGTGATAAGTCTTTTAGAGGATCAGAATATCTTAATGAATACAGAGATGGAGCAACTGCTTGAAACAGGCGCAATTATAGAGATCCAGTAACAGTCAAACATGTTTCTAAGTACTTTTTCTTCTAGAGAAGAAGGCCAAGGGTTGGAGGGTTTTTTTAACCTGGGAGAGTTAAAACAAATTTGTGGTGTAACAAAAGGTAATAATCCACATTAGACCATAGGAGTTTCGTGACAACCAAACTATCCCCGAAACATACATGGACATATGACATATCAGTTTTTATATATCACAAACCCCAGATTATAATTCTGTGTGATGGAAGAGATCACAAATGTCACCCATGAATTAGGGAATGGGAAAAATGTATATACAACGGCCCCCTGAGATTACACGTGTGACCATGATCTCCAAGATAAGCAGTTTATAAATATTCAGTAGACACTGGCTGTAAATCCCATGTTTACATAAAATCATGTGATAGATTGGTACCTATGCCCCAGAATTTCCTGTGTGTAGAGGATAAGTACACACAGCCATCATGTACCCCAGGGTAATATTGGCCCACTAGCTCACCGGGTTAAAATGTGGCCGGACAATTTTCAAATTACAATTTCTTATTTTCAAATGTCTCACCTGGGACTGTTGGTGTGCACTGTAGAAATCGTCCAAGTTGAATTCACCAAAGTCGCAATGCAGGTTCTGCCTACACAATTCACATCTTTTCACTGCTTCCAACTGTGCACCTGCCATATGAAGGACAGAGAAGGAACACAAACAGAAGGTGAGCACACTTTCAGCGAACCACCTGTGTATACCATCAGCCCCAATTCCCACAAAAATAAATACTTCCATACAAGTGCAGGCCTTCTTTGTTTCACAGATGGGACTTCAGAAAAAGGATATCATGCTCCATAGACCACAGAGCAAAGCAGACATAGCATTAAGAAATAGCCAGCTGGGCTACAGGGAATGCTTAGCCCTTCTGCCCTTGCTCATTATCAACCTGTTGCATTGGCTAGTCTGTTACCGAAGAATACAGACAACATTTTAGCGATTTACGTCTGTGGCAATGACTTTCATTTTTATAAAACATGGCCATATGTTCGCATTTGTCAATTGTGCTAATAGGTTACCTATTTTTAAAATATTAACTTTTAATCTTTTATAGTCTGGGTTAATGTCAAATAAAGACTTTTTCACTTCTCGAAAAAGTGGAGGATTTGATGTCTACAAATGCAGAGTCTCTGGCAAGTCGGAGGTAGTCTCCATACAAGTCTATGCTTGTGAAGGTTATTAGAGGCACATGCATACAACACATCACAGGAGCGCGCAAAACACTATAACGGAGCATACATGAGAAGGAACGGGCGCTAGCTGCACTAACGCAAGCAGCTGACAAAAATGAAGCCACACCTGCCCAGGTAGCGAAAGCCAAAACTGCATACGCGGAGGCACTGGCGGACCTCCGTAGATATAATTTTAGGGCGTACGCAGCCAGGATGAATTGGGAGGGGGCTAGAGCGGGCGCGCTGCTGGCATGGTTAGTGAAGCAGGACACGACTCTCCCACCGATAACGACGATACGCGACAAAATGGGCACCCTAGTACACTCGCAAGCTGCTATACTAGACGTGTTCTGGCGACACTATGCGCAGCTCTATGCAGCCACAGTCCCGGAAGACACAGACAGACTCACCAGATTCCTAGATGCACACCCCTTGCCCCGCATTACACGCAGCGATCGAAAAGCTTTGGACGAACTGATAACTGCAACGGAGATTAAGCAAGCAATGCAAGCGCTAGCCACATGTAAGGCGCCCGGGCTCGATGGCCTTCCATTAGAGTTTTTCCGAACCTTCGCCGCGCAACTGGTCCCCCAGCTAGCAAAACAGTTTCAGGCAGCATTAGATACGCGCGAATTACCGCAATCCATGTGCGAATCGGTTATAGTTTCATTCCTTAAACCTGACAGGGACCCCCATCAAGTAGGCTCATACAGACCAATAGCGCTGCTACCAGCAGACTATAAAATATACGGGAAAATCCTGGCAGACAGATACGCTACAGTCCTCCCAACGCTGATCCATCCGGATCAATGTGGGTTTGTGCCGGGCAGGAATACTTCCTATAACATAAGACGCTTGTTCCATGTCCAGGACCAGACCCAGGGTCGTTTTCCCCGTGCGGCGTTTCTGGTTCTGGACCTGGAGAAAGCCTTCGATACCCTCCTCTGGCCATACCTTTTTCGAATACTACTAAGGATAGGAGTGGGACCCCGGCTGTTAGCATATACGAAATTAATATATTCAAAACCAACTTCCAGGGTAAAACTCGGGCAACATATGTCGTCATCATTTCCCATACTTAGAGGCACGCGTCAGGGCTGTCCGCTTTCCCCCCTACTCTTCGCGATTGCAATGGAACGGCTCGCGGTTCGACTCCGTAAAGAGGGGGAGAGATGGGGCATCCCTGTTGCGGATACTACTCATGCGGTCTCCTTAAATGCGGATGACGTGCTTATCTATATCCGTGATATCACGTCAGATCTCACTCCTATACTTAATTCTCTACAAGAATTCGAGGCAGTAGCAGGACTTAGAGTCAACTGGTCCAAGTCGACAATATACCCACTCTCAGACAGCCTTCCCCCCAAGATAATACGGTTGGGCGATATAGAGGTATCGTGGAGTGCCCAGATGGTTCGATACCTTGGTATACGATTATATCACACGCCACAGGACATATACGAAGGAAATTACCGCAGAGCGATGGCCGGAATCAGATCCTCCGTAAACTTCTGGAAGGATCTTCCCCTGGCTACCATTGGGAAAATCTCGGTTGCCAAAATGATTTTGGTCCCAAGATTATTATATTACTTCACTAATCTTCCGGTGATTCCCCCGCGCTCCCTCTTCCGTGAGTTGGACACCCTCCTCGGCACCCTAATCTGGGGATCGGGGCGTAGACGTATTGCCCGAGCCAAATTGCAGCTGCCCTAGGACCAGGAAAGGATGGGTGCCCCATCCTTTGAGGCATACTTCCTCACAGCCCAACTCCAATGGGTGTCAAGATAGACGGCGGGTCGAGCACTAGGGGAAACAATCACAAATACAGGACCAATTCCTATTTCCACTATATATCGCATGCTGCTGCCCAGGGCGAAACCCTTACAGGTATGTCCTCTCCAGGAGACAGTAGCGCGCGCTTGTCTGAGCCGCATACACAGAATGAAACGTACAGCCCCCATGTACTCCCCCATCCTACCACTGATAGGATTCCCCAGAGGCCGTGTACATTACACAGAGCGGACGCTACAAGTGTGGACGGAACACTCAATTACGGAGGTGGGCTCACTCTATGCGAATGGGCACTTACAAACATTCGCAGAAATGGCGACGGACACGGATCTCCCCAGAGGGCAATTTCTGTTACATAGAGGACAGTCGCCGGATGTGGCACACAATTGATACGGAACCACCCACACACCCGGTGCTACACACAATATTGCAAATGGGCCCCGGGCGGCATCTGGTGACCTGGATATATAAAGCAGTGCGTGCACTGAACCCGCCCACTCTGATGTCCCTCTGCGAGAAATGGGAGGCAGAGATACAGAGACCACTCCACGATAAGGAATGGGAGCGAGCGCTGGAGTTCCCGAGAAAGGTGTCCCGCAACTACCGATTCAAAAACATACAATTGCACATATTACACCGCGCCTACCTGACCCCCGAGAAGCTACAGCACTACTACCCCGATACGCCATTCACCTGCCCAAGATGCCCAGACCCCAATGCGTCTTTCCTCCACATGTTCTGGGACTGCCCAATGCTTGACGCCTACTGGACTACAATACACGCCACCCTCCGCACTGTCACAGGGCTTACAGGCATTATACATGGGAGGCTTGCGTATTAGGCGTAACCAAACGCCAAAAACACCACAAGTGGAGGCGCAGTTCGCGTCCTTAGCACTCCTTCTAGCTAAAAGGGGCATAGCGATGCACTGGAGAACACCTGAGGGACCACCGATAGCGGCCTGGAAGGGGGCGGTCAGCAAATGGGGAGCCGCAGAAGAGGAAGCGCTCAGATCAGAAGAAATCAAGGGCATCCGCAAACACCACATATCCATGCAATGGGCAATGTTACTCCATTCCTTTAAACAGGAAACAAATGATACGCCAGAATCGCAGAGTGTTAGGTCCCCCACAGACGAGACGCGTAATGAAAGGACCAGACAGAACTCTCCAGTAGAGTAGACAGATAGCAAGGCCTATAGACAAGAATACGGGATGTGTAGAGCACCCCCAAACGGACATTCCCGCCTTGCACCAATGCCAGCGCAGGTCATGCACCATTTAAAACGACCCCATTGCTCGGCCCGATCAAATCACAATATCTCAAACACAGTGTACCCCAGTTATAGTTACCCCGGTTGAAAAGTTTAGTTCCACACTGAAAAGCCGACAACTGTTATACCACAGCATCAGCACAGCAGGTACATGCTAAGCTCACAATACATACCACAGGTATCGATCTAAGTAGTCATGTTTTGAAATGTTTTATACTCTCATAGCGACGAAGTCACCCGGATGATGAAAATATATTTTGCTATGAATGCAACAGTTTACTGAGTGTTATGATGAAAACCTGTATGATATGTACTACACAATTGAACAAAATGGATGTCTTGTGTGAAAATAAGAAATACCAATAAAAATATTTTACAAAAAAAAAGTCTATGCTTGTGAACCACGCCCACTGGAGGGTTTGTAAGACCCGATTCATTTTCTTAGCTTTCCAGATCCACAGGCTAGATACACGGTTCCAACGGTCAAGGGAAATCTAACCGGGGAGGTGTGAAGGAGCCCAACCTTTTGACTCAAGTCAGTGACACCCAACGTGGGCAGTGCAACACTATTTTCCATGGAGATATGACAAGATGGAGACTGCAGTGACATCTGATGTTGACATTTTTAGAAAGAAGTCTAAATCCTCAGCAGTTTGACGGTATATCTGACAGGGATCGTGTGTTCTGATGACATCTGATTATGTTTGTGCAGAGTTAGTCCATTTCACATGAAGTGGGCAACAATGTTTGAATCACTTACACTTGCACATGTGGGCAAGTTCCACTCCTTCATGGCAACGAAATGTCAATATTGCATACACCTGGGCCAACAGAAGGCCTGGTCTGGTGGCAAAGACGCCACCTGGAGAAGAGATGAACACTGAGAGAACAAAAGGCGGATCATTCTGCCAGCAATCTAGCAAGAGCCAGCAGACGAGGATGCTATAATCTAATCTGCCTAACAGGTGACAAATATTTACCACAACAAACCTCAAAGATGGGTCTACAGAACTTGTTGCAGTGAGCTGAATTCCTAAGTATTCACTTAGATGGCAGTCAGAAGTTTAACAATGGATTAAGAAACACCAGAAAAGTGCCTGCCAGGGTATTACAGAAGAAACCCCACAAGAGAGAGTAAATGAGCAGTTCAGCTCCAGAACAAATGAAAGGGAACCTCATAAAACCTTTGTCAATCAATCAATTAATCAGGTGTTTGTTAAGCGCGACTACTCACCCGTGAGGGTCTCAAGGCGCTGGGGGGGGGGGGGAGGGGGTGCAGGTTCCGGTCTAGCAAGGAGGGGGTCTGTCGAAGAGCCAGGTCTTGAGGTTTCTGGCGAAGATGGGGAGCGATGTTGTCTGTCTGAGGTGGAGCGGAAGGGCGTTCCAGGCTCTGGCCGCGAGGAAGGAGAAGGAGCGGCCTCCCGATCTGGTCTTTCTGGTGCGGGGGACTACGGGGTAGGAGAGCTGGGCTGATCGTAGGGTCCTTTGGGGTGAGTGGAATTTGAGTCTGCTGTTCAGGTATGCTGGTCCGGTGACGTGGAGGGCCTTGCGTGCGTGGGTGAGGATCTTGAAGGTGATTCTAGCCTCGATGGGGAGCCAGTGGAGTGTTCGCAGGTGCTGGGAGATGTGGCAGTGTCTTGGTAGGTTGAGGACCAGTCTTGCGGCGGCGTTCTGGATGTTTTGTAGCTTGCGGGTGAGGTTTTTGTTTATTCCGGCGTCGAGTGCGTTGCCGTAGTCGAGTCTGCTGGTGACGAGGGCGTGAGTGACGGTCTTTCTGTGCTCGGGGGGATCCATTTGAAGGTCTTACGTAGGAGGCGGAGGGTGTGGAAGCAAGAGGATGCGACAGAGTTGATCTGGCGGTCCATTTTGAGCTCGGAGTCCGGGATGATTCCAAGGTTGTGTGCGTGGTCCGTGGGGGTGGGTGGGCTTCCAAGGGCGGCGGGCCACCAGGTGTCGTTCCAGGCGTCGGGGTTAGGGCCCATGATGAGTACTTCTGTTTTGTCGGTGTTGAGTTGTAGGCAGCTGCTTTTCATCCATTTGGCGACGGCTTCCATGCCTTCTTGAAAGTTGTGTCAGGCGGTGTTGGGTTCGTTGGATAAGGAGAGGATGAATTGGGTGTCGTCTGCGTATGACACAATGTTGAGTCCGTAGGTTCTGACGATGGGGGCGAGCGGAGCCATGTAGACGTTGAAAAGCGTGGGGCTGAGGGAGGACCCCTGGGGGACTCCGCAGGTGGTGGGTGTAGGGTCCGAGAGGAAAGGGGGGAGTCTGACCCACTGTGTTCTGCCGGAGAGGAAGGAGTGGATCCAGTCGAGGGCCTTGTCCCGGATCCCTGTGTCGTGGAGTCTGCGTATTAGGGTGCAGTGAGAGACTGTGTCGAACACCGCTGAAAGGTCGAGGAGGATGAGGGCTACTGTTTCTCCTCTGTCCAGTAGGGAGCGGATGTCGTCTGTTGCGGCGAGGAGGAGAATGCTCATTGAGCAGGAAAGGAACAATCCTGCAGGCGTACTGCTACTTATAAGCGTGAGATTGAGTTGTTTTTTTTCCCACAAAGTAATTTTATTGTTGACAGTCGACACATGCCTGATGTCTGAAAGAACACCAGTATTACATATGCAATTTCAAAAATAATGATATCAACATTTCCACAGTTTCTGTAGCGTCTTATATAAATTAAACATTTTACTAAAAACCTTACTATAAACATCAACAATAGTGCCACATTATGTCTGCAGATAAAGCAAGTAAGTTTTATATATACGTGAGTCCCAGCCCTTCATGACAATAGTTCTAGATCTGTACCATGTAAGTCTCGGTTCAATACAGTCATTACAATTGTTCTTCAATAGTAGCGTCCGGGGGAACAGGTTCTAAATAGAGCCCTCTGTAGTTTGCCCACCTCTTCCAGATTTTAAAATGTTTCTGGGGGCATCCTCTCGCCCTAAAGACAGGGATTTCAAGGCCCGTTATGAAGTCTAAGCCCTTTTTCCACACCGCCACTGACGGCGGGGATTCATCCTTCCATGCCCTAGCGATGTCTCTCTTTGCCAGGGTTAGGCCAAGGAATAGCAGGTGATGTTTGTATCTATTGCCGCCCAGGCCCTCGGTAATATGCAGCATGACCAGTCGCGGAGAGAGCGGAATGTCCCACCCCAAAACCTTCTGACAAGCACGTGGTCACCCCTCCCCAAAACCTTGACAGCGACGTGCACTGCCACACCGTGTGCAAAAAGGTGCCTTCGTCTGTCGCACATCGCAGGCAGTGCGGAGATGCGATCAGACCAGCACGCCATAATCTATGCCTGGTGTAATAAGCCCGATGTAAGTATTTGAATTGGATGAGTCGCAAGCAGGCCGCAATCGCCGCACTACGCGGGGACTGCAGGGCTTCCACCCAATCATCCTCGTCCAGGGGACCCAGGTCTTGCTGCCACTTATCCCTAGCTTTGTGTAGTGTTGTTGGTGTATTGTTAAGGAGTGTACAGTAGATCTTGGTGATCTTATGGTCTCCCAGCTCGCCCATGAAGACCTTTGCCTCGATGGGGTTAAAATCAGGTATACCTGTCTGTTGTGTTAAATATGGGGAGAAGGCATGCCTAAACTGCAGATATCTATAAAATTGTCCGCGAGGCATAGCATATTCTGTCTGAAGTTCCTGAAAGGACCTCAAATTTCGACCATGCATAACTGCCCCCACTGTGTCTATGCCGATAGCCTCCCAGCCACGAAAACCAGACAACTGTATCAGCTGAGGTAGCTGTCCGTTACGCCATAAGGGCGTCTCTCTCGTAAGCCTCCCCCACCAGCCCATGGAACGGAGCGCATGTTTCCAGACCGTGAATACCGTTCTGGTTGCGGGTGGCAGAGCATTAAGTGTGGATGTAGAATAAAGCGTCATGTGTAATGTGTTGTTGCCCAACAACCAGCGCTCAACCGCATACGCCGGGTCTTGACAATCACCATACCACCAGTCATTAAGGACGAGAAGGTGCGCTGCCGCGTGGTATGCCTGTACATCTGGGGTGGCGATACCACCACAGTATGTGGATTGGAAGCAAGTCCTCAATGCTACCCGTGCCGCGCCACCTCCCCAGAGGAATCGTGCTAGGACAGCATTTAGTTGTCGAAACCACGTCTGCCGTATGAAATATGGATGATTTTGGAGCCGATATAGGAGCCGGGGCAGGGAGACCATTTTAAAAATGGCGGATCTGCCAAACAGGAACAAAGGCAGGTGGGACCACATTCTGGTCTGATCACCCACCTGTGCCCACAGCGGGGCCAGATTTCTATCCCATGCGAGAGTCAGTGATGCTGAAAGAAACACCCCCAAGTATTTGAATCCATCCTGGACCACCTCGACTTCTCGCGACCATTCACCCAGTTGAACGCCACCTCGCAGTGGCCAAAGATAGGACTTGCCCCAATTCATGTTACAAGCCAGACGTCTCACCAAAAATTTGCATGATTCTGAGAAAGCGTGGGCCAGTCCTATCGGGGTGTGTGAGGAAGAACAATACGTCGTCCGCATACAGTGCTATACGGTCCGAGATCCCCGCCGCCCACTCAAAACCACGGACCTGCGCATCTATTCTAACCCAGGCTGCCAACAGCTCCATGGCCAACGCAAATAAATACGGGGAGAGAAGACACCCCTGACGTGTACCTCGTCCGATAGTAAAGCATCGAGAGATGGAGTCAGCTACACGGACCGAGGCCGATATGTCAGTGTATAAGAGACTAATGAGATTCAATAGACGGGGGCCAATATTTAAGCGGCCAAGTAAAGCAAAAAGATAGGTCCAACTGAGGGAGTCGAAGGCTTTGTCAATGTCCACAAGAAGGAGCGCAGCTGGTCCCTTAAGTCGGTCTACAGCCGCTATGGCATTGTGTGCACGCTGAATGTATGCCGCGTTGCGCGGCCAGGCATGAAGCCGGCCTGGTCTGGATGGACCAGGTCCGTGATATGGGTAACCAATCGATTGGCGATTACCTTGGCCAGCAGCTTAGCCTCCACATTAAGAAGAGATATCGGGCGATATGACGAGTAATGTTCCGGGGGTCGACCCGGCTTTTGGAAGACAACTATTTCAGCGTGCCTCCAATCCAACGGCAATCTACCGTTCTCCACGGCCGCCTCGAGAGCCGCAAGGTATGGATTCAGCAGCTGAGAGTGGTATTTCTGAAAGAACTCGCATGGGAAGCCGTTTCGACCTGGTGCTGTCCCCGTCCGCATATCCAGCAATGCGGTGTGTAATTCCTCCACCGACAATGGGGCGTTGAGTGTCGCACGCACATCGTCAGAGAGGGTCCGCGGAGGGTGATCATCAATCAACTTCTGAACGAGTTCCGCAGGTACTGTCTCGCTGGGAGCATATAGGTCGGCGAAATACGTGGCAAAGCAATTCGCAATGTGCGATGGGTCTGTAGAGATTTCCCCGCCCGGGTCGCGTACACTCGGGAGGGTGCGCGGACGCAGTGTCTGTTGACATAGGCGATGTAACAAAGCACTGGACTTATCCCCCCATTGATAAATCCGGCTGCGAGTCGCGAGCCAGTAAAGTTGAGCTTCATCCAGGAGTTCACTAGCGTATGATTGTTGTATACTTGATAGCTGCCTGCGCCCAGCACTCGCATTCTCTTCTTTACTAGAGCGCTCTAAGTTAAGCAATTGGGCTTCAAGCTGCAGTAATCTCTTGCGTCGCTGACGGCGTCTCGGTGCGCAAAAGGCAATATCCGTGTCAGGATCGCCCCGCTCCGGCTGCCGTCGGCGCACGGGGCGGGGCTTGAAGGGAGTTAAAGCCCTGCTTCCGGACGGGAGGAGTGCTTCGCGTTCTAGCTTTCCTAGCATTCCTATCCCGTCCGGAGTGTGGTTGCGTTCTACTTCCGGGGTCACCGCGGTCGCTGCCGCATCCACGAACGCCTTACTCCTCGCTTCTGGGGCTCTGCAGATCCTCCGTGAGCCTTGCGGACTCGTGCAGGGGTCCGTTAGGTAGCTTTCTCTGGTCATCTGCTTATTATCCATCCACGAGCACTCAAATCCATGCAGTAATGCGCTTTGCGCAGTGAATGAGTGGCAGACGTCTGTTGTGTGTGTTTTTTCCGTATATCGTCTTACTCATGAGTTGGGGCCCTTCATGAGCATCTGCATTTCTCTGTAGGGAGCATAACATTTTGTTTTGGCATAATTTGTACTGAGCAAAAAGGGGGCTCTCCTGATGTAAGGGGGGTTTCCTGTATTCACAGTTACTCCTGAGGTTTAGGAGTGTTTGAGATTTATTGAACGCTGGCAGTTCAGTAGCTATATATATATCTCGTAGCTCAGCAGGCACCAAGATACGAGATAGGTTAGCCCGCATGTTTTGCACCTTTTTGATTGTCCTTCCTCGAACTGACACTTGGCAGTCAGTCGCTATTATTTTTGGGCTATTTTTCTTTTGTCTACACTCCCTCACTGGTAAGCTTCCATCTTATCAGTTAATTACCTTTGCTAGACATAGTGCTTTGAGTAACACTTCTCTACTCTATTTAGGTAGTGTCCCATCAGAAGCTCTGGTTTTACAGGTTGTGGACATCAGTGGAAGAGGGGAAGCCAACCGGTAGTCATTTCTGCTTTCCTTGTGGTATGGCAATGTATGGGGGATGTTATTTGTCACAGTATACAGTTTAGAGTAGATCATTGATGATACTTCTGTTCATAGGATCACAACATCTCCAGTGACGACTTCTTGCTGCCCCGGTCGTGCCGAGGGGTTCCTTCTCCGGTGGTCCTGCTGTCCTGATTGAGCCGAGGGTCCTGCTGCAGCTGTCTCCTCCCTTTGTTTCCCCTCTTCCCCCTATACACTAGCTTCGCTTTGAAATAGTTGGGCAGGCTGGTGGTAGTGGGAAGTTGGGACCTGTGCAACGGTCTCCTGCCTCTCGTCCCTGTGGAAACACCAGGTGAGCCGTGATAATCCGCCCCCCTAAGTGTAGGTTTCATCGCTTCCCATATGGTTACATGGGAATTGACCGTGCCCATGTTATGTAAAAAGTAATCCGTGAGGGATGTGTGAATGTGCAACCTGTATTGTACATCCTGCAGCAGCCATGGCGACAGTCGCCACCGGAGTTGGGCACATCTAGGATCTAGGGATATTTGAATGGAAACTGGTGAGTGGTCTGACAAGACCCGGGGCAAAATCCCCGTAAACACCAGTCTGTGGGCATGATCTGTGGAAAGGAAAATGTAATCAATGCGAGAAAAGGACTTGTGCATTCCCGAAAAGTACGTGTATGCTTGGTCTGTGGGGTGTAGTGCCCCCCAGGAATCGACCCACCCCATCCCCTGAATCAGTGGCAATAATCTAGAGTCTCGGGCCGTTGTTGCCCTCCCAGCGGCATGCCATCGATCTCTAGCCGGACATAGTACATCATTCCAGTCACCCCCAACAATCGTTAGGCAATGAGGAATTTCAGTCCATAGTACTGTTAAGAGCTCCACCATGTTCCACGCTGGGGGCATAAATGCTTCCCAACACAAGGGGTTTCCCGTACAGCATACCATAGACCACCACAAATCTACGCAGAGGGTCCGACCACGTCTTACAATGAGCGAATGGGATATTACGGTGTAAGGATTGCCACCCCGCGGGAACCTCTAGCAAACCCTGCATGATAAACTTGCGCATACCCAAACCTAGTTAGGCAGGGCGTCTTGGTGCCCATGAGGTGAGTCTCCTGGAGAAAGAGAACGTCCGCCCTGTACCTCTTGGCTTGCTGTAGTACGGCTCCCCGCTTGATCTTATCAAGAAGGCCATTAACATTCCAGCTAATGAGCCGAAGGTCCTGACCACCAGTCCCCATCGAGCTCTGTGTCATGGCTGACATTAAGGCATATGGACAAACATCGATATTTGAAAGGCGGAGACAACCCAGTAAACACGTATGCAAAAACAAACAGTGGCACTAGTAAAGCATAAGCAAAACCCAAACATTACCCAAGCAACCCCCCAACCCCAATACCTCATAAACGCTGAAGTATCTGTCGCGGCAGAATGTGGCCGCCGCTCCCAACGGGGGGCAGCAGTAGCACGCAGCCAATGGATCCCCAATTCGAGTCCCCGGCACATGGTAAGACCTGTGATCAGGGAATCTATATACAGCTGAAGCCTGAATATTCATTACATCTATATTGCAAATAGTTCGTATAGTTACAGAGTCTCGGTGGCGCATCAGTTAGGAGGCCGCAGGCACCGTCTGATCGGCCGACATTCGCCTCCGGGATTTGTTACGATTGTGGTACCGCTTCTCGGAGCGTGATTGGTGCCGCTGTTTACCGTCTGCATCCGGTGATCCACGCCTACTGCCCCCGGATGAAGAGCCCGAGTTCAGTCGGGGCGGAGTATGCAGTTTGATCTTCACGGTTTCGTCCATCAAGGGAAATACCTCCTCTGTGGTCTCGAAGAAATATGTACGTGCCTGATAAGCCACTCGCAACCGGGCCGGATATAACAAAGAGTATTGCAGCTGAAGACCCCGGAGACGGGCCTTAGCCTCGACAAAGGATTGTCAGCGCTGCTGTACCAGCCTAGTATAATCTGGAAATATCATAATGCGCTGGGAGTCATAGAGAAGGGTATCCTTTGTTCTAGCATGCTGCACGATAACATCCTTGTCTTTATAATTGAGAAACCGTGCTATTATTGGGCGGGGACGGGCGCCGGGCGCCGGCTTTTGCAGTAGCGCACGATGAGCTCGCTCGATTATGAAACAGGGAGAAAGAACATCGGATGGGAGCCACTCCTTGAGCCACTGAGTAAGAAAGTCTGCCACGTTATTTTTCTCACATCCCTCAGGAAATCCAACAAAGCGGAGATTATTTCGGCGGGAGCGCCCCTCCCCATCTTACACCCGCGCCGCCAGGCCCCTGGTGAGTGTCTCTAATGTTGTTACTTTTTTCTGAAGTGTGCCCACCGTGTCCTCTACGGTCGAAATCCTGGATTCTGTTTCTGTAATGCGCTGTATTGCATTTCGAAGGTCTTGCCGGAGCAACATTACGTCGGAACCTACAGCACCTATCTTGGCTTCCAGCGTTTCCCTAGACTGCGTTATCACTGCCAACAGCGCCGCATTATCTGGCATAGTCGCCTCTGTGGTGCTTTGTACAAATGCCGGGGCTGTCGCTCCGGCGTATTTATCTATCGTGCTTTGTTTGGAGAAGGCGCCGGGCAACTTATCCTTCGCCATGGTGAGTCGTGATGGGATGGATGGCGATTTGGATGTGGGGGCGCAGTGCTCTAGTCGCACTACGTTCGATCAAGTTGTAGTGTCAGGGCAGCCAGTGTATGGGTTTCAGAGAGGGACTCGGCTTGGGGAGGCCGCCGCACCCACAAGCCGCACCAAATCTCGTTTGACCGCTTCTGTGAGCTGGGCACCCCCACCTCCCCTAGTGGGCGCCTCGTCACAACCCCCTATGTCAATAAATCAGATGGGCGTACTGCCCAAGGAAGGCCTCCACACAGGGATCCTCCTCTGCCACCAGCAGGTGTTTCATCTGAGGCCCAGTCCGTCCCACACTGCTCTATATGGAGGTTTCTGTGTAGGCCTCTCACCCCTGCGCTCCCACTGCACAGCAGCACCTCACCCAGTCAGTCGCAGCAAGTGACAACAGCCTCAATGTCTCCTCTCAGCCTTTCACGCTCCTGCGGTAGACTGGGCCAGTTCAGGATATTCTCGGTGGGGCCGAGTCGGGCCTACATACATATGCCAGCCTCCTATGCTGTTACAGCAAACAAATGATGGACGGAATACTGACAATGCAAACATTCTCCCCCAGTCAAAAGATCTGGGTTAAATCCATCGTTCTTTTGCCCACTACGCCACCCCAGTTTGGACCCAGCCATATGCAAATCAGTCTTGACCCTGTGCCCCATGGGAACAGTCCAAACCGAACTGCCAGGCCAGGTCCTCCCTGGACCGGAAACAAGCATCCTGGGACCGGTTTCAGGGTATGTCACCCTTCTTCAGCCAGGCTAGCTTGAATACAGTGGCACAGTGAGCAAGGGACCCACGTCTGGGCATACCCATCCCACTTAGGGCAAAAGTGTTACAGCAAACAAATGATGGACGGAATGCTGACAATGCAAACATTCTCCCCAGTCAAAAGATCTGGGTTAAATCCATCGTTCTTTTGCCCACTACGCCACCCCAGTTTGGACCCAGCCATATGCAAATCAGTCTTGACCCTGTGCCCCATGGGAACAGTCCAGACCGAACTGCCAGTCCAGGTCCTCCCTGGACCGGAAACAAGCATCCTGGGACCGGTTTCAGGGTATGTCACCCTTCTTCAGCCAGGCTAGCTTGAATCCAGTGGCACAGTGAGCAAGGGACCCACGTCTGGGCATACCCATCCCACTTAGGGCGAAAAGTGTTACAGCAAACAAATGATGGACGGAATGCTGACAATGCAAACATTCTCCCCCAGTCAAAAGATCTGGGTTAAATCCATCGTTCTTTTGCCCACTACGCCACCCCAGTTTGGACCCAGCCATATGCAAATGCGCCAGGTATGCCCAGACGTGGGTCCTGGGCTCACTGTGCCACTGGAATCAAGCTATCCTGGCTGAAGAGGGGTGAAACCCCGAAACCGGTCCTAGGATGCTTGTTTCCGGTCCAGGGAGGACCTGGCTTGGCAGTTCGGGCTGGACTGTTCCCATGAGGCACAGGGTCAAGACTGATTTGCATATGGCCAGGTCTAAACTGGGGTGGCATGGTGAGCAAAAGAATGATGGATTTAACCCAGATCTCTTGACTGGGGGTGAATGTTTTCATTTGTTCTGCATTCCGTCCATCAATTGTGTGTCTTTGCTTTCTCGCCCTAAGTGCGCCAGGAATGCCCAGACGTGGGTCCTGGGCTCACTGTGCCACTGGAATCAAGCTATCCTGGCTGAAGAGGGTGAAACCCCGAAACCGGTCCTAGGATGCTTGTTTCCGGTCCAGGGAGGACCTGGCTTGGCAGTTCGGGCTGGACTGTTCCCATGAGGCACAGGGTCAAGACTGATTTGCATATGGCCAGGTCTAAACTGGGGTGGCATGGTGAGCAAAAGAATGATGGATTTAACCCAGATCTCTTGACTGGGGGTGAATGTTTTGATTTGTTCTGCATTCCGTCCATCAATTGTGTGTCTTTTGCTTTCTCGTCCTAAGTGCGCCAGGTATGCCCAGACGTGGGTCCTGGGCTCACTGTGCCACTGGAATCAAGCTATCCTGGCTGAAGAGGGGTGACACCCCGAAACCGGTCCTAGGATGCTTGTTTCCGGTCCAGGGAGGACCTGGCAGTTCGGGCTGGACTGTTCCCATGAGGCACAGGGTCAAGACTGATTTGCATATGGCCAGGTCTAAACTGGGGTGGCATGGTGAGCAAAAGAATGATGGATTTAACCCAGATCTCTTGACTGGGGGTGAATGTTTTGATTTGTTCTGCATTCCGTCCATCAATTGTGTCTTTTGTAGCCTCCTATGCTGTGGCTTAATCCGGTCGCCCAGTCGTATTATGGGCGCCAAGGCTCACTTCAGGGCGGCCGCCCCACTGCTACGGCTCGACTGGCCCTTAAAAATTCGCCTATGGAGCCAAATGTGGGATCTCAGTACGTCCGCTCTCCAGAAGCACTGCGCCCCCCCAGGGGCACAGCGCGGATCCAGGGCCTAAGCTGCACATTGAGGCCGGGCTAGCCTCTACTTGCATCCGGCCAATTCGTGGAGGAAGCCTCAACGGAGCCGATTCCAGCAGGGGCGAACCCCCCAGGGCTGTGCCACGCACGCCAGTCACCTCCCGCCGCGGCCCGGTCTGACCGCCGAATCTACGGGATCGTCGGCCCCAGCGCTCACGGCCACACACAGCCCGCAAAGGCCTGGCACCACTGAGGCACACCCAGGCGCCTGTCTCGTTTCCGGGTGTCGCACTGCGACCCGAACTGGCCGCCAAAGCCCCGACAGCCCACGTCAAGCCCGCTCAGACACTGACCGCCAAGCCAGGTCTCCGACGGTGCACACCAACGAAGCCGTCGCTGGGATCACCGGTAGCGTGTTTCGCCACGGGCCGTCCGCTATGCCGCCGGGTCCCCTCCGTCCAGTCCTGATTATTACGCCATCGAACCCCGCCGATAACTGCACAAGGTAACAGCGGGCACCAACAAAACTCCAAACAATTTAGAGGATATGCGGGAGAGAGGATTAATGACGGATTATTGTCAGGCTGTGGGAGCTCTGCTAGGGCGCGTCCGCCATGTTGGACCGCCGAGCCACCGCTCCCGTGAGATTGAGTTTGAACCCTAACTGTCTTGCTGCTACCCTCGATGAGCCAAACTTGAAGAAGAAGAAATATTGTGGGGCATGGAGCAGCATCAGGAGAGGGCCACATAGAAAACAAACTAAAATAGGACATGGAGAGTTTGAAGATCAGCCCGCGTCCATGAATACCTCTCAAAAAACCAAGAGGTTAGTCCTGAAAAAGACAGCTCAGAGGAAGCAACCCAAATGAAAAAAACCCATCAATGTACATTTCAAACTGGTGAGTCCAGAAGTAAAAGGGCAACATTGAGAAACCAAAGGGACTGAAAAGATCCCTACAGGACTGTGAAGGAGTCACAGGTTTCACAATCCCTTAATAACTCTCACAGGGGCGTGCTTAGATAACAAAACGCAAGTATAAAACAGAATCAGTCACCGGTGACAAACTTTCAAGGGCCTCGTTTAAGGTCGGGAGGACTTTCTCAAATGCAATGGTGGCAGAAGCCCCACCTTCACCCCAGCAGCGGCCCATCCACCAAATTTAAAATGTGCTGTTAGTGCAGCAGCTCTTTTTCACCTAAAGTGCTTCTGTCGACTCTTTCGCAAAACTACACAATGCTGCTTTCAGAACCAGTTCAGAGACCACTGAGGAAACAGGGTATACAGGTCCACAGCCCTGGGGGTTGGTGTCTTTTACCAATAATTTTCTGAGGTCTGTCCTACTATGGAACTGCAAACTGGGCATCAAGTATACCCTTTCCACACTTGACTCTCAGGGCAGTGAGGGTGAACCTTCCAAGCCTTCTCAGGGACACTATTTTGATTCAAACAGTCAAACAACAGACAGGGAACTTTTGATAGTTCATTTATCTTTTTGACAAAACTCAGCAGGTAGAGATGATGCTGGCTACAACTGAAGCACCCAAAATTTGAAGTGTGAAGAATCTGCATCAGGCTATCATCAGTCTTCTGGAGTGGCGCTCAGGGGAGAGACAAAAGGGGTCAGGCTCTGCTTAGACGAGTCTCTCTTCTTGAGCAAGATGGCGGCTGCTTAGCTCTAAACGTTAGCTGCTCCCCCAACCCTGAATGTTAGTGCCGATGCTTGACGTCACCTCTTTCCTGGATTGTGCCACTCTCCATCTCCGTCGGCAGCTCAGTTACACTATCGGACTGCTGCGGACAGGCAAGACTGCCTGGAGAGCCGCACTCGCCCCTGACAGCTTCCGCGGCGTTCCTTCCTGGTTCCGGCTTCCGCGGACTGAAAGCTCAACGATGCCACCGAAAGCCAGCAAGCAGCCTAAGGAGCGGGCGGAGCCTGTGGGGTCAGTCCCTGCTAGCACCGCTGCATACAGCAAGAAGCTGCTTTCAGCGTGGATAGCAGAGGAAGGCACGGGGTCTGCTACAGTGAAATTTAATGCTGGTGCAGAGGGGCTGAAATCGGACCACCCAGGAGTACAAGGGGCATCGATAAGCGCTGAAGCCGCAAAAGAGAGACAGCCTTCTATTCCGGAACTCTTCTCTGGTAAACTTGTGGGTCAACTCCAGAGGGATCAAGGTAGGTCTGCTGCCTCTGCGCTCCTATTAACTGCGCCTGCGAAAGTAGGGGTTAACTCCTCGAGGGGGTCTGACAGCTCATTAGATGGCACTGTACAAAAAGAAAATGACAGTGGAGAGAAAAGAGAGCCAACTTTGGAGACGGTAGAGACTAGAGGGGTCAGGGCACCGGGGTCAGGGGTCAGAGTCAACCATTCTTTCACTACCAGATGGGGGATTGGGTGGGGGTGAACCCCCCGGGAGGGATATGAGAGACCCCTTAGAGAAAGTCCTAGGGCAAAATGCGGCAATGCAGAAGGGAGGATCTCCGGAGGGACCAGAGAAATTCTTTTCTTTAACGGATAAGTCGGACCTCTCCGGCTTCAGTGAGGAACTGACGGACGACAATTCTGCCCCAGATTCATTAGGGGATAGCCCGACTGGGGGGAAGTTGAAACCATCAACACAAAAGTGATTACCCCTCTCAAAAAGGCATAGCGAGAGATCAAGGAGGGATGATAAAGAGCCGGCAGCAGAACTAAGTATCACTAGACAACTGAAGTGGGACTACTCGGCAACTCTCCAGGTGTATAGCGAGAATGAGGGCGAGAGATCGGGCGCACCGCAAGGGGGACCTCCAACAGACATGAATCCCCCAGTTGCTCCCACAATGGATACAATCTACTCCATCCTGAAGCAGATGCAGTCTGAGTCTAGAGTGGAGCATAAAAAAGCCCATCTGGCTACAAAGAAGATTCAGGGTGCAGTACGAAAAGTAAATAAAATTTGCTCTAAGATGGCAGAGCAGATCACTGCAGTTGAGGAAGAGGCAGAGGCAGCAGTAGCCGCCGTGGCAACAGTGGAGAATCGGCAGAACCTACAGGAGACCCAGCTAGTGGATGTAATGTGGAAGCTGGAGGATTTTGAGAACCATCAATGCAGAAACAACTTGTGGTTTCTCGGCCTTGCAGAGAATGTGGAGGGAAGCGACATCAGATCCTTCATGTTGAAGCTGCTGAAAGGAGCCTTCCCCAACGTTGCCCAATGTAACTGGGAATCTGAAGTTTAAAGGGTGCACCGCTTTCCTCTAACGCTCAAGAAACATCATCCTCAACAGGTGGAGAGACCTAGAGCTATCCTCGTCTATTTTTGCAACTTTCTCCTATGCCAGGCTATCTTTGATAAGGCAAGACCAGAAGCAAGGAAGTCATATGATGGGCATACCTTCTTCGTCCGTCCAGATTTTTGCCATTTGACGGTGGAGAGGAGGTGGCAGCTCCGGCAGCCATTTTCCTCTTTTCAGCGACTCGGCTGTGAAGTGTATCTGTTAAGTCCGGCTCGCCTCAAGATCATCCTCAAGGGAAAGACACGAACATTTGTCTCGGAGGTTAAAGCTCAAGAATACCTGAAGGAGATCACCAATGAGACTGGACTGAGCTGATAAACCCCTGGACGCTACCCTTTCTGTGTGGATGGAGGCTCTTGTTTGCTTGTTTATTCTTTTTCCTATGTGTATATCTTTGGCTTTCTCGGATGGGCCACTTAGGCTTCTGGAGAAGGTATTTTTTTTCTTTTTTTGGGAGGTCACTGCCTCTTCCTGTCTTTTGCTTTTCTTTGGGCTTGGTAGGGCTTTGGTGGGGTTGGAGGGACTGGGACTGGGTCGGGGGGTAGGAGTGGTTTGTTGGTAAGCACCATCACCAGGGTCAGAATTGACCCTTTTGCTCGTGGCAGGGGGTGGGTGGCCGGGCGGTGGGCATTCGTCAGAGAGGGTGGGGCTGGAGGGGGCCTCTTTGGGAGACTGGGGGGATCAAAGCATTTTGTTGGGTTGTGTTTGTGTGGGCAGGTGGTTGTTAGGTTATATTGCATTAAAATAAAGGAGACTAGCTTAAGAATAGCCTCAATCAATATTTGTGGGTTGAATAATTTTCGAAAGTGGCAAAGGGTGAATTTAGACCTGCAGTATTTAAAAACTGACATTAGCTATCTGCAGTAAACACATTTTGAGTGGTCCCAAAAACATCTATTGGAATTTTCAGGATATTAAATTATCTCTAGGACTCTGCAAGGAACCCACACCTGCGGGTGGCGATACTTGCACGCAAGGGCAAGACTCGATATTCTAGAGCCAGGGCAGATAAATATGGTAGATGGGCTGTTGCAGAATGTATTTATACAGGAGGGTCTTTCACACTTTGCTCTATTTATGGGCCCGTCATTGACGATTCAACTTTATTGGACTGGCTTTGTCCTGAACTAGCCGGGTGGGCCCTTCCTCTGGTTGTCTGTGGAGATTTCAACATCAATATTAAAGGGAATGTTCTGAGGGCAGACGTAACAACTTATCAAGGACGCAAGCCCAAGGTTTTCCGGTCATCAATGCAGCTTGTGACTACCCATGGGCTTTATGATATCTTGGCCGATAAAGAACCTATGGATCCCGGCTATACATTTTTTTATCTGTTCCTCATCAGGTGCATGCGCACCTAGATTATTTTTTTATATCTAGTGGGCTGGTGCATGCTTCTTGAATATTCAAATATCCTCGGGTGATGTCTGACCACAACCCCTTAGAGCTAGAACTAGATATTCAAGCTTTCCCGTAAACTCATAGGGGCTGGTTGTTTGAGAGAGCTTTGCTGTTAGATGATGACTATGTCATGCATATGAGGAGGTGGATTCCAATATTTATGGCTGAAAACTTAGGGACCGCCCCTATTGGTATAGTATGGGATACATTCAAAGCAGGGGTTCCCGGAGAAACTGCGAGATTTAGCTGGATTAGATAGAAGGAGGAGAAGCAGCACTTGCAGGAACTCTATCAGGCTTTATCGCGGGCTGAGGTAGGTCTGGTGGATGCTGTTTCTGCCGGACTAGATATTAAAGATGCCCAGCTCCGGGTTATATTTGCTAAAACAGCAATAGGTGATATCTCTGCTAAGAAAGCGACCGCAAAATATACGGCTTGGAAGAACAAAACATACGAATTTAATGAAAAGGTGGGGCATTCACTAGCATTCCGTGCCCGACACCAAGCAACTTATGGGGATATTAAGCAAATACAAGACCCTGAGCTCGGACCGATCTCTGATGTAGGGGTGATACGCTCTGCATTCCAGAGATATTATCAACAACTATATGCTGAGGAGATTGCAGACCCTGGTGAGATAGAGTCATATTTAGATCACGAGGCCCTGAAAACATTAGACAGAGAGGATCGCAAGCTCTTAGATCAACCTATTTCGGCAGGAGAAAATACACTTCCAGTCTCCGGACTAGCATCTGGAAAAGCTGCAGGGACGGACCTTATCCCAGGGGAATGTTATAAAATTTTTGCCACCAGTCTCCATAAATATATGCTTGAGGTATTTTTTAGCTATTCAGAGGGGCACTCCTCCAGATTCATGGGCCTCCACTAAGATTGTGGTGTTCCCCAAAAAGGGAAAACCGGTACAGGAGTTAGGGTCATATCGACCAATTACATTAATCAATTGTGACACTAAAATCTATGCGAAAATCTTAGCCTCCAGGTTATCTGAGATCATAAAGATAAATTGTTTCACCTGCACAACACGGTTTTATCCCTGGAATGGGAACGATAGATCACATTCGTCGGGTGATTACGCTATTTGACGTGGCTAAAATCCAAGGAGACCCTATGGCCTTGCTATTACTAGACGCTGAGAAGGCATTTGATAGGGTCTCCTGGCCTTATCTATGGGCATTATTGGAGAGGAAGGGTCTGCAGCGGGAGTTTATTGGGTGGATTAAAACATTATGTATGAATCCTAGAGCTAAAATTTCGCTAATGGGTTGAGAATCGGAGAAAGTAAAGATCCAGCGGGGGACAAGGCAGGGATGGTCCATGTTCCCCCCTGCTCTTTGCCCTTTATATTGATCCTTTAATTCACTGAATCAAAGGCAATGCTTCAGTTTCACCGATGTCCAACAGTGGTTGGGACACTAAAATTCTGGCATAAGCAGATGATCTAGCTATTGTTACTCCAGATCCCACCCTAGCAGTAAAGGAAAATGAAGCGGAGGCCGATCGATTTGGCCGTATCTCGGGTTACAGACTCAATCGGGACAAAACACAGATACTTAAAAATTAGAATATGCGGATTGAGGATACACAGGTAGTATCGAATGCAGTATATTTGGGGGTTAATATTAGTGCAGATACGGATAAAGTGGTAGAGGGTAACTTAGGCCCACTAATTAATAAAACTAAGACCAAGTTGCTTAGGTGGAATAATCTCAGATTCACCTTGATTGGCAGGAGCAATCTAAATAAAATGATGTTTCTCCCAAGAATTTTGTATTTTGTTTAGAGCCATACCTCTCGAGGTGAATAACATATGGTTTAAGGTTCTGGATAGTCTGATCGGGAGGTTTTTATGGGTCTATGCCAGACCCTGGAGGATCTGAAGTTCCTCTCCTTTTCAAGAGAGCGAGGTGGCTGGGCAGTACCAAAAGTCTGGCTGTACTATTGGGCCTCGGTGCTGCAACAAATAATCCCTCTACTGTTTGGCCCAACTCAAGAAGCGGCCACACTCAACTCTACCCCGCCATGTTTTGAATTGACCCTCGGTGATAAGGTCCATGGATGTCTGTTTCGGCAATTAGAATTTGGCTATTTTAAGAAAGTTAGGTTCAAGACCCTATTCATTTTTGGACTAGTGTTTGGAAAAAACTTGGGATTGGCCGGTTTAGTTTTTATACTCCCCTCCAAGATAACCCTCTATTACCGGATATGTTTCATGATCCCCACATTAAGCGTTGGGGGAAAAATTATGGTTGATTTATTCTTGGGGATTTTTTTCGATGATACAGGCTTTACTACCTTCGAGTCTCTTAAGACGATTTTTTTTTTAGGGAATAATGAGTTCTTTCAATTTCTGCAAATCAGGGACTTTGTAGGGAAGAAAAGAGGGGGGAGGGGTTTAATAGGGTCAATCTTTTGGATCTGTTAGTTACAAGTAAGCCTTGGATTGGAATTATTTATAAATTATTAAATGATAGGATGGGGGACGATATCGAGAAGCACACTAACTGATGGCAGGGGGAACTACAAACAATAGAGGAGGACAGTCTCTCCTCTCTGGAATTAGCTCGATAAACGCTTTTATCTGCTAACTTACAGATACAACATTATAAAACCTGGTTTAACCTGTATATTACACCGGCTAAAATTAGTAAATGGGGCGGAATCTTCAGTACGAACTGTCCACGTTGCCAGGTGTTTGGGGCAGACCTGGTTCACATGTTGGCAGATGGTCCGGGTCTAGGGAATTTGAGGAGGGATATAACTCATTTCTTTGAGGCCAAACTGAATTTGCGGATTGAGGTCACCTCCCAAGTGATTTTATTAGGGGTTCAGGAACAGGAATCCTCTCTCTCGGCCCAATCCCCCTTTTTGTTCCTCGCCATGGCAGTACTCAGACTGTGCTTGGCGGCAGCCTGGCTCGACCCTGCCCCACTATCATTTAATCAATGGTTGGGCCGGCTAATTTCAGTTTATTACATAGAAAGGGCTGTTTATGCCCAGAAAGGTAGCCGATCTCGGAAAAGAGTGCTTCAAATCTGGTCTCCACTGAGGAATTGGCTTGAAACACTTGGCAAGAGCTAACCGACTTGTCATCAGGCTTGTGGTTTGGGGCTGTTTTACGGTATTGTATTATGATTTGAAATATCTGTGATATCTATATGTTGTTGTCGTCGTATATACATGTCTACTGCTTTCACCTGCTTGTTACTTTATCTGTTCTTTTCTGTATTCTAGCTTGGATGGGGGTGGGGGGACAATGGGTGGTTAAATTTGTCAAAACTCAATAAAGATTGTCAAAAAAAAAAGAAGAGTCCCTCTTCTTAACAACATAGTCTGCTGACTCTCCTCCCCTTCCCCACTATTAACCCGCATGAGACTGCCCAGAAAGAGAGAATCATCGCATCACCGCTAACAGATCAAAATTGAATAGCTAAGGCAGTCCTGTCTGCATCCTGTCACACTTCATTATCTGAAGGTACATTCTATAGTAATATTGTTGTGGGAAGACCAAAAGGTCAGATCTTAATGCCCTCACACACCTGTTAGGGTACCAAGGTTCATCATTGGGCGCTCCTCGTCTGGCCGGCGCTGCAATGCCTGACGGGCCTGGGGGCTCCTTGTCGGAGATCTTTTGATCCGAATACGCCGTTTGAGTGAATGCATGAGAGGGGGCTGTGCGAAAGTGTGTCAAGTGAAAGGTGCATACACTCAAACAGCGTATTCGGATCAAAAGATCTCCGACAAAGAGCCCCCAGGCCCGTCAGGCATTGCAGCACCTGCCAGACGAGGAGCACCCAATAATGAAGCATGACACCCTACTAGGTGCGTGAGGGCATTAAGATCTGAGCTTTTGGTCTCCCCGCGACAGTATTACTAGCCACGTGGTTTCACCACTTTGTGACCACTTGGCCTAGGAGGAACTACTCCTACCTTTATGGTCAATTAGTTTACTTCTGGGAGGAGCATAGGCATAGGACATCTGTAAATATCGAGCTCTTCATCCCCCTTGATATAATAGGTGCATTCTATAGCTCAGGAATGCCAGCAATACACTTCAACTGACTGGGGGAAAGGGCTGTAATACAGACTTCATTTTGTGCTATAAAGGGTATCCAAAATGGATCTCGCAGGTCTCTGCCGCCACACACTTACAAACAATATTGAGTCCTGCTACCAGATGTCAGTGCATGGTCTGGAAATTACATTCAAGTGGAACTGTACACGCATAGGGCCTGTTTAGCAGCATCAATCTGAAAAATGGTACACTACCACCACCACTTAATGTAAAGGCCCGAGGACAAGGACAGTAGCCTCATGTTGACCAGAGAGAACGTGCGGTGCACCTCTCCAGACCACAGAGCTGCCAGGCTCTGGGTTCCAGAACCATGATAAAAGCCTAGGCCTCGTGACTGTATTGTGTGCTGGGCCACAAAAATATCATAAGAAAACCTACAGCTGCAAGCTTGTAATACTATGCAGGAGACATCCTAACAACTTCTCTACCCATCATGATATGGAGGCATGGTGGGCCTGTCAAATTTTCTTATTGTTGTTTTTCAAAGACAAATGCCAAAAGATTGGATTCGCTTTCAAAACAAAAAGTAATGGCCCTAATGAGCTGGGAAGCTTCCAGTACATCAGAGACAGGAACCACCATGTCATACATCATGGACACAGGCAGTGAAAAACAGTGTTGGAGGTATTGTTCTAAATACAGCTTCTGACACCATGGTGGCAGTGGTTCCACAGCAGATATAGAGCTTGAAAGGTGGATCTTCATTTAGAGATGGGCAGGCAGGGGAGCCACAAGATGTACGGAAGATCCACATTTACCATCCACAACAAGTGGATGTTAGCAGAGTTAGTAAGCCCAACCCACCTTGACTTTTCGTTTGCTCTTCATTTCATTTTTAGGTCGAGCCTCGAGTAGCGCGCAAGCGTTGCTCTGGCGAGACTTTAAGTTAGGGGGTTTCGAAAGCTGACCAGACGCTCGTGCGTCATGGCCTTTTCCGTGCGGTTACCCGCAGGGCAGACATCTGTTTCCAATTATCGTGCCCAGACGCGGGCGCGATAATTGGAAACACATGTCTCGCTTTGGCGCGCGCGCGCCCACCACTCGTTTTTATGAGCTCCTAGATTTCACCTTAGTGGTAACCTTTATAGCGGAGTTATGCAGCCACTTGTTTCAGGTAATTGAGTTCTGTGGGACACAACAATGACCTCGGCTCGAAAAAAGAGAACAGCCGTAAATCATTTTGCGGACATCTGCTGACTGGACTTATTTCAAGTCTCAGAGTACTGAACTGCATGTAAGAAGGTGCAAGGTCATACAGCGTCTTTTAAGAGATTTGTGAAGGTGCTCCATAGACACATGCCTTCCAAACCTGCCCAGCTGAAGTACACCACGCACGCCATTTAATTACCCCTGCCTCAGCTTCTATCAAACATACCCTGCCTGCTATGAACAGGACAGCTGAAATACAGGCAACATGATCGCAGTTATTCCAGTTCTACAGCCTAACGTCAAGCACAGGTGAATGTCTATTCTGTCCCTTTCTCGAGAGAATTCCTAGGTCTGCTCTATTGCTCTTTGCAGCACTCCATTGATAGCCTACTAGATTTTAAAGATGTCTGGAATTCACATTTTCCCAATTATGGGGAAATTTCAGAAAAATTATGCATAATTACGCAAAATGCAAAACTGCCATTTTGCGCTTTATTTGAGCACAAAATGTGCCCTTGAATCCCTTCTGGGTGATAGGACTCATTTTGTACTGTGAAATGGCAAGTGGCAACTCATGTTCTGGTCTTTCGTGTTGTTATAGTTCGCATGTGCTTAATTTTTGCTGTGAATTGTGCATAATAACCTAACAGTGTAGTAATTTCGGGAATTTTGCATAGCAAACAAAACTCACCATTGCCGAAATTATGCAAGATTATGTCTAGCCCTACTACATTTGTGCAACACTATAGAAATACCTGTACATATATTGTATTATGACATTTGTCTCAGTCAAGCAGCATTCCACATTTATGCAGAGATGGATTGATGTTCCATGACTGGGGTGAGTCACATGCCCAGTGCTATTTTTTCCTTTGCATTCTGGTACTTGTTGTCCAGCACTTATAATGGAAAGCAATCTACAAGTTCCAGAATTCACTGAAACATAACTCGATAGGTCACCTGCTTATCAGGGATCATCAACATGAGAGCTATTTGTCTTGGCTTATCGCACTAATCGCAGTCTATCTAGGCAGTTCCGTGTAGCTCAATTGCTCATCAGGAGACACACTAGAAGAATTACACGAACCACCCTGGCTCAAATTAAGCCACGGAAAAGTTTGGTTTGGTGAAGAGGGGCGCTAGGACAAAGCTAGTGCATCACTGGAGCTCTTCCTCTTTACTATGGTAGCATTGTTATTCTTGAAATAAAAATGGCTGCCCAGCAGCAGCGGTCCACTTAAGCAAAAAATACAACTATCGGTCTAATGCACAGTCAGTGTAATCATAAATGCAAGCACCTCAGTTAGATCTTGAATCTCTAAATTGAATTTAGGGGTTAAATCCTGGTAAACATCCTTCTCAAATTAAGTACTGCTTGTATTCCCCTTTCATGTTTGAAATGCTATCACTAAATAGGTAAAACGTACTTGGCTGTTTCTCTAGTTCTTACTTTTCACATCCACATTATATGAATAAAGAAAAAATACATATGACAAAGTGCAATACACACAAGACACACTTAACTAGACAAGCCTTGATTTGATTTTATTAGCTTTATATATCAGTTTTGTCCATTTCAGGTCAAAGCTATTAGCACACCTCCCTACGTGCACTGGGGTAAGACAGGCATCTGTTCTAATCCCATTCCTCGGTTTAAAATGTATATTAATCACCTTGATCCATTACTTTGTATTGTTATATTTAGTATGAACATTACCATCATTTTTGAACGACAAGACAAACCCAAATACCATCTTTATTCACGGTTATTTTATACTGTCACTTCTGCACTCTGCAACAGGGGCTTGATGGTCACTACAGCAGCAGACCCGAGAATGTAAAAGAATCAGAAGATAACAAACAAGCATTTGCAATGCAATAGGTCTCGCATTTACGCGAGTTTGAGCTATTGACATTGCAAATAACAATGCCTTTTATTTTTGTTTTCGTTTTTAAAACATAAATAAAAGGCATTGTCATTTACAATGCCAATAGCTTAAACTTGGCGTAAATGCGAGACCTATTGCATTGCAAATGCTTGTTACTTAAGTAGACACAATTCATCCAATTGTTTTTTGGTTGCTTTTGTGATTATTTCATGGCTGCACACAGCAAGGTAGAGTGAGATAACTGGTTTGGCTCTGACACAGCCCGTCTTGAAGAAACTACTGGAAAGCACTCGGGCATCATAGACTTCAGTGCCAGAATAAGAAAAGATGGAAAATTATGTACTTGGTCTTGCTTCACCCCTGTTTCAGCATGATTTAGAATCCCTGAGGGACAAGGGGTCAGATCTCATACATGGAGGTATGGGTGGGAAGCTATATTATCATTATACGCATACATTGTACATAAATGCAGACCATAGCCAAACCATTTCTTCAACTTTAAAGAGTGAGTGCAGTATCTGCTTTAATTATATTAATGGATATGCTGCTGGGAACCAGGGGGAGCTGTACTTTACAACTATTTCTAGCCCGTGTAACTGTAGAGCAAACATGCAGCACAATCTGCTATCCTTATCATGATGTGATTCTTTAGGGAGTTTCATTGCAGTCAATTCTTCAGAAGTAACAGCTACTAGGATGTCAAGAAGTATCTCATACCTATGTCAGTGTCAAGTCCATATCTTTTTTTGTGAAGGGATTTCTAGAGCGCAAACTAGTACTCCAAAGAGAGTCCTGGCGCTACTACAGAAGAAGAGCTAACGACAGGGGAAAGATAAATGTAGTCAGCTTTTGGGGAAAAGCCAAGTTTTTAGGGTTTTCTGGAATAGAAGGGTAGGTTTAATGCATCTGAGTTCCAGGGGAAGTTCATTCCATAGAGAAGGGCCTAGGAAGGAAAAGGATATCTCACTTAACATCAACATTTCATCTAATACACTTTATGCCATCTATGTTTTATTAAGAATGTATCAGAGGATAAATGCAAGACTTTTTCTCTAGATCTCGGGGTAGTCAGTGGCTACTGGGCATTATGCATTTGTGCTTCAACAACAGAGGTAACATTGCACTCAAACTGTAATACCTCTTTATGCACTTGACTCAAAGCAGGTCGGATGTCCAGTTTTTCTATATGGTGATGTAAGCCCTTTTGACTTATCTGATTTCTCAAAGACTGCTTTGTCTTAAATAATTATCAGACTGGTGTAATGCATCAATCTTTGGTATCATTGTCTTTGTGCTTACACAATGCACAGTGTGAATTTCTGGTGATGCCTGGCCCCAGCCTAATACACTAAATTAAATGACATTGACACCTTCACGCTGTCTTAGGGCTGGGGCCGGGACGAATTACCTGCATCATTATCAATGCTCGAAGTTTTTTTATCTCATTGCACTGTTTGCAAACCTTAATAAATAAATGTTTTAGAAAAATCATTTTCTTTCTGCTGTTAGTCCTATTTACCTCTTTTCACATTATAGGATCATCAAATTCTCTAATACATGATCATCTGCATGCATATAGTATGAAATGACAATGCTGAATGTATTCTCACACCTGTCAGTACATCAACAGTTATATGGCACAACCCATAAGAAGCTCCTCAATGCTGCCGGGCCACTGAGTGACTGCACTGGATTTCCTTAATTATTTCTTAAGTGACCTTTAATTACAGAGACTAGCCAAACAGGCAAGACCTAACTACCGACACACAGGTAGATTCATGGTACATTTAATAACAACAGTTCATCCTAAAAATAGCTGAGTTTTGTCACAGGTTGGCAATCTACTTGACCATGTATCTTTTAACATGTGTCCTACAATCCTTCTTGAAGCTTTGGACCAAATGCCACCTTGTATGATTTCTGAGACTACAGAGGGGTGTCAAATTCATTGAGAGCAAATGGTGTCATGTTTGGTGCCTTGGCTTCCTCACCTGAGGTTATCTTTGCCTTCAGCCATTTTGTCAGACACTCCTTGTGCACAAACTGTAGACTGCCTCCACATCGGCACGGCTCTAGCAGAGGGTTGTCTGCTGTCCCCCCAGAAATGAGACAAATCCGGCACAGATCCCCTTCCTCTTCAGAGTCTTCTTCCAGCAGGCTAAATTAATTACATAATGCATTAAATGTGATTATTCAGAGCTCCTAGGACCCATGTAAACAAGTCTGACACAGTTGTTAAATAATAAAGACCCAACAGGAGGTCATTGACACGTAGAATGAGATAAACCATTCGCTCTACATCAATTACAGGTCAATACAACAGATGATAAGCCTGTCTAGGCAGTGGCCCTGGTAGAAGCATTGCATTAGACACCCATAAATTTGACAAGTTTCCACTGTTAGAGTGTGAACGTATTCACCATGTATTACACAGCGTTATTTGGAAAAAAAATCAAATATACTATGAGGAAACTGAAATAAAAATTCATACCATTTACATGTAAAGTTAGGATACTTTCAAGGAGAAATTGAATGGCATTGCTACTACGCAGAACTTAAAAAAGCTTTATAAAACTCCATATCTGAATTTAAGTATACTGTACAACTACAAGGACATGAAGCATGTTTCTTTTGGTATTATTAAGTAATAGCACTGAAGTGGTAAATCATCCAAAAGTAGGCACACCCATTTGGGTTTTGAAATCGAATTCAGAGTATGGTGCTCACATAGCAGGGAAGGAATGTGAGGAAGATGTGGGTCAGATGACATACTATGAGAATGGCCCATTAAGTATATAAAGTATAGACCCATAATGATGAGCCATATGTTTTGGAGATCCCAAAACACATAAAAAGCTAGAGAAAGGAAATCATCATACAGAAACCCCAATAACTCTATGCTGTTTATTGCCTCAGATTACTTATTTTTAGAGTACTGATAGAGAGCTGCCCACATCCAGTTCTCAATAAAATGGCATTGTACTTAAGAGTCAAATACACGATGAAGCTCTGTTGTATATAGATCTGCATACTAGTTCAGTACGCGCAGTTTGTCGTGCTGTATTTTGTATTCAAGTGCGGGTGCCATCCTTGCCTTGTGCATTTTATAAGGGACAGTCCACGTTCCTTGTGCTCTGTTACTGATCGGTTGTTGCTCTAACAGCAGTCAGGGTAGAGATCGCGGAGGTGGAAGTTGTCAGAGGATGGGCTCCTATGTGTTGAACGTGGAATGAAAAATTGGATATTCTCAGTGGAATTTATTCGCATAACCAAGCCTTCATCAAAACAAATTTATGGCAACAAGGATGGTTTTCAGGAGTCCACCTCCTTCATCGGTGGCGTTTTAGTTCTTGAAACGCTGGAAGCGCCGGATCTTCACTGCAGCCTTCATTGAACTATTGGCAGATTTCCACAAATCTGAGGGGCGGAGCCACGCACGCTGCATATTTTCAGGATTTCATTTGGCAGAGATTGAAGAGTTCTGTAAGCAGTGTGGGAGGGATCCTTGTTCACTGCACCTATACGGAAGGCTTACGCAGGTCGTGTGGGCATGGTATTCTCTCACATTTATGTGGAAGGGTCTTTGAGGCCACCGAGGCACTACCTCACACCCGTCTCACATGCTAACCTTACTGCGCACCTGCTCTGTTCAGAAGTGGAACACACAGCGCACCGAAGAAGGTGTACAGCGGCCACCTTCCAGACCCACTGTTTCTTTGGATGCTCATTACGTCTGGGTTGGTTATCTGTGTGATATTCAGTATCGCATCATCAGATATTGTGTGCTTGCAGTTCTTTTAATCATATAATTCATTTATTTTTTAAACTCTTTCATTGTAGTGCTCTGTGGCAGTTTACTGTGACAATTTGAAACTTTCTGGATATTGGGCTCCTTCCATTTTTTTTCTGTGCTTCTTTTTGCATTTCTAATTAAAATGTCTGGAGGAACCAATGCACATAAACAACCTTCATGTTCTTGTAGCTAGCCCTGGGAATCCTAATTTAGAATGGAAGCACTGGTTGAGGGTGTTTAAAAATAATTTAGTGGCTATTGATGGTGTTGTGTATAGCCAAGCTAGGAAACAAGCTATTCTGTATGGCTGTCTAGGTACAGAGTGGCAAAAAGTGTTTGACAATTTACCAGAAATTCCTGGTCCCGGGAGAGAGGGAGATGCATGGAATGTGTACATTGAAGCTGAAAAAAAGACTAGAAAAGCAGTTTACTACAGAGTAAGTGTTGTTTTGGAACATTTTAATTTTATTCAAGGAAATAAAAATGTGAAGAAATCATTGATCAATATGTGGCTGCTCTCCGTATTTTAGCTAGTTCATGTTGTTTCGAGAATGCGAACGATCAGCAGTTAAGGGATCAAATTGTACTCAATTGTTATTCAAAAAAAAGTACAAGAACATTTATTGTGTTGTACTAATCCTACCTTAGAGGGAACTGTTAAAATTGTCATGGGTCTAGAGTGTTCTGCTCTTCCTGTAAAAGCTTTAGCTAGTGCTCCTACTATGGCTATCATTGTAAGTAATACAAATATAAGTGCCGTTAAGAACATTAAGAGCAGTACGTTTGGCAAATCCAATGCATGTTACAGATGTGGGTCATACAGTCATTTGGGCAATAATCCCAACTGCCCTGCCTTAGGTAAGGAGTGCAGTAAATATAGGATACTTGGTCATTTTATGAAAGTGTGCAAGAGTTCCGTTACTGGTGCGGTTAGAGTAAATTGTGTGCCCAAAGTTACTCAGCAATATTTACCAGAGGAAGAAGAGAGTGTTAGCACGGTAGCCATTTTGACTTTAGAAGTAAATTGCCCAGATGTTAACTCTTGCCCTGTTGATAGTAATGCTGGTAATATTGCAAAGGAAAATAGGCCATTTTGTATGGTTCAAATTGGTATGTTGTATTTACAGATTATGGTGGATTCAGGTTCACCTGTAACTATGCTGTCTGAAGGAACTTTCTAGTGACAATGGGGTCCTAAATTACTTGAAACTCTTGATATTAAGGCTGTTGCCTATGGGGAGTCTGAGATTGTCACCAGAGGATACTTTGAAAAAACTTTAGGGTTTTCTGGGAGGTCTAATTTTACCAAAATATATGTTGCAGTCAATGATCGTGATATAATGGGTTGGGTTGATCAAGGGAGGCCAGGTATTGTTCTAAGACCAGGCACCATTGTTCCTGTTATGCTTGTGGAGAGTGATGTGAGCAAAGTTGATGACATTCTGCAGAAATATTCTGATGTTTTTTCAGATTCCATTGGAACTGTTAAAGATTTTGAGCATGAAATAATTTTGAAACCTGGTGCTGTGCCTGTCAAGCACCAAGTTAGGGATGTTCCTCTGTCTGTTAGTAAAGATTTGAGGTTACATTTAGATTAATTATGTGCTGAAAAGATTATTGAACCTATCAATGCTGCAGAATGGGTAAGTGCTGTTGTGATCGCCAAGAAAAAGGGTGGAAAAATCAGTTTATGTGCGGATCCTAGTGAATTGCCATCCTCTTCTAAAAATCAACGAACTCATTTCTACCTTGGAGGGGGCAAACGAACAAGTTACTTACCTTCAGTAACGATATATCTGTAAGAAACATAAGTTAGTTATAGATTCCTTACCTTAGAATTACCCCCAGGCATCAGACTGGATCCGGAAAGTTTTTCGTCAGCAGTACCCCTGCGCGTCCGAAGGTGGCGTCGGTCGACTCCGCGTTCGTCGGCGGCGTCGTGGTCGCCGGGATGACGTTGCGGTAGCTACATAGACGCCGCCCTCACGCACTGACGTCAGTTCTGTACACGACTTTCCACGCCAGAAGCGCAGAGCCATGCAAGACACTGACCACTGGTGCACAAAACTAGGGCCCTGAAAGGATGTCCTTAACCCTAGAAGTCAGTTCGCAGAACGGGGAGGATGGGTGGGGCGGTAAGGAATCTATAACTAACTTATGTTTCTTACAGATATATCGTTACCTGAAAGAAACAGTTAGTTATAGATTCCTTACCTTAGAATAGATACCCCAGCAATACCAACCCCGGAGGTGGGTCTGCGAACTAAGTTCACACCAGAAAGTCCTGGCGAACAGAACGGCCAAAGAAGCCGTCTCTCCGGACTTGGCTGTCCAGGCAGTAGTGCTTGGTGAACATGTGCAACGATGCCCACGTAGCTGTCTGACAGATGTCATTCAGAGGGACTCCCCGTCCCAAGGCAGTGGTGGCTGCTGTAACCCTGGTGGAATGGGCGCGCAGTCCCATTGGAGGCTCCTTCTTTGCCAAAGAATAGCAAGCTTTGATGCACAGAACGACCCACCAGGAGATGGTCCGTTTGTGCACGGCCCGACCTTTCTTAGCGCCCACATAACCAACAAAGAGCTGGTCGTCCACCCGGGATTGTTTTGTGCGATCCAAGTAGAAGGAAAGCGCACGTTTTGGATCCAGACGGTGGAGCCTCTCTTCCTCTTTTGAAGGATGCGGAGGCGGAAAGAAGGTGGGCCAAGTGATGGTTTGGCCAATGTGGAAAGGAGTAACCACCTTTGGAAGAAAGGAAGGTCTAGTTCGCAGGACGACCTTGTCCGGATGGACAGCCAGAAAGGAAGGCTTGGAAGAAAGAGCTTGTAGCTCACTCACCCTGCGTGCAGAGGTGATGGCCACCAGAAAAGCAGTTTTTAAAGTGAGAAGCCTGAGAGGACCGTTATGTAGTGGCTCAAAGGGAGCGCACATAAGATAGGTAAGAACCAAGTTCAAGTCCCACTGGGGCAATACGAAGGGAACAGGAGGAAAAAGATGAGTAATGCCCTTAAGGAATCTATTTACAACAGGGGACTTGAAAAGAAAAGGCTGATCAGGAAGCCTAAGGAAGGCTGAAATGGCCGAGAGGTAGCCCTTTAGAGTGCCCAGAGCAGAGCCCTGCTGGGCCAAAGAAAGGAGGAACAAGAGAACCTCAGAAAGAGGGGCGGAAAGGGGATCCACAGCCTTTGCTGTGCACCATGCCACAAATTGTTTCCATCGGCAGGCGTATACCGTCTTAGTGGAGGGACGCCTGGCTGCCAAGATAACATTGCAGACTTCGGGAGGCAGGTCAAACGACGTCAACTGCCGCCGCTCAATCTCCACGGAAGGAGGTGGAGGCTGGACAGGTTCGGGTGGAGGACCGTCCCCTGCTGCTGCGGCAGAAGATCGTCCCGAAGAGGCAGTCGGATTGGAGGATCGACGGCCATGTTGAGCAGCTCGGGATACCAGACTCTTCGTGCCCAATACGGAGCCACAAGAATGACTTGGGCCCGGTCGCGCTTGATCTTCTTCAGCACTCTGGCCAGAAGTGGTATAGGCGGAAAGGCGTATAGAAGACCGCATCTCCACTCGCGGCGAAAAGCGTTGGCTAGCGAGTGCCGCCTTGGAAATTCCAACGCGCAGAACTGCTGACATTGCGCGTTCTCTTCGGTGGCGAATAGATCTAACCAAGGCTCTGCCCACTGCTGAAAGAGACCTTGCACCACCTCCTCGTGATCCATCATGCACCTGCGGCTGAGTTCGTCCGCCCTGGCGTTCAGCGAACCTGCCAGGTGTTGAACCACCAGGGATATGCCCTGATGTTCCTGCCATGTCCAGAGGCAGAGGGCATCCTGACATAGGGTCCACGACCCCACCCGCCTTGTTTGTTGCAGTACCACATGGCGGTGGTGTTGTCCGTGAACACCTGCACTACTCTTCCCCGGGCAGAGGGAAGGAATGCTTTGAGTGCAAGACGAATCGCCCGAAGCTCCAGAAGGTTGATGTGGAGTCCGGACTCCGCCGGAGACCAGAGGCCTCTGATCTCCGCCTCCCCCATGTGGCCGCCCCATCCCAGAACTGATGCATCGGTCACCACTGTGAACTCTGGTTGAGGAAGGAGAGGGATCTGCCTTCGACCCAATCCTGGTTCGTTAGCCACCACTGCAATTGGTGTGCAGTGCCCTCCGAGATCTGGATGCAATCGGACAGATTCCCCTGATGTTGTGCCCACTGGAACTTCAGGTCCCACTGCAGAGCCCACATATGCCATCTGGCATGGTCCACCAGCAGGATGCAGGAGGCCATCAGCCTGAGGGTCATCCTGACCGAAACCCGGGATAGAGGCTGAAAACTCAGAATCATAGCCTGAATATCCCGGACTCGCTGTTCGGGAGGATAAACCCGAAACTGCGTCGTGTCCAGAACCGCTCCGATGAAGAGGAGCTTTTGCGAGGGGGGCAGGTGTGACTTCGGCACGTTGATGGAGAACCCCAGCAAATGCAGGAGGTCGGCCGTAGTCTGGAGGTGGGAGATGACAGCCTGGGGCGAGCCCGCCTTCAACAGCCAGTCGTCGAGATAGGGGAAGACTGGAACCCCTGATCTGCGCAGATGAGCTGCGACCACCGCCATCACTTTGGTGAACACCCGAGGGGCACTGGTAAGGGCAAAGGGGAGCAGGGTAAACTGAAAGTGCTCGTGGCCTACCGTGAACCGCAGGTAACGCCGGTGGGCCGGCAGGACGGGGATGTGGAAGTAAGCGTCCTGTAAGTCCAACGCTACCATCCAGCATCCAAGGTCGAGGGCAGACAAGACCTGAGCGAGCGTCAACATTTTGAACTTCTCCTTCCGGAGGAAGCGGTTGACGTTCCTGAGATCCAATATAGGACGCATGCCTTTGTCCTTCTTGGGCACCAGAAAGTAGTGGGAATAGCAACCACGACCTACTTCTAGGACAGGAACGCGCTCGATGACTCCCTTGGCCAAGAGTGCCGAAACTTCCTGTTGGAGAAGGGACATATGATCCTCCGACATGAGATGGTACTGAGGTGGCATGGATGGAGGGGTAGTCTCGAAGGGGAGGGAGTAGCCCCTTTGGACAATCTGCGAAACCCACCTGTCCAACGTGATGGCGCGCCAATGGGGGAGGTGATGGCGAATCCTGCCACCCACTGGCGTTTGGTGGCCCTGAAAGGTCGGACTAGGAGGGTTTGGAGGCTGCTGCAGAGGGGGCTGTGGTGGACTGGCCCGTCCGCTGGCCCCCAGAACCACGGCGCTGGTTCCCACGTCCCCGGTCGCGCAGAGGCTGAACAGCTTGCGCTGGCCTGTGGCTCTGGGCGGGACATGGCGAGGCACCACTTTCGTAGCCTACTGCGCACGGCGGGTGGTGGAGAGGCCCAAAGACCTGGCCATAGCCCGAGAGTCCTTAAAGCGCTCCAGCGCGTTGTCTGCCTTGTCGCCGAAAAGGCGACGGCCATCAAAGGGCATGTCCATAAGAGTGGATTGGACATCCCCGGAAAAACCAGTCGACCTCAACCAGGCGTAGCGTTGAAGGGCTACTGACGTGGAAATCGTCCTGCCCAGTGAGTCGGCGGTATCCAGCCCACAGCGGATGGTAAACTTCGCCTCGTCTCTCCCTTCGGCAACCGCCCAAGAGAGTACGGCCTGGGCCTTCTACGGGCACTGAGGCAGCACTTGCGCAACCGTGTCCCACACGGAGTGGGTGTAACGGCCCAATAGATATGCGGTGTTTACCGACCGCAGTCCCAAGCTGGAGGAAGAAAACATCTTCTTCCCAAGATGATCCAGCTTTTTGGATTCCCTGTCTGGGGGAGCGGTAGGGAATGCGCCCTTGGAAGTGGAGGCTTGGACTACCAAGCTCTCAGGGGTGGGGTGTTGGGAGAAGAAAGTGGAGTCGCCCGGGGCTGGGCGGTGGCGTCGGGCAATCATCCTGTCCACAGAAGCCCCTGTGTTGGGCCTGGACCAGGTGCCCAAAAGGATGTCCGTGAGGGCTTCATTAAATGGCAGCAGGGGCTCCGAAGAGCTCGCTGCAGGTTGAAGCACCTCTGTCAGGAGGTTAGTCCTGACTGCCACCGTAGGTAGCTCGAGGTGGAAAGCCTCGGCCGCCCTACGCAACACCACTGTGTATGACGCTCCCTCCTCCGTAGCCACGGTAGGAGGAGACAACATGCCAAGGTCTGGTGAGGTATCCAAACCACTGGCTTCCCCCAGTTCCTCTCTCCAGTCCTGTTCATACCCCAACTGATCGGTTAAAGGGTCCCCAGACCCCTCTCAGTCCTCCTCACCCTCCTCTGGCTGCCAATCTGGTCTCAAAGAGCCAGGGTAGAACAGGGGCACAAAAGTACCCGCCGGCATCGGATCCGGCGTCAGTTGACGCCGGTCCGACTCTGTGTCTACCTCGAGGTGCAGGCCGGGGTCGACGTCGGCTGGGGACACAGCTGACGCCGGTGACGGACGTGGTGCCGGTGGAATCGGCACCGGGGGAGGCGTAACAAGGTCGACCGGCGCCGATCCGGATCCAGGCCTGGATCCAAGGCGACCCTGCGGCGCCGAAGCCGCCGACGCCAAAGGCCCAGGGCCCCCAGCCGAGTCCGCGGGGCCCAAAGGCGCGCTGGCAGAGTCGGGCTGCCCAAAGATGGCGTGCATCGCTTTGTAAAACTGACGAAGCTGGGCATGGGTCGCTTCCGGTCCCGGGAAGGGGGGGAAACCCGGAGCCAACCCTACGGGCTCTGCACGCGGAGCCGCGGGAGGGGCACCACCCGCATCCCTCGTCGCGTCGGACGGGGAGAAGTCGAAGAGCGACGATGCTTCTTCTTCTTCGACTTACCTGACCCCGAGTGCGAAGACTTAGATGAAGAATGGTGTTGGCTCCGCGATCGCTTCCTCGACCTCCTACGCAACTGGGACCTTGAACGACGCGGAGCCGACTGCCAGGCCTCGAGGAGCTTTCGGGACCGCTCCCGCAAAGACTTCGGGGCCATGGTCCGGCAGTCGGAGCACGACTTGGGGTCGTGGTCGCGCTCCAGGCAGTAGAGGCACACGCGGTGCGGATCTGTCACCGACATCAGTCGGTTACAGGAACCGCAAGCCTTAAAGCTGGGCATCCCTCGTGCACCAGGAGTCGATGGACTCAAAAACAAAGTCAACAAAAGTCGAGAAAAAGTCAGTCAAAAAGTGACTGGATGTACCGCTCTCTCCGGATCTACGCTTGCTGGAGCGAATAAAGAAAGAACTGACGTCAGCGCGCGAGGGCGGCGTCTATGTAGCTACCGCGACGTCATCCCGGCGACCGCGACGCCAACGACGAACGTGGAGTCGACCGACGCCACCTTCGGACGCGAAGGGGTACTGCGAACGAAAAACTTTCCGGATCCAGTCTGACGCCTGGGGGTAATTCTAAGGTAAGGAATATATAACTAACTGTTTCTTTCAGATGTTTTTAAGAACATTGACTTAAAGGCGGCATATCATCAGGTCATGCTTAAAAAAGAATCTCAATCTCTTTGTACATTCATTACTCCTTTTGGAGCCTTCAAATACCTACGATTGCCATTTGGTCTTGCATTGGTGGCGAGTGTATTTCCAAAATTAATGTTCACTTTATTCAGAGATGTAGCCGGGGTCCTAGCTTTCCAGGATGATATCCTTATTTTTGCTAAAGATGTCTTAGAACACAATCGCATTTTAGACAAAGTTTTATGTATTTTTTCTAAACATGATATTACTGTGTCAAGAGACAAGTGCAAATTTTTAACAGACAGTGTTGAATATTTAGGTCATTGTATTACTGCACAAGGTATTAAGCCTAAAAAAGATCTTATTAGATCACTTAAAGAGGCGCCTGCACCCTTTAACAAAGATGAACGGAGATCTTTCCTAGGATTAAGTGACTATTATTCCAGATTTGTTTGCAGTTATGCTACGCTAATGGAACCTCTAAAAAAATGCAGCTGAAAAAAAAGAAGTTTTGTTGGGGTGTCAAAGAACAGAGTGTTTTCCAGGACATAAAAAACATTTTAGCTAATGTACGAGCGTTATAGATGTTTGTGAGTGGTCACAAGTGCCTTATAACAGTGGATGCCAGTGCTGTAGGTTTGGGTGCGGTTCTATGCCAGAAAGTAGGGTTATCTGAGACAACTGTCGCTTTTGCCTCCAGGGTTCTATCCTCTACCAAGAGGAAGTATAGTGCTATTGAGAGGGAGGCACCTGCCTGTGCCTGGGCTGTAGAAAAATTTAGAACTTATCTGTGGGGCACTGTGTTCACCGTGTGCACGGATCACAAACCTGTAATGTATTTATTGGGTGATAAAAGAACGTCATGTGCGTCTTCAAGGCTTATCAAATTTTAATCAAAATTACAACAGTATAATTTTCATGTAAATTACATACCTGGAAGTACCAACTCCAGGGCTGATTGTTTATCTAGACTGCCTGTGTCTGAACAAGGAGAAGGAACTAAAGTTGGAATCTTTAGTGATGAGTGTGTCGTAGCCAGCACTGATGTGGTACATTTGTGTAAGGGCACTGTTAATGAAGTTGAGTGGGAGGCTGCGTGTGATAGTGATGCCACGTTAAAGGAAGTCAAATATTTTGTTCAACAGGTTTTGCCTCCCGTTAAAAATTTCAAAGGAGATTTATTTGTGTTTTGCCAATTAGCTGATCAACTCACTGTTGAGAATGATATTCTTACGAGAGTGGGAAAAGTTGTTGTTCCTACTTGCTTAAGATCTAAGTTCTTGGAATTAGCACATAAAGGATATTTAGGGACTACATCTACCAAGAAAAGATGAAGGTGTTACTGCTGGTGGCCTTATATGGACTCAGAAGTTGACAAGTTTGTAAGTAACAGTCAGGAATGCATTTTATCCAACAAACATTGGAAGTCACCGGATACCTCTCTAATTACAACACCATTCCCTCATGGTGTGTGGCCAAAAGTAGCACTGGATTTAGCTGGTCCTATTATGGCATTATCTTTTGATGCCAAGTATTTGATTGTCATGATTGATTATTTTTCAAAGTGGATTTACTATAATTATGTATCTAAGACATCCACCCAGGTTGTCATTACATTTTTAGAGAGGGTTTTTGCGTTGGAAGGCAATCCTGAAGAGTTAGTCACGGATAATGGGGTCCAGCTTGTGTCCAAGACTATGAAGGTTTTTCTAAAAAATAAGGGTATCAAGCACTATAATGTATCATTATATTCACCCCAATCCAATGGCACTGTTGAGAGGGCCAACAGGCTACTTTAGGAGGTTATTCAAACTGCTCTCACATGCTGGAAGGATGTTGTCAAATTTGTTGAAGACAAATATCATAATACGCCCCATAGTGCCACAGGAGTTTCGCCATTTTTTCTGTTGAGGAATAGACAATCTCATACGGGATTGTGTCCCACTTGGTTAAAAGATAAGTCACCTGGAAAGCTTGGTGAAGTTGTGAATTTAAAGGATGCACAAGTTAACGTGCAAAATGCTCAAAGGAAAATGATTGCATACCATGATAAAAAACAAAAACTGTCAGGACAGGAGTTGTTCATGACGGATCTTGGGTTATGTTGAAAGACATGAGACCCAAGAGGTCTAAAGTAGAGTTCAATTTTCAAGGACCTGTTAAGGTAATTAAAATTGCTTGTTCCTGTGTTCTTTTGGAGGATGGGCGTTGGTGGGCAACTAAGAATTTGATATTATTCAGCAAGTTCCAGAGTACTGTGTAAGGAACAAGTTGCAGCAACAACAACAAACCAGTGACTTATTCTTCAGTCATTGCATTCCACTACTGCTGAAAGGGCTAATGATTGTTCTCCCAATCACTCATTGCAATCTGCGGAATGTAGTGACCAGTTGTAGGAAAGTAGGATCTGCTTTTATGGTTACCCCCACTTTTTGCCTGGTGCTAAGCTGTTTTTGACTAGTCTGACTGGGATCCTGCTAATCAGGACCCCAGTCTCTCTGCTTTCTCCCTTAAATTGTTGTGGTCAGTACTTAGGTACATCCCAGATTGGATACTGGGGTACCCTTATCAGTCACTAGTATATGGTACTAAGATACCCAGGGCATTGGTACCCCAGAGGTCCCCCATGAGCTGAAGAATGCATTATGCCACCGGCTCCCAGAGCATCACAAAGGCCCCTTTAATTCCACTTCCAGTGGTTGGGGTTCCCTTTGAAAGGGTAGGGATTGACATTATTGGTCCCATGAACCCTCCAACAGTATCTGGGCACAGTTATATCCTAGTGGTGGTGGACAATGCACCTGGGTACCCAGAGGCTATTCCCCTTAGAACCACTACTGTCTTGTCTTTTAAGATAGTCCCATCATGTATACCCCGTTTTACATATATTATCCCATCCATACGACTATAACGATTCTAAATAGGTCACCTTTTACCTAATAGCTTGCTCCTGTCTCTTTGAAACCAGGCTCTTAGTCTTCTATCAAAATCCCTGTACCTGATGTACATAAACATGTCCCCAGGCATGGCAGATTTATTCTGTAAGAGGGTCACCACTTTTTTTTCATCCTTGGCCAACAGTCAGCTGTGCATGATCACACTTGTTTAGAAAAGCATTGGTGATTGTTTTCAAAACATTTATGATTGTTTTCAAAACAACCATGATTGTTTTAAAAACATATCGATTCAAGAAAAAAACCCTGGAGTGACCACTTTAGTATAAAAGACCCTAAGTCCCCCCTACAAATTAGAGGAGAATTCCTTCCAAGCTGAGACAGGGTCCTGCATGCTGAATCTTCGACAAGCAGCGGTCTGACATCCCTTGTGGGTTGTCATCCTCGACACAGAGACGGGGTCCTTCGTTCTACACCATCAGGTGATGGGGCTGGTTCTTCCCTAGAGGTTTCTTGGCTACAGGTACACATAGCTACATATACGCATATACACCTACACATCCAGGTTAGGTTAGGTACACTTAGGTAAATTACTAAGGGAATATGCAAGTGCTACTGTTTTTATCTGAACTGCTTATGTTCATCTTATCAAAGCGATACCAAAGGGGATGATGGACGGAGCGTTTGAGCTAATCAAACACTCACCCCCAGTCAACTGATCTGGGTTTAATCCATCATCATTCTTTAGCTCACTCCACCACCCCAGTTCAGACATGGCCATATGCAAATCAGTCTGACTCTGTGCCTCATGGGAACAGTCCAGCCCGAACTGCCAAGCCATGTCTTCCCCTGGACCGGAAACAAGCATCCTGGGACCGGTTTCTGGCTATTCAGCCATCATCAGCCAGGCTAGCTTGAATCCAGTGGCAAAGTGAGCAAGGGACCCACGTCTGGGCATACCCTGCCAACTTAGGGCGAACAAAGCGATACCAAAGGGGATGATGGACGGAGCGTTTGAGCTAATCAAACACTCACCCCCAGTCAACTGATCTGGGTTTAATCCATCATCATTCTTTAGCTCACTCCACCACCCCAGTTCAGACATGGCCATATGCAAATCAGTCTGACCCTGTGCCTCATGGGAACAGTCCAGCCCGAACTGCCAAGCCATGTCTTCCCCTGGACCGGAAACAAGCATCCTGGGACCGGTTTCTGGCTATTCAGCCGTCATCAGCCAGGCTAGCTTGAATCCAGTGGCAAAGTGAGCAAGGGACCCACGTCTGGGCATACCCTGCCAACTTAGGGCGAACAAAGCGATACCAAAGGGGATGATGGACGGAGCGTTTGAGCTAATCAAACACTCACCCCCAGTCAACTGATCTGGGTTTAATCCATCATCATTCTTTAGCTCACTCCACCACCCCAGTTCAGACATGGCCATATGCAAATCAGTCTGACCCTGTGCCTCATGGGAACAGTCCAGCCCGAACTGCCAAGCCATGTCTTCCCCTGGACCGGAAACAAGCATCCTGGGACCAGTTTCTGGCTATTCAGCCATCATCAGCCAGGCTAGCTTGAATCCAGTGGCAAAGTGAGCAAGGGACCCACGTCTGGGCATACCCTGCCAACTTAGGGCGAACAAAGCGATACCAAAGGGGATGATGGACGGAGCGTTTGAGCTAATCAAACACTCACCCCCAGTCAACTGATCTGGGTTTAATCCATCATCATTCTTTAGCTCACTCCACCACCCCAGTTCAGACATGGCCATATGCAAATCAGTCTGACCCTGTGCCTCATGGGAACAGTCCAGCCCGAACTGCCAAGCCATGTCTTCCCCTGGACCGGAAACAAGCATCCTGGGACCGGTTTCTGGCTATTCAGCCGTCATCAGCCAGGCTAGCTTGAATCCAGTGGCAAAGTGAGCAAGGGACCCACGTCTGGGCATACCCTGCCAACTTAGGGCGAACAATGCGATACCAAAGGGGATGATGTTCATCTTATTAGCACTATGGTAGAAATGTATCTACTGTTTATTATGTTATATGTTATGTTATAGACATTTGTAAAGTGCTACGGTTACCCAAGGGTGTCCTGGCGCTAGTTACAGTCCTCCAGATGAAGCCTGGAGTTAAACATTGAAAAGCCAGGTTTTTAAGGCCTTCCTGAATGCCAGTAAATCCGTCATGCTTCTAAGATGGAGAGGGAGGTCGTTCCAGGCCTTAGCAGCACATACCACAAAACTTCTGCCACCCCAACTGGCTTTTTTTTATAGGAGGAACTGTCACCAGTTTTGATCCAAGAGAGCGAAGAGGTCTTTTAGGCACATACCACTGAAATTGCTGCTTCAGGTGGTCAGGGCCAGCGCCTTGAAGGGCTTTGTAGACAATGCTGAGTGATTTACACCGCACTCGTTTCTTGATGGGTAGCCAGTGAAGTTTTCTGATCTCCCCGGAAACTGAAGCAAATTTAGGTGTACCAGTGAGCAGTCTTGCCGCTGCGTTCTGTACGAGTTGAAGTCTATACATAAAACGATCCTGAATATTCAGGTATAGACTATTACAGTAGTCCAGTCTGGACAAAGTTAAAGCTGTGATTACAGTTCGCTGACTGCCCTATGGCAAAAAAGGCAGTATTTTCTTGCAAGATCTGAGCACAAACGACGTAGCTGAGGCGACTGCGTTCACTTGGTCCCCAAAATTGAGTTTATCGTCGATGAAAACTCCCAGGTTTTTCACTTTCCTGATGGGGGTCGGGAGAGGACCCAGAATATCTGGCCACCAGCTTGGGGCCCAGAAATTGGGGTCATTCCCGAACAGGACCACCTCCGTTTTACCAGAGTTGAGTTTTAGACAATTTTGGGACATCCAATTACACACAGCCCCCATGCAATCATGGAACCGAATTGCTGTCCCTAGTTCCTACCCAGGTAACAGCGACACCACAATTTGCATATCATCAGCATACGACGTCAGGCAGAGGCCAAAAGATTCAATAAGAGGGGCCAAGGAAGACACATAAATGTTAAAAAGTGTAGGGCTCATGGACGACCCCTGAGGGACTCCGCAAGGCAGCGAGTAAGGTTTGGCACAAAATTTGTCAAGTGAGATGATTTGCACTCTATCTGAGAGGAAGGACTTCAACAATTTCCAGGCTTTACCCTGGACTCCACTCTCTCGCAACCGGTCCATCAAAAGATCATGATGGACCGTATCAAAGCGTGGAGAGGTCAAGCATAATCATAGCGGCCTTACCTCCCCGGTCTAAAACTGCTCTGATCTCTTCCGTAGATTTTAAAAGAGCGGACTCCGTACTGTGCCCCTCTCTGAACCCGTATTGCGTTTGATCCAGCACTTGAGCTTCTTGTAGATATGTACTCAGTTGTCCATTCATACTTTTCTCTACAAATTTAGCTGGAAGAGGGAGCCGTGAGATGGGTCTAAAGTTGTTTAGATCCTTCGGGTCCAAACTAGGCTTCTTAAGCAGGAGTAATATTGATGCAGTTTTCCAGGCTTTAGGGAAATACCCTTCAGCAAACATTGCATTCATGAGAGAGGTGAGCGTCAGGGCAATAGGTTCCGGGGCCAGTTTTAACATCACCACTGGGCACGGATCATAAGGGGAGCCTGATTTAGCCAACATCAAAAGCTTATGTGTATCCGTAGTGGACTTCGTGCGAACTCATCAAATGTAGGGCGGGGCCTTAAAACGGATTTGTGTCCCACTGTTAGGTCCATTGTCCCGTCAGTAGATGGACCTTTAAACATGGAGTAGATGGCCTCCAAAAAAAACCTGGCTATTTCCTCACATAGAGCCTGACTCGCAGGAATGCTGGGTGAGCATGGATGCACCAGGCTAGTTACTGTTTTAAAAAGCTCTTTAGCCGAGTTTTTAGCGGAATTAATTCGCTTGGCAAAAACTCTTGCTTTGTCTTTAAAAGTAGCTGTTTATAAATCGTAAGGCTTTGTTTATAAGCATTCTTTTCCGATCCCTTATACTCCTTCCTCCAATTCCTCTCCATGCGTTTACAGATCAATTTATGATCTTTAAGTTCCTGCGAGTACCATGGAGTGGAGGGTCATGCCCTATTAGAATGAAGAAGTTTCTTTGGGGCTAACTTATTGCCGGCTGCCTCCAGCCAGTTAGTATACAGAGTGGTGGCCTCATCTATGTCTGTAGGTAGTTGGTATGACGTAGAATTCAGCAATTCCTTTAATTCCTTAGCCTCCACTTTGTTCCATGCTCTACACTCCCTCGGTTTCTTGGCTGGCTTTCCAGCCGCATAATGATCAGAAGTGGCTAGCTCAAATAGAACTGCTGCATGGTCTGACCAGACTAAGGATAGTTGGCCCGTGAATAGCAGGAGTGGGTTGTTGGAAAAGATACACACACACTTACCTCAGACTGGGCTGAGGATGGGAACTAGAGGCACGGGGCCAAAGGGCAAGCCAGCCTCCAATCTTATATGCAAACACAAAAGGGCTGCCCCTCACGTGGGTTCCTACAGTTTCCTACAGAATTATGCTGAGATGCAACACCAGTGGGGGCATCTCATAAGAGCTTCGGACTGGCCTCACACACGCCCGGTGTCATGCTTCATCATAGGCTGTCCTCGCCCTCTAAAAACTTCGTTTGATAGAGGGCGGGCATACCTGGAGACAGGGATGCACTCCTACAACTAAGTGATGGCCGTGTGAAAGTGAAAGGTGATTTAAAAACCATCACACCTGTCACTCAACAGTGTTTTATTCAGGGAACAGATGTATGGTATTAAAATAGGTGTACGGTGATCTGGGACATTATTCTCCCTTCACCGTATTAAGTGTGGTCAACTTAATACGGTGAAGGGAGAATAATGTCCCAGATCACCGTACACCTATTTTAATACCATACATCTGTTCCTGAATAAAACACTGTTGAGTGACAGGTGTGATGGTTTTAAATCACCTTTCACTTTCACACAGCCATCACTTAGTTGTAGGAGTGCATCCCTGTCTCCAGGTGTATGCCCGCCCTCTATCAAACGAAGTTTTAGAGGGCGAGGACAGCCTATGATGAAGCATGACACGCGGGTGTGAGGCCAGTCAGCTCTTATGAGATGCCCCCACTGGTGTTGCATCTCAGCATAATTCTGTAGGAAACTGTAGGAACCCACGTGAGGGGCAGCCCTTTTTGTGTTTGCATATATTGTTGGAAAAGATACCATCCAACGTGTGCCCTCCCGAATGAGTAGCCTCGATAACATGCTGCTTTAAATCGGCATTACTTATGAGATCTATCAAGGTTGCTGTATCAGGATCGGAGTACGCTTCCAAATGGAAGTTAAAATCTCCCAGTATGGTATAGGAGCTGGCACATAGCCCATTTTCCAACAAACTTCCCAATGATGTTATCACTGGCGTAACGAAAACTGAGGGGGCCTCCCTGCACGGTAGGTAGAGGGGTCCCCTCCGGGCTCAATCAGGAGCTCTCCGTCCAGAGTGCAGTGCCGAGGGGACCCCCTGGAGCTTGGGGCTGCGGGGGCCTGTGTTACGCCCCTGGATGTTATAAAAGGGCTCCTGTAGCCCGGCGGCCTATAAAGAAGAGTACCCCTAAATGTGTGATGATGGGAATAGTAAAGGCAAAAATCCGATGCCTCACAATCTGCATTTGAGGCTGTACTAAAGGTTGTCTTGTGGTTTGTTGCCTGCCTTGTTATGTTGGCCTAGGCCTAGCTGCCATGCTGCTTTTCTTTGCGCACGTTACACTGAGCCAGGGCTCCCTCGCCCTTTGCTCTTGCCAAGTTCTTTTGCGCTGTCTGCACTTTCTGTCTTTCACCCTTTTCTCTTGTTCGATTTGGGCTCAGACTGCACAACATGTACAAGGTCGCATAACAATGTATTTCGGTTCTTCCTGATATGGCCAGTCTCGCGCACCCAGACATAACATTAGGCGCAAATGACATGAAACTTTGTGTGCCTTTAATACTGGGGTTTTACTGGCGCTTAACACACTTGGAGGAATCCTTTCCAGGGAGAAGAACTGTGATTGTCTGCTGATGTAGTTCTGCATCTAGAGACCGAGGTATGAGGGTTCGCTAGTCAAAGCCCAGAGGTCTTCTATTTTTATAATAAACTATCTTACTGCACGGGGAGGGTGGTAATGTTATTTAGACATTTATCCACTGAGTTATGAAATGCTTTCCCCGTTTGTATTCTATGGAATTGTAACCATGCTGCTTATATTATTCATATGCATCATGCTATTAGTGCTGACACGTGTACTGTACCTTAGAGCACGTAAGTTGAAATAAATATTTTAATCTACCCTGTGTCTCTTCATACGCGCATTGTGGACAGAGTACGAGTGAGTGACGAAAGAGTGTTCTTGCTTCTGCGAGTCCTGAGATAAAGACACCGTGTTCTGGGTTGTCCAATCATTGGTGCTTTGGTACTAATGGGATGCTAAGCTAGTTGGGTTGGGGTTTTGGGTGCTACGGTATATGGTAGGCAAACCACTGTATTCCGGGGTCCTATTATCCTGTGCATAGCTCTGTGTATGTGCAGAAACCCTATGACATGGCGCGGCCAACGTGGGGCAGCTTATCTGCGAGATGCTTGAGTAGTACTTGTGCTTGTCCACAAAACCCTCACGTACGCTTCCGGAGGCGTAAGTGACGGTGATACCTCCTATATTGAACGTTTTATAGGTACTTTCAAGCTTGAAGTTATTAAAAGGTTACATAAATAACCCATTTTGTGCTCCCTGTTAGGTTGTCGAATACAATTGTTTAGTTATGGCTGGTGTGGCGATAGCTGCACATAGCCGAGGACCACTCCGAGAACACCTAGGTGTATACGGAGTGCCCGATGCTGGGGTCGAGTTGGTCTTTGTGGTTCAAGCCGATCCGGCTTATCACTTTGAAGTGTTTTACACTTGGATCACTTTTGAGGCGGTGGATGCAGGTGATAAGCTGTTTCATGAATATAAACCCACCGCTATTCCTGCTGCCTATCGACCCTATACTAATCTTGAAGTGCCTCTCACGGCTTGGCAGCACCGTGTTTGGTTTAATGGCGCCCTCCCACAACCAACTACCGCAGTTCGTTTAGGCCCCTTATCCAATTCAGGGGGCCACTTGGCCTGTATTGGCCGGGTATACCCCGCATCCAAATTATCTGGCATTACCGATTGCGGAACTGCGCACTATGCATACCGAACTGGTGCGAGTGCATAGAGCCTTAGTGACATACGTTACAGGTAGCCTCCATGGAGCTGCTCCTGTAGTCGCTGGCCAACCAGCTGTTGCAGCTGGAGTGACCATAAGTCCTGTCATGGTAAATTCTGTGATGGGCAAACGTCCACAAAATAAGGACGATTATCCTTACTGGCTTGCAGAAAAGTTCGATCAGATAGAAGCGGTGTTTCCACATACATCCCGGTGGATAAACACCGCATCCTTACGATAAGTTTGCCAAAAGACTTAATCCCCGATTTGACATCATGTGAAAACTGGGGTAAGGTATTCGCAGCAGTTTATTCAAAATGTTTTGGTACTCCTTCCATGACGGTTCTACCCTCTGTAATTAAAAAAGTACAGGACGAACATGGCCCTGAAGCGGCTGTGGAATTAGGGATGAGACTAGTGGGAGTGTTTGATGTAGTAGCTGAACTGATCCTTGGAAATGTCAAGGGCGATGCTATGAACTTTCAAGTAGCGAATGCTTTGGCTTTGGTCCCAGAGTTGGACAGGCCTCGCGAATTACCGAAAATTATAGCCCGGGCTTATAAAACAATTGGAAGAAATAGCCTAGGCAACAAGCCTTTTGTAAAAATGCAAACTCAATCGCAACCACAAATTACACAAACAAAAAGTACATCTGAGAAAGATGATAGACCTGTCTTCACTAAAAAGAGTTGGAGACAGAAAAAACAGGGTAAGCAACAAAAGAAGCCGGGGTCGAGAAGCGCTTCCCCAGTTTCGGTTTCTTCTGAACGTACTTATGATTTACGGGATAGGTCGAGAATTAAATCACCAGAAAGGTTTCAGAGCTCTGATACGCGTTCTCCTCGTTCTTCACAGGCCCAGACGTCGTCACAGGCTGGTGGAGGAGGACGGCAAGATAGAGGAAGGGGCGAGAGGCTCCCCAGGAGCGAGACCAACCTCGACAACAAGTCAGAGGGAAAGCAGAAGACTTTCACCTTTCTCGACCGCAATTTCAGAAGAAAAAAGTTGCCGCTGTAACAGCGAGACATGCCACAGACCGTGAGAACGAGACTCCTGAATTGGACGTGGGCAGTGACCCTCCTAGACAGCGCCGCGGAAGTTACCATAGTGCGGGAGGCGCTACGTCCTCATATGGAGGCGACAGCAACTGAAACATTCGTTACTGTAGAGACAGCTGACACCAGAGTGGCACCCCCTGACAGACTTTACAACATAGTCATCCAGATTGAAGGTGATATACCGCGTGAAATAACAGGGATTTTTTGGGAAAATCTAACCTCTTCATATGACATTTTGTTAGCAGAGGTGGATTGGCCACCCCCATTCGTTCTCGCTGCACATAAAGGAGAGAAGGTTATCCTGCCAAGCTTTTCACGGCATGTCCCAAAAGACAAAGCTGAAGCACTTGCAGCTGAGTGGGCTGTGTACCTGGCTCCAGCGTTATACCGCAACCATGTGGGATGGGATGTAGAATCACCTCCCCATGCAATACCTTTGCGGTCACTACCGCAGCCACAACCCCAATATCCCATCAAACGGCAGGCAAAAGGCCCCGTCTCCGACATTCTGACACAGTTGGAATATCAGGGAGTAATTGAACCATGCGTGTCACCTATGAACAATCCCCTTTTCGTGGTTTCTAAACCCAATGGATCGTACCGCTTAGTTTTGGATTACCGGCATTTAAATTCTCATTGTCGGAACTTTGCGGTGCAGAATACACACAGTTCTGCGCTTGTAGACAGTCTTGTTCGTAAAAAATACAAAACGACACTTGACCTTTCAAACGGTTTCTACACGCACAACCTAGCCCCGGAGAGTGGTCAATGGACCGCATTCACATCCGGTGGTAAATTATTCCAGTTCCGGCGTTTACCCATGGGCTACAAAAATAGTCTGGGTGTATTCGCCGCCCGTGTTGTCTCTTTGCTAGACAGCATAGACCAAGATGCATGTTCGTACGTTGATGACATTTATCTGACGGACGGCGAATTATTTCCGCATCTGTCCCGTGTGGACCGCATTATTCTTGAATTTGCGGAGCAGGGTTACAAATTTAACTTTGCTAAGTCACACATTGCTGAATTTACCGTTCTGTTCTTGGGCTATGAGCTCAACAACGAAGGTAAGGGCTTAGCCCCCATTTCTTGGAAAAATGTGCACATTTGTGCCCCCAAATACTCTGAAGAAACTTCAGTCTTTGCTGGGTTTCCTGAATTTCGGGCGTACTTACATTCCCGAATATGCCCAGCGTATCAAGCCTTTGTATGCTTTGATACAACCTATTTATTCAAGGTCTTGCTGGCTGCCTGAGCATACCTTAATTCTGCAGTCTTTGCAGACAGACCTATTGGAGTCTAAATATCTTTTGACTCATGATAACCACACAAACCTGGTGATTAGAATAATTCCGGGGGCGGTGGGATTCACGTACTTAACCTTTAATGAAGGTGATACAGTGCCCATCGCATACAAGTCGCATCTGTACACTTCCGCTGAATTGCGCTTTACATCTGTCGAAAAAGTTCTAACTGCAGTGCAAATGGCGATTCTAAAAGAACGCGCACTGGCACAGGAAAGCGAATTCTGGTGGTAACACCCTGTCCTGCCCTAGAGGCAGTAACAAAGGCAAGTGTACCGAACTCAAAAGCAATGCATCCCCGTTGGATACAATGGGCTACATCCTTGACGTCATCAGACGTCACCTTTATTTTCGATTCTTCTCTTCAGACTCAGGAGTTCTTACAGTATGAATTCGTTCATCCTCCTCCTCTGTTTATATTGCCGCTTGAGGATTACAAATGTGTGATCTACACAGATGGTTCGGCGCAACCGGCCACCGGGTCCAAGCACGCTTATTCAGCTGCATGTGCTATTGTTGCGGGTTCCTTTGTAAATAGAACGTTCAAATCCTCTGTAGTGCACACTCGCACACTTGGAGATAGTACCGCACAATTGGCCGAGCTGCATGCATTGCTACTTGCGCTTGAGTTCGCTTCTCAGGATGAGACCACTCTTATTGTATGTGATTCCTTCTACTGTGTACAATCTTACAATGACAATCTGTTTTTCTGGTCGAAAAATGACTACAAGGACGCAAAGGGAGCACAATTAAGCATAAAATGCTTTGGGTTCGAGTGGCAGAATTGCAACAACGTCTGCCCCTCACACAGGTGGTTCACACCTTAGGCCATCAGCGGGTGGGCGCACACGCTATTGGTAATGATCTGGCAGATGAAGCTGCCCGTTCGGCAGTAGTCACGTGTTCAGTAGCAGCGGTTACCAGGTCCATGTCTAAAATTGACTCTGTTATTCTAGCAGCTATTGCTGCAACAAAGGAAGGTGTTAATTACCCTACAGGTTTTCCTTCCAAGTATTCTTACAAGTTAAGTCCCGAACAGGTTCCTTATGTAACAATACCTGACGTTGGAGATCGGCTGATCCCCAACGCGGACCGCAGGAGTGCCTTGATATCAGCTGCACACGAAGGCATGGCTTCTGCTCATGCAGGTGTGTCAGCTACAGTTTCCATCTTGCAGCAGCGTTATTGGTGGCGTGGATTGTATAAAGACACCCGTGCTTTTGTGCTTTCCTGCGACGTTTGTCAACAGATTAAGCCTTCCACGGTAACACGCCCTCCACAGACCCCGCTCTGCATTGCTAACAGACCCTTTGGGTGTGTTTACTTGGATCACTGCGGTCCATTCTCATCAGACACTGCCTATAAATACATCTTAGTAGCAGTGGACTCGTGCACACGGTTCCTCTGGGTCTGGCCACAACGTAGTGCTGACGCTCGAAATGTAATCAGGGATTTGCGTGTCTTTGTGGGAATTTTCGCATGCGGCACCTTCCATTCGGACCAAGGTCCGGCGTTTGCCTCTAGGGCTTACAAGGATGCAATGGCTTCGCTTGGGGTGCGGGTGAAATTTTCGTCTCCGTATAGGCCTGAGGGCAACTCTATCGTTGAACGAATGAACCGTGACTTAAAGCAATCCTTAACAGCTAGAGTTATAGGTACTGGCAGGAACTGGCTGGCCCACTTGTATACCGTTCAGCGTGCACTTAATAATCTCCCTAGAAGACCTCTGGGTGGGCGGACCCCATACGAAATGCTCTTTGGCATAAGAATGTTTGTGCCTGACCTTGAGGGTCCAGACATCGCGGCGCAATCCGCCAAGTTTGATGTAGATAATCATTCTGCTATGTTACAGGACTTACAAGAAGCCCGAGACAAACTTGCAACTACACATTTGCCTTCAGCCACAGATCCTGCGTTGCAGATTCCGGTAGCCGGCTGGCTTCCAAAGGTTGGAGAACTGGTTCGAGAGAAGGTTGAAAACAAAAAGAATTCGGCCCCTCTTTTCGTGCACCGGTTCCAGTTCTGGGCTTGAAGGGAACACGTACAGTCATTTTACCACCGCTTCCTGGTCGCAAGGAGAACAGATACATCTCAGTGGAAAATGTCAAGCTACAGCGCCTGGCCGATCCTGAATAGTGTCACACCAGCGGTCTCTTGTCCTGCCATTTATCGGACATATGTTCGTGGCCCATCTACACGGACGGTCGCTGATGCTGTAATTGAGATGGTTGATTTGCCTGAATCCTCTCCTTTGCCTGAAACTATAATTGATCCCCAACTCTCCACCAACATTGACGAGGACGAGTATACCTATCCGACATCTGAATCGGTGGCGCATCAACCAACAACGCCACTTGGCCCGACTCGTTATTCCTTTGATTCGGATTCCACCTCTTCAAAAGTCCCATCCAAGTTCAGTATTTTTGTATCCTGGTTTAGAGACAATTTTTTGATTCCACCCTGGACATACATCTGGTTGGTACTTTTCTTGATTTTTTTGTTCATGTCCATTGGCTTTGTCACAGTGTTTTTTCTACTAATCAATGGTCACTATTTACCTGAACGCTCTGCTGTAGACTATGTTTCTGGAACTTTAGCTCCTCATTCCTCGTCTCACATCATGAAGCGTGACCACACATTTGTGAACATTTCAGCTTTTCCAGTTGCTGATGGCATCGTATGGGATGCAGTGAACTATCAAATCCATGGTCCGACGGAAATTATTAATGTACCTAATGTCCTTCGGGTTTCAATGGGTGATGTAATACAAAATAACATTCATTCTGATGATTGGGATGTGCATGCCGTTGAAGCATTGTTTGCCGATTTAAAATATTATGCATCTTTTAATGCTGAAGATTTATATATGAATTCTGCGAATTATGCCGATTTGTATTGTTACCAACATTGGGGTAATCATTTTCTCCATAAGCCAAGTGCCCTGCGTAGTTCTGTTAACTACACCCAATGGGAACATTGTCCAAACCCCTTGCCAGGTAGCTCACAAACTCTTCGAAATAAGTTTACCTATTTTACTGATTTTAATCGGTCAAACCCCGCATCCTATTATTTTAGACTTAATACCACGTCAACTCAGAAAATTATGTTAACACACACCAAATTGCTTTATTCGGGTTCCTTTTTAAGTGCCCTAGCAGTGGGTGGTTATGAGTACTGGGAGGATACAGTAGATTTGAAATCTATTTGGGGCTCCAAGCCATGGCAGGTACAAGGAACCGAGGCATTGCACCGTGCTTGCCTTATCCCTACCCAAATTATGTTCCTAAATGATTCTATTTATCAGACTACGTGTTGGGGCTTAGCTACCACTAAACAATTAAACACGCCCTCAATTCCATCCCTGTCGAGTTTTCCCAATGATAGCTCACGTCTTAACTTGTCCCTGGCGACCCTACAGGCTCTGTTACAGAATAATTCGTTTAATGTTTCCGAAATCGACCTGTCACCCTGGTTGGTATGGCCTATATCATCTAATGCATGTCAAATGCGTTTTCACGACTCAGGTACTAGCTACACACAGGATAGGCCTGATCCGAGATTTACTGCTTCCCGTACTGTCACTACATATTCTGTTGGTAAATTATGCAAACAATGGCTGCAACATTCGTCCCTTGATTCTGTTAAACAACATTTGTCCCTCCTTTCAGGCAATATTGATCTGTCCGACTTTGTTTTGGGACCTCGTGGTCCCCGACCTAAGAGATTCATTTATGAAACGTATAATGAACTCTGGAAGCTGTCACAAATTGAAGCTGCTTCCCGTCTTCGGGAGATAGATCAAGCAAATTTGGAAAAGGTGCTTGCTGTTGTTGACAATAGTATTAATACCCTGTCTTCTCGCATTTACACTTTAGAGAATATTGTGTCCTCTGTTGTTGATATTGTACAAGATGATGTTTCTGTGTTATATCATGGTCAGAATCAATTGCGCTCAGTTATGCAGTTTGCATGGACTTTACAAACGCTCAAGTTAGGTAAAGTTCCTTGGCATTTTGAACACCTCTGCCTTGTTTCTACCTTTTAATTTAACTGACAAACAGCAATTCATGTCCATGAAAGATGCAACTTACACTTTATTACATATCGAAAAGATGGATCCTTTGCCGTTCTCTGTTGCAGAACTCGATTCTGCTGTGTGGCTAGTTCATGGGGTTATCGCTTTACCTTTTTCCTTGTTTGAATTTGACTCGTGCATGAAACATTATCCTGTGGGCCGTTACCAGCCCTTGGGCAGTGCTTTCCTGCATGAACTCTGGTCCTTGCCTTTCATGTATAAATGCCTTCGGGACGGCAAGGAAGTCTTTCTCACGGGGAGTCCTGCGACTCGACTATGGGTCATTCGCTTATTTGTAAACACATTAAATTGCATGGCTCATGTAGCGTTTCCGCTCCTAATCTTGCTTGTGTGCTGAAAGGTATTCCTGCTCCTGTTATTTCTCCTACTTTCACTCTCCTTTCCAATGGTAGTTATTTACTTTTAAATAACTGAAAACTGTTGTGGCCTGCAGGCTGGCATTCCTTACATTGTAACAGTTTCGCACAGGGTTGTCTGCTGCAAAAATGTGCTTTTTCCTCCCCCTCATGGCAAGGTTGTTATCTCTATTTGGCCTTCCATCCCTACCATGGAGGCAGATTTCAATAGACTGAGCAGAATAAAGGCACTATTATTGAACGAGGAAGTTATGCTCACGTCCGCCCGGGAGACATTCATTCTCCAGGTGGCGAGTACCCACAGTGAAATACAGGCCCTTTTGAACACTAATCTCCCCCAACATTTTGGGGAGTAATTCATCGTATTTTTAATGCATCTAACACAGAGGGTTTGGTACACTTTTTAAAGTCGTGGGGTCTGGTTTAGTGTCCTCCTTCCAAACTATTTTTGGTGTCATCCCGGCATTTATTCATTCTATTTTTCCAGCGTCTTTGGCGGTTTCCCGTTGATCATCGCTTTGGCGGCTGGTGTCCTGCTATTAATTTGTTTTCTGCGCAATGGCTGCTCCCCGATGGGACCTGCTCGATCCGGACCGCCTCCAGCTGCTCCGTGGCGCCTTTGGCTGGTTTTGGTGTCTTGCCATTGGCGACACTGAGTGTGTCATATACTCTTTCTTTTCGCTTTGCGTATTTCACTTGCGTGCAACCGGTAATGACTTGTGTCCGCTGTCCTTTCACCTGGACTTTGGATTATTGCCTCTCCAATTCGTCATTGTCTGTTCCGGATTTTGTTCAGTTGATGGGTCCCTTAGAGGCCCATGATCAGGACTGTTCCGTTGCCGGCTGTATGGCGCGTGCGGCTGCACTGGGGATTTTGGCGCAATGGGATATCTGGGCGGCTGCCCAGGATCTCCTACAACAAAGCTGTTTCGTTTATCCACGCAAGTTGTCCCGCATTGCTTTTGGATGCTCCCTCTGCTGAGGAGCATTCCTGCTCTTTTGATCTCATGGATTGGATGGCATCTATGTTTTTGACGATTCCAATGATGTCCTCTTGGAGGGTATGGCTTTTTCTGCACTTACACTTTCATGGATTGACTTGTCCTTCGCCGTTTGGGCGCTCCCTGTGCTCTACTGGATGTGTTTTTCTCTATTGGACCTCTGTCTTGGCCGCCGGACTGACCAGGGAGGGTGTCTTGTGGTTTGTTGCCTGCCTTGTTATGTTGGCCTAGGCCTAGCTGCCATGCTGCTTTTCTTTGCGCACGTTACACTGAGCCAGGGCTCCCTCGCCCTTTGCTCTTGCCAAGTTCTTTTGCGCTGTCTGCACTTTCTGTCTTTCACCTTTTCTCTTGTTCGATTTGGGCTCAGACTGCACAACATGTACAAGGTAGCATAACAATGTATTTCGGTTCTTCCTGATATGGCCAGTCTCGCGCACCCAGACATAACATTAGGCGCAAATGACATGAAACTTTGTGTGCCTTTAATACTGGGGTTTTACTGGCGCTTAACACACTTGGAGGAATCCTTTCCAGGGAGAAGAACTGTGATTGTCTGCTGATGTAGTTCTGCATCTAGAGACCGAGGTATGAGGGTTCGCTAGTCAAAGCCCAGAGGTCTTCTATTTTTATAATAAACTATCTTACTGCACGGGGAGGGTGGTAATGTTATTTAGACATTTATCCACTGAGTTATGAAATGCTTTCCCCGTTTGTATTCTATGGAATTGTAACCATGCTGCTTATATTATTCATATGCATCATGCTATTAGTGCTGGCACGTGTACTGTACCTTAGAGCACGTAAGTTGAAATAAATATTTTAATCTACCCTGTGTCTCTTCATACGCGCATTGTGGACAAGTACGAGTGAGTGACGAAAGAGTGTTCTTGCTTCTGCGAGTCCTGAGATAAAGACACTGTGTTCTGGGTTGTCCAATCATTGGTGCTTTGGTACTAATGGGATGCTAAGCTAGTTGGGTTGGGGTTTTGGGTGCTACGGTATATGGTAGGCAAACCACTGTATTCCGGGGTCCTATTATCCTGTGCATAGCTCTGTGTATGTGCAGAAACCCTATGACAAGGTCACATTTATCGAGTTATTATAAATAACAGCTAAACCCCCCCCCCCTTTCCTGTTCGGCCTATTTAAGGTGTAGGATGAAAAGCCGGGGGGCGTGGCTTTAACCAAATCAGGACTAGAGGCCTCATAATCCATGTTTCTGTGATAAACGCCACATTTATTTTCTCTTGCTCAATTAGTGTAGCACACTCAACACTCTGCTTCACTAGTGATCTTGCATTCAACAATATGCATTTCAACTCATCTTTATGTAATTGAACTTTTCTGTCCTTACTGGGTTTTTCACAAGGTTCAATCGACCTGTATACTAAATCTGGTAGCTTAGTTTTACAATTGGGGCATGTCATTTGGATGTGTTGAGGCCTATTACTAGGAGTAATACATAGACACCAAGTGTCTCTACCCATCCCATTAAGACTATGCAGAACATTACCGGAAGATTGTATGATACAGGGCTTACCTGCTCCCGGACGAGCAGGGGTGATTGCGCTATGCGCTGGCAGAGCACGGACGGGTGCAGACGGGCTTGCCTTTGGCGCGCAAGCGGCGCCCTCGCGCCAGTCTCTCCAATTATAGAGTCAGGGGCGGAAAGACTAGCCCGCTGACCGAACTTCCCCCAGAATGGCGGCCCCGCTGTGCAAAGTGCGGACACCGGTAGTGAAAGGGAATATTAAAACTAAATGTGCAAAAGCGCAATTAAAATACAGAGCGTCACAGTTTAAAACACAACACTAAAACCCGAAATAGGTTTTCCTGTGCAAAATCGCAAAAGCAAGCAGTTTAGCAAAGTCACTCCCGGCTCAAGCCTCAGGAGGACGTAACAGAGCGCGCTCGCGCCAGCCTCTCCAATTATAGAGTATGGGGCGGAAAGACTAGCCCGCTGACCGAACTTCCCCCAGAATGGCGGCCCCGCTGTGCAAAGTGCGGACACCGGTAGTGAAAGGGAATATTAAAACTAAATGTGCAAAAGGGCAATTAAAATACAGAGCGTCACAGTTTAAAACACAACACTAAAACGCGAAATAGGTTTTCCTGTGCACAATGGGAAAAGCAAGCAGTTTAGCAAAGTCACTCCCGGCTCAAGCCTCAGGAGGACGTATATTGGTACTAGGAATCTCTTTCATATGCTTCTGTCTCCTGATTATCGCAGCACATATGTTTTACACAAGGCTGTCGCTGGACCAATAAATACTTATTGAAAGGTCCTAATCGCCATCCTGTGTATTTTCTGAGAGAAAGCAAGCACGAGTGTCTGAGCAAAACGTACTGTACTGTTTACCACGATCCCTGAGGAATCAGGGTTGTCATGTTCAGTGGTTGCCAGAGACTACCTACACCACTGTAGAATACAGGGGGGTGGTAGTGGCACTGTAGAGCTAGCTGGTCTAACGGCTGACATATCCTGTGGGGATGTCCGGAAGCAGTTGGGACACCAAACCCTCAGAAATAATGTACAGCTCGTGTTGCTGACCATCCGGTTTTCTGCAAGCACTAGAGGGAATTTTTTCAGGAACTTCTCATTATAGGTGCAATCTTTTAAAGAAACATTTTTTGAATTCCACACGAAGACGCGTTTCTGATTTTTTGTTAACATTTCGTACAGCCGTTAGTTTGATGCGTGCAGCTCCGGCGTGTGGCTCCGACTAATCAGATGAAACGCGTCTTCGTTTGGAATTATTTCTACCAATGAGAAGATGCCTTAAAGTACACATACAGCAGATTCCATCCAGTCTTAGCCCTGAAGAAAATCCCAAGAATCAAATTGGGATTTGAAACGCGTCGGCACGCTTTACCACTGGGGAAACAAGTGTATAAAATAGGACTAGCTTTAAAGGGGATTATTTTTTCAAATGTATAAACCCTTTTGCTTGAATACTAGTTCCCGTTGGTCAGCAACCCCTGGATGTATTATTAACATGACCACAAACTGAGAGGAGGGTTGCTGTGAAAATCTTGACTGGTAGAATATTAAAATTTACTTTGTTGTGAATTAATTATTTTGAAATTGATTTTGATTATTGTTTCAGTTTGTTTTATGTTAATGTAAACAAGTGTTGTCCAAATCTGTGTTAAAAAATTTAACAAATAATGATTCCTCTTGAACTATGTCTAAGGAATTAACATAATAAATTATGTAGACCAAGACATTTTGAAGTTTGGTCGAAGTCTGTTGAAGTAAATAACAGCAATATAAACTGTCAGCTAGATCATTTGCTATTTTGAACCTTCGTGATTGAGGCACACAAGGTGTTTGGATCAGAGGTATTCTATTCTTGGGTTCAGTTCCCACCTGCAGATCCACAGACTAATTTGTTTCATACATACACTGTAGTTGAACCACCAGATGAATACATTCCATACGAAGACATTGAAGTCCTGTTAACGTACCAGCAGCATAAAAACTTTATAGGCGCCCTCCCACACACACCTGTCGTGAGACTCGGTCTGCTCGGCATTGAAGGAACGACCTGGCCGGTCTTAGCGACATACACTCCACATCCCGAGATAGATATACTACCAGTGGATGAAGTCCGTACAAAATACAAAGACATAGTCAGGCTATACAGACACATTTTCCAGTTTATCATGCGAACATTGACAGTACAACCAAATGCTCCAGCTGGTCCACATCAGACCACACCTACAATTAACCCATATACACTGAAATCAGTAATAGGGACAATTCCTTCCAAACGGGAGCAAATTCTGTTCTGGATAGCACAGAAAATAGCACAGCTGGAAGCAGTATTTCCCCATACGGGTCCGCAGGAAAAACATAAAATGCTAACAATTTGCTTGCCAATGGGGATGGTTCACTCGATTGAGGATTGTACCACTTGGGGAACAATCTTTGCTGCCGTTTACGTCAGAGTACATGGTACCCCTTCCTTAGCAGTCGTTCCAGATGTATTGAAACAAATACAGAATGAGTACGGGGAAGGACCTGCCCTGAACTTGGGAGTGAAACTGATGGGTAATTTTGCCCAAGTCTCTGCAATCATGCTGAGCAATATAAAGGGGGAGGCAGCAGCAGTGGCCATACACAGCCACCTAAGGGAAATAGCACCTAGAAATAGGGAGCGAGAACTACCAAAAAGTATTTAAGAAACCTATGGTGCATTAGGTAGAGATAATTTGGGAACCAAAGCCAGGAAGGCACAAATGGCGGGTAGTCCCAACAAAGACAACTCTAAGCAAGCGCCTGCTTCTTCTAAAAAGAAATGGAAAAACAAAAGTTCTAAAAATAATAATTCAGAAAAGAATTCACAGTCAAGGGGTAGGTCACGATTCCTAAGGTTGTACCTCTGAAAAGGTCTCAGCTTCTGAACGGGGAATGGGCTCTGACGATGCTAGACAGCGCGGCAGAAGTTACAATAGCTCACCAGAACCTGAAGGATTTTCTGGTGACAACAGTATTGTATGAACACATCACAGTGGAAACACCCAATATGAGAGTTAGTGTCCCGCATAGACTGTATGAAATTACGCTCCAAATAGACGGGGACATCTCAAGAAAAATTAAGGGTCTCTTTTGGGAGAATTTGACATTTGGATATTACATACTACTAGCAGAAAAAGATTGGCCACCTGAGTTTGTGATGGATTGCTCGAAGGGGGAAAGCGTCATTTTGCCTGCTTTCCCCGACCTCGTTCCAGAATCGTTAAACATTCATACGCGCAGGAGTGGTCGCTAGCACTAGTTCCGGCATTATACCGCACCCATGTAGGTTGGGATGTGGAGTCTACCCACCGCGAAATCCCATTAAAATCTACTCCAACTCCACAGAGACAGTACCCTATAAAAAACGATGCAAAAAGACAGGTCAAAGAAATTCTAGACCAACTTGAATACCAAGGTGTGATTGAGACTTGCACCTCCCCGATGAATAATCCTTTGTTTCCAGTAATGAAACCTGACAACACATATCGTCTAGTTTTAGATTACCGAAATGTAAACACATGCACTCGAACATTTGCAGTACAGAATGCACACAGTGCCGCATTAATTAATAACATTGTGCGGAAGAAATACAAAACGACATTAGATATCTCGAATGGATTCTTTTGCCAAAATATAGCTCCAGAAAGCAGATATTTGACAGCATTTTCTGCGCTCGGCGAAATTTTGTCGTTTGCCTCAAGGGTATAAGAGCAGCCCGGGGCTATTCTCGGCAAGAGTGTCAGAAATATTACAAACTTGCGATGAGGAGGCTGTGTCCTCTGTAGATGACATCTACCTAACGGACAATGAATTACTTGAACACTTGGCTACAAATTTAATTTCAAGAAATCTAAAATTCTCTCAATGTCCTGTTTTTGGGATATGAGCTATCAAATGAAGCCAAGAGCTTGGCAGCCAACTTTTTAGAAAAGTGTGCGCTGCTCCAACCTCCAAAGACTCTCAAAGGTTTACAATCCATATTGGGATTTCTAAATTTTGGCAGAACATACATTCTAGATTACGCAGAAAGAGTAACACCTTTCTACAACTTAATCTGACCAGATTTCACACCACATCAGTGGACACAACAACACATAGATACTCTACGTTCAGTTCAGGCTGACATGATAGCATCTAAACATTTACACACATGTGTGAATACCAAAAAACTTGGTGATCCGGGGCGTCCCAGGTTTATCAGGATATACTTCTCTCACTTTCAATGAAGGGGAGACAGTCCCAATTGCATACAAATCACATTTATACACAAATGCTGAAATGCGAGTTGCGGCAACAGGAAAAATACTGACCGCAGTACAGACTGCTGTAGTGAGAGGAAGAGCACTAGCACAGGGGAAACGCATTATCGTTGTAATCCCGGAACCAACTTTAGAAGCTGTTACCAAAGCGAGCATATCAAATGCAAAAGCACTACATCCCCGATTGATACAATGGGCTAATTCTCTCATTGCAACAGATGTAGATCACAGATATGATTCTACATTAAAAACACAAGTGTTCCTGCAGTACGAACAAGAATACCCTCTCCTGAATGAAATCTTGCCTCTAGAGAAATATGAATACATCCTTTATACTGATGAATCTGCTCAGCCTGCCATAGGAAGTAAACAACAGCATAGAGCTGCGTGTGCTATAGTGAAAGGAGTACCGGGATGGCAAGTTCCATCCCAGCAATACGACTACGAAATCTCTAGGAGATTGTACAGCACAGTTGGCAGAGCTGAAAGCCCCGATACTGGCACTACAGCATACGGATCAGGAATTCCCCACACTGATAGTGTGTGATTTGTTTTACTGTGTGCAGTCTTACAATGAATATCTTCATTACTGGGGCCAGAATGGGTTTAGAGATTCCAAGGGTTGCACAATTAAACATAAATTGTTATGGGAACAAGTGGCAAAGCTGAAAGCATGCCTGCCACGGGCTCAAGTTATTCACACATTGAGTCATCAACGTGTTGGCGTACACGTTGAAGGGAATTCACTGGCTGATGAAGCCGCCAAGGCGACAGTGCGAACTTCTGCCATTGCTGCAATCACTCGTTCTAGCACGAGAATAGACGGAGACATACTGATAGCGGTCAATGCCTCAAAGAACGGCTCTGCCATTCCGAAGGGCTTTCCACTCAAAAATTCCTATAAATTAAATGCACAAAATACACCGTATGCTCAAATTTCAGGAGTGGGGGTTAGAGTTATACCAAACTCTGATCGCAGATTAGGTTTAATTCTAGCTGCACACGAGGGTCTGGGCTCTGCACACGCAGGAGTCACCGCTACAGTTTCATTACTGAAGCAGCTATTCTGGTGGCCAAGTTTGTCTAAACAAACAAAGGCTTATGTCTGTTAGCAGATAAAATGTTCCACCGTAGCACGGCCACCACAAACGCCATTACTCATTTCAGACAGACCTCTCGCATGTGTCTATTTGGATCACTGTGGCCCATTAAATTCAGAAAGGGCTTACAAGTACATCTTGGTGGCAGTAGATTCATGCTCTAGATTTCGTTGGGTTTGGCTTCAGCGCTCGGCTGACGCTCGAACTGTTATAAAGGATTTGCGAGTCTTCATCGGGACATACGCAATTGCAACGTTACATTCCGACCGTGGCCCTGAGTTTAGCTCTCTGGCTTACAAGGAAGCCATGGAAAGTATGGGCGTGGCCTTGCGGTACTCCTCCCCCTACCATCCCGAGGGAAATTCAGTGGTGGAGAGGAAAAACCGGGACCTAAAGCAATCCTTAACAGCAAGGGTATTAGGTGCAGGCGGTAGTTGAATCAATCACCTATATGGGGTCCAGAGGGCAATGAATATATATGCCAAGAAAATCCTTGTGAGGACGCCCCCCCAAGAGATCCTGTTTGGGATAAGAATGTGGGTACCTGACCTCGATTGTGCCAGCACAGTGGCGGATGTAAAACCATTTGAATTGAATGATCGTTTGACTGTTTTACAGGAACTCAATGATTTCCGGGCATTACAAAGCAACGTCCACCGCCACTGGGGAAGTGAAAACGGTTCCGGCAAGACCTGTCTGGGTCCCAAAGGTTGGGGACCTGGTCAGAGAAAAGATCGTGGACAAGAAGGAGTTTCGGCCATCCTACAGAACACCTGTACCTGTCCTGGCGGTTCAAGGAACAAGAACAGTACTTCTTCCGCCTCTTGCCGGCAAAAAAGAAAAAAGATTTGTCTCTATTGATCTGATCAAACCACACTATGTGGGTGATTCTCAAAAGCAGGCCGCGTGGAGTCCTGAGTAGCCGCCGATCTCCTCTCGCTACTATACAGGAAGTTCTGATGGAAAGACTAATAATGTTCCAAGACTCCTCTGCGCAAGATGCCGGAGTAACCAATAACGGAGTACGAATTACACCTGTTGAAAGTGAACAAGACCAAAATACAACTGAAACGCAAATTGCAATTCGGCCCCCTTAATGAACTTCACATCAATATGTCTTCACAAGAAGCAAATGCCAGTTCTACAAACACTACTGAGCTCCCAAAGATAGATCGAACTGTGTCTGGCTACTTCATCAACTTCGATCACTTTTCTTCAGATCCAAGTGAACCTGAGCAATCGCCACCCACTTCCAAGAAAGAAAAATTCAGACAATTCTATCTCTGGTTGAAAAAAACTTACTTTGTGTCCCCTTGGTTGCATCTTTGGTTTGCATTAGGGATCCTGTTCCTGTTAATTTGGATTGGTATAGTAACTGTCTTTTTTCTACTACTGAATGGACATTACCTTCCACAACGCTCTGCAGTACAACCTGTGAACTTGGTCTTGAAACCACATACGTCATCACACCGTGAACAAAGAGACTTGTCCCTAGAGAACATTTCAGCAGATCCAGTACCAGATGGTATAGTTTGGGATAGAGTTTCAAATTATGTATTTGGTCCTACTGAACATTTGAAAATTCCACACGTGTTTAAAATTTCAATGAATGATTTCATTACCCCGAGTACACTCTCTGATGATTGGGACATTGAGACTGTCAATACTATGCTCTCTGATTTAGAACAATCTGCTGCATTTTCTTACAGGGAATTGTATGAAGACACACCTGACTTAAACAGCACGTAAATGTTACCAACATTATGGTCATCACTTTTTGCACAGAGCAAGTGTCCCACGCACTGTAAACACTTACCATCAATGGGAACACTGCCCGACACCACCGGAAGGTGGTTCTGCCACATTCGCACAGAAATTTGCTTACTTTTCAGGGTTCAGTACATCAGACCCAATGTCATACTATTATAAGTTAGTACACACGAATGCAACTGCAAAGAAAATAATGCTGACTAACACAAAGCTCATTTATTCAGCACCTTTAATCTCCCAACTTTCTATACAAGGTTTCGACTATTGGAGGGACACGATGGACACAAAATCTCGCTGAGTGCCGAGCGCAGAAAATGCTGTCAAATATCTGCTTTCTGGAGCTATATTTTGGCAAAAGAATCCATTCAAGATATCTAATGTCATTTTGTATTTCTTCCGCACAATGTTATTCATTAATGCGGCACTATGTGCATTCTGAACTGCAAATGTTCGCGTGCATGTGTTTAAATTTCGGTAATCTAAAACTAGACGATATGTGTTGTCAGGTTTCATTACTGGAAACAAAGGATTATTCATCGGGGAGGTGCAAGTCTCAATCACACCTTGGCATTCGAGTTGGTCTAGAATTTCTTTGACCTGTCTTTTTGCATCGTTTTCTATAGGGTACTGTCTCTGTGGAGTTGGATTTTAATGGGATTTCGTGGTGGGTAGACTCCACGTCTCAACCTACATGGTTGCAGTATAATCCCGGAGCTAGTGCTAGCACCCACTCATTGAAAAATTAGAGATGTTACCTTTCACAGTAGCTGAGTCACCGTCTACTGAATGGTTAATTCATGGCTATATCACACTGCCAATCACGACATTTCAGTTCCAAAACTGCCTTAGATACATCCAAGCAGGCAGGTATGAGGCGTTAGGTGAAGAGTACATACAGGAAACATGGGAGTTACCGTAAAGATATAGGTGCAGGAATAAGGACACTGAAGTTTTCTTAAGTGGTACTGACTGCGGGAAGGCTTTAAGTGGGTCTTTAGTGTGCAAAGAAGTGTCGCTTCATGGAACGTGTAATGCATCAAAAGCGAACTTACCTTGCTACTTGAAAGGCTCCCTAGCTGCCGTGATTCATCTGGTTTTTTAATTACATTCGAATGGAAGTTATTTAGTTCTGAATAATCAAGGCTGTTGTGGAATGGCGCCAGGCATCGCATATCTAGTCACAGTAAACTTCAGGTTGTTTGCTGTAAGCAAGTATTGTTTCCCCGGCTCCCACAGTTAGGGAGGCACCACAGTGGCCTTCATTGAATGTTTCCACTATACGGTTTGATTCGCTGAGCAGACTGAAAGCCATGTTGTTTCAACAAAATGTAGCCTTGACTTCAGCCCGAGAGACTTTTGATCTCCAGGTTGCAAGGTCTTCAGCAGAGATACAGGCCCTGGTCCGTACGAACTTCCTGATCCATTTCGGAGAAATGGTTCATCGTATATTTAACATGTCTGATACGAGTGGGATCGTACACTTATTTAAGCGACTTGGATCAGGTCTCTTAACAACCTTTCAAATCATCTTCGGAGTTATTCCAGCCTTCATACACTCCGTACTTGGAAGTATTTTTGGAGGGCTTCCTTTGGTCTTGCTTTCGGTAGTGGGCATCCTGATTTTAATACTCTTGCTTCGCAATGGATGTCGCAATCACTCACGAAATGGAGAGAACACTGCTGGAACGACGTTGTGAGCATATGGTGTTCTACCTGACTACGCCTCGGCTTCGAGAACTGAGTGAGCATTGGTTCCTGTCTTTCGGACCGGTCTAGCTAGACTGTGTCCTGCCTGTGTTCCATTGCCTCTTCTGCGGATTTGACTGCGTGTTGGACCTGTGTCTGACACTTCCTTCGGTTGCACCGCCGGACATAGAAGCGCTACTGGAACCTTTGCAGGCCCACATGTGCAGTTGACCCCAGCGTATTCCCATGTTGATCACGGCATTTCTAGAGCCTCCAAGAGATGCTTCCGCTCCTGTTGGAAGGGATATCGGCTCTGCTCCAGAGGTTCAGGCATCAGTATCAGCCGTGCAGGCATCTAATTCTTCCCCGGCGGCTGCCGTGGGGACCAGAGATTAACATCTTTGCTCACTCGACATGATACTGGAAGTACTGGAGGGACTGCCATCTACGGATATGATGTTCAGCGATGTTGAGTCTTCAGCGCAGGGTTCATAAACAATTTGGCATCTGCTGTGCTGGAAACCGTTTGGAAATATTTTAAACATTTCCCAAATTGAAGGTCGAGTGTGACTTTGTTTTATTTTTCTTCTCGGCTCTAACTGAGCTTCATGGCTCTCAAGGTGCTCAGTGCAATAATCACAATGTATACAAGTTTAGAGGACCTTTTGAGCGCTTTTTTAGGGAAAAATGACTTTTCTTTTATGGAAATGTTTCAGGCTTTTAAAGTGCTTTTTTAGTATGTTTTATTATAAATGATTTTTATGCCTTTTAATAGCGTTAGCTTTATCATTACCTAGCTGACCTTGTGGACCTTTTGATGAGGAGTGGGTGTCATGTCTTTTAGGATAGTCCCATCATGTATACCCCGTTTTACATACATTATCCCATCCATACGACTATAACAATTCTAAACAAGTGACCTTTTACCTAATAGCTTGCTCCTGTCTCTTCGACACCAGGCTCTTTCTTAGTCTTCTATCAGAATCCCTGTACCTGACGTAGATAAACATGTCCCCAGGCACGGCAGACTTATTCTGTATAAGGGTCACCACTTTTTTTTCATCCTTTGCCAACAGCCAGCTGTGCATGATTGCACTTGTTTAGAAAAGCATTGGTGATTGTTTTCAAAACATTTGATTGTTTTCAAAACATCCATGATTGTTTTAAAAACATATCGATTCTAGAAAAAACCCTGGAGTGACCACTTTAGTATAAAAGACCCACACTCCCCCCTACAAATTAGAGAATTCCTTCCAAGCTGTGACGGGGTCCTGCATGCTGAATCTTCGACAATCAGCGGTCTGACATCCCTTGTGGGCTGTCATCCTCGACCCAGAGAAGGTGTCCTTCGTTCTAAACCATCAGGTGAGGGGGCTGGTTCTTCCCTAGGGGTTTCTTGGCTACAGGTACCCATAGCTACATATACGCATATACACCTACACATCCAGGTTAGGTTAGGTACAAATAGGCAAATTACTTAGGGCCTGCATTTTAGGAATATGCAAGTGCTACTGTTTTTATCTGAACTGCTTATGTTCATCTTATTAGCACTATGGTAGAAATTTATCTACTGTTAACTATATTGGTACTAGCAATCTCTTTCATATGCTTCTGTCTCCTGATTGTCCCAGCACATATGTTTTACACAAGGCTGTCGCTGGACCAATAAATACTTATTGAAACGTCCTAATCGCCATCCTGTGTATTTTCTGAGAGAAAGCAAGCACGAGTGTCGGAGCGAAACGTACTGTGCTGTTTTCCATGATCCCTGAAGAATCAGGGTTGTCATGTTCAGTGGTTTCCAGAGACTACCTACACCACTGTAGAGTACAGGGGGGTGGTAGTGGCACTGTAGAGCTAGCTGGTCTAACGGCTGACATATCCTGTGGGGGTGTCCGGAAGCGGTTGGGGCACCAAACCCTCAGTTTAGGTCATCCAAAACGCGCAGGTCCTGGGGAACTCCTAGGAACTAGACAACACTACAGCTCCTGGCAAGGGCCCTCTTGGGAATTTTTTCCAGAGTGGGCTTCCCGAAAGAGGTCCTGACTGACAGAGGTACAAACTTCATGTCAAGTTACATAACTGCAATGTGGAAAGAGTGTGGAGTAAATTACAAATTCACCACACCCTACCATCCTCAATGCAATGGGCTTGTTGAAAGGTTCAACAAGCCCCTAAAGGGTATGATCATGGGTCTCCCAGAAAAGCTTAGGCAAAAATGGGATGTCCTACTACCCTGCCGTCTCTTTGCCTACAGAGAGATTCCTCAGAAGGGGGTTGGCTATAGCCCTTTTGAACTTCTGTTTGGACATCCAGTTAGGGGTCCTTTGTGTCTAGTGAAGGAGGGATGGGAGTAAACCTCTCAAACCCCCCCAAACAGGAAATAGTGGACTATGTACTTGGCCTGCGTTTTTGCATGGCTGAGTATATGAAGAAGGCCAGCAAAAACCTGGAGGCCAGCCAAGAACTTCAAAAAGCTTGGCATGACCAAAAGGCTATTCTGACTGTTTACCAGCCAGGTCAGAAAGTGAGGGTGTTGGAGCCTGTGGCCCCAGCAGCTCTCCAAGACAAATGGAGTGGACCCCACGCTATACTTGAGCAAAAGGGTGAGGTCACCTCCTTGGTGGACCTAGGTACTTCAAGAAGTCCCCATAGGGTACTTCATGTGAACAGGGTAAAACCTTTTGTTGACAGGGCTGACATTTGCTTGCTCATGGCAACTGATGAGGGACGGGAGAAAGAGAGTGATCGTCTCCCTGATCTCCTCTCTTAGAACCCTGATGATGGATCAGTAGATGGAGTAGCCTTGGCAGGCAGCCTCACTGATCAACAGCAGACTGACTGCAGGAAAGTCCTCAATCAGTTTAGTTATATGTTTTCCCTGACGCCCAGTCAAACCACCTGGTGTACCCATGAAGTGGACACAGGAGATAGTCTACCTGTTAAGAATAAAATCTACAGGCAGCCTTACCATGTCAGAGATTGCATCAGGACAGAGGTCCAGAAGATGCGGGAGTTGGGAGTAATGGAGCCCTCAGATAGCACTTGGGCTAGCCCAGTAGTCCTAGCACCCAAACCTCACACCATGGGTGGAAAAAGAGAAATGAGGTTTTGTGTAGACTACAGAGGTCTCAATGCAGTCACTAGGACTGATGCTCATCCAATCCCCAGGGCAGCCGAACTTATAAATACTTTGGCCTCCGTCAAGTTTCTGGGTACATATGACCTGACTGCTGGCTACTGGCAAATCAGACTAGCTGAGGATGCCAAGCCAAAAACAGCAATCTCAAACCCTAGTGGGCATTATCAGTTTATTGTAATGCTGTTTGGTTTGAAGAATGCACCAGCCACATTCCGGATGTTGGTGCACAAAGTTCTAACAGGTCTGGAAGCCTATAGTGCAACATTTCTAGATGATATAGCTGTCTTTAGCTCCACCTGAGGGGATCACCTGGTTCACCTCAAGAATGTTTTTGAGGCTCTGCAGAAAGCAGGCCTCACTATCAAGCCACTAAGTGCCGGATAGGGCAGAGCAAGGTTGTGTACTTGGGCCACCTGATAGGTGGAGGCCAGGTTCAACCACTACAGAGCAAAATCCAGACCATAATGGAATGGATTGCTCCAACTACCCAGCCTCAAGGTCAGAGCTTTCTTGGGCCTAAGTGGGTATTACAGAAGATTTGTGAAGGGATATGGGTCCATAGTGACTCCCCTGAATGATCAGACATCAAAGAAAATGCCTAAGAAAGTTCAGTGGACAGTAAACTGTCAGAAAGCATTTGATGACCTCAAGCAGGCCATGTGCACTGCTCCCATTCTGCAAAGTCCTGATTACTCTAAAACTTTCATTGTCCATACAGATGCATCTGAGTTAGGGGTAGGGGCTGTGTTTTCAAACTGAATGCAGAGGGCCAGGATCAACCAGTAGCTTTTATTAGCAGAAGGTTGACCCCCAGGGAGAAACGTTGGTCAGCTATTGAGAGGGAGGTCCTTGCTGTGGTCTGGGCCCTGAAGAAGTTGAGACCATACTTGTTTGGCACTCACTTCATTGTTCAGACAGACGATAAGCCCCTCTTATGGCTTAAACAAATGAAAGGTGAAAACCCCAAACTTTTGATGTGGTCCATTTCCCTACAGGGGATGGACAATACAGTGGAACATAGACCAGGGAGTAACCATGCCTATGCAGATGGACTCTCCAGATATTTCCACTTAGAAAATGAAGACTCAACTGGGCAAGGTTAGTCTCATCTCCTTACGTTGGGGGGGAGGGGTTGTGTGGGAAAGTAGGATCTGCTTTTATGGTTACCCCCACTTTTTGCCTGGTACTAAGCTGTTTTTGACTAGTCTGACTGGGATCCTGCTAATCAGGATTCCAGTCTCTCTGCTTTCTCTCTTAAATTGTTGTGGTCAGTACTTAGGTACATCCCAGATTGGATACTGAGGTACCCTTATCAGTCCCTAATATATGGTACTAAGGAACCCAGGGCCTAGGTACCCCAGAGGTCCCCCATGGGCTGAAGCATGCATTATGCCACAATGGGAGACCATTCAAAATGCAACTACAGGCCTGCCATTGCAGCCTGTGTATGCTGGTGCTAGCACCACTTACTAAAGATATAGGTTTCCTATATCTAGGGTCACTACACTTAAAACCTATAAGTCACCCCCATAGCAGGGCTTTGCAATCCTGAAGGCAGGGTGCTTGGTTCTAAGTGTGAGGGTACCCCTGCATGAGCAGGACAACCCTAAAGCCTACGAAGTCCATTCTCCCGGGTTGTAAGTGAAGCAGCCATATACCATATAGAGGGTCACCGCGTAATTACATGATGACCATCTCGAAATTGGCTGCAAAGAATCCTATCATGTTTGGTATCCAACATGTTGGAATTATACCTCCCACACTGTAAACTTTGTGGGAGGTATGATTCCAAGCACTGGAAGAGCCCTCCGTTAAGCTCTCAGTGCTCTCGGTACCAGTCTTCTAGACCCAGACAGCACAACATGGCTGCTGCTGACCAGAGACACGATTCTGCCCTCCTGCTGCTCAGCCAAGCTTGAGCAGGGGAAGGCAGAACAATAGCTATCCTGTCACAGGGAGGTGTGACCGCCTCCCAGACAGGATTTAGTGTATTGGGGCTGGGTGGGTGCGCTTACCACCGCCACTCAGTCTGCATGAGGGGCACATTTGGTACCTCCTTGCATAGTCCAGTTCAAACCAGCTCTGTGAGCCGTTGGCTCCCGCTCTGGCGCGAAACTGGACAAAGGACATGGGAGTATCCTCCCCACTGTCCAAACCCTCCCCTGGGAGGGTCCCCTAAATCGTCCCAACCCTTTTCCTTAGGGTACTTAAGGGCTTACCTGGGTGTAGGTCCCTAGATTCGTTGTGGGACATGATTCAATTCAGACATCACTTCAACTTCTACCGTCTTGGCACTCTGAACTTCGCTGGACTTCGTTTGGGCTCGACTTCGTCCCTCTTTCAGTCTGCTGCATCGTCTGTGCCTGTGCACCATACAGGAACCTTTCAAGGCCTGTGGGCATCCAAGACACCTGAAGGAATCTCCCTTGAAGTGAAGGAGTCACTTCCCTGCATCTGCAGGCACTGCAACTAAGTTGACCGGTCTGCTGATCCTGAGCTCCTAAGGACTCCGAAAGGCTTAGCAACACAGGTATTGGTTCTCCACAGCTCTCGAGGCCTGCCCTCTCATCAAGTTTGAGGCCAGTATCCCTTGTGGGAGCCGCAGGAACCGAAAACCCCTGTGCAATGCGTCGACTTGCCGTTGCAAAGGCTTCCTTCCACCAAGATCTTTGGGCTCCAAGTAGCAACCAACCTCAAGCATCTCCAGTGACCAGAATCTTTGTCCACACCGCATCGGTTGCACCGTGACCTGCATCTTTTGGTGAGCTGCTCGTGGTCCTCTTGCGACTCCAGTGATTCCGGCCTGTGGGTCCTGTTGAGGGTCACCTTTGTTTCTTTTGGGCTTCCCTGATAGCTCGGGGCCTGCCCTGACTCCCCTGCTTGGGATGAGTCCCCTGGACCTTGCTGGTCCCGACATTGCACCTTCTTCAACTTCTATGTTGTTTGCAGTTGCCAATGCTTGTTGGTGCTCCCGACGGACACTGACCCCTCAACTCTCGACATCTGACGTGGGACAGCTCGTGCATGGCTCCTGGTCTTCCTCAGCGTCTCCTGGTCCTCACAGCTACAGAGTCACGGTCAAAGTCAACTCTCCTGCAACTCCTGACAACGGTGGGCATTCTTCTTCCAGATCTCTGGGTCACTCCTGAGTGACATAGAATCTGTCCCCTCTGCTTGCAGGTACTTCTCATCCTGAATCCACCTACAGATTCTACCGGACACTATCTCCTTCTCCAGCAGCTGCACTTTCCTGAAGTCCTCCATTGGGTTCGACTGCGGTTTCCGACACCACTTCATACCTATGCACCCGGCTTCCCTGGTTTAGGTAGCATGGGTACTAGGGTATCCGTGGGTGGGGTGGCTCTCCAACCTTCTGTCTTCCACGGGGTTTCTTCTGGGTCCACTGGGAAGGGTCCTTAATCTTTAAAATTGCAACAGCGACTTACAAGTTGATTTGTACGGAGAACCTGGCCGTGTTTCCACACTGCACACGATCTCCGTGGGGCTCCTAGTCTCTTACTTTGGGTGGTTCCTTGGGTCCCCAGCACTTCTACGCCCTCTGGACATTGTCTTGATATGAGTAGTGCTTCATATACCACTTTCCTAGTATATGGTTTGGTCCCCCCGGGGTCCACTGTGTATTCTGTGCTATTTACTTGATTTCTATGCAAAGTATTGTGAGCACTGTGTATATCTCCGGGTAGGAGATATTTGTACGTATTAGTGAGTGTTAGATAATAAATACATATTTTTATAAATACATTGTGTGGTTCTTTTTCACTTAATCCATAAATATAAGATTGCATTCTGGAAAAACAAGCTGCTTTACCCTCCTTCTGGACTAAGCCTGAAGGCTGCTCTCCACATCTACCACTTAGAGAGCTTTCTAAGGATGTATAAGACCTCTTAAATCACCATAAGGGTTGTCTGGACTGGTGCAGGGTGCCCACTTACGTTGGTGTACATCCTATACCAGGCCAGCCTCTCACACCAGTGTTTGGTAGCAGAGGAATCAGTGGTTATTCCGGATAAGTTTGGAGTTACCAAAGATATTGTGGATGCAGAGGGGTTGGCTATTAACAGCATAATTTTTAAAACCAATTTTGGTAGAGTTTCTAAAAGACCTGTGTATCTGCAAGAATTCTCTGTTTAATGTTATACTTATATTTTTTATCTATTATTATTATTACTTTGTTTTGGAAAAAGGGGAGATATGTTATATCTAGATCTGCATAGTTCTGTACGCGCGGGTTGCCGTGCTGTATGTTGTGTGCGGGTGCCATCCTTGCCTTATGCATTTTATAAGGGACATTCCAGGGTTCCGTGTGCTCTGTTACTGATCGGTCGTTGCTTTAACGGCAGTCAGGTGGGAGATCGCGGAGGTGGAAGTTGTCTGAGGATGGGCTCCTATGTGTTGAACTTGGAATGAAATAAAGCGCCTACCCTGAATTGGATATTCTCTGTGGAATTTATTCTTATAACCAAGCCCTCATCACAACAACCTCACTACTTAATTTATTTGATGGCAATATTTACCTGAGCTTTTCTCCATTTAAAATGACTTCAAAATGTCAAAGCGTGTTCAGCAGAGAAGCTTGGCAGATGCATTTCTGTAAGCTTCAGCTCCAAGGCCCGGTCCAACAGGCAAATAACCTCAAATGTCACACATTACCTGTAGGTAAACAGGTAATGATAGCCCGCATCTGGATTCTGAGGTGGAGCCAAGAGGACGCCTTGCATCAGTGCAATATGAGACAGTGAGGGAGGGTGGTGGCAGAGCTACGGTAATGAGAGAAACTACAGGGGAGCAGCGAGAAAAAGCGGGGCCTTTCTTCCACCTTGTAAATTGAAAGTTTGGCAGACAACTGGGTCCAGCAACCGGCTTTTCTGCCGCATATGTGGCGTTTAAGGTCCAACAGCGACATCAGGAGAGAGGCAATGACGGAGGGAGATAAAGCATCAGGGAAATAGTGTTGTGGAAGGAGGATCTATGAATCAATTGACGAGGTGACAAGTAAAGGATGCAAACAAGTGAATGGATAATGCTAGGAAACAAGTCCATACTAAGAACCTGCATCCTCGCTGCAAGTGTGAGGTCAGTAAGCAGCCTTTTGAAGCTGTTTTTGGGCACGACCAGTGAGAGACTGGATCTCTGGTTCACTCAACCCAGAACAAGAGGGAGAGCTTGTCCCTAGGTAATACTTTTGTGGAGGACCTAGGCTAAAAAAGAGGGGTGCACCTAGAGCAAACCAGGATGATGGTTGTAATAACACAAACATCTTCAGTACCTCATAACTATCTCTAGAACAGGCACATGGATGAGGCTTTCCAAAGAAAGGTGCAGAAGTATAGAATATTATTTGCAACCTGCGCATAAATTGCGCACAAACTCAACAGCCCAGGATGGAATCTACAAAAGAAGATCCAGATTTGATAAAAGAAGATTTAAGGTCCAGCCTTCAGGAGCCACATATGGAGTGGAAGGATGATTTGAAACAGAGGCTGTTTGAGAGAATTCTTAAAGAAACACTCACAACCTTGCAGTAGAAGGTGGATCAAATTGATTGATTGATGGAAAACCCACTATGGAAGACAGCTGTTCAAACAACCGACTCACACATGAAGTTGGGATCTTGGAAGCACAAGTGAACATGTTACAATTGAAATGAAAAGAGAACATCAGAATTCTCAACTCAAATGCGGAGGAAAAGGGATTTTACATATCTTCCTATGTTTAAACTGTGTTTCGGCCACGTACTGAGACTCAATGATTGTGAAATGGTAGGAGTGGAAAGAGCCCACAGAGTTGAGCTCATGAAAGATGGCCCAGTAATGAGGCCTAGAGATTTTGTAGTGAAGTTATCATTCTACCCACAAAAAGAAGGGATTTTGAGAGAAGCAAGGAATCTCTCCCCAGTGAGTCAGGGAAATGGCAAACTGATTTTGCTGCAAGACCTTGCCCAGATGACTCACGAGAAAGGACAATGACTTAAGCCTTTCACTGATTCCCTTAACAAAGGCAACATATGAATCTGATGGTCATTCCTGGGTAAAGTGACCTTTCACTTTAGCAATGGGACGCATCATGTCCAAATGACTGACAAAGGCTTCAAGGGGCTGGCAAGCAGATATCATCCTGGGAAAATATGATCAACTGAAGATCTAGATTCAGAGACAAAGATGGTGGATCACAACCCAGAGATCACAGCCAGCGACACCTTTTACATGAAAAGGAAGATCAAGATGGCAAATTACAGTGGTGTTGATTCCTGTCATAAGTGAACTTGGATGACGGCTACTCATGTATCACTCAACCGCGAAAAAATAACCATCCCCTGCGAATACCTTACTTATCGGGTATACCAGTCATGCTGACATTACCAGGAATACACAATACCACCAGTGGAAGTTGAGCCACATTAGGTCTGAGTTTGTATTTCAATATTGCAATCAGAATACTTCCTACTGCAGTTTATGCTGGGGAGAGGGTTTGAGAACACGGGAGGTTGGGTAGGAACATAAGCATGGGAAGGTGGGTAATGGAATTCCGCACAGATTATCAGTACAAGTTGCAGTATTCTGCGTCGTTTCAATTAATGTCAATGGACAAAACTGCCTTACTACAAGGAAGATCTATAACTATCTGGCATCTCAAATGAAGATATCATGGCAATATAAGAAACCAACTTGCGGAGGGGCATTTTGGGTAGAGTTCTATAAAATCTGTACAGCATTCAGATTCACATAACTGCCTCTTCAAAGACTTGTGGGGTGGCAGTTTTACTCTCCAGATTCCTTAATTTTGTTATGATGGAGATATGAGGAGAAGTAAAAGCTATCAGGCTCCCGACAGATTCAGTGGTATATTTTATAAAACCTTCTCTTTTAAACTGTTGCTGAATTTCTGAGAGGTGTTTAATTCTTTTTTGGTGACATGGCGGATAACTTCATCTATGAAACCGGGGAAAGACCTTTTGAATTGTCCTGCTCCGAGATCGATAACTCTACTAACTATGGGTGTGATGGAGCAGGGGAAACAAAATATTTTTTTTATTTTTATTTTTTTTGTACCCCTTGGAAGTTAATGACCTCATAACGATTAATGATACTAACCGTTTGAAAACGCATGAACTAATTAAGAAATGCACCTTTTATTAAACATTACACGTGGGCAACTTGCTGGCATTGCAAAATCTAATTTATTTACAAATGTGAAGCAAAATAACATTAGTATTGTGATTTGCGTAGTAAATAGAGTAAATTGCATGATTTGTGTTGCGTAGTAAAATTGCACCGTGGCAAAGAATACAGATGGTAAGTAAAATGGCTTTAAATGTCGCTTCTGCTAGGTAATACCTAACACGGGTCTTTAGAATGGCGGGTGGTAAACAGAAAGGCTTATTTTTCATGTTTAATTTCTGTTGTGTTTGTTCTTATATTAGTTTCGTTCGGGCCTGCTAGGCCGTGCTTCGAAAATGGCAGGTGGAAAAGGACGAGATTGCGTGCGCTGAATAAAATGGCCCCCGCGCATGAGCAGAGTGAATGCTCCAGTCACGTGTATGCGGCCTGTGCCCGGAGTGAGAGATGTCAAGGCCAGTCTGACCTGCAACAAGGATCGTGCCAAGAGTTCAGCATATATGCATGGGAACGGATGAGAGACTTGAGCGACAGAGGATTAACTAATGTGTGACCATCGGAGTTTGTTACAAAAATACATTAACAAAGTGAATTACCTTTGGACATTGTTGATCATGAGAATTACTGTATGCATTATTGTCCCCAAACCGGTTCGAACAAGGAGGGCGATGAGGTGACCATCACCACCCCTCCAATGGACCAATTAGCGTGATTTCTGCCCCTAAAGATTGCAACTTTTAAGTGTAGCAAGCCGGAGAATAGGGTATAAGAGAGTCTGCTCTTACGTTGTGCATATTCGCTTCTTCTATCCTGATGCTGCGAGAGACTCTGTCATTCTGGACTTCGGACTTTGACTGGGGAAGGAACGAGACCGTTGCGGGAGTTGCCCGGGAGGAGATTGCGTCCGAGGAGGTTAGCGGGACAGTCAGTCAGTTTTGGGAGTCCCATCCTGTGACCTGCGGTTCATCTTTCTTTCCTGGCGAACCATTCTTGTCATCGCCCTATGGCCAAGGGTAATGTGTATTTTCCGTCTCTATTCTCAAAATTTCACTTAAATGCTTATTGATATTTTTAAATGTATTTGCCTAATAAAGAACTTTACTTATTTGCTCAAAGAATTTAGATAAAATGATATGCTAACTCTAAATGAGTCTGTGGTTCTTTAAAATAAAATTGTGATTAATAAATGTTAAAGGTTTTAATTGTGATTGAGCTGGACTTAATCGCCATCAACTGATTCTACTAGTTGGTCCATCGACCGAATAGCGGAGTACCTTGATGTTTAGAACCGACAGGATCCTAAGTTAATGTATATAATGTGTAGGTTATAATTCTGTCATTTTTAATAAGGTATCCCGTTTGTCCAGCAGCTCATTTTCCTTAGCGTTTGATCCAGAAAATTGAGTGAATGTATGTATGCGGTGTTATGGGCCCCACCGACATAGGTTTTATATGATTACGGTTGAGTAGGTGTTTTCTGGGTTAGTGTCATAAGGAAAGATTTATTTTAGCCGCGCTGGATCAGGTGCAAAGATTTATATGTAGGGTATGGCGCTCTGACTCACACCTTTTTTATGCTCTCTTATACATAAGGACCAGTCTGGGTTTGTAAGGGGTAAACAGCCTTTCAACAGTGTTTGTAGACGAGTCCACCTTGTTGAAAAGGCGAAATGCTTACGATGGTGTTGTCGACATGAGATGACAAAAAAAGCCTTAGACAGGATGGACTAGTTCTTTAGGACATTTGTGATGGAGACGTCCTGACTGATGATGCAGGCAGATTTCAGATACTGGAATGCTTATTAGTATATAGAAGTTAGATATCAAAGCTGCAAACAATGATGCTTCATTCCCAATTGTGAATTCCTAAGCTCAGGGGAGGTGTTGGGGGAAATTTAGGGAGGAATTGAGGAAGAGGGGAGCAGGGGATCCGTGGATGGAAAAGAGGGGGGTGAGTTTCGGATTTTACACTGGTTCCTCTATAATGAGGTAGTACAAAACAGGTACTGCTGAATGGGTCATGCTGGGATACATATGCTGATCTACAGGCTACACAAGATGGGCCAGAGCGACGATAAAAAGATAGGAAAAATATGGGCGGAGATCTCGGCCTCCTCCTCAACTTATTTTTCCTACTGCATTGTATTTCACAAACCACTCCAAAGAGCATACAAAGAAAGCTGCACCAGGTGCAGATTTCTGGGAATACTACTTGGAAGGCCATGTGACTTTCCATGCAGGATTTTTGTATTCCTGCTATATGAAGTTCTCCATAGCAGAGAACTCCGCACAGGGGTAATAGGATCCCCTTGTGCTAACGCACATTTTTTTTTTTCTGAAAGGATAAAATGTTTCCCTGTTTAGACAGCCCTTCCCTTACATCCCCAGAAAAACTTGGGGGTGATCAGTTTTCTTTTCCACAATGGGAGGGGAGTTACATCAGACCTACATTTCTGACCTTTTCAAGGTAGAAAGGGGATGTATCTAAGTATGGGAATGCTCCCAGATTTATATATTTGTGGGACTTTTCAAACTTCCAAGGCAAACCCCACCTTGGAACGCCCACTGCATACCCTTTGACTGTGATTTTCAGCTGTCGCGATCTTTTAACTCATGGCAGAGATCTTCAATTCTGTAAATGAGTGTATGCCTACCAGGACTCACTCTGCATGTTCCTGGCAAGCCAAAATGGTAATGTGATCCAATTTACCTTTGTGAGTAAGGCCCCATGTCAGCATGGTTGCTTAACTCATTAGGTCACCATACTGGCTATTTTAACAATTGAAAACCACTTATTCATTTGATGTATGATGCATCACCTTTCAGAAGTTATGAAACACAAGAAAAAAGAACGTTTGTAGTCTTTACATGGTCAGACATAAGGCACTATTGGTTTTGGCCTGTGGAAAAAGCAGTATGGGTCTCTCCCCATAGATCATATGGAGTGGCAGCATGGCTGGTGGAAGGGTGGGGTTTGGTTGTGGGTGCATGATTGTGAGGATTGGAGCAGCCGTTTGTAGACGGGACATGGAAATGCTGATAAGGAACCTTGAGCTGCAATGCTCAGCTACACAGGTTAGACTAGGTTAACCACACAGGTTATACTAGGGATCTGCAACCTTTTCTAAAATTAGAGCTACTTCTGGCTGATGAAAATAGTTCCAAGCTACTAATGACTTTGACAATTGTTGCAGTAGTGACCACATCAGAGACAATCACAATAGTGCTCACACCTTGCAAAATTACTAGTAGTCACGACCCAGAAACATGTCACAATATTGAGTGATGCCAAAATATTATATCCATAATATTGATTAATACAATAATATGAAGATACATATATGTATAGATGAGGCATTAAGAATGAAATTACAACTATACCTAAATATATATACCTAAGTGTGTATGTATATATATATATATATATATATATATATATATATATATATCAAAAGGCTGCTTCTACGCCTCACAGAGTATTTCCTCAGCAAAGCAGACACAGACCCACAATTGAGTGCTTAAAGTTGCGGTTTAATGTCGGCCATTACGCGTTTCAGTCCGGAGCGGACCTTGATCACATGACAACGCTGTTGAATTTCAAAGACCATTTAAAGTGCTACCTTCTGACACGTGATTAATGATGTGCCAATAGAACTAAAAGAAACACTCCTAACATTCGATACATGAGTCGAATCTTCACTTTCTATAGACCAGAGAAGGAAACCAATACCATCTATCTCTGTTAATAAAATGTCTTAAATACATTTAAAATCAAAAGGAATAGTCACAGTTCAGGGCTCGAAAAATCATTAAATTTTTACTAGACCTGCAGGTCTAGTAACCTACAAAATCAACTCGACCTAACTGAAATGCACTTGACCTCTGTCGCTGAAAGCCAGCAAATGTGACAAGTTAACAAGATTTAAAGGCATTTTTATTGCTCATTTACTTTGGGAGCAATAAAGATGCCTTCAAATCTTACTATTTAGTCACATTTCCTCTGCTTTCAGAGACAGAGGTCAAAGTCAGTTTATTTTCCTGCTCGCCAGAAAGAGCGAGTATGACCTAAAAATAGCTCGTCCTAATTAAATCTGCCTCGCAAATGCGAGCGGGCGAGTGGATTTTTCGAGCCCTGCAGTTGATAATATTATATAAATAGCCTGTAGAAACGTTCAAATAAATAACCAACAAATTAATAATTATATTAATTGAACCATACGTACAATGTAAAAATACATATCAGATTTTAAAATGTTTCTAAAAAACGGCATTTTCGGTAAAAGACATATAAAATAGTATTATTATATAAAAGATTATGGGATCAATCCTTGATTCGACATTACTAAAATATTTGCATAAATGCGCTTTAATGTATCTTGGATTGTAACTGAACGCAGTGGTTCTCCATATACACATATATATATATATACACACACATATATTTATATATATGATGTTATTGCAGTAGTCTATATTCTGAGTACAATATGATATTTGGACAATATTTAAAATTTGATTTTGTAGCAGAAAACCAACTACCGCAATGAGGTTACTAACAGCAATGTTAGAAAAAGATGTATCAGTATAAAAGCCTCCACATGACTAAAGAGATAACAGCAACAGCAGCAAGTGCCCTCTGGAACAAAGAAAACACTAAAAGCTATAAACCTCATCTACCCACTATGAACTATCATTCAAACAGCAGCTTAAGTGTGCTAAGGTTTCCAACCATTTTGTTTTCAAACATCGGTGTATCCGTTTCACAAAATGTATGTTTTTCTATCTACTTGCTAATTTGGGTTAACACACTCAAAGCAAATCTTGTCTTTTTCTGAAACAAAAAAACGACATTTTTTGCCTCAGAAATCAGATTTCATGCATACATTCTAAACATCAGGTTGTGATTTCCCTAGTGCAAATGCATTGCATAATCAGATTCTGCCCCACCTGCCAAGGTTTTACCATCACATGCCAGAGATGCCCACGATAATGCCAAATATGCCTAAATTAGGTCAAGGATACTCACGATTCTCAAGGGTAACAATTGTGCCATTGCTGCCCTTCATAATGCTGAGAATCCCCATATCACGTCAGGCATGGAGATTATTATTCAAAGGATAGGCACAATTATGTGATATATGGCCACAATTAGGCCAAGCTTAGTCACAGTATGGCAAGGATAGCTGCCATTAAGCCCAAGGATGCCCAACTTATGTCACGATTTATACTTAATAAGCCATTATGTCAGAAATAGACATAATTATGCTGCCAGAGGTGAACCACTTATATTGGGGCACCAGATACATTTGAGGTTCTCCGACACCAGGAATGGCTTCCAGGAAGAGAAATCATATTGAAAAAAGAGGGACACAACGCCAGACACATATACAACACATACATAAATGCACACATATGTGTACACATAAACACAGAAACATTACACATACATACATTTACACACCAAAGCCACTGTCTGAAACAGACAAGGCCATTACCCTTCTCCACTCAATCAATCAGTCAAAATATCTTTATTCAATTTTAAAGATAGAATCATAAAAGAGCATAAAACAATAAATAAGTACAGTGCACTGCCTCTTAAGTCTATTTCGAACTATCTAGGAATAGCTGAGAGAACAAAATGAAAGATCTACCAACTATTACCACAGCCATGAAAGAAAGCAAAAGAAAGCACTTAAAATACTTAAGCACAAATCAATAAAGTGCATTAGCTGCTAAAAAAACATCCCCTCCACAAACATCAAACCCTGATTTCTGCAGCAACCCAAATAATACTTCTTAACCCTCCATAGATTTCAAATTTTTGACTGGCAGTTTTAAAAAGGAGCTCACACTATAAGAAACAAAAGGGCTATCTAGCCGATGCAAGTATAAAAGGGCATCGGTACATCTGTCGAACGCAAATGGCTTCAGAATATGCTAAGGCAACATACAAAAAAAGATCTATAAAATTTACAAAAAAAGATAAAATGCACCCGGGACTTTTTGGCCGATCCGCGACCGGCAAGCGGCTCCTTCAGGGCTTCGTGTCATCAGGAAAACATAAAAGACGCCAAACTGTGCCAGCTCTGAATCTAAAGAGAAGCGACCTTTCCCAACGTGATAGTTGCAGTTGCAAATAAAATGCCATTTCCCCTGAAGCCAAAAAATATAATAATCACGAGTAAGGCATTTATTATGAACACTCTCCAATCTTCGAGTGCTGCAAAACTCAACATGGCTTATCCACCTTTTTTAGATTTGTCGGGCTGTGAACATTTCATGAAGCCCAATATCCATAAACACTTTTTTAACATATTTTAGCCAGGGTATAGATAAGACCTTATCACTCTACTCTCAAACCAGCCTAAGCTTTCCTTGGCTACAAGGTTGCTAGCTAGCATGAGTGACTCAAAATTTTTTGAAATGATGATATTAGGAGCCGAACAAAATTAACAGGGGATGTAATAATGTTAATGTGTTAGGAGAGCCATACAGTGAGAATGATCTACATTACTGGTTGTCCGCCAAAACCATCTTTAAAAGAAGAAGCCAGACAAGCAGACCTCATTCCACAGCACATATCTCTACAGGAAGTGAAATCATTGCACTTCCCAGCATCCAACTCTACAGGAAGTGACAGCAATGCTTTCCCACCAAAACAGTCTTTAAAAAAAAGTCAGAGAAGCAAACTTAATCCCAGATCATTACAGTGCAAATCTTCTATCGGAGTGTTTGTGAAAAAGCAGAACCAACACCAAAACAATTACCTGCTAAAGTAATCTGTAAGATTGCATGTAACAAAATACTGGTATACAGGCTTTAACACAGTTTCATAACAATCAACTCTTAAAGACCTATATTTGCTTTAAAAGCTGATGCATATAGTAAATAAATTTTACCTACTGCCATAACTTTGAAATAAATTTGCCACAATAACCATATCAGGCCTGCTATACTGATCTTAGACATTCCCACAGGACAACCAATAAGCATTTTGTGATAAAATTATAAGTAGGCTTTCCTGTTTTCAGTTTCTATTTTTGGTAAATTCTAGTGGGGTTTTTTCAGTGTTTTCAATACCTAAAAAAACTGTGGTTATCAGTGGTTACACATTTTTACGCCATAAAAACAACAGGAACAGTGTTTTTGAGTGCTTAATTTGAGCCGGTGGTTTCCGGTGCTCAGCACCGGCACATATTTGTCAACACCAGCACTTATGACAGCTGCCACATGGTGGCGCTGTTTGTGTAATATAGAAATGAGCACAACAACAGTTGTTTATTAATCAATCAACATTAAAACAACTAATACCTGCCTCTCAAGCCATTCTTACAGCGTTGGGAGGCCTTGAACAGTCTTAATTTTCCCACTTGTAGCAGAGTGATGGCTAGCATTTGTGCATGTATTGTCATTGGCAGCTCTGGCAGTGGCAATGGGTGGTGCAAGCTGGGGTGGTCTCCGGACGAGGGCCCTGGCACTTAATATTTTACAAATCAAGCACTGGTGTTTTTCCGGTGTTTATGGAACGTTTTGCTTTTATTATTGCCTACTTTCTGCACAGATAGTGCTTGGCATATAGACAGTGTACGTACAGTGTATATGAGTCCAAATACATTTTTACAAATCAAACTTATTGTAGTACACCATACAATACTTCTTCAGTGAGTCTTTGGTCATGCATGCTCGCTCTTTCCTTCCCATGTAAACTTTTATCTGTGAAAAGGCCTTCTCAACATTGGCACCTCAGACAGGCACCTCCAAAACAGCCAGTGCACAATTTGCGAACTCTGGCCACTGACATGGCTTTCCATGCCAATACTGGTGCACCTGAAGATTGCGATTCTCTGGGACAGGTTCTGCAACATATGCGTTGAACTGGGAGCATATGCCCTCAGAGTTAATGAAGCGATAAAAAATGAAGCAGTTCTTTTCAAAGTCTGGAGAAAATTCTCTTTCACGTAAGGGATCTAGAGCTTGTGCAGAGTACCACAGTGAGGCTTCATTGACTTCAAATGCCATGGTTGGTGAAGGGACATTTCTATTTCCTGAATTGCTCGTCAACATTCTTTGCTTACCAAGTGGCAAGCATTCTAACATGGAACATGTTGCAGTGCCAAAGTCACTAAAAGTGTCTCCCAGCCTACTCTCAAGGAGATGTTTCACATCTATACCAATTAGGCTGAACACTTGGTAGACAAGGGTGTTTTCAGATTCTAGTTTTTTGATTATGTCCACTACAGCAGCCATGTTTTTCTGTAAAAATCTAAGAATGCAGTAGAGTGTACTTTTTTTCACATCACAATCAATATGCGACCGAAGATCCTCACATTTCTTGCCTTTGGCATCATCACTAAACAAACATTCTGTAAAAGGTCGCCAAATGGATAATATAGCATTCGCAGCCTCTATGACTCAGAACCTCCGGCTTAATGACACAGTTGGGATGACTCTTTCTTTGATTCCACACAAAGCACAAAATGAGAAATATTTGCGTTTTAGTTCCCGCGCATAACAATACAGTGCACCAGAATGGACAACAAAGCCAATAGCATTCTTCGTTAACTATGAAGATTGTAAAGATGCTTTCAGCATACCATCTAGCAAGTGGCAAGGATGTCTTACAGGGAAGCACTTCAGCTCAGGTATTGTTTTTGACAGTACTAAAACCACAGATGGGACCCAAGGGAGAGTGACATAAAACATATCCCTCCCTATCTAATCATGAAACTCACTAGAGATATGTTCTACCCATATATACAAAACTATAGTGTGCAAATAGGGACTAGTGTCAATGGGGAAGAAATATCCTTTTCGGACAAGAACCCTCACTCACCCAAGGGTGACATGCTTCATCATTGGGCTCCCTCCGCACATTGGGGCCAGCCGGTCTCCAATGTGGGCTACAACTCCCCACCTAGTGTAAGGGTGTGGGGAGGAGCTGAGGTGTTTAAGGCAAAGGGATGCCAAGAAATGATGATGGTGAATGAGGGACAGTGTGCTGTGAAAAAGTGTAGGGAATGTAAAACTTCCTCGAGGGCTCAAAAAGCTTTATTCGATAGAGTCCTCGGAAAGAGTTAAAAAAGCAGAGGAACAGAGGGGGGGGGAAGGGGAGGAGAAAGAACAAAATATGCTTCACCTTTCTTTTCTTTTCAAAGGAAACGTTTCCCCACAAACACTAGTACACTACATTCAATGCTCAGATCATTATGAGCACTTGGAATTGGTTAACAACCACACCCGACAGAAAGGTTTTTTGACAGGTCATCACACAAATATTTCATATACATAGTTGAATCACTGCAAATACAAACAATGTCACTCCAATACTTGTTGAACTTGGTAAGAACTTTTTGCAGCAGCATTCCAAGTGACACTGCGTTCAATGTTTTCCAAAAGTCTGGTTTCATGTTTTCACCACTATCCTAGATGCTTGGTGACAGGACTCTTTTCATGTATACCTGTCACAACACCTTGCATTGAATGTTTAAAGCCTGGGGTGTTTTGCAATTCACCTACTTTCAATACTGACTCACTAGAAAAGGGTGCTGATGTATCAGTGGGTTTCACCCATTCTCTGTCTGTGGGTAAATGTGATGGTACATATTGGGAAAGATTCTTATGAAACCAGCCATTTTACCTATCAGTGAAAGTATCAAACATAGCCAAAATATCAAATATGATTTTGATATTTCCTGATTCTCTACAGTTTATAAAATAATTCAATAAGACCTAAAACATGCTTCTAAACCACAAAACAGAAAAAAGCAAAAGGAAGAAGAAACAATATTTTAGTGACTTCCCTAAACAACAAACCTCAAGCATAATATTGTGAGCCCAGTCTTTCTTGCTGCTACCTTGTATAACAAAGTCACATTTTATAAGCCCCTCAAGGAAGAAGTAAAAATTACTCTTTCACTCTCCTTTTCCTTTCTTGGAATGGCATTTAGTTTGTGGCTGTTCAGGTGTTTTTCAGTGTTTATATGTTTACACTGGTGATAGCTATTTCCCTTTCTGTGGGCTTTTATCAGTTATTATAGGTTTAAACCTAAAACCGGATAGCCTAATTATAAGTATGTATTAAAATACAGTTGGCAAAACAAAATACAACCCTCCTAGGAGGGGTTAACAAGACTTATAATAGTGCAAATTTTCCACCATCATGTTTTGTATGAATAGGGTAACCAACACTAAAATCCTTGCCGAATATGGTTATTTCCGACATTCCATGTAACAAAATATTTATCTACTGACATTAACACAGTGTGATACAAATCCACCCTTAAAGGCTATTGGCATTAGCATATGCTTTTCACAATTAATAAGCCAGGCCTACTGCCTCTGTCGTAGATTTTTCTAAAACAGATGAGACTTCTTGAATCAGACATATCTTTTCCAGATTAACCAATCAAATCTATAGCATGTATCATTGTCTTGTCATCATAATCGAATCATTTCTACTGTGTTGAGCTTAAGCTTTTCGACAACGCAACCCTGAGGCATACAGACATAAAATTACAAATATGTAACAACATTGCAATTTGCAAAACAATATACAACCCCTGTTAAGTGGGCCTGAAAAGGGTTGTCACATTGCAATTCTTTTACTAGGGTTTGCCAGATAGAGTAACCAACACAAAACCTCTTCTCTGTTACAGTAATCAGTGAGATTCCATGAACCAAAATACGTGTCTGCTTGCTTGAGAACAGTGTAATGATAATAGTCAACCCTCAAGACCTACTGGATTTAACAAATGCCTTTCACAATGCATAAGTCACGCTGTCTCTGTAGTAACATTTCATAATAAACAGATCAGACCTATGGCATCTGACATAACTTTCCCCAATGAGCCCATCAGGTCTTTAGCCTTTATCACTGGCTTGTCACCGTAACCAATGCAGGCTTACTGCATTGCCCATATGCTTTCCCACAAGGCAACCGTCAGGCATATATTTATACAATTACAAATATGTACAAAAATGCAGCAACTAAAACAATAGACAACCCCATCTAAGAGAAATTAACAAGCACTATCCAAGCGTAAAGCTTTTACCCCAGAATTTGTCACAGGGGATGGCCAACACAAACCCTTGCCTATTACAGTATTTGTGAGATCCCATGTACAATAATACCCCTCTACAGGCTTAAACATAGTGTAATAACAGTTCAACTAAAAGGCCTATTGGCTTTAACATATGCATTTCAGAATAGATATGTTAGGCCTACAGCCCTTGTTGTAACTTTTCATAATAAACAGCTCTGTTCCTGTTGATCACATAAAGTCAAAACACAGTTGTGCAGTCAAACCAGACCTAAAAACAAGGATGCAGACTTTCTCTATTTATCAGGAACAATATTGATGCATCCATCAGGCACGCCCCAATCCCGCTTCAATTTAGGAAAGAGCTGAAGACAATACGAGGTAAGAGGCCACCTCCACATTCAGACCCCAGCCTCCCCTCCAATCTCTAGTTGACTGTATCTTTGCCTTTGGCCTTGTACGGCTCTCAGTTGCGATTTGGCTGGGTTCACTCCATACAAATACCACATACATCCATACGATGACAGAACATCAGGCTTATGAAGCTAGTTGGGGAGAGGAATGGAAGTGCAATCAACAGTACAGGTTTAACACAGCACACGACAGGAGGGATTACAAATATTGAGATAGTTGGTACTTTCCTGCTCAGTGCAGCCCCCATTTCTTCCGAGGAAAGGCCACCCTTTAGTTTAAACTGAGAGGCTGTGCTGAATTCAATGACTAGTATGGTCTGCCCACTCTGGATCCCTGGAACCGATGAACAAGAGGACAAACCCTATCTACCTCATTGCACAGAGCATAATGAAATGTAAGAAGGAGTTATAAACATCACAAAGCGTAAATGTTCTGTGCAACATCTTTTTTGTAAATTTGGGTTTCAGCTTAAGAACATTATTAAAACAACATGCCTTCCATCGTTCTTAATATGGACATGTTCAACACATAGTTACTTAGCTAACACATATTCCACCACTGACGTTTCTTAGAACATTGCCCACCACCTAGGGGACTCATATCACATGCAGGTCCATGTCTGGATTATTCAATAGGAAAGACGCTGGTGGGCCTCACATGTCTCGAGGTCCCGAGGCTGCTGGCAGCTCCTCCCCATCTGTCTCAAGAGTTGATTTACAATAGGTCATGTCCGTTATCCAACTGTGAAAGGTTGGCGCACTACGCCTACTCCAGTTCATTGCCACACGTCTCTTGGATAGTTGTAGTGCTACCGCAATAAACTTACGATTTGCTGGTTGTATAGGCTTGACTAACCCCAATAGACACACATCTGGGGAGTACAGGAAATTTGGTTAGACGTCATGTCCCTGAGGGCCTGCATCACCTTCTCCCAGTACTCGTGCACCTGACTACAGTCCCAGACTGGGTGCAGGAAATCCGCCTCAGCCATCCCACATCTAGTGCAGCATGTGTCCCCCTGCAACCCATAGCAAAATAATTTAAGCGGCGTGTAGTATATTTGCGGCAAGTATTTGAAATGAATGATACGTAGATTACAATTTGAGGTCAGCATCCCCGTCAGTGTGCAGCAGACCCCCAATCTTCCAGTAATATCGGTGCGTCCAGGGAGACGTTCCAGTAAGTCATCGCCAATGGTTCTGATATTGGTCTATCCATTTGTGCTGTGTTATAGAGTCTAGTGATTAGGTGCCTGCGAGAGGTGGAGGTTAATAATGTTTTCAGGGTATTTAGTGCAGGTGGTTCTACCGGAAAGATAGGGAACAATACTTTTATGGTAGATTTGAGACGAAGGTATGTAAATGTGAAAATCGGTGTAGTGTTGTTTATATATGATAAATCTGTCTGGTCCATAAAGTGCCCTTCTGGGTATATATCCCCCATCGTCACCAGCCCTACCTGGTGAAATAAGGCCATTGCACTCGCTTCTTGTGTGACCGAGAGGTTCGGGTGGTGGCCTAGGGGCAGTGTGGGGGCATACAACGAAAGCTTGCAGGCTCTCGCTCCCAGCGTATTCCAGGCAGCAGCGGTGCGGTGTATTGTGTTGATTTCTGTACGATTTGCAGCTTTACGGTTGTGTGTCAATACATATCTGAGTGGTATTGGGTGTGCTGCTCCTTCTTCAACTGCCAGGTGTGGCAAATGTGGTTGTGGGTAGTACCAGTGGTGTGCATACTGTGCTTGAGCACAGAGATAGTATAAGTGCAGGTCAGGCGCTTCGAATCCTCCCTGTTCATATGGAAGCGTCATAGTGTCCCACTTGATACATGGTTGTTTGCCTGCCTAGACTAGTGTGATCAGTTGCATGCGTAGCATTTTGAAAAAAGATTGGGGTAGGACATAGCCACTTGGTTTCCTAGCTTGTCCAATGCTTTCCCTTAGTTCTCACGATTCACTGTTTTGGGGTCTCTATGTATCCACACCCCTAGATACTTCACTGGGTCTGTGCTCCACTCTAACGGGTAATACAGTATATGTGGTGCAGTGGACTGTGTCAATGGCAGTATTATCGATTTGGACCAATTTATGCCCAGACCAGAGTATCCCTCAAATTTGATGTATTCTCTAAGTAGCGCTGCTAGGTTATGTGTAGGGTTTCGGACATATAGGACCATATCGTCTGCATATAGAGAGATGCCAATCGGTCTCTGGTGGAATCTCAGCACTGCATTTGTGTGCTGTTGGCGAATTTTACAGGCAAGGGGTTCCAGGGCTAGGGAAAATAGGATTGGGTACAGTGGACATCCCTGTCTTGTACCACAGTGTATGTGTAGTTGGTTGGACGTATGTCTATTGATCCATACCCGTGCAACTGGGCAGTGTACAGTAGATGCGCCCATCTCAGAAAGGCCTCCGGAATACCCATGCGCGTTAGAGTGGTAAACATATAGGGCCATTCTATAGAGTCGAAGGCTTTGGCAGCATCTAAAAGTACCGCAGCTGCCTCGAGGGCGGGGTTCAGTTGGTGCACTAGCGCAAAGATGGTCTGTAAGTTATGTGCGGTTGAGCTTTCTGGTATAAACCCAGATTGATCTGGCAGAACTATGTTGGGTACCAATGGTTGCAGCCTATTGACAAGTATGTGCACCAAAATTTTGGAATCTGTGTTAATAAGCGAGAGAGGACGGTATGATTCGCATTTATCGGGTTGTTTGTCCGGTTTCAGTAGAGCTATGATAAGGGCCTCGTGTAGTGCTGGAGGTAGCATCTGTTTCGTATATGCCTCTGAGTATAGCCCAAGTAGGTGCGGTGCCAACAGGTCTGCAAATTCTTTACAAAATTCGCTACTTAAGCCATTCTGCCCAGCCGCTCTTCCGTTGGGTAGTGATCGAATGGCCTCAATCACCTCCTCCACTTCTATGGGCTTCAGCAGATATTCGCGTTACCCGTCAGACAGCCACGCTAAGGCTATTTCCTCACGGTAGGCATTAATGTCTGTTTCCGAGGAGGAGACTTTGGAGTCATAGAGGTTCTCATAGAATTTTGAAAACAACCCGAGAATCTCCCTCCCCATCCGCTACCTTTATTATGGGTTTATGTCCACTGGCCGGGCGTATCTTAGCAGCCAGTACGCAACCTGGCCATCCACCCTCCCCATATGTTCTAGCCACATATCGTCTGGTCATATAGCCCACTTCCCTGTGTCCCATGTCATTATATTGTGTAATGTGTTCTCGAATCTCCGCTAGGGTTTCCGCTTTCCACTCTGTCGCTAGATCCCTCTCCAACGTATGCAGCTTTTGCTCTATCTTTTTGAGTTGCCCTCGTAGATCCTGCATGTGTACAAATCCATATTCCTCTTATTGTGGCCTTAAATACCTCCCATAATGTACCCTCCTCTTCTACGGAGCCCACATTAATATCAAAATATTCCACAATGGCATGCTTTATAGTGTCTCTGTATACTGGGTCGAGCAGTGCCTAGTCGTTAAATCTCTAAAGGAATTGTGTTGGTTTTTGTGTCTGTATCGCTAGGTCTGGCCTAACTGGATTGTGGTCCGACAGGGTTCTAGCAAGGTGTTGCACTCCTGCCGTCCACGTGCTCACCTCCTCCGATGTCAACCAGTAGTCAAGCCGGGACCATGAGGTGTGCAATGAGGATGTGAAGGTGCCCTCCTGTGTATTCTGATTTCTTAGTCTCCACAAATCTACCATGCCAAACTCTGCCATGCCCTCCCTAAGCACCCTGGCCGCACATTTGTCTTGTGGCACTGCTTGCGGCGACCTATCATGTAGAGGGTCTAGGGCTGTGTTGAGGTCCCCTCCCCATATTATGATTGACAGAGGGAGGAGCCTTAGCGTATTCCAGATTTAAAGAACCCAGGGTCATCCACATTTGGTCAGTATATGTTGACCAGTGTAACCAGGGTACCCGAGAGCATACCCTGCAAAACTGTATATCTGCCTTGTTCGTCTGTGATAGTTTGAGTGACTGTAAATGGAACCCCTTTCTTTACCAGGATAAGTATTCCCCTGGAGTAGCATGAGTACGACGAGGCCGCCTGACCCCAGCCCATCAGGCCCCCACTGCACATTCCAATTGTTTCGTGAGGTGGGTCTCCTGAAGCATCGCGACTTTTATGTTATGTCTGTCCAGGTAGGCCAGTACTTGACACGTTTTTCGGGATTGTTGAGCCCAAGGACATTCTATGTTATAAAAGAAACCATATGCGGTCCCCTAGGTCCTCCCTTGCCTGTCCCGTGGGTGAGGAGCCCATGCGTCTGTGGTGTAGCGGTGATTGCGTCAGCATTGGTATATTGTGGACAGTCGAGGCAACAACATTCAAAAACATTTTCCCATCCCCCCTCCCACTTCAGCATCCCAATCATGCTAAAGAAAACCCTACAATTTACAAACCATGCATACTTAGACATTTGCTTTCGCTGGCTGCCTAGTGCTGCCAACATCGTATGAACTGTAAAACACGTTCGGGGTGCACCCACGCGGGGACCCGCCAGAGTCCCAGTTACCCTCCTTGTAGAGGAGGTGGCCGTAAGAGAAGTTGATTTCTGGTGCGCTTCGGTCATTTCAGTCAGTGTGGGCGGGCATTAGCACCGGGTGTGGGCGTAGCCCCCGGACCGTGGGATGTGAGCCTGTGACACTCTGCTGGGTCGTACCATTCAGGCATTGCACCTATTTACATAGCTGTCAGGGTTGTACATATTGGATACATCACTCAGTACCTCTTTGAGCTGTAGGATCAGGTGTAGGGCCTGATGGCGCACCCGTCTCTCTTTTAACAAGGGCGTTGTGGGGATTCTGGCAAGTGTTCCAGTGCACTTTGCATTATGTTGGGTTCAGTCTTCATCCACATTGTCATCCTGGGCTCATTGGTCTTTCTTCCTGGCTGGAAATGTATTAACATATTCCAATGCTGATTGCGGCGTCGTGAAGATTTTCACTTTACCATGGTGGTTACTGCGCAGCCTGGCCAGGAAAAGCATTGCACATGGAATTTCCACAGTCTAGTTTTTTTTCCACTGACAAATATTCCTTTCTGGCAGCTTGAATTTTGGCCATGAAATCCGGGGAAGAAAGATAGCGTGTTACCTCGGTAGGTGATGGTTTAGCGTTCCTGTGCCAGCCAGAGAAGTGTGTCTCTATCTCTGTAATTCAATAGTTTGGTAATTATCGGCCTCAGGTGGCACCTGCGATTGGTCGTGTCATCAGGGAGTGGTGGGCGCACTCCATCGCCAGCAGGTGCGAGAGGTTGTCGGAGCTGAACACTTCTTTCAGCATGAGCTCTACATAAACCTCAGTTTTGCCCATGTTTGTCGTTTCCGAGATCCCTGTAATGCGCAGGTTACTCCTTCTAGAGCGCGCTTCCAAGTCCTCGTTTTTCGCTTGTATCACCGCAAACACTTTTTCCATGTTGAGGCACTTGGTATTTACAGAGTTCATAGCGTCTTCCATGGTCGATATTCTCTGTTCTGCTTCTGTCAAGCGCGCTGCTGGATTGTCTAATTTGGTGGCAAGGTGATCCATACGGAGATTAATATGGTCTATTTTACAGTCTATGGAAGGCAAACTTTGTTGCATCGCCAGTAAAGTACATTCCATTGTTGATGCGCCCACATTGGGTTCATCCACGGTACAGCCGTCCGTCATTTCTAGTGGTCCCCTCGTGCTTTTCCTGCTTCCAAATGTCAGTTTGGGCTGCGATTTGTCAGCTTTTCCCATAGGTGCCATTGGGTAGTTTAGTAGCATCTACCGTGGTTATCACTACAAGTTGCGTGTGCTTGCTGGATTGAGTTTGCTATTGCTCGTCCCTCACTATAGGCTCTAGCCGTTCTCCCACATATATTCGTGCCTCTTTATATTTATACTTTTTAAGCTATGTGCTGTAGCTTGCCAACAATGTTCATTAACTGTGACGGGTAATATCAGGCGGGGGTGGGAGGGCCTCCACGCGGTGAAGTCCCAGGATATTACTTTGGCCTGCAACACCTCCAGAGCCCCCCACAGTAAGGGTTGTCTATGTTGTGGAAGCCTTGGGTCGGTGTATCTTCCAACTCCAGGCACAATATGCTGTGCTCACTGTTCCTGCACGTTACCTCAGCATGGCCACGGGTTCTCTAATTTCTCCCAGCTCACAGCACCCCCATGTTTTCAAGCTTGTACCCCAGGGTTGATCAAATATCTCCTGCTGGTGCTGAGGATGTCCTCTCCTCCCACACCTCGCAACCGCCAGCTTTACCTTTTGGCTGATCGCTTACGATCTCCTGGGTCGTTTTTTCCTCCTTGTTGCTCAACGCCTCTGGCGTGCTTCACATGGAGGTGCGTCTCGGAGCGGAGCTCCCTGCCAGGCGCTCCTGCTATACAGCTCCGGAGTCGGCGAAGCCCCACTGCCTCAGGCCACACCAGCCGCCCCAGTCATTTCAGCCTCCCCGCGGGGGGAAAGGCGACCGCGCCCAGCAATGTCTGTATATTTCTAAGAGTATAGCGCTGCGCAGCCTGTTCCAAACTGAACCCATGCACCAATAAGATAATTTAAGGGAGAAGAGAGGCTTTAAATACCTGGGCATATATGTATCCGTGACCACTTCTTCCAGGAAAACCTGTGGGGAAACTGGAGGCATACAGGAGAGATGTAGAGCACTGGAGGAAGTTGCCCTTCTCAATGCTGGACAGGGTCGCACTGTATAAAATTATATATTTGCCCACGTTCCTCTACCTTCTCCAGAACACCTCATACGAGGTTCTGGACCACTTCTTCTACAAAGAAGATACAGCAACAAGACTGTTGCACTGGGATACGGGGGTACCCAGACTACCTTTAGGGTCCTTGACCAGGAAAACATACGGCCATCCCTAACCTGTGCCTATACTAATGGGTGACCCATCTGCTGGTAGGGACCGCTTGGGCCTTTGCAACGCAGCAGGAGCCATCACTTTTAGCAGACAGGAGTGCGATGGAGCCAAGAGGCTACGTGGGCTACCAAATTGGGACAGGTGGGATAAGTTGTATGCCAGCCCCGACAGCAGCAGTGGTTAAGATCTGGCAAAGGGTGAGCAACCTAGTGGGCTGAAAGGGAAAGGTGATGTTTGAGAAACCCCTTTGGGACTCAGAGATGTTGCAGGGGCATGGGAAATGGGATCTCATTGGCATCTCAAAACTGGGGGACGTCTGGCATGAGGGGGAAATGATCCATTTTCTGAGCTACGGCAACAATTTGAGCTAACTGGGGGCCAATTTCTCTGGTACCTGCAGGTCCAACACATAATCTGGGGCTATGGGACTCTAATAACCGAGGTGACGGAGGAGATGCCACTGGAATTTAGAATACTGAGATCCCTGCTACACAAGCATGCAAGTTCCCAAAACGACACCAATCCCCTTGCTAACAGTTTATGCCAAGGAGTAACTGGGAACGTGACATGGGGGTTCTCAAAGATGACGCGTGGGGTGGGGGGCTACAGATACACCAGGGAGGTGGCAATACGGGCAGGGTTCTGGCTAATGCATCTAAAAATACCCCACGGGGCCTACTACATGCAGACACGCTGGTTCGCAATGGGGAGGACTGGGGATGACCTGTGCCTACGGGGGTGTCGGCAGAAGGGTTCTGCTCTTTCACCATGGCTCGCACCCCCTCCTGCCCTGTAAGATTAAATATTAATCAATAATGCAGAGGGACATGAATCCCTTGAGCTGCAGTTCTTGAAACTGTAACTTCCAGTTTAGACACAGACGCCTCTTCCCAAAATGACACAGACCACATTTAAAACAAAAACATTCTTATCTATGACTTGAACACAACTCTGAATTTTGGGTTTGCCTTTACTACTAACTGTTTTTCCCTCAACATCTTCTTTCCTCACAACTTGTACCTTACTTGTAGTTTTGGCATCTAATTCTCTCATACCCAATTTAATTTTCTCAAATTGATGAGCAATCTTTAAGGTTTTTTCTAATGTTAAATCTTCCACCAAAAGCAGTTTTTCTTGTAATTTAATATCATACATTTTATGTACTATCTGTTCAAGTGTCAATTGAACACAAAAAGCCCCATAATTACACTTTTCAACCAATTTTCTTAAGTCACTCACAAAAACATCAGCTGATCCTTTGGGTAGTTGACCTCTACTCAAAAATGTATGCCTAGAAACAACTTTGTTTACTTTTTAGTACAATGAATATCCAATTGTTTCATCGCTGTTTCGTACACATCCATTTCTTCATCGTCTAAAAGTATTGGTGCTAACTGCTAAAAAAATGTGCCAACTTTAAGGACCTAAACAGTGTTTTAAAAAGGCAAATTGTCTTTTTGTCTGTATAAACATGTTCACCAATGGCCTCTAGGTATGGTTCGAATCCAACTTTCCATTGTGCACCGTCTGGAATAGGGTCACCTAGATTGGATAAAAATGGAAAAGACGCAGTAATCCCCTCCATTCAGTCCCCGAAAATGACAGTAAATATATGGTTAAATTGGTGTGCGGATCATTGAAGTATAGATTTGTAGTTAGGACGACAATAGCACAATAACGTATTACCAGCAGATATAGTATTTGCTGGGTGCACGAATCATCAAAATATAGAACAAAAGCTGATATGAGAATTGTACAATAACTTGTATTGTTATATGCAACAGTACTACGATGTCCCAAATGATGCCAATAACTGGTGTGCGAATCACCAAAATGTATTTCTGTAATCGCACAAGGTTCACCAATAATCAGCCAGACCATCAAGGGACCTGGTAAAACAATTATTAGAATTTTCAAATGAGTGTGAAAGTTAATATAACACAACAGAAATTGTCTGTTAGCAAGGAACGCTACATCCAACATGGCAGCCGTGGTAATGAACATCATGACTTGGATGTTCACAGCAGGCAGGCTGACTTGCTCTTTCTGGCCCGTACCACTACATCCAATAAGGCCACCGAGACATAATGTCACACAATTCATAGCGTCGCAATGCAGCACTGCAGTTGTTGCAAATAGCCGGCAGGTGGGAGACGCACACAGCACTGATCCAACCCGTGCAAGTTTCACGCGCTCACATCGTATCGAGCTAAGGGGCTTATTACGATGTCGGTCGGAGTTGCCTCCGACCGACATCGTGTCGGACTTGGGGCCGACCGACCTGAGGTTGGTGGTTCTGACCACCTGATTATGATGCAACTGAACACTGTTCGGTCGGATTCCCACTGTTCTCTATGGGAGCTTGTGTTACGGCCGTAAACCGGTCGTAATACAGGCTCCTATAGAGAAATGGGGTTGTGTGTAAAACCCTGCACCCTGGGACACACACCCCATTGTGCCTGCCACACAGTGCAGGGTACCACCTCGACCACCGACCGTAGACCACGGAGGCCCTGCTATGGGCCCCCAAAGTCGATTTCCGACAGCCTTTCCATGTCGCAAAGGCCTGCACAGAAAGGCTGTGGGAAACTGACATCGTAATCCCGACTGAGGTAACGCCGTCCATAGGGGATTACGGTGCAGTTCCAACCAACAGGAAGACTCTGAGAGCCGGTTGGAACTGAGTCAGAATGACCGGCTGGTTTATGTTCAGACCGCCGACATCGTAATCGGTCGGTCAGACCGCAAACCGACTGAGTCAGTCGGAAAGCCACTGACAGCAGTCGGAAAGCCTCTGACTAGCGGTCAGAGGCTTACCGACCAACATCGTAATCAGTCCTAAGTGTTCAAGCGGAATTCGCTCACACCTCCCTTCCGCTTAATGTCCAATTATAGAAGAAAACTTCCTTGCCATAGAAGAATCGCTGCAGAAAATCAATGGAGAATATCTTTAATATCCGCTCTGTCAAACTGGCCAGTACTCATGATCCGAGGCAAATAAATATCTTCACACCACAGGGCTCCAGGCTTCTCTCTTTGAGTCCGCTCGTCGCCAGTATTATATTCTTCTTCCTCAAATCATCAGGACACATCGGGACAATAAGGTAGGGATATATGCATAAAACAAATGGACAGCAAAGGTAAACCTCAAACAGGAGAAAAGGCCTGGCCCAACTGACACTGGCTGGAATATCTTCTTTCAATACTCTACAATCCAGACTTAGATTCCAGCCACCAAGATTCCAACCCAGAGGTCACAGAATTTTTTTAACATCTTGTAGTCTTGTCTCCAGACCAAGTCTGGTCCAGCCTTATCCCTCAGTCATGCCACAAATCTGTTCCATAAACCTTCCTAAGGTTCACAGCCTGCATCCTTGGCAAAACTGGGATTATAATATTTCTTTTGTCTTGAATCAGGATCCTCAACTCACGATCTGCTGCTGGTGGCATCTCCCTTTTAGACTTTGAAACATTCCTGATGCCTGATTGTGGCTAGGAAGGAAGGTTGTGGGCCAGTGCATTTTGAGTTGGACTGTCCGAATGTATTCTCTCTCACTACAACTGTGCAGGTTTGGAGCAGATGACCAGCAATAACTTCTTCCATCTTTGCTTTGGTTTGGACATGGACGCCAGGTGGTCCGACCAGGCCCTCAATGGTGGTAAGCTACATGGGATCCTCTGGGAGAATTCCCTTTGCTCACTCATGTGGATTGGGACCAAACAGTCTGATTTAAGTGATTGGCATTTTTAGACTTTGGCCAGTAAACTGTAAGCATAATCAGGTTTATCCCAAAGGTTTTTACTATATATCTCCTTTAAGCTCCTTTTGAAGTCTAGTTAGTGTTTCTGAGTGACAATCAAGCAGAGTAGGTGTCCCTAAGTGGCACCCTAGTGAGTCTGATTCACCTTATGTCCTACTTTAATTTGGATAATGTCACCAGCCGACAGTTCTCTGAGAGTTTTTCCTACAAGAACTCAATTTATTTCTATTCTGATGTGGAGTGCTGATAGGGGGAGGCATCATCTTGCCTAGGGGCATTCAATCGCATTGTCTTTCTGCAGCCTTAGGATCTTTCATTATTCGCTGGTCTGTAATTAGCAATAGATTTAGAGATATAGAAGAGGGTGTGCTTCTGTTCTCCATCATTACCCTCTCTTCCTCTCTCTTAGAATCCAGTTGTCTTTTGCATCCTTCACTCCTCTATAAAAAGGGCAGAATAGACTGTGTAAAGCTTACCCTAGCTGGTGTCCTACCTAGGGTCATTACTAAGCCCTGATGAATGGTTACATGACTCTGTGCGCCTCTAAAGGCAAACTATGAGAATTCTCGGAATCCTGATTTTCTTCAACAACCTATCTTTTTTTGTGAGTGTCCTCAAAGAAGGTGGCTGTTGGGCTCTTTAGCTCATATTAGTTAATTTCTTTGACTTGGAAGCTGTACATAGATTTTAGGATGTAGTAGGCGGGCATCTTCAATTTCTTACTCCCAGATTGTTCCTGTGAATCTCAGTTATTCATTTTTGCTTTTGATCATGAGTAACTGGCCCTTGCAACAAAGGGGGACACTAAAGCACTGTGATTCTGTTATATTACAGACTGCAACAATCCATCAAGACCATTGCTGGGGATTCACCTAGCCCTTCTTCAGAATGTGTACTATTCACAAAAATGATCCAGAGTGGCGAAACCGGTAAAAAGATTTTCTTTCTGTCCACAGTATTATTGATTGAAAAGGTTGGGCAGGCCTACTCGATTAGACAGGCTTGGGAAGCTGGCCTAGGCAATCAGCTCACTGATAAATGCTGGCAATACTGTTGTACGCAGGTTAAGAACATACCATTCAATTACAGGCACAAATCAATCAATTTCAAGTTTCTCCATCACCTGAATCATACCCTGGAGTGTACAGCTAAGTTTTCCCCAAGAGTGGTAATGGGATTTAGGAGTGGGATGTAGGAAATGCAGGGCAATGAATGTGCTTTTCTTCACATTGCATGGCTGTGTCCTTCAGTGCTGCAGAACTGGCATGAGATATTTACCTCTCTGAATAAGGTTGTCACCAGTGATTGCCATCTTGGGAGATACTGAGCAGATATGTAATAAAATGTGTAGATTTGTTGATATTGCCTTGTAATTGGCTAGAAGGTGGGTAGCTATGTGTTGGATTGACATGGGTGCTCTCTCCCAGATATGATGTACTGTAATGAGCTAATGGAGAATTCTGCTAATGATGTACACCCTAAAGCTCGGCCAAAAGATTTTTGAGCACCATTGCGTTTTCTATTGCAGCAGTACTCATAGAGGGTTTGGCTGGTGAATTTTGCTCTATGTCAACTGTAATTGTCAAACCGGACTACGATTCTTACGTAATGTCCCGTTCTCATACCTTATGCCATTGCAAAATTGCTGTGCCCTATTTCTTCCTATGTTTTTTCTACTGGTGATTTGATGCTCAAGATCGAGTCATGTCTTCTAGTGTCACAATTGTATAACTTCTTAATTTGAAAATCTGTAAATAAAAGGTTAAAAAAACAATATTCAAACAATTTAAAAAAATTACATTAAAATGATTAATAATACGGGGGTGGTAGAGTGCCCGGCTGCAAGATGCCCGCACCGATGTGTGGCTCAACAATCCTGAACTATACCCATTCTCCAGGTGACATTGCAACATATAGTTGCCCGACTATGTACCGAAGGTGGCACCCAGTAGTACCCAATTTTGAGCCAGAGCTCACTGCAGGCTCGCTAGGCGGCTGTGTAAGCTTCTGCTTATGATCCTCATTGGCCTGTCAGCGCTGAGGGGAGTGGTGGGCCTGCATGGGCCTGAACTGCGGCGGCGCCGTTCTGGAGATTAAGGAGGGCGCGGCAGCCATGGAGGTGTGCAATGGCTGAGCTGTGAGAAGCCACTGGGGGCAGACGCTGTTGCCTCCTATGCCAACGGAGGGGAGAGGACTCCAGCGTGCTCCCTAGAGGAGAGAGCGGCTCACAGGCTCAACTTCTGACTCACTGGCCCGTGCCAGGCTGACAGGTTTACGACTGAATTTTATAAAGCTTATGCTGATGTCCTAGCGCTCTCGCTCCAGCTGCTGCATGCAGAGACATGGGAAAGCGGTTCTCTACCCCTCTCATTCTGGGACGCCATTATTATTGCATTGTTAAAACCCGGCAAACACCCACAATATCCAGAATCTTACCGCCCGCTGTCCCTCATAAATACTGACTCACAAATCTTTGCCAAAATCCTCACCAACCGACTCCTACTCTTGCTCCCCAACCTGGTTTTTCCAGACCAGGGGATTTGTACCTATTACGTCTACCTCGCATAATTTACATACCTTATTCGTGTTACTGCACCAAAATGACCCCCTCCAGGATGCAGTGGCAGTGATGTTAGACGCCACTATAGCATTTAATTCTGCTGAGTAACGATATCTTTATGCTGTACTGAGCCGCATGGGGTTTCCCACACGTTTCATTCGATTGATAAAGTTGCTTTACACTACCCATAAGGCCAGAGTTAGAATGAATGGCTTGATCTCTGACCCATTTGAGATTAAGTGGGACACCCAGCAGGGTTGCCCCCTGTCTCCCCTGCTCTTTGCCTTGACGACAGAGCTTTGGCCGGTGCTGTTAGATAGCTAGATGGACACGGGTAATAGCATGTGCAACTCGCAGTTTAGTTATTTCCTTATACGCAGATGACATTACACTCTACCCCAGTCAGAACCTTACACATGTAATTCAAGAATTCATTTTATTCCACATACTGTCCCGTACAGCTATTCATTGGAACAAGTCTGCTATTTTCTCCCTGAACACGGCAACAAAGGAACAAATGTTTGACTATCCATCCCTTGGTGCAACACATCCCTCAAGTACCTCGGCATTTGGGTGAGCCGAGACAAGGAGACCTTAATAACTGATAACTATGGCACTATGGAGCAGGTGGTCAGCTGAGATGTAGTCCTCTTGAATCATTAACGTCACTTTCTACTCAGCCTGGTTCTTTGTCCATGCAAAAACTGCAATTTCTATTGTGCTGTAATGCAATGCATTGTCCTGGGGGGTTGCTTGAGGCAATATCGTTTCCATTGTGTTGTTATTCTACAATGTTGTAACTGCTTTAAAAAAAACAATACATTTTTTTAAAGTATTAATAATACAAATTTTAAACTTCAACATATATAACAAAAACACATCAAATTAAAAAAACATATATAAAAACAACAAAATTTAAATACAAATTATTTAATTTTATAAATGATTTAAATATTAAAAATATAATAAATAAATAAATATTAACCATCCAAACTAAACAATAGTATGTCATTTTTAGTATTCACACTCCAAAGTTAAAAAAAAGTATGGAAAGCACTGAACTTTGGAGGGGTGTTACATTTTGGAGGGTTAGGTTTACTGTTCTCACTTCCTCAGTGTTAGCAACAGTAGGAAGCACTTGTTTAACTATTTCCACTTCAATTTGAGAAACAGTAGGGAAAGTGTAGGCCTCTAAAGGGGTCAAATGTATTATTCACACTACAAAGTAGGCAAAAGTTGGGAAATCGTTCGACTTTAGAGGAGTTAGATTTACTATTCCCACTCTAATCTAAAAAGTGTTGGACTTCATAGGGGTTACATTTACCATTTCAACTCCAAAACACTAAAACAATGTTTTTTTTTAAATTCAATATTTATTAACATAACACAAACCTAGGTACAATCACATTATCTATACTGTATACATGTCTCTATTGACAGGACATATTTTTCATACATCGTGTCCCACCCGTGGGGACAAAGAAAAAGAATACAGAAACACATAACGTGAGTATTTCAATCATTAGAGCAAATGTCTGGTGAGTCTTCCCGTTGGTTTGCCAACAGATATGCTGTGAAGGGTGCCCAGATGTCCTTGGGCCTAGACGGTGCTGGGAGTTCCTCTGCATACTGAGTCAACTTGTCTTTACAGTATGTAATGTCTTTTAACCATTGTGCAACTTGTGGTACTCTTCTACCGCCCCAGTTTTGGGCTACTTTTCTTTTCGCTAACAGGAGTGCAATCGCTACTAGTCTCCGACTCCGTGGCTGCAGGTTTGCAACAAGACAAAGCAGGCAAATGTGTGGGGTGCATGGCACTGTTTCCAACATCATATCAGATAGTACCTGAGTGACCTGTACCCAAAATCTTGTACCTTCTCACAATACAACGCCAGAAGCATAATGTCTGCGTCCGACATGTTACATCTCTTACATTCAGCGGACGCTCTTAACCCATACCCATGTAACTGCACTGGGGTGTAATATAGCGGTTGTATATATTTAAAATGTATGATTCGCAAATTACAGTTAGCTGTCAAGTGCCCAGTTAGAGCGCAGCATATTCCCAGTCCTTCCTTGTGATTAGAATGTCTAGTGCTCTATTCCACCTCTCCATTCCCCTGCTATATTGTGGGGCAGTATCTACCTGCATCGCCTTATATAATCCGGTAACCAGTTTCGTACGGGATGAGTTGTCAAGCATGGTCTGTAGCTGTTTCAGTGTCTGCTGTGCAGCTGGGTGTAACGAATTTAAGGTTTTGAGGCCTTCTTTCAGTCTGTGATATGTAAATGTCAACAGAGGGGTACTATTTTTACATGCCAAAATGGCTTCCAGGGTGATAAATGTACCTTCCTAGTATGCATCCCCCATGGTGACAATTCCAATATCCACCAGAAGGGATAGCACTTTAGGTTCCTGTGAGACGGATATGTTTGGGTGGTGTGCCAATGGCAGTGCAGGGGCAAATAGTGGCTTTTCCCCACCTGTGTCACAAGTGTCTGCCAGACTTTCACAGTACTGTCGATTGTGCTAAATTCCATTCTGGGATTTAGTTGTTGCGTCCTTGGCAAGAGGGCTTTAAGTGGCACAGGGTGTACACCGTCTGCTTCCACTGCTACATGGGGGATATGGGGCGGGGGAAGGACCAATAGTGTGCAAAGTGTGCTTGCGCGAAGAGGTAGTATAGGTATAGGTCCTGTGTGTATGGTCTGGTTAGAATCTCCCAGCAGCAGCAAGGTTGTTTACCCACCCATGTCAGTCTGATCAGGTTGGAGCGCAGTGTGGCAAAGAACGCTTTAGTCAGGTTGAGAGGGACATTAGTAAACAAGTAGAGAAATCGTGGGAGGATAACCATCTTTATAACTGCCACTCTGTCCGCTAGCGACAGGGGTAGTTTATCCATCTAGTTACCCGATCCTCAAGATTTGATAGTGCTCGGCCGTAATTCTCTCAGAGTACAATTTCATGATCTTTTTGAATCCATACACCCAGATATTTGACTGGCTCAGTGCTCCATTCAAGCGGGAATTCCAGGTCATGTTACACTGTGTTGGCTGTTCCGCATATACTGATATGGCAAGTGGCCGTTGCCTGAACTTTAGTGCTGCATCTACATGCTTCTGCCTCACACTGGATGCTAAGGGTTCCAACGCTAGCGCGAATAGCATAGGGGATAATGGGCAGCCCTGTCGTGTTCCTCTACATATCGGTATTAGCAAGGAGCTATTGTTGTTGACTCGCACTCTGGCAACCTGAGCTGTGTATAGTAGGCTTATCCATTGTGCTTGCCGCATGCCCATGCTGTGCAGCACATCAAACAAAGTTCCATTGTATAGAATCGAATGCCTTGGCTGCATCCAATAGCACAGCCGCAGCCAGCACAGCCGCAGCTTTGACACCCGGGTCCAATTGATTCAGCACAGCAAAGAGCGTTCGCAGATTGTGCGTAGTGGATCACTCTGGGATAAATCCCGATTTATCCGGGAGCACAAGTGCAGGCAGAAGTGGAAGCAGAAGTGGACGCAAGTGGACGCAACCTGGTTGCGATAATTTTTGAAAGTATCTTCGTATCTATATTCAGAAGTGAGAGCAGTCTCTTGTCATATGCTTCTGCATACATTGCACGCAAATGCAGTGCTAGCAAATCCAAAAAGGCTTTATAAAATTCACTAGGTAGCCCATCGCTCCCTGACGCCTTTCCACAGGACAGCGTTTGGATGGCCTCCCTCACTTCGTCGGCAGTGATTGGTTGTACCAAAAATACTCGTTGTCCAGGGGACAACCAGGCGAGCGCGAGCTCGTCCAGGTAAGTGGTTATCTCATCCCTAGTGGCTCTCCCGCGCTGTCCATATAGTGTTGCATAGTATTCCGCAAATTGGGTTAGTATTTCAGGGGAGCTACAGCATTTAGTCCCATCTAGTCGGTCTAATTCCGTGATGTAATCTTGTGTACGCAGCACACTGATCTTGGAGGCCAGGCTCCGGCCGGGTCTTCCGCAATCCCCATATGATCTAGCCACCCAGCGCCTAGACATGTGTGTTGATCAGCTGTCCCACTATATTCTGTGACCATGTCTCTAATTTCTGCCAGAGTGTCCATGCTCTGGTTCTCCTCATATTGCCTTTCCAGCCCACCTAGTGTCATTTCTATTGTATGCATCTTAGCACGCAGAGCTTTCCGCACTCCTGCCTGCAATCCTATGCACATACCACGTATCGTTACTTTAAAAGCCTCCCAGAGCGTCGCTGCACTCTCCACTGATCCTTTGTTCTCCAAGAAATACTGAATAATGGCCTTCCTCACCCCCTCTTTGAAGACTGGGTCCAGTAGCCATGTGGCCTGCAGCCTCCATTGAAATGACTGTGGAGAAAGTGTGGGGACAGCTAGGTCAAACATCACTGGTGAGTGATCAGATAGAGTTCTTGGTAGGTGGACAACTTCTCTCGCCCATGTAGATGGCTCCCTGGAAATTAACCAATAAACCATTCTGGACCACGTTTTGTGTACAGAGGAAACATGTGTGCCCTCCCGGAGCAAGGGATATCGTGCCCTCCATATATCCACCAGCTTGTGTGTGTTCATAATTTCCTGTATCACTCGTGCGGACTTTTTCCCTTGCCATTCCATTGTTGCGTTGCGGTCTAGTTTAGGGTCCAAATGGGTGTTTAGATCTTCACCCACAGTATTATTGTGGGTTGTAGGTCATATAGTTTACTCTCTAGCTGGCGAAGGGTGTGCCCTTTTTATTAGTATAAGAACCCCCCTGGACTACGAAGAGTATGAGGATGCCGCCCTTACCGTCGCCCACTTTGCTCCCACTTGCATGTCCCCCAATTTTGTGAGATGCGTCTCCTGCATTAGTACTAGGTGGACACGATGCCTGTCTAGATATTCAAATACCTGGCTAATCTTTTTGGAGTTATTTAGTCCCCTGACATTCCAGGTCAAATGTCTAACTCGTTCCAGCATTGACTTCTTGGTATGATCACACATTCGTTTCTGTCCCAGGTGTCAAACATCCCCATGATGGTGTCAGACCTGCATTTCTGGCTGTGATGTACCGTGAGTAGAAAATATAGGACAAATAACCCTCAATCCCACCTCCCACTTTAGCATCCCAATCATGCCAAAGACATTCCTGACATAACATAACAAGTAACACTAATCATCCAGTTATTACTGAGATTCCCCATTTTCATTAACCGTTATTGCTCTAACTGTGGGGGGGTATACACTTGTGGGGGCAGCCAGAAGCTGTGAGTCCCACCCGCATACCGGGGGTAGCCGGAAGACATATATTGGGTAGGTATCGACATGTTACATTGTGGGAGCCTTGGGAATTCTATGACAAGTCTAATGATTTGTCTCTACTCGTTGAGAAAAAAAACCCTGCTTGGTGTGTTCTAATAGAATATACAATATTTATGTCCATGACTCTTTGTACCATTTCTGGCTGCCCTCTCAGGATAACTTACTAAGATCATAGTGGCTAAGAGCTACATGCATCACATAGCCAATTACATTTGTAAGTTTAACTATTTCTCCAACTGCCAGTCATACAGTTCGGCTATGACCTCACTTACTACAGCTCCAGACAGATTTCAGCAGAGGGTAGTCAGACAGTCGGTTAGATCCAGCTGCGGGAACACAGTGTCATCATTCCAAACAGAGGTTTTACCTCAGAGTACCAATAGTTTTGAACGGGCGTTGTTCTGGAGGCCATTTTACTGGCTACAAGTCCAGTTGTTATTCCGAGTGTGCAGAAGAAGTTGAGGGGGGTGAGCTGGATCGGTTTCGTTGCACATGTTTCAGGAAGTCTGCAGCCGCACCCGGCGTAGTGAAGAGTACTTGATTTCCCTCGTATGTGATCCAGAGCCTTGCGGGGTATAACATCGCATAGGGAATGTTTGCCGCATGAAGTTTCTTTTTGACTGTTGCAAATTCCTTGCGAGCCGCCTGGACCATCATGGTGAAGTCTTGGAAAAAGGCCACCTCATTCCCTTGGTAGGTAATATTCTTTTTATCCCTCGCCAGTCCAGGACAGTGTCGCAATCTTTAATATTCAATAGCCTGGCTATAATGGGTCTCGGGGGTGGGCCCACGGTGGCGGTCTGGAGGCAAGCGATATGTGCGCCCCCTCAATAATCAAAACCTGGGAGAGATGCTCTGAGCCAAAGTTGTCTTTTAGCATTGTTTCGACATAGTCCTCCAGGCGACCTGTATTGGTGCTTTCTGGAACCCCAATTAGGCGGAGGTTATTGCCCCGGTATCGTGCCTCCAATTCCTCATTCTTTGCTTTGATAACTTCCAGGATTTTTTCCATGTCTTGACATTTGCCAACTGTTTCACTTGACTCGTCCTCCATCAAAGAGATCCGCTGCTCCGCTGTGGTCAGTTGCGCAGCCTGCTTATCTAGTTTGCCAGCCATATTATCCGTGCATAAAGTCAATGTGCCTAAATAGCAACAGTTCCTAAGCACACGCCTGCAAATAAAAAACAGTATAACACATTTCTGTAGGTCAAAGGATGTAGACAAATGATGTCCTTTCGGAGTGTTTATCTTCGCCTTTAATAGTATATTGCACAACAAGCCAGCCAACACGTGTTTCGTCAATAGGGTGTTAACCCTTGACTTCTTCAGGGCTGTAATAAGGTGAATACTTTCGTAGACCTAAACACCAGTGATAATTTCGACCCGGTAGGTCATAAATAGTCCAACAGTTACTCAGAAATTCAATCTTTTTCCCTCTGTGGCGTGAGTCTTAACTCAGAGCATCAGCTATATGATTGGTGACCACCGGTGTTTAGGTCTACGAAAGTATTCACCTTAATACAGCCCTGAAGAAGTCAAGGGTTAACACCCTATTGACGAAACACTCCGAAAGGACATCATTTGTCTACATCCTTTGACCTACAGAAATGTGTTATACTGTTTTTTTATTTGTAGGCGTGTGCTTAGGAACTGTTGCTATTTATGTTCAGTCTCTAGGGTCCGAATTGGAGGGTTTAGGGGTTTTTCCCTCACCTGTAGCACCGCATTTATTTGTTTCATTGCTTTACTTCACGCTATTTGGCAAGCGCCATATCTACTATCCTGTGATTATCAATACCCCCATCTTGTCAGTCAATGTGCCTATTTTGCCATGTATGGCCTGGAGGCTTTGCTGCATCGAGATCAAAATGGTCTCCAATAGGGGCGTCTCCGGCTGCCTTGCCTCCTGCTCTGTATCCGAGTGCACGCTTGGAGGATGTGCAGCACAGTGGGATTCAAAATTTAATCGGGATTGCTGCTTGTCTGTCTTGCCCATATTTACAGTTTGTGTGCCATTAAGTAAAAAAAATAGAAAAGGGGGAGGTTCCCGTGCTACCAGGATCCGAGATGCACCAATTTGTGTGTAGCTCCCCGTGCGTTTGTAGGTGAGCTGGGGGTATTGCTGTTCTTGATATTCTCCTGTTCAGGCCAGCTCCTCTCACTTACAGGCCACTAATCAGTGAGCTGCCTTCCCAGACCTGCGTAGGTCTGCTGCCGGCCTTTTGGGTCTTCTTTGCCGGTGGTGCAGTAAATTCAACGCTGGTTTCCGCCGAGAATTGGCCGCTATCGCTTGGGGGTGTGGGGGAGGAGGTGGAGTTTGAGTTTGAGTTTGAGTTTTTTCTGCTTCCCTGGCCTCGCGCGTCAAGTACGCTGCTTCAGCGAGGCCTCTACGCTGTTTTATTCTCCCTGGCTCCGCCGGTACTTGTGTTAGTACTGACGTGGAGCCCTTAAGCGGCCGCACCTATATCGGCCTCTGCGTAGGACACTTGGAGCCCTACTCTTCCTGTATGGGTCGCTGCGGTCTGAGCTGTATTGCTTAGCCTCCGCAAGTCCGGGTATTGGCACCACCTATTCCCTCAGCACCGCACCTGGTCGCCGTCGTACCTTCACATGCGACGTTCATTGGCCCAGCCGGTCGATCGTTTGTTGTGCTGGGAGGCATGGATGGGGGGGCAGCCGCTCATGACCCTCTGCCTTTTTCACACCCTTCTGTTGTGCCACCAGGTGTCGGGTCGTTAACAGGAATCCGTGCAGCTGCTCGTCACTCCCTCCTCTGTCCGTCTGGAGCAGCCCGAGTGAAGGGCACTACCCCCCAGATCGCCGCGGCAGGTCCGAATTGCACTGCTGCAATTCTCCAGTTGGGCAGCACACAGGCACTTCATAGTACAGGTTCGCAAGGGTGAAATAGGTTCACATGTTTTAGGAGGCTGGCGCCCCGCCATCAGATGTGCGAGCTGCAGTGTCTCTGGTACTACTGATGCCATTCCGAGCCACATCTCTTGTCACTAGAGGCTCCGCACCTTGCAGCTCAGCAGTGCTCTGTCGCTTGTAGCTGGCAATGCCCCATTTTTGTCTTGGTTCGCCTCCTCTCCACAGTAGTATCCGGCTCCATACTCTAGTGCCGCTGATGCCTGCCCATAACGGAGATTCCTGACGGAGTGCGAGTTCCGGCCGGCAGAGCTGCGGACATCTTGCCATGGGCTCTCTAGCGCCCCCTCCCCCAAAAAACATTTAGATGTAAAACAAAAGAAAAATATTTAAGCATATTTAAAATAAACATATAACCATTCAAGATAAATTAAATACATTAAAAAATCACGAAATAAATACAAAAATATGAAAAAAGTAAAATATTTAAAATAAATACATACTTCCCTCCTTTCCCTTCTACCAAAAATTAAAATTAAAAAAACGAAAATGAAACATTAATATGAAATAATAAATAAAACAACTAAAATTAAAACAATTCTTAATAAAAACACATTTTAAAAAATGTATAATTAAACTGATCAACAAATTAACAATTAATTAATGATTAAACTAACAATTAGTCAATTAAATAATGTATCTAATTATCAATTAATAATATAATTATAATAAAACATAATTAAAAATAATTAAAAAATAACATATTTTAAACTTCCCACCATAATCCACAACCAACCAAACAGCACTCTACCAAATTAAAAATTACCAATAATATTTTAATAAAATTAAATTCCCACTCCAATCTGAACAACAGTAGGGAAAGTGTTTCACTTTGGAGGGGTTGTATTTACTATTCCAACTCCTAAACATTTAAAGAAACATTCAAATATAACAAAACAAAAATATTTTAAATAAATATATATTAAAGATAAATACAATTACATTAAAAATGCAAATGTTATATTACAAAATATAACAAATAAAAATATTTTAAAATACTTCAGTTTCCTCTTTTTACTTCCACCAACAATTAAAGAGTATTTAAAAAAATGTAAAATGAATTAACATTAAATTATTACATAAAACAATTAAAATTAAAACAATTCTAAATATAAAACATTTTAAATTGTTAAAATGAAAAACTGACCAATTAACAATTCGAGAACATCAAAAAATTCAACTAACAATTATTCAATTAAATAATATATATAATTATCTATTAGTTTAATTGACATAAAAATATTTAAAAATAAAAGCAATAACTTATATTTTAAATAACTTCCTAACATAATCCCCAACACTCTACTGAATGAAAAATGACTACATAAATGTTAAAACAAATATATCACATTAAAATGACAAATTAATACTAAAATAAAATAAGAAACAAATATTGTATACTAATTCCTTAAAATAATACAATAACTAATATATATTAATGTAATTAAAACATGGAAGTTTATACAACTATGTAAAAGAAAATTATATTCAATACATCATTTAAAAACTATACTATGTACCTAAAAAAAAAAACAATATTCTTACCTTCTATATTCTGTCCCAAGGTATTTTTGAGTTGCTGATGTTTTTGAGACAATATCCTTGTATCACAATATTGTTTGTTCAATATTTTGGTGGAATACCCGTGTGTTCCTATTCAGAGGGAACCTGGCCTGGCAGTTCCAGATTGAATGTTTCTGGAGAAGCAGGATCAAAGCTGATTTGCATATGGTGGTTATTGTCTGAGCTGGCATAGCGGGAAAAATATGATGGACTGGATTGCGACACAGATCGGAGCCAAAAGCAGCTGAATAGTCCATTGATGGTGGTTGATTCTGCTTAGCTGATGTGAAGTGCTAGCACCACCAGTCTGATGGGACCAAGACAGAATCCTCATACATTGATTCGTACAACAACATAAAAAATATTCAAAATAAAAAACAAAATCCTAATTGCTGGCAATGGAGCAAAAGATGTTAAAAAACAGTGTTGGTTCAGGGAAGAATTAGCTAATTGGAAAACTGTACACTATCGAATCACAAAAAATTATTTCAGCCTATTTTTATGTACACAGCAGGAAATGAGGGTGTTATTTTAGGATTTCATAAAAGTCAGGGAAAGTGGGATAAAGCTAACAGATGGCTATTCAAAGAGAAAATGTGTCATCATCTCTACAGCTCATCATCTGAACCTGGAAATATCTTGATCTCTTGACATTCAGGCCCTCATTTTGAGTGGCGCAATTACATCTGGAGCGTTAACTCGGGGTAGAATTTCATTACCTGCAATTACAGTTGGTCTGGGCCCAGAATTATCAGGTCCGCAAATTCCAGACCCAGTTATTTTGGGCCTAGAGAGACTGGACATGCTTTTGATGCTGAAGGGGAAGGGGCTGCAGGCAGCTGAACAGCAGTTCCCTGCAGCAACATGGAAGGATCAGAAAATGCTACCCCTCCCATACAGGAAGAAAACCACCCAAAACCTTAACCCCCCTTTTGCCCTCACTGGCCCTTTTCGACAAATGTTCGACCTGCACAAAGCAGCAGGAAAATGTCTGTTTACTCTCAGGAATCGTGGAAATCTATATGGTAATGGACCCAGCATCTCTGGTATGTGCCGTTATTCACCATTCTAGGGAGAGAACTTGCAATTGGTGGATATTGGTGCTGGAACGCCAGCCAACAGCTCAAATTCCGGCCCTCCTGTATCCCTGCACCAAAATCAGCCAAACTCGTAATGAGAGTCTTAGTTAGATTGTGAAACCAATTCTCAAACAAACTGCATCCAGGAAATCCTGATTCCTGCCTGAGATCGGTCTTGAGGTACTGAACGGGTAGACTTATGTAAAAAAAAAAGTCAAGCATACAGAACTGTGGAGAATTTAAAGTGATCATTTGTATTGTTCCTTTGATGCCATTCCATAGACAGGTAAACACAGAAATCCTGGGACTGGAGATAGATCACTGAAGGTCTGGGCTAGCGTGCTAAATATTTACAGCCAAATAAACTGAGCAGTGTAGCTACTGTGGATCTTATTCAGTGGGCGTTATACACAACGGATCATCATGTGTAAATGAGTTCCCTTCAGAACTCAAAAGGCCTTTCTCACTGTACGCGAAACAAAAAAGAGATGTAGGGTTTTTTTATATATTAGAAATAATATATAAAGGGAGTACTCCTAATCCCCAAAAGATTCTTCCCTTTCCGGTCTTAGCGACCTTTCGAACAAACCAGATCCAGTTATTTCTCACATTCATTTATCACAGTGACACCGCATGAATTTGTTGGTTGTGCCTGTGAGACAGCACGTTACACTTGAGTATGCATCATTCTTTCACTGGTGTTACCTCGTGTGTGAGAGGAGCATTTTGGTTCATGCATTAACACATGATTAAAGCGTAAAATGTACTTGTGACATTTTTTCTCTTTCAGATTTCTCCCTAGATTTGACTTGATGAGGGAATGCCATACAGTGAGTAATACTGGTGTGGCTTTTTATCCATGGGCCCTGGGTTGGGTACACCTTAGAGCGTGTAGACCACCCGGGCTTTTTTCCGGTCCTGACGAAAACCTTGCAATTCCATTATAGGTTGAAACATGTAGACCATCACCTTTATTTTCACTTAGACACTACAGGTCAATTTAGCCTGATTAGGGTCTCATACTGTTTTTAATATTGTCGAGTTACTCCATATTAAATTCCTGTAGGGAGTCAAACTTTGACAATTTTTAATATTCACCACCTTTTGGCACTCACTTTGCACTATCACTGCTGTTCAAACCAACCCGCTCCACTGTAATCAGGTGTCGCAGCACACCCGGGTAGCATTCGGCTATTCGGGTGGGACCCCAATGATGAAGCATGTCACCAACTAGGTTGGTGAGTGAGGGGTCTTCTTAGAAAAAATTCTATTTTTTACTTCCTTTCTGCATCCTCCGTGCTGAATAAGCAGATTTCTCTGTCCTTGAGGGTAGACTCCTCCTTGTTGTTGATTTATCTTTCTCACTGTACCCCATTGTTTAAAGCCTTATCAAAATAAGCTCTTCACTTTGGCACAAGATTCTAACTTGTCTTTTCTGGTACAATGACTGTCACCTGTGGAAGGGCCTCAAAGGGCACGATTCACAAACCCATTTGCACGTGTAAGCTCAACTTACTCCCACAATACGTGGGCAAGGTATTCACAAAGAAAGACCTTACATGCATAAATCTTTCATTTACATATGTGCAACAATGATACCCCATGATCGTGTAATATTGTGAGTGAGTAAATCTGCCTCTAGGGATGGGAAGTTGTTGTTCCAGGTCAGTGTTTCCCTGGAAAGTTTGGGAACATACACAAACCCAGAATTTGCAGGCATTCCCAAACTTTTCTTCAACCCATTACCATGCTGAAAATGGTCGCAGATTTACTCCTGCCAAAGGCAGGAGGGAAAGGGAAGGAAACACTCATTGAATTGATGGGGATATAAGGGGAAACATTTTATCCCTGGATGAAAAAAAAAATGCCATTGCACATATATGATGCTATTTTCCCATATGCAACTGTGCACTACATAAAAATATACATGTAGAAATTCCTCGTGGGTTTGCAAATCCATTTTGTATGTGTGAATATATGTAGTGGTATCTGTGTACCGGAAACCTACCTCGAAAGCAAAAGAGCACTAAATATTTTACAAGTTTTCAAGGAGTGTGACGGAAAAATAGTAACTTTGTGAATTTCTAACATCAGCAAATCTAAACCCGCCCTTCATCGAAACGACCATGACTAATTCACCGTAGAAATGTGGGCAGGGCCCATAGACCATAGAATGACCAACCCAAACTAAAGCCCAGTATTTTTCTGACCCACCCATGCAAGGTCATATACCTCCAGGTGTTGGTTTACTCATTGCCGACACTGACCGCAGCCGGGACGTTGACTCTGATTAAACACTACGTCTAACACTATGCTAGGATCAAGCGTGATTACGTTTCACTGTGTGGAGAAGAATCTTATTGGGATATCGCACCAGGTTGTGCGTAAAAACTTGAGGTTGGCATCAGGTAACATCCGAAGGACCGTAACCACAGATCTGCATAGATATCGAACCCTGATGAAGTTGTAATTACGACGAAACACGTGTTGGCTAATTGGAACAAGGCCATTTGGAATAAAGCCATTATAACGTTCAAGACCAAGTACAACGAATGAAGACTGGATTCTTAATTATTGCGTGTGCCATAAGGCTGTATCAATGCTTACTCATTTTTTGACTCATTTTTTGACTCAGGTCCTTTGTGTGTACAGATAGAAACAAGCCCTTTCTATGCATCATATTTCTGAAATCTTATAGAACAATTTGTAAACTACAGTTTTCTTTACCGTGTGTATCACAAGTTTTACATTGGTTTATGCGTATTAAAGCTTAAATTGTCATGTTACATATAATGTATACTGCACATGTGCAATGGGTGGCTTTCTTTGAACCTGGTTTATTGTAGATGTGGTGCTGTTATTTTTCTTATTGTGTTAATTAGAGAAAAAATTAACATGAAATGTTTTTCAGGTCATTAGTGCATGCCTTATTTTAGACACAGGGTTGCTAGATCTTTCGTAGGTCAGGTTTGTGTGAAATGAATTGGTAAGGAGTAATAAACAAAATCCGGGGGTTTAGTACGCCGGCAAGACATTTTCCCACCACTCCCAAGCCAAGGGTCACACATGGCTGAATGAAAATCCAAACAGGTTTAGGCTGTTATGTTAGGCTTGCAAAGTTCTCCAGAGATTGAACACGTGCAGCATCATTTGCAGTATGAAAGCAGGCGGCAAAGGTAAAACAATGGCAGTGACAGACTGAAATTCACAAAAAAAGTAAAACAGATTTGGAACATAGAACAGCAGTCTCACATGAATGGAAAATAATGCAGCGGGAGTCAGAATAGGGTGGGGGCTCAAACTGTCTTTTCTCGTTTATTTGAATTTCCAGAATTCCATAAAAGAATGGGAGTAAAACTGTGTGGTATCAGACTATAATTGTCCCTCTTTGTATAACAAACATTCTTTGCTTTGCTGGCTGATCATCAGTTTTCCCAAAATCCGACCTCCTCGTCCCAGTCCTTATTGTATGAAGAGAGGTGCCTCTTCCATCAAGTCAGTTAGAAAGTGTTTTACAATGTTTATTGTAGAACACGCCCCCCTGTCACGCCACCTCTAGCACGCCCCTTTTCCCCGTCAACTAATGCTTTGTTGGTCGTGTCTCAGGCAGGTTGTTTTCCCTCTTTAATGTTTTACTGTGAATACTTGTTTTAAAATGTTTATTACAATGCGCAGTGAGTATGAGATACAGTTGGAATAGACGACGCGCTCAAACGAATTCACTGCCTGGGGCATGCTGATTTTAGAAACACGTACTGCTCGAGGAGCACCGAGCACAGGGCACCGAATGCCTGTGGCATGTTTATTGGATTACTACAGAGTTCGGAGTGATTAATGTTGAAAACTCTCAGTCTAATTGTACAAGCCTTCCTGTAAAGCTCGCCTTCTAACGCATTTATTGCCTGAAGGCCAATCTGTGCGGACAGACTGCTCTAGTATCTGCATCCATGTGCTGGGCTGGGATGTAGGGTTTCCGATGCCGGGTGCACTGTCCTGAGAATACGTGTGCTAGGACTCTTGCAATCCAGGGAGGACTCAACTGAGGAATTAAGTAACTAGCTAGAAGGTGTTATGGTGTGGTTATTAACAGTTATGATGTAATCAGAATGTAGTGTGTGATCGTTTGCTGAGGAATAAAGATGTCTGTTACAGTGCTCCGTGTGTGCCGTATTCATTTGCAGCTCCCAGGCTTGGGAGGACACGACATCTGGTGATGAGTAAGGGATAAGTCCCCCGAAAAAAACGAGACTGCTCTCCCTGAGAGTTTGCAACGGTACACCAAACTGCTTGTGCGTGCCACATATGCCCCAGTTCGATGCAAAGCAGTCTGAAATTGGCATATGTGGAGTCGAAGCCCTGCTGCAGCCCAGACACGGCCGTTGAAGAAGTTGAAGGCCCTACAGAGGAGCACATTCGAAAAGCCTGACAGAATCTGCTGGTAAGACTGGAAGAAGCAACATGGTACCACATTCTAAATTAGAGCCATTATCCATGCAAAGCAAACGGTACAGGCAGTTATAACCAGGCACGAAAGTAGAAACGTACTTACCAGCACGAGCGAGGGAAGTGCCACACGACCTCGAATTGGGTGGGACGGCCCAGGCCCGGTTGAGAGGCCGATGCGTGCACAGAGGGAAGTGGCATCCAGTACAACGAAAGTCCTCTGAATAATGAACATTTTCAATGGCTGCAGAAGAGAGCGCGAAGTACGATGCAGATGTGTTTCTGAAAGCGACACTGCCAAGAAGCAGAATATTTGTGCTAGGTGGACTGTATGGATCGAGACATTCGATGACTTCATAGATGCCCTAGAAGAAGTAGATGATAAGAACATCTTTGGGTATTTAAAGAACCTTGCCGGTGAAGGAGTAAAAGAAGTGCTAAAGAAAATCTTGCAGGCTGATGCAATATCATACAGTCTGATCAAAGAAGCATTGGGTACCAAGTTCAATCCGATGCTGAATGTCGACTATGAAAGGTACATTTTTAATCAAGTACTACAACAAGCTGGTGAAATGATGGGTGAGTGTGTTGAGAGTGCTTATGAAACACAGTAAGCTCAGTTAATTTAATGATGAAGAAGCCATGCACTTTATAGTAATCGATGGTTGTCTTTCAGACTTCTTCAGAAGATGCATGTTGAGAGAGGCAATCAGTTTAGAGAAAGTGCTAATGGCCGCGAGGGCAGAAGAATGTGCAGAACGACAAGCAGCTGATATGGAAGCTAGAATAGCGCAAGGTGAATCATCGTTGATCATGAAAAGCAAAAACACAAGGTAGATGCACACAAGTCAATGTCTCCGAAGAAAAAGCAATTGTGTTTCCGATGTGGATTTCCATTTCCCTATGAAAGCAAATGTCCAGCCATAGGACAGATGTGCAGAGGTTGCGGGAAAGGAAACCACTTCTTAATGGTTTGCAAAGTGAAGGAGAAACCAATAACGTCACAGCGAGAAGAGAAAATGGACACCAGAAGGTTCCAGAAGCATTCTCACCACGCCCATTAGGCCAAAAAGCAACATCAGTTATAAAAAGTAGAAACCAGGCCAAGTTGATCGTCGTCAAGTTCATCCTACAAGGGCTCTTCAACGTCATTATCAAGCGCCAGTGAAGGAGATGGATGTGCGATGGTGGTATCGACTGAGGAACAACAGGCACATGTAGGTTTGGCTGCTTGCAAGGAAGAACAACAGACAAAGGCATACCACCAAACGAAACAACCAAATTCATTTTGGAACTGCATCAAGATTACAATGAAGGTCAATGGTTGCCCCATAATCATTATCTTAGACAGTGGTGCATCGATTAACATCATGCCATTCGAGAAGTGCAATAGTCTGTCTCCTGTGCCACGCCTCAACCCATCGAACACGAAGGTATACACATGGGCTGCTTCTAAACCATTGCAGAGTCAATGGGCATTCACAGCAAAAATACGACATAAAGCAGTATCAGTGCAAGCACCAATTCATGTTCTTTAAGGAACTTCATCCAGTGCATGCCTACTCAGTCCTGCTACTGCTGCTGACATGGAACTGATATCTCTCAATTACAACCCCTACACTCAATCTGAAATTGTGAGTTAGTTCCTGTTGTTGTTTCATGGCCTAGGTAGGCTCAAAACAACGAAAGTGCAACTTCATTTTAATGAGGACATTCGCCCTGTTGCCCAGCGGCACCGCAGAGTCGTTTTTCACTTGCAAGAAGCCGTTGTTAAAGAACTAGAAACGTTGTTAAAACATGATATCATTGAACGCTCCACCGGTCCTACACCATGGGTTTTGCCCATAGTGGTGGTGCCAAAAAAGGACAGTGGAGGTGCAGTGTGCATCTGTGTTGATAAGCGCCAAGCAAACAAAGCAATTGAGTGAGAAAGACATCCTGGTCCACATATAGCAGACATGATCATGCAACTGAACGGTGCCACAGTCTTCTCCCGTTTTGACCTGAACAAGGGATACCATCAACTCGAGTAGGAAGAGAACGGTAGGTATGTCACTACTTTTTCGACTCATGTTGGTTTACTCAGATACAAAAGGTTGAGTTTCTGAGTGTCGTCAGCTGCAGAAATATTTCAGGATGTTATACGGCAAATAATTCAACCTGTCACGCATGCTTTAAATTACAGTGATGATATACTGGTATTCGGAGCAACGCAAAAGGCGCATAACAAGGCTCTTACACAAGTATGCCAGTTACTTGAACGCAGCAAAGTGTGAGTTTAACGAGACCAAACTTACATTCTTTTAGCACATATTCTCTGATGGGGGAATGACTCCTAACCCAGATAAAGTGCAAGCACTATCAGCTGCTTGCCTTCCACAAGATGTCACAATGCTGTGATCTTTCTTAGGCATGGCCAATCATTGTTCAAGGTACATTTGTGACTTTGTTACTGTGAGAGCCCCATTGAGGGACTTGACATAACGAAATGTCCATTTCCAGTGGTCTGCTGAATGTGATCAAAGCTTCAAAAGAAAAAAACTTGTGATTGAGAATGCAACCGAGAGGGCCTATTTTGACCCCAAGTTACATACTGAGATCCCAGTAGATGAGAGCCCGGTGGGGCTGAGGGCAATTCTTGTTCAACATAATGGTTATCGAATGCTCAGAGACACATTGTGGCTTATGTCAATCGAAGATTGTCTGACACAGAATGTGCCTATTCTCAGCCAGAGAAGGAGAGTATGGTTGTAGTGTGGGCCTACGAACATTTTCATGTGTTTCTATAAAGAAAACATTTCACTATCATTACAGACCACCAAGCGCTGCTCACTATTTTTGGAAACCCAAAAGCTAAGATACCCCTCGCATTGAGAGGTGGGGGTTATGACTGCAAAAGTACGACTATGCAATTGTACACCAGCCGGGTAAAGATCGGAATCCTGCTGATTACTCACTTTTCATGAGTACCGCTACATCGTCACAGTTCAACATCCAAAACGGCTGAGGAGTACATCAACTTCATTGTGAGGTCCAGCATACCAGCAGCCCTATCCATTGAACAGATTATTTCTGCGACTAATGCCAATAAGGACATGCTTATCCTCAAAGACATAATTTCAAGTCAGTCGTGGAAGAAGAGTGCTAGGCCTTTTGCTGACGATGTTGAATTTTCAAAGTCAGAAATTTACAGGATGAACTGTCCTTGACCAGGGATGGTGTTTTATTGAGAGGCTCGAGAATCGTCATACCTGAGAGCCTACGACAGCAAGTCATTGAACTAGCCCATGAAGGACATTGTGGCATTGTACCCACCAAAAGAGCCCTAAGAGACCAAGTGTGGTCCCATGCCTAGACGAGCGAGTTGAGAGGGAACTAAAAGAATGTCATCGTTCAATCAATCAATCAATCAATCATGTCACTTATAAAGCGCACTACATACCCGCGAGGGTCTCAAGACGCTGGGGGAAGAGGGGGGTGGTGCTGCTACTGATTGAAGATCCAGGTCTTGAGGAGTCTTCTGAAGGCCAGTAGGTCTTGGGTCTGTCGGAGGTTGGTGGGGAGGGTGTTCCAGGTCTTGGCGGCGAGGTGGGAGAAGGATCTGCCGCTGGCGGTCGTTTTCCGGATGCGGGGGACTGTGGCGAGGGCGAGGCTGGTCGAGCGGAGCTGGCGGGTGGGGGTGTAGAAGCTGAGTCGTCTGTTGAGGTAGGCTGGTCCGGAGTTGTGGAGTGCTTTGTGTGCGTGGGTGAGGAGCTTGAAGGTTATCCTCTTGTTGACAGGGAGCCAGTGCAGGTCTCTCAGGTGGGGTGTGATGTGGCTGCGTCGGGGGATGTCGAGGATAAGACGTGCAGAGGCGTTCTGGATGCGTTGCAGCCATCTCAGGAGCTTAGCCGTCGTTCCTGCGTGAGGGCGTTTCCGTAGTCCAGCCTGCTGGTGACGAGGGCCTGGGTGACTGTTTTTCTTGTTTCGGTGGGGATCCACTTGAAGATCCTGCGGAGCATTCGGAGGATGTTGAAGCAGGATGAGGAAACGGCGTTGACCTGCTTAGTCATGGAGAGGGTGGGGTCGAGGATGACCCCTAGGTTGCGTGCGTGGTCGGTGGGTGGCGGGGCTGTTCCCAGTGATGTTGGCCACCAGGAGTCGTCCCAGGCTGAAGGGTTGGAACCAAGGATGAGGACCTCCGTCTTGTCCGAGTTCAGCTTCAGGCGGCTGGTCCTCATCCATTCGGCGACGGCCTTCATTCCTTCGTGGAGGTGGGCTTTGGCGGTGTGAGGGTCTTTGGTGAGGGAGAGGATCAGCTGGGTGTCGTCGGCGTAGGAGATGATGTTGAGGTTGTGCTGTCGGGCGACGTGGGCGAGGGGTGCCATGTAGATGTTGAACAGCGTTGGGCTGAGGGAGGAGCCTTGGGGTACGCCGCAGATGATCTTGGTGGCCTTGGATCGGAAGGGGCGAGGCGGACGCTTTGTGTTCTGCCGGAAAGGAAGGATGTGGTCCAGTCCAGGGCCTTCTCTTGGATCCCGGCGTCGTGAAGGCGTGTTCGTAGTGTGTGGTGGCAGACCGTGTCGAGGCGGCTGATAGGTCCAGGAGGATGAGGGCTGCTGTTTCTCCGTTGTCTAGCAGGGTCCTGATGTCATCGGTGGCGGCGATGAGGGCGGTTTCGGTGTTGTGGTTGCTGCGGAAGCCAGACTGGGAAGGGTCCAGGATGTTGTTCTCCTCGAGGTAGCGGGTCAGTTGTTTGTTGACGATTTTCTCGGTGACCTTCGCGGGGAACGGGAGCAGAGAGATGGGTCAGAAGTTCTTGAGGTCCTTGGGGTCTGCCTTGGGTTTCTTGAGTAAGGCGGTGATCTCGGCGTGCTTCCAGCTTTCCGGGAAGGTTGCTGTCTCGAAGGAGATGTTGATTATTTTCCGGAGATGGGGCGCGATGGCTGTACTGGCTTTGTTGAAGATGTGGTGAGGGCACGGGTCTAGCGGTGAACCGGAGTGGATGGTGTTCATGATCTCGCTGGTGTCCTCGTCGTTGATGTTGGTCCAGGAGAGCAGGCGGTTGGTGGTTGTGGGGGCAGTGGTCTTGGTGGTTGCCGGGGCGGTCGTGGTGTTGAAGCTGTCGTGGATGTCGGCGATTTTGCGGTGGAAGAAGGTGGCCAGTGAGTCGCACAGGTCTCGCGGCGGCTGGATGTCGTTGGTGTTGGAGCTGGGGTTGGAGAGTTCCTTCACGATGTTGAAGAGCTCTTTGCTGTTGTGTGCGTTGTTGTCTAGGCGGTCTTTGAGTGAGGCCCTTTTGGCGGATCTGATGAGGTGATGGTGACTGCGGGTGGCGCTCTTGTGGGCGGCGTAGCTGTCCGCTGTCCGTTCGTGGAGCCAGATCTTCTCCAGTTTTCGGCATGTTCGTTTGGAGGCCTGGAGGTCTTCGGTGAACCAGGTGGCTTTCTTGCTGGTGTGGCTGTTGGGCGGATTCTTGAGCGGGGCGAGGGTGTTGGCGCAGTCGTCGATTCACTGTCTGAGGTTGCGGGCGGCGGTGTCGGGGTCGGAGGGTTCGGCGGGTGGGCTCAGGGCGAGGTTGTGGTTAGCTGGTCTTCCGTGACTCTGCTCCAGCAGCGGCGAGGCATTTGTTCGGTTCGGTGGTGCGTGGTGGGCTTCCTGTAGGTGAAGTGGATGCAGTGGTGGTCAGTCCAGTGGGGTTCGGAGGTGTGGTTGAAGGAGACGTGTGGGCTTGCGGAAAAGATGGAGTCGAGCGTGTGGCCGGCGGCGTGGGTGGGTGTAGTCACGAGCTGTCTGAGTCCGAGGGTGGCGGAGTTGTCGATCAGGGTGGTGGAGTTGGTGTCCTTGTTGTTCTCGAGGTGGAAGTTCAGGTCCCCGAAGAGGATGTAGTCCGTGGAGGCGATGGCGTGTGTGCTGGCGAAGTCAGCGATGGAATCGCTGAACTGTGGTCGGGGTCCGGGGGTCTGTAGATGAGGGTTCCTCTGAGGGTGGTGTTGGGATCGGTGTGGATCTGGAAGTGCATGTGTTCGGCGGTGCTGAGGGTGTCGTCGGTGTTGGTTGAGACTCTGAGGGTGTTCCTGTGGACGATGGCGATGCCTCCTCCGACTCCGTTGGTGCGGTCCCTGCGGGTGATCTTGTATCCGTCCGGGATGGCAATGGCGATGTCGGGGGCTGAAGCGGGATTCAGCCAGGTCTCCGTCAGGAATGCGACGTCTGGGGAGGTTGAGTCGAGAAGGTCCCAGAGTTCGATGGCGTGTTTGCGGGCGGAGCGGGTGTTGAGGAGGATGCATCTGAGGTAGTTGGGTTCTTTCCTGGGCGGTGGTTTGGCGGGGCGGGTGCTGGCGAAGCTGCAGTTCCGGCAGGTGAAGGGCCCTTGGGTGCGCTTCGGGGTGGCCTGGTAGCAGGCGTGATCTTTTCCGGGGTTGAGTGCGTGGAGGGTGCTGGCGTCGTATCGGCGTCTGTTGATGTGGCGGGCGCGGGGGATGCCCGGACCAGGGGGTCTGGCGCTGGGCGCGGTCACGGCGCGGACGGCCACACAGCGGCCGCCATAAATGGGGAGGGAGGAGCAGGGAATGGGGCAGCGAATGGGCAGTGAGGGGGCGGGGCCGCAGGGGCGCAGCGGCGGAAACAGGCACAGAAGGAAAACTAGCACAATCAGGGGCAGCAAGGGGGCACAGAAAGGAAAAAGCGAGCACAATCAGGGGCAGCAAGGGGCACAGAAAGAAAAAAACAAGCACAATCAGGGGCAGCAAGGGGGCACAGAAAGGAAAAAGCGAGCACAATGAGGGGCAGCAAGGGGGCACAGAAAGGAAAAAGCGAGCACAATCAGGGGCAGCAAGGGGGCACAGAAAGGAAAAAGCGAGCACAATCAGGGGCAGCAAGGGGCACAGAAAGGAAAAAGCGAGCACAATCAGGGGCAGCAAGGGGGCACAGAAAGGAAAAACTAGCACAATCAGGGGCAGCAAGGGGGCACAGAAAGGAAAAACGAGGCACAATCAGGGGCAGCAAGGGGGCACAGAAAGGAAAAAACGAGCACAATCAGGGGCAGCAAGGGGGGCACAGAAAGGAAAAAACGAGCACAATCAGGGGCAGCAAGGGGGCACAGAAAGGAAAAACGAGCACAGACGGAGCTGTGTGGTGGGGGAGCGACCTACCAGTCAAGGTCAGGGGTCGCTGACCTTGGGGTCGTTGCAGCTGCCTTTCCCCCAAAGTAACGCGTCATCCATTGACAATGTCTGACCTTCCTGCACAGGCCTGGGGACGAGTTGCAGTTGATTTCTTTGGGTCGTTAGGAAATGGACATCTTCTCATGTTAGTCATTGATGAGTATTCACGCTTTCCTTTAGTAGAGGAGTTATCATCAACAACACATGACAAGGTCATGGTACAGCTGGATGACATCTTTGAGGGTGGGGTATCCCACGCCATTCTCAAATATGACAGTGGTCCACCATTCAGTAGCAAAGAATTCGACAAGTTTCTAGTCAGACTAAATGTCAAGCATCAAAAGAGTACATCTCTATTGCCCTAAGCCAATGGTGTTGTGGAATGATTCATGGATACCCTCAAAAGGTTAATTCAACGAGCATGAATGGAGGGAATCAAGTTAAACCAGGTCCTGTGTCAAGCCCTCCATGTTTATCATTCAACTCCCCACTCCACAACTGGTGAGAGTTTTGCTACCTTGCTATTTGGGCGAGCCATTGGAACCAAACTGCCACAATGGACAGTAGACCGTTCCTTGAATGCTGATATGGTTCTCGAAAGTGCAAATTGAAAACATATGCCAATCGGCGTCGACAAGTTCAGAAAATAGTCTTCGGTGAAGGTGACTAGGTCCTGGTCAAGTAGAAATGAAAGCGTAAAACAGACACTCCATTTTCCTCTCGACCCTCTGAGGGTTGTGACGTGCAAAGGACACATGGGGACGGCACATTGTTCCAGAAAGTCCATCACACAGGACTCCTCACAGTTTAGGCACCTACCTCGACACTCGTCAGCTCCTTCAATTATGAATGAGGCGATACCGCCTAACAGTCCAAATCAAGGATCAGAACCTGTGCCATCAGTGCACAATTTGAGTGCATCTCAACCATCCATACCACTTGATCTGGCCAGCTAGTGCAATCGTCTCGACGACTTATTGAGGAAATGTAATGTGACTGTTGCTTGTACTTTTTATTTAACAAAGGGGGAGATGTAGTGCCGTGAGACTATGTGCCCTAAGACCCTTGTGGTTCTGAACGGACACAACAAAGGAATTACGTAACTTGCTGGGAGGTGTTAAGTGGTGGTTATTAATGGTTATGATGTAATTAGAGTGTAGTGTGTTATCCTATGCTGAGGAATAAAGATGTCTGTTACAGAGCTCCATGTGTGGCATATTCATTTGCATGCTTCCAGGTTGAGGAGGACGCTACACCGGGCAGCTATGATGTTTGCCGATCTCTTCCCCTCGCAGTGGGTAGATGAATACTTACCGGTATTGCCTCAGTGGAGCGCGACAGTGTCTGAATAAGCAAAGCACTGCAAGGGGAGTTTTTTTTAAAGTGACAAAATTTCATGAGATGAGATTTTTTCAGTAAAAAAGAACCTCCATGTTCCAGGGAGCAGTTGATTGCGCTTCAAGAGATTGATGGCAGTTCTACGTCCTGAGGGTGACTGCAGCCATGGAACAAGGCAAACCCACCCAAAAAGAGGCACTGTGTACAGGAGGAGGAGGAGAGTGAACTGGTGACCTTTTCTAGAGCTGATCACCATTCCATGATACAGGAAACAGTTTCTTCTACACTAAGTGCGCCTGGGGCAAAGAAACAGTGCATGGATGTTAATGACAATGAACAGGAGACTGGTCCCAAAAGGGAAATTTGTGTCGCAGTCCACTCACCTGACTCCCAGGCTCTGCGGAAGCGAATAAACTCTGCCCAAACGCCCGCTTACCGACCCCTAATGCTCCAGAGTGATACTACAAGTGCAAGAGGTTAATCCCCGTGGGACAGGCGGTATGGAATGAGACAGGGAAGGTTCCAAGATACAGGGTGACTCAGGTCCTAGTTTGTGCTCAGGGATGACTGGTACGAGTCAGGTAGATGGGTATCTTTAACTCAAAACATAATGTAGATCTAAGCACAGAAAGACACATGAGGACACTGTTTTAGCAATGGGGGAATACCTTTAACCACACCCGAGTGTTAACAACTGGGAGCACTATATTAGCAATGATTTCCTAATTACCTTAGTGAAAGTTAGCAGCCACTACAATTGAACAGCATTGCAGACGGTGTTTACTTCCAACAGTTTATATGATAACAAAGCTGAAGAACCAAAATCCAAACAATAGGATCTCTGGTTGAGGGAAAAGCAAAAACAAACCAAAGAAACCAACGTAAAGTCCAATAAATATAGGCGGGGTTTCGGTTGATATCACAGAATGAAGATTCAGTGCACTGACCTTAATATGTTGCAGTCAAAGTTTGATGGTAGTCTCCTTTTGATTCTTTGTCAATTTCATTATCTCCAGTACATGAGTTGGAGCTACTAGCCCGTGGTGTAGCCGGCGCGGGCAGTCTGGAGGGCAGACGCCACCGCCGACGACAGAAATGTGCAGGTATAAAGAGAAGTGATGCACTTGGTTCACTGAATGCAGTATGGTCGGGAACAGCGGCCCGAGAGACGGACACCGCTGCTGATGACAGGAGCTGAAGAAAAGAGGAATAGGTGTAGTAGTGAGGGGCTCAGGGAGCTTTACACGGGGACCTCTCTCAGGAGGAAACTCAAAGCCAAGCAGGCTCTGTCAGGATGGATGCAGTATCTATAGACCACACCCTATCCAAGATGGCCACCAAAGTCGGAAGACTTGCGGGATCTTGCAAGACCTCGCACTGTATCAGCAAGAGAGGGACATGAAGGAGGCCATCATCAAGGATCGATAAAGGGACTATATCTAATAACCCAGGGAGCATAAAAGCCAGTAAGGAGATGGAAGGGAGGATGTCAACCTAGACTGGGGAGAAGAATATCATTAACAGGGAATTATGCAGAAGGGAATAGCATGTGCCTGAGGGGCTTCAGTAGTGTTCAACAAACGTCACAGGAAGAGTGGGGTGTGACAATATGTGCAAGGTGTTAATTTTCAGCAGATGCTAGTGCACATTAGGTAAGGTTTATTGCATTTATCAAACCATTTTACAATAAATATGATAGCTTCTAAATGAAATATAAAAAAGAAACATGCATAGCTACCATTTTTTGGAACACATTATAGCAGTCGATCATTAATCATAAATAAAGTCTATTTTAAAAGGAATACGTCAGGTAAGTTAAGATAGGTTATGAACCCAGGCTTCTATAAGCAAGATCTAAAAATGTCATTAAGGCACTAATAAAAATGGAGATTGATTGTTAAAACAATAGTTAATGGCTTCTCTATTGGATCGTATATTTGCCTCGTTAAAATTTTTCACAAAAATTGTTTGCATGGGCCCAATAGGTTAGGGTAGATAGATACAAATGCCATGTTCTATAGTCTCTGACTTGAAACCACATAAACAATATGAATCATCGGCCTATATATGTGGCTTCCAAGTCCCTTCAAATTGATGCAAAGGAATATAGAAAAGCTTAAATATTATTTTTTTGTTTCCCCAAGGTTGTCTTCAGACAAAGTAAAACTGATATGTTAAATCGCTGTGATGGTAATTCAAAAGAGAACGTGGGTCTTCCTCTCGATGATGCACATTAGAGAAGTATTGGGATTTAATCCTTCAGTCCAGTCCGAATGGTTTTTGCACAATATGAGGACCATATGGCATACAAACTACCTTTTCAGAAGGTTCTAAAGAACATGGTCCTTAAAGAATGGAAGAATGTTGATAGGTCAGCAGTACCTCGCTTCCTGAATAACAGCGATTCATTGGAGGAATTGGATACAAAGTTTCCTAAAGTTTCCAAAATAAACTCCATCCTCCCCAGTATGGTTTATCATCATTCCTAGATTATGAAGAAGCACTGTTGCCAGATGGAGGAGATAAAAAGGTAGAGAGTGTCTGAAAGGGAGTCTTCGCATCAGCAAATGTTGTAATCAAAGCTAGTTCTTATGCTGCATACACAGCTCAGACACTGTTGAAGGATTTCCAAACCCTTTTTAAATTCCTTATAGTCAGCACTAACAGCGACAGGAGCCACAAGGGTGGCGAGAAAGTCACTCTGGTTAAAACTGTGGAAACTAGCCCCCTTATCAGAGGGTTCAGAATCAAATGTTGCCTTTTTGGGGACAAAACTGTTTGGAGACAAGCTCAATGACTTGGCGAAAACAAAACTTCAAAAGAAAAACCATTTAGACCTTTTGCTGCAAAGAAATGTTTTTTTTTCCAAAAGAAGATGGCTCAAGCAGCACAAACTTCTTGCTCCTTTCGTGGCTGAGCTTGGGGTTGGGGGGGTTGGACTTTGTGATGTGGTAAAACCCGACCATAAGCACTCCACGGTCAATGCTAAAAATCCTGACTATCAAGGGGAAAAAGTTGGAGCCAGACTCCAACTTTTACTACAAATAGAAAGCCCAAACCAGTGACAACTGGGTGTGGTCAATCACACAAAATGACTATTTGATAGAACTAAATGACATTGCGTCAGACCCCCATTCCAAGGGATGTGACAATAAGCACTATCTGCTGAAAGAAATTGACTCTTTCTGTTGCTTTGCTGTTGAAAGGTGCAATATTAGAAGTCACAGTACCAGTGAAAAACCAAGGTTTCTATTCAATCTAGTCCCTGGTTCCAAACCAGATGGCTCTTATCATCCAGTGATCGATTTAAAAGGGTTGAACTGCCATGTAAGAACATTTCCTTCAAGATGATTTTCCTTCAGTAAGTGATTGTATTGGTAACAAAATGAGATCTAATGATAATGCTGGATCTCCAAGATGTGTGTTTTCTCACATATCGATACATCCTGAGGGCCAACCCCCTTTTTCGTTTTGTTGTTGCCGGAAATTACTAACTGTTCAGAGCTTTACCATTCGGCCTGACGACCTGTCCTCGAGTGTTCACAAAGCTGATGGACCGTTGCATTTGGAGGGTATCCAAATTTTATTGTACCTGGATGACTTGCTAATTGACTCCTCTTTGTCTAAGACGGAATCCAAATCAGAAAGGGTGGTTAACTGCCTCACCAAATTAGGTTTCCTTCTCAACCTGAAGAAGTCCCAACTAGTCCCATTCCAACAGAGGTTGTTCATCGGGCCGTGCTGAATATAGTGGAAACACAGGCCTTTCTTTGGTGCCCTGACAACAGTGGTCCCTTGGGCTCTCCTTTATCTGAAGCTGCTGGTCAATCACCTCTTATCTCATTGGGGTTCAGTGTCTCAGATGTATGAGACTTTACTTTTAATGTTTCAGTCTCTAGCACATGATCTAGCATGGTGGGTGGAGATGAGGAACTTGCAGAAAGGGTTGTCCCTCTTTCCTCCCGTCCCATGGTGATTACAACCAATGCCAGGCGACACTGTGAGAGGAAGAGATGAAAGTAGAACGGTCGACTGTGAAAGCAGTCCAGTCTTCAAACTTCAGGGAGTTGACAGCTATGGAGGAAGCTCCCCTGTACATTGCCTCTCAGATTTATCAGAAAGCATAGGGGTCAAGACAGACAACCAGGTAGCCAAGTGCCACATCAACTATCAGGGTGGCACCAAGGAACATTCTCTGAAGGCTCCTGCTCAGAGGGTATGTCTGTGGCAAGTGGCTCACCTTGTTTTGTTATCAGCAAAGTACATTCTCGGCAAGGGCAACTTCCAAGCAGATTCCTTAAGCAGGAAAATGCCCTCATTGGTAAATTTTAGGTTCAGTCTACAAGCATTCAGATTAGTGGTAGAGAGGTTTGATCCTTCCTCCTTGGTTAGACCTATTTGCTTCTCCGTAGCACTGCACTCGTACAGAATTTCTGTTCAGACGCCACAGACCCTAGAGCTTGGAAGCCGGATGCACTGTCCTTCAGGTGGCCAAAGGGACTGCTGTATGCATTTCCTTCCATTCCCCTTATCCACAGGGTGCTGAAGAATATTCGGGCAAAGAATGTATTAGTCATTCTACTAGCCCCACTGTGGCCATGAAGGACTTGGTTTCCTCTGCTTTCCCTACTAGCAAGAGAGGCTTATCTTTCCAATACATCCTTCTCTGATTATTTACCCATTTCTTCTGTTCTTATCTCTTCAAGTCCTAAATCTCTTGGCTTTGAAACTGAGAGGAGGAATCTGCAGGCCTTAGCCTGCTCCATAGAGGTGGCAGTTGCAATTCAGCAAACTAGGAATCCCTCCTTATTAGTAGTTTATTCAAAACACTGGGATAATTTTGAAAAACGGTGTTCCCTTGATAATTGTAGTGCAACTTCTGGTTATCCATTTATGATATTACAATTTCTACAAGAAGGGTTTGATAAAGGCTTATTGACAGCAATATTTTCCTCACAGTTGGTGGCTATTAAAGGGGTGGCAGATTCTTTCTTAGACTTGTCTAAAACATGTCCTTTGGTTACAAGTTTGATTACGGGGTTCAGGATCAAAAAGACCAATGGTGTCCCAAGAAGTTCCTCCATAGGATCTGCCAGCGGTATTGAAAGTTCTTTAGAAACTTCCTTTTGAACCCTTGGAATTCAGTGGTTGACGGTTAAGGTTGTCTTCTTGCTGGCAATTACATCAGCAAGATTATTTGAGGATTTATTTGTTTCCATCCCTATATCAGATTTTTTCCAGAAAAGGTCATCTTAAGACCTGATCCAAAGTTTTTTCTCAAGATACAGTCACACTTTTATAGGCATCAGGATGTAATTCTTCCAGTGTTTTCTTCAGAGGAGAAAATTCTGTTGGGGTTGGGCATTAGAAGAGCTTTACTGGTGTACCTAGACAGAACAAACAATATAAGGAAGTCTGACTTTCTTTTGGTAGCCTTTGGTCAAGCTGACAGAGGAAAAAAACAATCTACTCCTACTATTAGTAGATGGGTTAGGCATACAATTTCTAAGGCTTATGATGTCATGCACTTACAACTCTTGGGTCAGATTGGGGAAGATTTACCAAACGGATGCAGCCTCATGGGCAGAGATAACTGAAGTATCCTTAATGGAAATTTTAGAGCAGCGACCTAGTGGTCAGAAAGGATTAGTTACTTACCTGTAATCCTAGTTCTCTTCCAAGGGTATACTCATCAAAGTCATAAGCACTGAATTATCCCCGCCCACCTGCGGGATCCCGGAGCATATAGAAATATACATATATATATGAGTATGTTGGGGGATCACAAGTGCATAGCACTTCCGCGACATACATATATACATGTATATAAATACATAAATATGCAGCCTAACAAATTCCAATAAGGCAAAATGCCAAAATTACAAAGGTTTTCCCTGTACAGACAATCTCCTATATACACTCTGTAATAGAGAACATACACTGTAATAGTGTTATGCAAGAAAACCTTTATTTTCAGAGAAGAAAACATGTAATAGCAGGCAGTTGGCCCATAGGCTGCATAGCTGAATAAATATCACCGTACAGTAAAACACTGGCACCTTGCCTTTAAGGCTTCCAAGAACTTGGACACTTTGCCTTTAAGGCCTCCAGGAGACCCTCTGCTCCCATCATGCACCACAGGTGACAGTTAGGTCAGTTCTTTTTGCACGGTGTACTAACTTGTAGCAATTACTAAAAAATGCTCGTCCGGGAGGCGGGAGGGTTGCTTATGACTTTGATGAGTATACCCCTGGAAGAGAACTAGGATTACAGGTAAGTAACTAATCCTTCTCTTCCAGGGGATACTCATCAATAGTCATAAGCACTGAATAAGTAGCAAGCCCATACCCACTACCTCGCGGACGAGCAAATAGTATTAAAAAACAGATCATCTTAACATGACATTAAGCAAATAAATTCCTCAGTGAGGCTTGTCCCACTTGGGCATCCTCCTGAGCATCTGAATCTAAGCAGTAATGGCGAGAGAAAGTATGAACAGACCGCCATGTAGCTGCTTTGCAGATTTCTGCTATAGGGACGTTCCTGAGGAGGGCCGTAGTAGAGGCCTTTCCTCTGGTTGAATGCGCTTTAGGCTTTCCTGAAGAGACTTATTAGCTAATTGATAGGCTAGAGATATGCAGGAGACTATCCATCTTGAAATAGACCTTTTAGAGGATGCCAATCCTGTATTAATGGGGCCGTAGTTGACAAACAAGCGGTCCGTCTTTCTTATTACCTTGGTCTTATCCAGATAAAACTTCAACACCCTCTTAAGGTCTAACGAGTGTAAGGCCCTTTCAGGAGGTGTAGAAGGATTAGAGAAGAAGGTAGGCAAAGTGATAACCTGATTAATGTGGAAATCTGAAACCACTTTTGGCAGAAAACTTGGATGAGTTCTGAGAACTACCCTATTTGAGTGAAAAACAGTGTAGGGTTCCTTACAACATAATGCTTGTATCTCGCTGACTCTACGAGCCGACGTGATAGCAACCAAAAAGCCACTTTCCAGGACAAGTGCTGCAAGGAGGACTTGTGTATTGGTTCAAAGGTGCGCCCATCAGTTTGGTAAGGACCACGTTGAGCTCCCAAGGAGGAGAAGGGCTCGTACTGGTGGGTATACCTTTTTAACCCTTCAAGAAAATCTTTCACCACTGGCATTTTGAAAAAGAACCCTGTGAAGGTGATTTTCTATATGCCGTTATTGCTGCTAAGTGTACATTGATAGATGTAAACTGCAGGCCCGACTTAGCCAGGTGTAAGAGATACGGCAAAATGACCTGTTCCTGCCCTCTAACTGGGTCATGACCATTATTCAAACACCATAGGTAAAAACGTTTCCACTTGAAAGCGTAGGAAACCCTGGTAGAAGGTCTTTTCGCTTCCTTAAGTATGTTCATACAGTCCGCTGGCAAGTCTAAGTGACCATACTGCAAGACTTCAGGAGCCATGCTGTCAGCCTGAGGGAAGGAAGGTTGGGGTGAAACACTCTCCCCTGGCTCTTGGATAGTAGGTCCGGACGGCAAGGCAATCTCTGTTGCGGAACTTCGGAAAGTTGTAGAAGATCCGGATACCACCACTGGCGTGGCCACTCCGGAGCGATCAGAATCATCCTGGAGTTGGTCTTGTAGAACTTCATGATCACTGCTGGAATGAGAGGCAGTGGAGGAAAAGCGTAGAGTAAGCTCTGAGACCATCTTATCAACAGAGCATTCCCGCTTGAACCTGGTTGGTGATACCTGGACGCGTAGACGGGGCATTTGGCGTTTGTTGCATCTGCGAACAAGTCTATGTCCGGCACACCCCATCTTTGAAAGATATCCTGAGCCACTTCGGTGTTTTATTTATTTATAGGGTTTTATATAGCGCGAACGTGACCCACGAGAGTATCAGAGCGCTTTACAGTATATAGTTATAAAGACATACGAAATGAGGTAGTATACACACATTTGATATTCATCATTACTTACAAAAGAGGTAAATAGTATAAGATAACATAGGTGACCAGTAGATAACATATGATGATCCCAGAGGGCAGCATAACATTATATTATATACAGTTATTGAGCCGTAGGTCAGTATTGAGGAAATAAACAAACATATAATGTTCTCTTTCAATCCACAAGAGTTAGCCAGTGATATGAGGATTGTATCGGTGACTCGATGTCAGCATAGAATCAAGTCTTAGGACGCGAATTTGTTCATTAGGAGTGTTTTTACCTCTTTTTTGAATGCGGTAAAGGAAGAGATTCCCCGTACCACTGGAGGCAAGGAGTTCCAAATCTTTGGAGCGATCCCTGAAAAAGCCCTGCAGCCAGTTCTCTTTTTATGAAAGGATTGTGGTTTCAGAAGTAAGGAGCTCGCGCTTCGTAGTTGTCTGCATCCTCCGGATCGTTCTAGTTTTAGAGCTAGGTAACTGGGTGTATTGTTATGTAGTGCTTTATGGGTCATGCAGGCCACCTTTAGTTGTATTCTAGCCTCATAGGGCAGCCAGTTCAGCGCTTTCAAGGTCGGAGAAATGTGGCTGTTTCTTTTAGATCCTGATACCAATCTTGCCGCAGCGTTAAGAGAAGCCCTCAGCGGAGCCAGCTTGTATTGGGGAGACCGCAAAGAGTGGTGCTTCCATAGTCTAATCTTGGTAGCACTAAGGCTTGCACTGCCATTTTTAGGTCGGTCTGAGGGAGGAAGGGTTTAAGTTTCCTTAGTAAACTCATCTGATGTGCGACTGCATATTCAGGTGTTTGTCTATGGTGACTCCCAGGGATTTCGCAGAGTCAATGATGAGGGGAGAACAGTCAATGGAGGTTAGGTGTTTCAGCCATTGCTCTATCTTTGGTGTGTGATTGGGTGGGGAGATGAGAATGAATTCTGTTTTTTTGTATTAAGCATGAGGTGGTTGTTCGTGAGCCAACTTTGCATGTTCTGTAGAATAGCGTTGAGGGAGATGAAGTCTTCTGGAGAGGAGATTTTTAAATACAGTTGGGTGTCGTCCGCATACAGGTGATATAGGATATTCGCGGATTTCAATGCGTTCGCCAGGGGTTCCATTAGTAGGTTGAAAAGAATAGGTGATAGGGCTGAGCCCTGGGGAACGCCTATGTTGACCACAGAGGGCTGAGAGAGAGAATTCTTCATCTTGATTCTTTGTGTTCTGTTATTAAGGAAGGAGGAGAACCAATGTAACACTGGGCCCGAGAGGCCCATCCTTCCTTCCAATAGGGACAGTAGGTTGTCATGTTTAACCGTGTCGAAGGCGGAGGATAAGTCAAGAAGTATCATTAGGCATGATTTGTTGCGGTCAAGCATTTTTAGTATGTCATCAAATATGTGGGTGAGTGCAGATTCTGTGCTGTGTCCTTGACGGAAACCAGATTGGTGATTGTCTAGGAGGTTGTACTTCTCAATATGATTGCATAATTGTATTTGTACACATTTCTCCAGCAGTTTTGCCAAAGTGGGGATGTTGGATATAGGGCGGTAGTTGTTGAGATCTGATGGGATGGCGTCGGATTTCTTTAGTATAGGCGTAACCTGCCCTATTTTAAGACAGTCTGGTATGGAGCCTTGTCTCAGAGAGGCGTTTATAATTTTTGCCCATAATGGTAGGATGGGTGTTTTTATCATTTTGAATAGGGCAGGAGGAAGGGGTCAGAGAAGTGATTGGAGGGATTGATTGCTAGAAGAGTGTTATATATTTTTGTTCAGAGATTGGTGCGAAGGTGTTCCAGGAGGCATTGTTTTTTGTGACTTCCCTGGAGAGCTGAAAAGGACCTTGAGTTGTGAATATCCGTTAGCATCAAGGGCCACCGGTTGTGGGAGGGCCTTCTTAGATTGGATGTTGAGCTCGATGACCTTTATCTTTTCACGGAAGAAGTTGGCAAGCTCATCGCAGGAAGGTGTATCCAGGTCGTTGAGATTCGTGGAGTTAGCCGTGTTGCGAGCTTGTTGCTTGACGATTTCGAAGAGTTTTTTGGGACGGTTGATTGCTTGGTTCAGCTGGGTTCTGAAAAAGTCTGCCTTGGCCTTTAGAATCTTCCTGTTGTATGCGTTCCTTAACGTTCTAAGGTGCTGTAGGTGAACGTCGGTGGGTGCTGATTTCCATAATCGTTCGGCAGCTCTTAGCTTGCGTCACTCCGAGTTCAGGGAGTCATTGAACCAAGGTTTGGAAATTTTGGAGGACACATTTTTCTCTTGGAGGGGTGCTGTAGAGTCCAGGATTTACCAAAGGGGATGATGGACGGAGCACTTGAGCTAATCAAACACTCACCCCCAGTCAACTGATCTGGGTTTAATCCATCATCATTCTTTAGCTCACTCCACCACCCCAGTTCAGACATGGCCATATGCAAATCAGTCTGACCCTGTGCCTCATTGGAACAGTCCAGCCCGAACTGCCAAGCCATGTCTTCCCTGGACCGGAAACAAGCATCCTGGGACCGGTTTCTGGCTATTCAGCCGTCATCAGCCAGGCTAGCTTGAATCCAGTGGCAAAGTGAGCAAGGGACCCACGTCTGGGCATACCCTGCCAACTTAGGGCGAACAAAGCGATACCAAAGGGGTTGATGGACGGAGCACTTGAGCTAATCAAACACTCACCCCCAGTCAAGTGATCTGGGTTTAATCCATCATCATTCTTTAGCTCACTCCACCACCCCAGTTCAGACATGGCCATATGCAAATCAGTCTGACCCTGTGCCTCATGGGAACAGTCCAGCCCGAACTGCCAAGCCATGTCTTCCCTGGACCGGAAACAAGCATCCTGGGACCGGTTTCTGGCTATTCAGCCGTCATCAGCCAGGCTAGCTTGAATCCAGTGGCAAAGTGAGCAAGGGACCCACGTCTGGGCATACCCTGCCAACTTAGGGCGAACAAAGCGATACCAAAGGGGATGATGGACGGAGCACTTGAGCTAATCAAACACTCACCCCCAGTCAACTGATCTGGGTTTAATCCATCATCATTCTTTAGCTCACTCCACCACCCCAGTTCAGACATGGCCATATGCAAATCAGTCTGACCCTGTGCCTCATGGGAACAGTCCAGCCCGAACTGCCAAGCCATGTCTTCCCTGGACCGGAAACAAGCATCCTGGGACCGGTTTCTGGCTATTCAGCCGTCATCAGCCAGGCTAGCTTGAATCCAGTGGCAAAGTGAGCAAGGGACCCACGTCTGGGCATACCCTGCCAACTTAGGGCGAACAAAGCGATACCAAAGGGGATGATGGACGGAGCACTTGAGCTAATCAAACACTCACCCCCAGTCAACTGATCTGGGTTTAATCCATCATCATTCTTTAGCTCACTCCACCACCCCAGTTCAGACGTGGCCATATGCAAATCAGTCTGACCCTGTGCCTCATGGGAACAGTCCAGCCCGAACTGCCAAGCCATGTCTTCCCTGGACCGGAAACAAGCATCCTGGGACCGGTTTCTGGCTATTCTGCCGTCATCAGCCAGGCTAGTTTGAATCCAGTGGCAAAGTGGCATCGTGGAATTGTAAAGGCTGTGAGGTCATGGACATCCTCCATGTCAGTTGTGGGGGTCAGGGCAGAGTTGCAATGGTTTACCAGGGTGGTGGGGTTGATGTTCTGTAAGTTCCTTTTCCATTGTTTTGTTTTTGATGGTGGACTCCTTTTTGGAGTGACCTCGATATTGATGGAGAAGAGGATGCTGTGATGGTCAGTCCAGTCGCAGGGAGTGATGGATTCTAATGAGATGATGCTCGTTTTTGCTATGATGAGGTCCAGAGTCTCTCCCTTGTTGTGAGTTGGACTGTCACAGAATTGGGATAAGTCCTGGTCTGCCAGAAACGCTTTAAGACATCCTACACCGTGATCATTTGCATTGTTCCAGTGTAGGTTAAAGTCACCCAGGAAAATTTGTGGTACTTGTGAGTTGACGTTAGATGAAATGACTTCCATTAACTCGTCGATGAAAGTCAGATTATCCCTCGGGGGTGGTAGAATAAGTGAAGCTTGCTGGCGAGGCGCTTATCATCAGAGATATTGATACAGAGATATTCGCTGGAGGATAGAGCGATGGAGTCTACTTGCTTGACTGAGATTGTGTTACGATAAATGCAGGCTAACCCACCTCCTGGTGCCACATTTCTATCAAGGCGGATTAGGTCATGACTAAGAGGAACCAATAGATCAAGGATGGGGGAGGAGGAGCTGTTTAACCATGTTTCGGTGAGGACGATAATGTCTAAATCATTCTCTAGGATTAGGTCGAAAATGTCAGGTGCATGTTTGCTAGCTGATCTGCAATTAATGAGTGCACACTTTATCATGTTAATAGAATGGGTAAGGGCAGTCTGCTCTATGTTGATATTTGTGAGATTATCTCTATTTACGGATCTGTTATTGTGTGTGGGTTCTCTGAAGGGGTTGGTTTGCATGGATTGGATACTGCCACATTGTGACATACTGCTATCTGTTGCTAAGGCATAAGATATGAGGAGGTCGTCTATGTCGCTGTCGGATAGTTCAACGTTTGTCCTCCTAGGCCAAGAGGGGGAAGGTAAGTTAAGATGAATATTATTGTCAGGGCGTGAGATCTTGGGGATGTATCCACTAATTTGTGGACTGATTTGGTTACTCTGACTAGTTTTCTCGTGGTGTGAAATCTTGGGGAAGTAGCTACTAGTTTGGAGACTGATTTGGTTCATGGTGGCATTGGTGGCTCTGTGTACGTTTAGAAGTTCTTTGGTGATGGTTGATAGGTTATGCATCTCGGCCTTGAGATGGGCTAGGCCTGAGGCTAACTCATTGAATCTTGCAAACCAAACGGAGTTGGGAAGGTTAGTAGTATATGTAGTTGTATGTTCTTTTGTGGAGGGCGATCTGCAGGTAGGGTCTGTATGCGTGAAAGCGTTCTCCGGTTGCATGGGGATGTCCTCATTAGGGATCGGAGTGGTAAGTTGAGGGGGGTTTGTTGTGGGGTCCAAGTCGGTGTGTGGACTGGTCGTTGTGTGTTGTATTCTGATGGGTGGAATGAGTATTGCAGGTGTTGGTGTCCGATCAGGTGTCGTGGTAGACAATAGGTCCGGGGGATCTTTGTAATCTAAATTAGATGAGAGTGGGGATAGAAGCAAGATGTGAGTGGAGTCCCGGTTGGTGGCTTCATTCATGGTTGACAGGGATAACAGTGATGGATCAACATTGCAGCGATCGGTAGCTAAGAATAACCCTGTCCCGGCTGGGCCGGGGGATCCAGGTGTGGAAGCAATCGATGTGACTGGGGGGTAGGAATCAATGGGTGTGACTGTAATGATGTGATTGCTAACTACTTGCAGCCCAATCCCTCCTGGGCCAGGGGACCCGAGTGTGGTTGTGACCGCAGTGGCTGGGCGGTAGGGCTCATTGGGGGTGTGAGGAGATGTCGGTTCGGAGGAATTTGTTATGGGATTTTGTCGTGGAGTTGGGGTGGCATCTAGATACTGAGGATGATAAGATACAGGGAGTGTGCTATTCTTGCTGTTTACTGCTTTCTTGAGAGTAGGAAAGATCCTATCTATGCTATCAAGATTAGCATCGGAGGCTTGTATAAGTATACTACCGTTGTTGTAGATGGTGATGGTGGCGTTAACCAGGGATATACACCGAACGGTGATCCCCAACCCAGGAACTCCTACAGGGGGCTCCTACTCGGCGGCCATGTTTTGGCTAGTCGTGCGCTTCTACGAACTCTCTGCTTAGGAAGTCCGCCTGTACATTTAGGACGCCCGGCACATGGACAGCCGTGATGGTGAGATGCCGTGCCAGAAGCCACTTCCAAATGGCTTGTGCCTCCTGAGACAGAATTCTGGACCTGGTGCCTCCCTGCTTGTTCAGATAAAACATCGTCGTGGTGTTGTCTGTCTGAATCAAGAGGAGTTGGACTGAAGAGACGGAAAGAAGGATTTTAGGGCTAGTTGGACAGCCCTCAACTCCAGAAAATTGATATGGTATCCCCTTTCTGTGTCCGACCATAGCCCTTGCACTTGAAGGTGATTCATATGAGAGCCCCAACCTTGCAGGGAGGCGTCTGTCACTATAGTTTGAGTCGGAGTCTCTTGATGGAAGGGAACACCTTTCATTAGATGTGATCGCTTTGTCCACCCATACGATGGAGTCCCTGGCAGACTGGGACAGAGTGATCCGATCCTCCCAGCTGCCCGATGCTTGCACCCACTGGTCTTCCAGAGCTTGCTGCAGGGGACGCATGTGCAATCTGGCATTGGGAACTATGAAGATGCAGGAAGCCATGGAACCCAGGAGAGAGGACACTTGTCGGACTGTTGGGTGGTGAGTCCGCAGGAGTTCTCGGCATTTGATCCTGATTGATGAAAACCTCTCCGCCGAAGGACACACGCTTGCTTCCGCGGTGTCCAGCGACGACCCTAGGTAGTGAATGTTCTGGGTCGGATTGAGAATCGATTTTTGAAATTGACTCGTAGACTCAACTTGTTCATTAACTGGAGACTGTAGGAAAGATGAGACTGAAGCAGGGAAGGAGTTGAACTCTTCAGAAGCCAGTCGTCCAGATACGGGTAAACGAATATTTTGCGTCTGCGGAGAAAAGCTGCCACCACTGCCATGCACTTTGAAAAAGTCAGTGGGGCTGACTTCAGTCCGAAAGGTAGGACTCGGAACTGAAAGTGACGTAGAGCAACTTGAAAACGGATAAATTTTCGATGTTTTCTGGACACTGGAATGTGGAAATAAGCGTCCTGCAGATCTATGGAGCACATCCAGTCTCCTTGATGTAGATGGGGAAAGATCTGGTGCAGGGCAAGCATTCGAAATTTCTCTTTGCGGATGTATTTGTTCAAGATGCGCAAGTCCAGGATTGGTCTGAATTCTACTGTCGGACCTTTTTTTCTGACCAGGAAATATCGAGAGTATATCCCCTGGCGCCTCTGATGAACAGGGACGTATTCTATGGCTTTTTTCTGTAGAAGACCGTTTACCTCCTCCTGTAAAATGTGATGACACAAGCGGACTCGTCCGTCTGGAGGAACCGATGGAGGTGGGATCTTGAACCGTAGCAAGTATCCATTTTGAACAATATTCAACACCCATTTGTCGATGGTTATGTTTCTCCACTCCTCCAGATGTAATGCGATACTTCCTCCTACCGGAGTGGCACACGTGTTTAGAGGAAGCACTCCCTCATTGCTTTGATGGCTGCTTTGAGGTAGAGGCCTGCTGTATATTGGTCCCTCTTCCTCTTCCTGGTCTCCGTTGGTGGAAGTGAGACCTCTGCTGCTGCTGACCCTGAGCCGACCATTGAGGGGTTTGAACCCTCTGTTGGAACGGGCGTTTATCGTAGGGGCGGAAGCGCCTACGAAATTCCTTCCGTTTTTCGAGACCCACAGCTTTCACCGTCTCCAGCTCGGCTTTCATCTTCGCCATTTCTTCGTCCGCATGCGGCCCGAAGAGAGAAGAACCGTTGAAAGGCAGGTTGGTTATCTTCCGCTGGACGTCGGGTTTGAGGCCAGTCAAGCGTAACCAAGCAGAACGCCTCGAACAGATACCATGGGAGTATCCGTGGGCAGCCAGATCGGATGAGTCAGCGGAAGCACTAATCACCTGATTAGCCACTAGACCTCCCTCTTGCAGAATTTCTCGAAAGTCTTGCTGGTCCTCTTTGGGAGTTTGTCTGCAAAACGTCCCAGTGAATGCCACAAGGATCTTTCATACCTCCCCAGCAGAGCGGAGGCACTGGAGACCTTCATGATAGAAGCTGAAGTGTTGCACATCCTTCTACCTAAAGAGTCCATCAGTTTACTATCCTTATCCGGAGGCGCTGAGGAGGAAGACATAGATGAGTGCGTCTTTCTAGCCGCCGCCACAATGATGGAATCCGGAGGAGGATCCGATCGAAGGAACAAAGGATCTTGGTCCGGAGCCTTGTACTTTTTGGCTATTTGAAGGAACAGCTCCCACCGTTGCCGGTGTCAAAAAGGTCTGCATAGCAGGTTCGAGAAGGCCTGGGACAAGAGGAAGCAAAGGCCGAGCCGAGGAGCGATGATGAAGAGTCTCGAAAATCACTGAGGAGGTAACAGCCGGGACATACATAGAGATGTTCAGCTTATTCGCTCCTCTACAGAGAACTTCACTAAAGGTGCTAAGGTCATCGATTGGAGAAACTCTTGATGGAGGTGTAGCTGTCAAAGTTGGAGAATAGTCTCTGATAGAGGACCTGGTGGAAGACGACCGGGTGGGAGACCTATGCCGCCTTCTCTTCGGAGAAGAATGATAAGAGCGAGATCTGTCCCTTGATCTAGCATGGCGGGCATGTGGAGATTGTGATCTGCTTGGACTCCTCCTTCTGGAAGAAACCACAGTCGGTGATCTTGATCTTCGAGGTGTTTTAGGGGATGGAGAATCCCTGGACAAGCGTGAAGGAGAATAGGTACGGGAAAAGTCAGACCTCGGGCTACTGAGGGCCCTAGGCTTCCTGCGCCGTGCATCTTCACCAACCACCGGAGAGCCTTCCGGGAGATCTGGACAATATGCAGTCCTGGAGAAGATCCAGATTTTGAAGACGATAGAGATGCAGCTCTCACCTCATCCGAGGCAACAGCAGGCTCTTTAGCTCTCGACGTCGAGCGCCTCGACGTCGACCTGTGTTTTTCCCTCGACGTCTCCCTTGACGTGGGATGATGGCTTGGAGGAGTTAAGGACTTTGCTGCCCTCGACGGCGACCTCACCTCCCTCAAAGATGTCCTCGACGTCGACCGTCTACTCAGGGACTTCGACGTCAAACGCTCTCGCCTCCTCGACGTCAATAGCCTCGAAGTCTTCGACGCCGACTGGTCTCGCGGCACCCTTGCCGTCGGCAAACTTCTCGACGTCGACCTACGGGGAGGTGACGGAGAGTGCCTTGATCGCCGACGGATGTCTCGACGTCGATGGGTGTTTTGACGCCGAGCGGTCTTTGCCATGACCATACCTCGAGCCCGAGGCAGTATGCTTCGACGTCAATGCCTTTCTCGACGACGGAGACTCACGCCGCCTCAACGTCGGAGATTGTGTCGGTCGCTTCTTCGACCGGCGGCAACGACGTCGACGGCGAACAGTCCGGAATCTGCCGTTTCCTCGATGTTGAAGAGGCAGAATGATGCTGGCGTCGGTGTTCTTGAAGAGAGGAGGGCTCTTGACACGCAAGGCCACTTTCCAGCCGGGCTTTTCCTCTCTCGAGCACAGCTGGAAGGCGAATCCTCTCCCTGTCGCGAAGAGTCCTCGTAGAAAACTTACGACAATGGTAACAAGTGTCAGGCTTGTGACTGGAAGGAAGACAGGCGATACACACGGAGTGTGGATCAGAGATGGCCCTCTTCTTTCCACAGGATGGACATTTGCGAAAAAGAGCTGGCATTCTGACAGAAAAAGAGTGACATTTTGTCAGAGAATGGTAATAAACCACTGCCAGCACAGGAAAATCGCAAAAAACCAAAGAAGAAAACAATTCCTGACAGAAACTGTCGAGCTCAAACTCCAGGATCCCCATAGAAGGAGCCGGAAAAAAGAACTGACCTAACTGTCACATGTGGTGCATGATGGGAGCAGAGGGTCTCCTGGAGGCCTTAAAGGCAAAGTGTCCAAGTTCTTGGAAGCCTTAAAGGCAAGGTGCCAGTGTTTTACTGTACGGTGATATTTATTCAGCTATGCAGCCTATGGGCCAACTGCCTGCTATTACATGTTTTCTTCTCTGAAAATAAAGGTTTTCTTGCATAACACTATTACAGTGTATGTTCTCTATTACAGAGTGTATATAGGAGATTGTCTGTACAGGGAAAACCCTTGTAATTTTGGCATTTTGCCTTATTGGAATTTGTTAGGCTGCATATTTATGTATTTATATACATGTATATATGTATGTCGCGGAAGTGCTATGCACTTGTGATCCCCCAACATACTCATATATATATGCATATTTCTATATGCTCCGGGATCCCGCAGGTGGGCGGGGATAATTCAGTGCTTATGACTATTGATGAGTATCCCCTGGAAGAGAAGTATCTTTGTAAAACATTACAAGTTGGGGCTCGGCAAGTCCATGAATTTTGGTTTGGGACTGTTGACGTCTGCTATGAAGGAATAGTGCTCTTGCTCTTCTATAGGACTTTGTGAAATATTAAATTAAATGTTTTCACTTTTATAGTCAGTTTGGTTGTTTTCTGAGCACTGGGGAATGGCATATGCTTTTGTATTTCCTCATAGAGTAAAGCCTGGGATAGGGAGGACGGGCTTTGGGCAAATTAAAAATATTAACTACCGGTAATCTTCATTATCCAAAACCATAGCCCTCCCCGTCCCAATCTAGTTCTCATTCTCCCTCCCTCGCTTCTCATGCCTCAGTGCAACTTGCTATGAAACATTAGTGGAAGGGCAGGAGAGTCGTTATAGAGGTGGCGGGGTGGGTTTTACAATAAACATTATACAAACACTTTCTAAGCGACAAGTCGGAAGAGGCACGCCTCCTCATAGAATTAAGACGAGGAGGACTATAGTTTAGGATAATGAAGATTACTGGTAAGTATTTTTTACATGACGTCTCTTTAAGAGACAAAGTAAGAATCCACTATGCATGGCCCACTAATATATATCAGTGTATATACATCAGTAGCCGTGCACAGTAGCTTCTTACTCTGTGCAGGGCCCAGTGGAGTTACTGTCACAAGCCAGAGCCGTTTATTCCTGATGTCTTCTTTTGTGATGTACTTCAAATGACCCTACCAAATTGAAGTTTTTAATCAACATAAAAAATATTAGGTGCCTGGGGTGGACCGGTGCGCTATGCCACAATTGTACTATAGATCTGGTGTAAGATGGAAAAGAAGGGTGTCATGAACAACTACCTCCCAGTCTCCACACTTCCATTTTTAGGCAAAGTCCTTGAAAGTTGTGTTGCTTCCCAGCTCACTTTGCACATTCAAAGTGCAACCTCCTAGACTCTCTCCAATAAAGTTTCCGCCAGGGCCATAGTACAGAAACTGCGATTCTACAAATAGTCGACGACTCCCTTAGAATACTTGACTCGGAGAACTCCTGCCTGCTGGTCCTCCTGGACTTGTCCACTGCATTCGACACTGTCAACCATCTGAACCTCCTTCACACTCTTGAACAACCAACGCATAGGCTATGGAGGCACTGTCCTCAATTGGTTCTCCTCTTACCTAACCAACCGCTCCTAAATTGTGAAAATGGGCAGCTCGTTCTCGAGACAAGTCAATGTTCATTTAGGGGCCCCTCAAGGTTCAATCCTCTCCCCAACCCTCTTTAACCTGTACCTAGAACTACTATGTGTGATTCTCAGAAACGCTGGAATTCTCTTCCACTGGTATGCTGACGACACTCAAATATACATGAAAATCTCTTCCCCTGAAGACCTTGCCCTCCTTTCAATCACACTCTTAAAGATTCAAAACTGGATGTATAACCATCATCTAAAACTCAACCCAACTAAAACAGAATTTCTTTGGATCTCACCTCCGAAAGCAAAATCCCCAGTACAGGAATGGATGGTCAACTTTGCCACCCTGGATGGCTGCCCTGCCATTGTCCACAGTGGCGTAACATAGGCCCCTGTGGTGAGGGGGACCCTGAGCTCCAGGGGGCCCCCTCAGCACAGTACCCGGGCCTGAGAGCTCTGGACTGACTCTGGATGGGGGCCCCTCCATGTACTTTGCAGGGGGGGCCCTCAACTTTTGTTATGCCACTGAATGTCCAGAATGCCAGATCTCTTGGTATTACCCTTGACAATCATCTAAACCTCCACAGCCACATCATAGCCATGGCCAAAAGTGCACAACACCAACAGTGGTGCAGCCTTCCGTACTCTCCAGACTAGATTACAGAATTGCCCTTCTCTCAGGCATACCCAAAGTTTATCTAGGCCCACTGAGAGCAACACTACATGCAGCGGCGCGCTTTGTGTTAGGTCTCAAGAAATGTGACCACATTTCCTCGGCCCTGTTAACCCTCCAATGGGTTCCCATTGAAGCTCGGGCTCAATTCAATACTGCCTGCATTACCCACAGAGCGCTGCACTCCTCTCCACCCTCCAATTTAAGTGTGAAACTGAAAATCTCTGGATCAAATAGGGGTTCCAAAAATGCCCAATCGCTGCTCCTGGGACCCCCCACCTTCAATTAAGAACGGTACATGAGCCAGTCATTCTCTGGTAGTGCCACAAAAACCTGGAACGCTCTGCCTCCCTCCCTCAGCCTAACAACCTACATAGCACCTCCAAAAAGGACCTCAAGCCATGGGCGTAGGAAGTGTGGGGGACGCGGGGATATATCCCCCCCAGATTTTGGAGTGGGGGGGACAAGGATGGGGGGGACGAGGGGACAAAAGAATTTCCCCTCTCCCTTCTGTTATTCGCAGGGCCATTAGCTCGCGAAAGCGCTACCTAATGGCCCTGCACTTGACCTGTGACCTGCCTGCAGTCAAAGAGGCCACCCGCCCTCTGCCCTTTGTTATGCTGCAGTAAGGCTCGGCCGTTCTGGGACGGGCAGAGAAGGAAAAACAAGCATTTGCAATGCAACAGGTCTCGCATTAGTTAGAGTTAGAGTTATTGGGGTTGTAATTACAATTTTGCGTAATGGTGTTATTTTGAGTGTTGTGTATGTATTTTACATGTAAGTACTGGTATGTATGTGTGTAGTAAGTAGTGGATGTATAAATTATGTTGCAGCTTCTGATGGTGGCAAGAGCAGTTAGTAGCTTTAGTGTGTAGTGTTTGAGTACTGCAATAATAGTTGCTGAGTTTGTTAAAGCATATGTAGCATTAGCATGGGGTAATAATGTGAAGTACATTTGTGTTAGAGTATTAACCTGTGTTACAGCGTACGTTTATAACAACGGCCAGCTCTAACCAGCAGCAACACATAATAGAGGGAGGAGGGCCCGACGAGGGGAGGGAGGAAGCGAGGGGCGAACGGGAGTCCGTGTATGAGCGCTACAAATTAACCTGTAAGGTAGTTAAAAGTGCTTTAGGGCATGTGTCTGGCCTGTGCAAAGTATGGGGCAAAATTATTTATTAAGTGCAAAAGCAAAAGGTGCAGCAGCCTATTAAATGTGGTTAGTAGTACCCTGCGTGGCTAATGCTGAGTTTGGATCAGCGGCTTGGAACCAGGACAGCGTTTGTGTATACCCATAACGCGCTGTGACCAGTACCAGCAGAGAATGAAAAAGGAGGGATGAGACAGGGGGAGGGAGGAAACAAGAGAAGGGCAAACGGGAAGCCACGTGGTAAGGTGCTACAAGATGGTGGGATAGATAAGGTTAGGAAATTAGCCTTTGAGACAGTTGAAAAGGGTTGGAGGGCATGTGTTTGGGCCGACTGTTTATAGCCACGTTGGAGTGTGACTGGCACCGGTATAGAATGAGGGAGGAGGGGCTGTACCGAGGAGAAAAAGTGAGCGCACAAGGGGCAACGAAAATTTGTGTCTTAAGGCCCCACAAATTAACCTGTGTTATAGAAAAAAAGTACTTTAGGGCATGTGTGTGGGCTGTGAACAGTATGTAAGTCAAAATTATTTAGTATGGGCAAATACAAGGTGCAGGAACCTATTAGTAAATTGGTAGAGCTACGCTGTGGGATAATGCTGCGTTTCAAGATTATTGTGGTAGCACTGTGGCTAGATGCAAAACTGAGCTTGTGCTATGTATTTGAATATATTTTTTTCTAAGTACAGCTTGAAACCCATACAGCGTTTGTCAATAGCCACGTTGGTTTGTGACCAGCACTGTCACACAATGGAGGGTGCAGGGACCGGATGGGGGGGAAGGAAGGAGCGAAGGAACTGCGAATAAAAGTGTGTGTGCTACGGTGTTACAAATTAACGTGTGAGGTAGTACAAAAAGTGCATAAGAACATGGTTTTGGGCCGTGTAAAGTACGTAAGGTCAATTTATTTATTCTGGGCAAACTGAAAGGTGCAGAAGCGTATTAGCAAAGGGGTAGTACGGTAGTACATGGGGTAATGGTGTGTTGTAAGAGTATTGTTATAGCACTGCCGGCAGCTTTAACATGGCTGCTTGTGCACTAACTAGCAGCAACCTATAATGGAGGAAGAAGGGGCAAACGGGAATCCGTGTAGGAGCGCTACAAATTAACCTGTGAGATAGTGAAAAGTACTTTAGGGCAGGTGTCTGGCCCGCGGAAAGTATGAACGCCAAAAGTAATTTTTAAGGGCAAAATTAAAGGTTCAGAAGCGTATTAGCATGTGGGTAATACTACCCTGCAGGATAATGTTCCGTTTGGATCAGCGGTTAGAACCAGTACAGCGTTTGTGTATACCTATGCCGTGCTCTGGCCAGCACTAATATAGAAATGAAAGCGCGCCATGCGCGCGTTGTACTAAAACACTTACATGAATGGATAGGTTTAGCAGCGGCTTGAAGGTTGTGCTGCTGTGCCCTTGGTGGCCCGACGGCTTGTTTGCACAGTAAATAGAATTTTTAGGTAGAATAAATTGCGCCAGTGGGAGCGGTGAGGTTAGGGGGCAAGGGGCATTATTATAAGCAGCTAAGGAAGAGGCAGCAACGGGCCTACTGACAGGGTAAATAGGAAGGGTGGGCGCGGGGGTGCTCCTCAAAGTAGAATTTTTAGACGCATTGAGTTGTCCATGCATGTAATTGGGACGGGGTGGGGGAGTGGGGGTTGATGAATAAGACAGTATGAGAAGCCACAGCCAGAAATACGATGGTAATGCATTCCTGCTAATAAACGGAGCCCTTTAAAGTTCCAAGCACGTGACTTTTGATTTGTGGGGCCGGCTTTGTATGTTCTACAGTTCAAGGGGCCCAGGCTAGACTACAATGGGCTGTAAGTCTGCAAGCAAGAAAACGTGTACGTTTATGAGCAAAATTGCTGAAGACCCGTTTTTTAACACCAACGATTTGTATTCTATATTTTGGCACTAGAAGAAGAGAGAGCACGCAGGGGGCGTAGCTGTAAATTAGGTAGGTGCACAAGGGTGTGTACGGGCGTATATACGGACATCAACAGCACAGAAGGAGTAGAGGGTGATGAGCAAAAATGTTAAATACCCGCCTTTGAACACCAGAGATGTGTTTCCTTCATAAAGGCGCTACAAGAAGAGAAAGCACGCAGGGGGAGTAAATAAAGTGAAAGCGCCATATGCGTGTTCTGCTGCAACGTCGTAATCAAAAGAGACGGCCAGGGAAGTGGGCAGAAGGCAATGCAAAACAAGCATTGGCCGCGCGGCGGTGCGAGACGCGCTCTGTGGTGGGGGAGAGGGGAGGAGCGGGAGAGCAAGTGACGCGCGGCCGTGAAAGTGACACGGCCGCGCGGCCCCGAGAAGCGCTCCGTGGTGGGGGAGGAGCAAGTGACATCAAAGGCAGATGGCCTGGAGCATGCGAGGAGTGCGCGTTACTCTGCGCGTACTCGCATGCTCTAGGCCAGCCAAAAGTTAAGGTCGCATTTCTGCAAGCCCACACTACAAAATGTCTCGCCCAGCGCTGGCTTTCAGGGCGAGACCTAAAAACTCTGTCTCTTTTCCTTCATGCCCAGAGAAGGCAGGGACAGTGTCCGCTTCTCCTGCTCTGCCTCTGGTAGCTGCCCTCCTCCCCTCTCTCTCTCTTTATTCCTCCATCTCTTTCTGTCTCTGTCTCGCTCCTCCTTAAGTGCTGATTTCAAGGGACAGCTCTTAAGCACTGTCTTGCCTCTCCTTTTCTTTATTTGTTCCCCTGTGAAATGGATCCAAAAAAGAACAGAACACTTTGCCTGGAAATGTCCTCTTTTTCTGACCGTTTTCTATTCCAAAGTACAACCTCAGGACGGAGAGAAAAAAGTACGAAAAATAATTAAATAACTAAATAAAGCAATACAGAGTGGTCAGCAGACAGGCCAGATTGTTATTTACACCCACGCAATTAGCGCCGCTTTACAGAGTTTGCCAGTGAAGCGCTACTTTCTTTTTATCTTCTTTCTTTGAAAAACATTGTTTTCCCAGGGTGGGGGAAGTACACCATTCCTAAAGGGACTGCAATACCTGGTTGATGGGTGGAGTGGAAAATGTTTAATATGATCGTTTTCAACAGTTTTAATTATTTTAGCTTATAAAATGTGTTTAGGGATGTGGTCTTTTTTAAACCAAACTGCTTACATTTTGTAAGGATATAAGCAATGGACATTGAAACGGGTCCCTTCCTGGTCCTGTAGTCATGTCCTGAACTTTTCAGGCAAAATCACTTACTAATTTCTGAATAGTGAGTTTAAAACCGTTAAGGTAACCATGTTGTCCTGCTTACATTTCATATGCTTTGCTTATCCTTGCATTCCCAATGAGTGTTTGCTTTTTTCAGGGTGTTATTACTTTTTTTCAGGCAGCATTTTACTCTTGTCTAGTATAATAATTTGACTTGAGTCGCAGCACAATTGGGTTGTAGCTAAAGGCAGTGCGAGTTTCTCCCAGTGGGGCAGTATGGTGTTCAGTGTGGGAGAGGATGCGGCATTTGGAACTGGAGAACCATGTTCAGCCTTCATGACCAGTCCACCAGACCACTCTCCTGACAGAGCACATTCCGATGCTACACCTTAGAAGGCCCAATAGACCTTAGAAGCCCTGGTGTCTTAGCACAGCAGGTGGACCCTAACGGTGGGTGGTAAGTGTGAGTTGACCTTGAAGGTTTGTCCACCACAATCCATGCAGTTCACCTCCAGTCTTGCGGGCAGGCATACGAAGAAGCACACTGTCACTGAGGTCACAAGACCCTTGAGGCCAGTCCACCTCACCCATTGGTACCTCCATTGGCCTTTTTCAGCACTAGTAGTGCAACTTACCAGGGGTTGGCAATGTAGGATTTGCATGCACACCAAACTTAGGGGGTGATTATAATGGCGGTGGGACCGCCATATCACCCCGTCGGTGACGGTCCCACCGCCATCGGTGACTGCATCACCGCCCGCCATATTACAATGGCGGGCGGTTCCCTGGCAGTCGGAAAGACCGATCGCCACGCACCCGATGGGCTCCTTGAGCCCGCCTGTGCGGCGTAGGGGCTCGTAATTCCTACAATGCTGGTGGTGCCTACCAGGCACCACAGTAGGGATTGCGATGCCCCTTACCCGCCAGCCTATCCATGGTGGTTCACCCGTCATAGAAAAGCTGGCGGAAAGGGACATTGGGGGCCCGTAGCAGGCCCCTTTACCCCCGGCTCCCAGACATGGGACCTGGGGGGCACCTATGGTGCCCCCCTACATATCACTGCACCATGTGGTACTGCCACGTAGTGCAGTGATATATGTAACATGTCCCTTTTTTACATTGCGGCAGGTGATGCAGCCAGCAGCACCTGCCGCAATGTAAAATATAGGAACTGTGAACGCCGTAGTGGCGGTCGCATTGTAATGCCTATCGTGGGGCCGCCGCTTTGTAGGCGAGCAGTCCCATTCTTCAATTCGATGGCGGACGGACTGAAGTCCGCTTGCCATCGTAATCAGCCCCTAAGTTCGCAAACTTCATGGTCTCAGCTTCGTGCACAAACACTTTTAACATGTGGAGCCTGCTCTCGGGCCTCTGGAGTTATGCAGCAATGGAGGCCAAAATTATGTCGCAGTGTTGACTAAATTATGCAGCAAAAAAAAGGCTGCAGCGTAATGCGGTACATTTTATGAAACTTTATTATTTTGACATATTTATACATACTAACAGCCTCTGCAAAGCTTTTGCCTCATTAGTACCTGTGTAAAATACAAATGCAGCAGTGAGAAAGGTGACCAGTCAACCTTTGCAAAGGGCCCAACACTTCACAGCAACATAAGTCACATTTCTTTTAGTAATTTTTGATTCGTTTGAGCTACAAAATTGTTTTGGGTGAAATCGTTAGATTATGCAGCAGATGATGTATTATGTGGCAAATATGGTACAGCCATAATTAAGTGGAAAACATTTTTTAAACTAGGATATTTTGCCATTCATGTTGGAACTGCACTTGTGGAATAAGTGAGCAGAAGTGCTGATGACAGAAACTGCATGGCTCGGAGACAAATGGCTTGTGACTCCACTTTTAAGCGTATTAGGCAAATTCTGTGATTGAAAACATATCTTTAATGTGTACGTGGCCCCGCTGGCCAAGTTGGTCAGATCCTTTGGGTTTCAGGTGATCTCCTATGCTGATGACACGCAGATCATTGTCTCCATCTCTCATGATTTGCAGTCGGTCGCCGGGAAATTTAACCAGTGCATGGCCAGTATTATCAGATGGATGCAAAATAACTCCCTTCGGATCAATACAGAAAAAACTGAGGTCCTAGTTTTTGGTCCCCAGACTTCAATCTGGTCAAATGCCTGGTGGCCGGGAGCCTGTGGACCCCTTCCTGTTCCTGCCAAGACAGTCAAAAACTTGGGGGTTATTTTTGACGCGGGCCTGACTTTTGAGGCTCAGGTCAGTCACACTGTCAGTACTTGCTCCTACATTCTGAAGACTCTCAGAAAGGTGCTCCCGTATATTCCATCAGCACTCCACCGGCCCACAGTCATTGCACTGGCCACCTCCCGGCTTGACTACTGTAATGCCTTGTATCTGAATACTAGTACGGCCTCCCTGAACATGCTTCAGGTCATACAAAACGCGGCTGCTAGGCTGATCCTTAATATCCCGAAAAGGCATTCAGCAAAGGAGGGGCTTTGCACCCTGCACTGGCTCCCTATTAGGAAGGAAATCTTTTTCAAAACCGTGTGGGTGGTTCACAAGGCCTTGCATGATATAGGTTCGCAACAGCTGAAAACCATGTTTAAATGCTACACGCCTGGGAGGACTTTGAGATCTTCATCCCAGAGAAAACTGAACATCCCTAGAGTTCGCAAAGCCAGATGGGGAAGCCGCTCCTTCTCGGTGGCGGCGGCCAAACTTTGGAATACTCTACCCCCCTCGATCTCCCAGGCGGAATCCCTTCCAGTGTTCAAAAAACTACGTAAGACCTGGCTTTTCTCAGTTTAGTCAGCAGCCTCTCATTCTCCTCTCTTCTTCCCGTCCGCTCAGCACCTTGGCACCCTCGGGTTTTAGTGCGCTTTATAAATCCCTATCCTATCCCTCTTTGTGAATGTATTTTAATGTCAATAACTCATACTAAACCTTAAATAAGCATGTGTATCTATTGGTTGAATTAACTGGTCAATGAAATGCCAAATAAATACAAAAAATAGGGAAGTTTTGCTCTTTCTGGCCACACATTGACTCCGCCCACAGACCCAAATATCAGGTTATTCTCTCCCTCTGATTCTCCACCCACAGTTCTCCTACTTTTTTTTCTCCACTTCGACCACTGCTTCCTGCCTATTGTGTTTTGAATGTCGAGCCCTTTCGAACTGAAGTATTATCGGAGCCTGACTGTGGGCTTAAGCGCGGCAGTCGCAGATCACAGTTGGCTCATGTGGGAGCTGGGGCTTGAAATTAGGAGTCACAGACTGCATATGGCACTTTCCCTGTGCCTTCCCACTTCACTAAGAAGCCTAGTAAAAGGTACCAGATGACACTGTATCAGGAAAACGCTATTTTGCAGTCCCCGACTTTCCTTAAACACAATAATGCATTCTGGGATAGATAGTCTTGCATTACATTAGCGTAACCAAGTGGATTAATACACTCAGAGCAATGTCAGGAAAAGGGAAAGCCCATGACTTGACCACTGTGTCTCTGATGATATAATGGAGTCCTCTGGTAACATTAAAGGTAAGCCACACTTATTCAGGCAGTACCACTCTGAACACGGATAGAAATATGAGGGCCCTTTTTGCAGGCACACAAAGTGTAAACCAAGTTGCCCCATTATCGAGTCTGTACCATTAATGGCCTGACAATATTACCAATTTAAAACTTAATTTTCCCACTTAGGCATGTTGTGCTTGTGTTTGTGATTCATAAAAAGTGCAAGAGATTTACTCACAGTATTGCACTAACAATTGAAATGTGAGTAGCCTTTATGACCCCACTGCGCCAGTTGGCGCCCCGTCTACCTTTAGAATTTCCACGCCTGCTAGGGCATGTTCTTGAAATACTCAATAAAACATGTGCCAAGTGCTTTAGCACCACATGCCCTCTATGCTGTCTCTTTGTGTTTGTCTGTGACAGCTGTGGGTCTTCTTGAATTAGGGACACTTAAGTGGGCTTTCATTAAGAAACTATGCGTTTGAATACTGTACAAATTAGATTTTCAGCAGAGTAACTTTAAATTTTAAAGCTCCAAGTGGACAAGAATCACAGATGAGGTCATCAGCCAGTCGCGGCTCTTTAGCCAGCAGCCCTTTGCATACTGGTACTTGTAGTTTTACATTTTCTACTATAGGCATGGACTTTGAAATCCAGGCATGCAAAGTACAGTGGGACAAAAATCCAGAATGACCTGAAGGGCCTACATTTGACATGTGGCCAATTGACAGCTAGGAGCGTAACAGCTCTAGGTATGAATCTGGGTCCAGGATAACAAAGGGATGATGGCTCTCAAAGAATGCAATCTGTGGAATTCACTTGTCAACAACGTGGGGCCAGTATGAATACTTCTGGATTGGATATCGGGGTGCAAACTCAGCAGACAGTTGTAAGTTCTGTACACATCACTGGTGAGGCCTCATCTGCAGTATTAGGCCTAGTCATGCAGGTCATATCTAACAAACAATGCAAAACTATCAACGGGCCAGTCAGGGACATATTCAGACACCCTCATTCAGGGGGACACAGACGTTCAAGAACCAATAAAACAACGAGGAAACAGGCCTAGCCCATCCACACACTCAGGATCTGTAATTACATCCCTGTATCCATTAGGACCACCCCAAGGATGCTCCAAGTTAGGAAGGAGCTGAAGATGCATGTCTTTAAAGAACACTACATCACAACACAGTAACGAGTCCACCTCCCATCGCAGAATCCAGGACCTTCCACCCAGATTCACTTTCTGGGTGGATCTCTGCCTTTGACTATGAAAAGCACTCCATTGCCTTTCAACTACGTGTGCACTTTACAAATACAGTTAATGAGAACAGCCGCTGCCCTTACAGGTAAGAGCAGAGGGGCCGGGTAGGAGGGGGAGATTGCGACAGACCACAACGAGGGAAAATGAATTATTTATTTAATTTTCCCTCGTGGACGTCTGTCAAATCCTCCCCCCCCAACCCGGACCCACCGCTCTTACCTGCACGCGCCGCGGCTGAATGTGAATATGATGGCACGGGGTTCAAGCAACAAGTCCTGCCTGTGGAGGCTCTATATTCTTACATACCGTGGGAGGGTACGTGGGGGGAGGCATGAATGAGAAATAGCAGAAGCTGTACACAGTGCAGTTGGCAAGCATTCTTTAGTAGTGGAACCCTCCGACAATTACAGACAAGAGACTGGTACCTGGTGATGCTCTGAAGCAGCATTCACTCTGATGGAAATAGTAATGTAAGTACCCCAGCAGAAGTAACAAGGATTGAAAAAGAAAAAGATACATAAAAATGGACTCGGATTTACACCAGAGTCAGTTGTGCTGAGTAAGAACAGTTAACTTGGGAGACTGATTTGGGTAGAAAGGGGGCAGGGACTTTGAGATGAGGTTGACCATGTGGCCCTTATTTTTGGTCATATGTAATGTTTCTGTGCTACGTCATGGGGAAGGGAGAAGGGAGAAGGCTGGGGTCCTTGTGTCTTGCAGAAAGGAGAGAAAAGGGTGTATCTGCTCTTCAGGCAGGAAATGCAATGCAGAAAGGGCCAGACTAGCCACTCTGGCATTTCCTTTGTGGGCTGCAAGCTAATGATGCTTAATTTAAGCTGGTGTCTGCAGGTGAGGCCCAACTGTATTCTTTGTTAGAGACTGGTACATTTTTTAAACCATCAGACTGTAAAACCGAACAAGAGAGAGAAAGGCATCAAGGGGTGTGGGCAGAAGGACGAAGGTAAATATGGAAAACAGAGAAAAGGGAGAAAGCAAAGATGAGAAAGAACCTGGAAGAGTGAGATAATGTGGAGGGAGAGTATGTTGGTGGATGAAGGAGGCAGGAGCTGAAATCAAATAGACAGCCTTGGTATTCAACAACCCAGCTCCGCCACGGATTCCCTCACTACCACCCTTTAATAGTGCCGCTCAAGTCTCCATAACCACTCTCTCAGATGCATTTAATTAGTTATATAGCGCCACTCATAAAAGTGCAGGGTGTCAGCACTTTACATCACTCACACAGAGGCAGTCAATCATAGATGTATAAATCTGTGTATAGGAAATGTTACATAAAACTACAGGGTGTAGGAGTCACATGTCATCCATACTTGTAGACAGTATTGTTTAAGAGTGCTTGGTCTGGATGTTGAAAAGTGGGTTATTAGTAGGGGCAAATGTACATCTGTCCCAGGCAATAAGGCCACTACTTCAATATATGGCTCAGTACCGGTCTTAGAAAATTATTCCCATGCTCAACCCTTGGTAGCTTGGCTGTGAGCAGGCCGGCTTAACTTCAAAGACAGGTATGTAAAGCAGTTAAAAACACCAATTCAGTAAATGATTAAGACACAGCACACAATAAAAATTCAACACCAATTTATAAAAATAGGAAATATTTTTCTCTTTAAAATGAAAAAAATCCAATGTAGGGAACCGGGGATATAACTGTAAAGATAAGAGGCCCCCTGCTACTATTGAGAAGTTCACCTAGGCAGGGAAATACATACTGTAAAGTTCCTAGGGCAACTTCAAAACATATTTAAAAATACATCATGATATACATATCAAGAGAAGAGACAACCACTCATAATTAGAAAAATACAAAAATGTTATTTATTTAAATCTGTACATCAATGATTAAATAATATATTAGGCAGAGAAAAGGAAGAAACAACGAACTGCAACCATTCCACATTCATTCGATGTATCCAATCATACCAATCACATACATACTCGACTTGTTTTCGTATATTCTGTACATTTGATATACAATGATTGTAAACAGACCATAATATAATCTCAGTATGATAACATGATTGTATAATTTATAAATCCAAAACAATATTTGCATGATTCAAGGTTGTGGCCAAATTCATCTACGCGCGTTTCGGCAGAAAACTGCCTTCATCAGGAAAGCCACTTCCTATATGATTTCTCAGAAAGCACTAGTCACATGAAGTAAGATGGACTGTCCTCCAAATAAAGTAGAGTCTGCTGAACGAGAGTTACTAGATGTGATGGATGGGAAATCCTAATGATGTAAGTGTCTGAAAGACGGAAGCATGCCTCTTATTGCATAGAGGGGCTGATGATAATCTTTATGTAGACAGGATCTCTGGTAACTGGTGGATAATTATTTTACCATGAGACATCGAGCTGGACTTCTATTATTGAAAAAGAGAGGGGAGAGGCGCTGCCACGAAAGGCTTCCTAACACCAGGGGTCATTTATCACCTCTTCAAAGCAGCCAGGCTAATCCACTTACCTCTGACCAATCAAGGCAGAGCACTAGAGGGCTGAATTGTGGCTTACAGACAAGAAAGTCTTATAACTTCTTGTCTGTACATTTTAGAATAAATTCAATACCATATTGTTGCATTTATCATTAACATTCTTCTGAGTCCTTTAATCCTAGGTGTATGGCTTTCCTTTCTCCAGTTATTAATTAATAACCTCTTGCAATGTTAACCTATGGGCTGGGGATCTGCAATGGAAAAATGAACTGGCCAATTTCTCCAATACCAGGGACCCTGCTTATACCTACAGCCCCCCCCCCTCCCCCGGAATACCTAGGAAAGACTTTAGGGGTTCTGATTATATCAAAATATTGCAGATCCTCACTTCACAGTGCTCCTAGCACAAAAGCCGATTTTGGGAAGCACTTTACTACCATGTAGGCAGTGAAATGTGCAATTTCACTAAACCCAGGGCATATACAACTCATTTTATAAGAGGTCCTCCTTGTAGATACCTGACCCCCCACCCCTGGGACACCTAGAGGAAACCCTGGGGATACCTAATATGCCCCAACATTGTAGTTTATCAATTTGTAAGTGCCCCAAACCCAAAAGTCAAGTTTGGGCACAATTTGCATTTTAAAAGCAGTCCTGCAACACAGGCCTGCTTTTAAACTGACCTTAGGCTTCAGCAGTGCACACATGTAAGTGCAGGAAGGGCTGCTGGCCTCCAAACTGCCATGCCATATTACATACTAGGGACTTAAAGGTAGTTCTAACCCCCCTGCCCTATTATGTACTAGGGCCTTATAGAAGAGGTCATGCCAATCATAGGGGTACCCTAACCCATAGTGCACACTAGTGTATGCAAGTGTTTTCACTGTATTTTTAAGTGTCTCTTTCAGAATAGCACTGGCCCTGGGCCTGGTTAGGCAGAGCCCAGGGTCAGTCAGAGTCAGGTACCACCAGTACCAGTCAGCAAAAAGTTGGTGAGTGCCCAGGGCACAGGATGGCTTTGCAACACTAGAGAAGCACAAACTCAGAATTTAAAACATAACACCATGGTTGGGGGGTTCTCTTTAATAATCAGAATTGATTTCCATCCTAATGAACCCATTTTCCAACATTAGGATAATGAAAGACTGGAGAAAAATCATAACGTTCTAATCTATACCTTGCAGTTTTCATGCAGCTCTTTGATGACGGTTAATAGCTCACTGTTCAATGTTAGGATTTTAACTTATAAACTGCACATAGCAAAAGAATATCTCAGACAAAAGCAGTAACTCACTGACTTACATTATATGCATTTTGTGATCTGCGTGGTACACGTTCTTTGCAGCAGGCATATTAACACTCTGTGGCTACCTTACCATGAGTCAAAACTTCCACTAGACAAACCTCTGATCTCTCTCAATAAAGAAAGTTTAATCACCGAAGTTATCTTCACATTTTTATTGTTGCCTGAAAATTGTTGGAGACCAGGAATGCAGCAGCAGTTACTTTTCAAACCATAATGAACTTGCAAACAGCGCCCTCACCCGAAGTCAGCGACCTTTGTTTGCTTGGTGCATGAAGATGCAAGATTCATATACATGTTTTTTTAACATTTGGTCTGATTACTATGTGAATGTAAATAACAATAAAGCATACATGCAAACTGTTACTACATGCCTGCTTTTCTCAATATTTCACTTCAAAACTATGCGATTGTATTTGTTTAACGGGCGGTGATTTGTATAGGGTCACTGGAAAGTCCACAAGGTTGTCCCTGTCCCCCCCAACCCCCGAATTTTAGTGTCTCCTACGCCCCTGCCTCAAGCTCCTCCTATTTGACAGACACCTGGGTTAATCACCCTCGACCATACCCAAGTACTCTATCCAGGAGACGAACTACCTTCATTGTGTGTCCCCACCATCTTAATCGATGCTTGAACCGTGTACATCCCCTGGTCCAACGGCTGCATTTTGTCCTGGCCGCAGCTACCGATGCAAATGTCTGAACGTAATTATTGTAACTGTAACTTGCGGTACCCATGTATCATGCAACGGCCTTCGGGCCGTGTCAGCGCTATATGAAATTGCAACAACAACAAAAAATAAGAAGAAGAATACTACAATTTAGCCTAAAGTTCAGAATAAGCAGTCGGAAACGTGTTCAATCAACTAACGGCCACAAGATGTCGCTACAGCGCTGGAAACGGAAGAACACGGGCATGTACTAAAAAAGACATAATGGAAACAGATTATGCTCACACTACTCTCCAAACCCAGTCCCATAAAAATAAGCAATGCCGAGTTGCCAAGAGACACCGCTAGGTGTGTAATTTGAAATTGCATCTCTCTCTCTCTCTGTACTTAAGATTTGCTTAAATCAGCATTGCTGAAGTTGCAGTTAAAGCACAGAAAACCACTTTAATTAAAAATGAAAGGCACAGAAAGCTCTCCTCACCTTTCCTTCAGCCGCCTGAGCTTCTCGGGGTCTGCCTTGGGTTTGCTGGCCTCCTTCTCAGCTGCTGGGGGCAGGAGTGTGATGCGGTTCAGCACCCCTGCGGCCTGCGGGTGCAGGTCCGACATGGCCAGCAGGGCAAGCGGTAGGTTTTCCTGCAACGAGCTTCTCGCGGGAGATTCTTGCGGAAGATTCAGGTGAAGACTGTGGGGGTAGGAAGTCGAGTGGGAAGCTTCGGAGTTTGGGGGGGCATCCTCATAGTTTCGATGACTCGGGGCCATGGGAAATGAACTCTCAAATCGGCTGGGCCCGTTACGTCCCTGTCGCGGACAGCCAAACTCAGAGGCCACGCTTGTATCGAGCAGGGGGTCAGGGTTCCTAGTTGAGGTGAATGAAAACCTGCTTCTGATAGGAGACAAGGGCCTCCTTGAAGCACTGGGCCTTGAGTTTGCATCTGTGTCCGCAGCCTCCAAATAACTAGTGTCAACGAACCTGGTCAATGGCGCCACCTCTGTCGGCGGAGAGGGCGTCAATGGCCTGGGGTTTCTGAAAGCGGAATGACGTCCTTGGGCACTGTTTGTCGAGCTTGCAGGAGAGACGCCAATAGAGATTGGACTTTCATTGCGTCCATTTTCATGCCTTCTTCCGTTGTCACCAACACCAATTGCTGACCCTTCGCCACAGTTAAACCTACTAACAGATGTAACAGGAGGACCAAAACGGTGACTTTCCACGTCATCAGTTCTTGGGCTACGCCATGATCTTTCCCCTTCATGGCCTGCAGCAGCATGGGGTTCTGAGATAGGCGCCATGTTAAGCTGTGTTGACGCCCCATTGGACAGCTCAGCTCTCCTCATATTAACGTTCACAGGATTCTGGCGACTCCTCCCAGCGTCAGAAGAGGTGACCTGTGAGAAAGGTGTCTGGAATGGCCTGCTATTCCCATCTGAAGAGCTGGGAGGTGTTGGACTGCCAACAGAAAGGTTATCATCATCAGCCAACAGATGAGTGTCAGTGGTGTCTTCAGTTACTATAGCAGTGTTCAGCGAGCGATAAAAGTCTTCCTCCTGGAATCTGAAAAGAGAGATTCTTGATTCCATTGACTGCGGCGGTGTGTAAGGTAGGCCTCTCAGCTGAATCGATGGGGAAAGCTGAATCGATGGTGGTGCATGAGACTGCCCACTTGATAGACCCAATGGGAAACCACTGACTTCTGAAGCGCTTCGAGGCGTACGAGTCGGCTCATTGAGCTGACTTACTGAAGCCCTGCTTGTTTCTGGCGATCTTGGAGGGTCATGAGAGGATCCGCTCACAGGACTCCACGGAGAGCGATTGGCTTCGAAAGTGGATGGAGATGCCTGCGGTGTACCACTGGTCCGAGTTTGAAAGGAACTATTGAAGACTGATGTTCTAGGAGATTCCTGAGTAGGCCCACTCAATGGACTGGATGAAGACCCATTGGCCGCTGAAGAGTTTGGAGGTGCATGAGATGGCCTGCTGCTCTGGACCAGCGAGGAGTCATTGGCTGCCTGAGAGCCTGTTGATGATGATGATGGAGCTGTGGAGTTTAGCAACTGCAGGACACCACCTCTGCTTCTGGTGGATTCCTCTGAGGCTTTCACATCTCTGTTCGGCTGGGAGAAATGAGATGTAGTTTTTTTGCCATGAGTGTTCCTACTAAGAGAGTCACTGTTCCCAAAATGTACTTTACTGCCCCCTAGACCTGGTGCCTCTGTACCTGCAACAAAAGGAAAGCCAGAATTCAATACCTGCTGTAAGATCTGCTCATTCATTAACAAGTCGCAAAACTGGAGTGTTCTTCTACAAATACATATAGACACATGCCTGCGAGAACAGCAGGGGAATTGCGTACCCTTCAGCCTTATTTTTGCGGTCACTCAACAGTTACCCCTCTACGTCTGACCTGGATGCTTTACATTACGCTTTCTGGTTGTGGCAACACTGCTCCTGTTAGAAGACCGTGCCAACAATTTACCACCCTTCCTGTGAACAAAGGCTTTCTTGTGTTACTCTAGGGTTGGGGATACACTTGCATGTGACTATTTAGTCTAAAATCAACCTCTCATGGCCAGGATTGCCTCCTATACCTCTTTTAAAGCTTCTACTCGATCGCCCCTTCTACCACTTTTATTAAGATTTTCCCTGTCGACCGTCCTCTGAAGGTTGTCTAACCTATCCAGGACTAGACACAATACACTGGCTCTGATCTTCCAGTGTTATGTACAATGATAATATAGCTTCTGCGTGTGCTGGTCGAGGTCCCATTTACCTTTCTTTTCTCCAGTCTGAAGTATTATCTAGCTTGATGTATTCAGTCTTTAAATGTGAAGCTCTCAATTGTCCATGTGTCTGGATCCGTACTTTATAAATAGTGTAATAACTAAATAAATAAATGAATAAGCACAGAACGTTCCCAATGCTTTTTACGTTGCCTTTTCTCATTATCTGAAAATGCGGAGGCATCAGAAAAAAAACTTACATCTGCCAAAAGATCCCAGCCCTCCGTGATGGGCTTCAATACAATCTTCTATATACTGCACTGCTCCGAAGGATTGGCTTTGGATGTAACCAGATTGAATCTTAGCTCCCAACACCGACCACAATTAGTTTTCAGTATCCCTCCTCAATGTGTCTAGGGGTTATCAACAAAAAGGCCTGTCTGTCTGGATTGTCTCTTATGAAAAGCTAGTTCACAAAGGACATATAATATTGGACTGATCCCTTCCAAACGGTGACAACCATTAGCACATGGGGCCTAAAGGGAGAGTTGGGTGCCCTGGTTTGCAAAGGGCCTTGCTTCAAGCTTTACATGTGGTGTATAGACATTCCCTCATTAGCCTCAGTCTCTGCAACTCTGTGATCACTTTGGAGTGATTGCATTGTGGCGACGTTGACTGTCCCACTAATGCAACACTGCTGCATGTGACCTGGACAGCAGACCCAATCCTAGCAGGGCCACCTGACAAAAGATTCTTGCCCAATAAAGAAGGGAACTCGACCAGTGGTTGGTCAGTCAGGCTGGGGCAGAGTCACTCGCATACCACACAGTGCTTAATTTGAGTACTGGTTTCCAGTGCTCGTACCGGCATTTAATTGTCAACACCAGCACTTATGACAACCTGCCACATGGTGGCACTGGTTGTCTACTTTAGAGAGATGAGCACACAACAGTTGTTTATTAATTCAACATGCATTAAAAATGACTATTACCTGTACCCAAGCCATTCTTATAACTTCAGGGGCCTGGAATATCCCGAATTGTCAGATTTATAGTGTGATGGTTTGTAGTTGTGTTGGTACTGGCATTGACTGCGCTAGCAGGAGCAATGGGTGGAGCATGTTGCGGCGCCCTCTTGAGGAGGGCCCTGGCACTTTATTTTTATTTTTTTAATTATCAATATATATTTTTTTTTTACAAATTAAGCACTGCCAGTAATTGTACAGACTTTCATAGCCTTGGCCTGCATAGAAAACTTTCCAATTTCCCCACAGGCACGTGTTTCCAAGGAATCAGAACCCAAGCCTTAAGCTACAGGCTTGATGAATCGTGCCTGTACTTCTGTACTCGCTCGAGACTGAGGGAGCCAGGATCTCAGTGTAAGTCACTCATGGGCAGCCTTCAAGGGACCCCTTCCCCTGTCAAATCTTCCTGCTGCGAAACACGACCTGCCGCCTTCTGTTCCTGCTGTGAGAGAGGAGCGGCCCGAGCTGGGAGCTCCCATGGTCTAATTAAAAAGGGCCCAGGGGAGGAATCTAGCACCGAGGCGCCGAATGCCACAAACTGCAAGGTCACGCGGCCGCTTGTCTGCTCCAGTCCCCCGGTACCTGGTGTCTTCTCCGGCAGCGAGGAGGCGGGTCCCTGGGCCCGGGGCAGCGTGGCTCTCTCTGGAAGCTTCCTCTGGTGCAGCCGGGTCCTCTTGGATAAGATCTGGGGCTGGATAGCTGTGAAAAACAAAGCAACAGTTTTTTCCAGTCTGCCCTAATATTGACCCTGCTTGCACTGGCACGCAGACACCTTTCCTTGCAATCAGAGGTAGTTGAGCACTGGACGCCTTGTCCCTAGCTCACCCATCCTGGTAAACAAAAGAAGCCATGAATCACGCAGCACACCGCCAGCAGGTAAACACCCGCTCTCTCCTGGGCAGCGCCGAGCCTGCCTGCCTGCTTCCTTTCTGCATTTCATATTCTCTTTGTGTTCACATTCTCAGTAGCCGGTGAGTTTTAGACACGAGCTTTACAAACAAGCACGGTCAAAGCCCACGCCAATATGTTTGGCTGGTATTCAGTGTAACCACACAGACATAGCATGTATGTACATTTAGACCTCACATGCAGGCACACAGGCAGACATCCTCACACAGGCAACCGATGTACACGGTCAGCAGGCGTGTGTGCTCATATGATAAGAGGCATGCAAGTGCCCAGGCACACAAAATATAGAGAGATGAAAATCTGCAAAAACAGCCCTACAGGTAGAGCTGCATACAGGTGTACATGGCATGGACCTATGCACATAGACCAGAAGGCTAAGAGGCACCAAAGGACACAGACCAACACAACACACATACAGGCAACCAGACAGAGGAGCAACATGCACTCACTCCCCTTGCTGATCCACTTACAAAGACCATCATTCTACCCAGGACCTAAAAGCGCCCCCACTATCCCTGCAGAGACAGAGGTCCTTGCACTGTGTGGCCAGCGGTGTCCCTTGGTCCTTTCCTTTTTGGCGTGTCTTGTTGGCTTCCCACAGCGTTCTCTGCATCTATGTTGCTACCATTATGCGCAAGGCTACAGTGGCGCGAGTGCTTCTAAAGTGTATCCTGACACATTGGTCAGAGAGACTACAGCTCTCTCATCAGGCAAAGGGGGGGATTGATGGTTGGTGGCAGCGGATTGATGTGCAGGACACTGCCCTTCTTACCTACCCCATAGGAGAGAGGTCTACTGGCTGTCTTGGAGAAACCTGTGCAGAACCCATTGTCCCCCCAAGTGCTTGCATTGTGGCTGCATACCATGAGGTTCGTGTGGCTATTGTGTGTTGTGAGCCTGGTCTCCTTTTTGAGAACACTTCCTACACAATGTACCACTGGAAGGAGGTTTCCTGAATTAAACAGGTCCTTCCAGCTGCCCTGTTCTTGGAGCTGCTCTTTGGAGATCTGTACGGGATTGTCGATGTGAGAGACGGGCGACAGTCTATCAGGTTCATCTGTGTTCCCTCATTTTAAAAAATGTAGTCTGTGAAGAAGTCGGCTACTTCAGAGCATTGAAGAGTAAGGTCACGGAAGCGGATATGTGAAGAGGTCATGGCAGATTGTTTGACGAGCTGCAGTAGTTGTTTGGGCTGATGTTTAGCAATGACAAGCTGCACCCCTTATTCTCTTGATCATGTTATTTTTTTCCTAGGGCTGTTCTTAGAGACCCTGTAATAGTTTTGGACAGAGTATGGTTTCTGGACTGCAACTTGCATTGAGCTAAGAGATCTGCATTGAGCCAAGAGATCTGCCAAGCCACAGCTGAACACAACACATTTTGCAGCTTGTGCAGACCTACAACAGCCCCAGAAAGTTGCCTCATCTTGGTTCTAACACACTATCTGCCCCTGGAGAACCCTCTTCGACAACTGACGCCTGCCTATGGCCCTCCCAACGACCAGTCCTGGTGCCCTGCAGTACAGGGCACCAGGACAGCTGCTGGTCAGAGACCGGGGTGTAACACACCATCTACCGCTGAGCTCTCAACAGGGCTAGGAAAACGCGCACCACTTCAGCCATGCGGTGGTGACCCCAGAAATCCCAAAGCTAACGTTTTTACAACTAAGGTATGAACATGACTCTCACAATAAGCACACACCCTCACTGATCTGTAGAACCCTCTGCTGCTCAGGAACTAGGACAGAACTCACCATGTACCACTGAACTCTGCACAAGGCTGTGACAATGAGCACTCCTGCCCTGCTTTACCCCCTGCAACACGCTGTGTATACATGGACCCTGCAAGGTCCTGCCAATGTACACTTACCCTGCCCTGCTATCCCAGGACTGAGGTAGAACACGTCACTTACCACTGGGACCTCTACATCTGCTAATGTATCTCAAAGGAGAAAAGGACCACCTATCCCACTCTAGCTGCTGGACTTTTGTTGTGACCATCAGCCCCCAAGATATCACACGTGAGACATGCTGAAGGATGCTAATACAACATCATTCACACCTGCGCTGCCATGTCATGCTCAGGCATGAGACCCTCATACAGCTCGTGGTCTAAACCCACACACTAGCCCCTCCCTGTCGGGCCTGACCCTCAGAATCCACCCAGTGTTCAGTCCTCCCCTGCACTACCATTAAGGTCATAGCATGGTGACCAGTGCAGAGCTCTGCAGTCATGCCATCAATGGTCTGCACAGTTTTGTTCACAGGTGAGCTACACTACAGCCTGTACCTGAGCGCAGGGGATGTGACTTGTTTGTTGAGACCCTGCACATGAACCACCTGTAGCGACACGCGGCATGTGTGTGGGACAGGGTGGAGAGCCGAGGAGCAACATCATTTCACTTGGCGTCCCTGCCACTAAGATCACCAAAGGGTGGTGCTTAGAAACATCATCATTTTCAGAGCAGCTTTATTTTGTGCCCGCTTGATCTCTTTCATCGTGCATACCAGGTTCAGAATAAAACTCAGCAAACCATAAATATTCCCTCCCAATCCTTGCTTTTTCTTGTCCCTCCTTAGGCTGTTGGGCCACACCTAGTGTTCATGTGACACCAGCTCTGCTCCTGAAAACGACCACGGTGCATCTGTTCTGCAATAGTAGTGGTGAACTAGAGATGTATATGCGTGAGCTTGGGAAGAAAGCAGAATGAATGGAATAGGATTTGTAGAGCGCACCAAGCCCGAAGGCGCTAAAGCGCTAAGACCAGTAAGGAAAGCATCCGCAGAGATGAGAAGGCATTAGTGTGGGTGAACCCAAGCGAGCATCGGTGATCTGGGGGCTGTGCTGGTGAGTGTTGTTGAGGTGGAGATGAACTAAGGGCGGGCATGGATGAGCCCTGATTAGCTGCAGCAGTTACAGCCAGGTAGCTAGGGGCTAAGCCCAGATTACCAGAGACGTCTGGCCTAGAAGCACTTGAACTGTAAATCTAGCTCCATCTTCAGTGCATTGCTACTTGGAAGGGAACAGACAGACCCAATGTATAACAGTAAGACCGTTGTGCTACTGCAATGAGGCCTTGCGCCCCTAAACTCACCTGGGTTTACGGAATCAAGGATAAACCCTTTATTCTTCAAAATAGATGTTGGTTTAAGTTTATTCCGGTCCACTGTGGAGGCAATAGCAGGAAGCTTTGCTGCAGGTTTCTTGCTGTTGGGGTGCAACCTAGCTTCTGGAAGTCCAGCCACTGAGACCTACAACAGTTACAAGGAATGATCAGAACTGGAAATACAGAGCAAGTACCATGCACAATAACAACTGAATCAGAACAAGATCCAACTGGGCCACAGGGGGCCAGGCTGCTGCTCTGTAAAATTAATTGAGCTCAGGAAACTTCATCTTAGTCAACCACACTTGATCTCAGTTGAAGTCATGGGCGGTATCTCAGCCACTGGGTGTCTAGCTGCTCCTGTACCTGTGTGTTGGTCCCCATGCCTGTAGCCCACGGCCTCTCGTAACTGCGAGTGGAATAAATGGAGGATAGAGTGAGCCATCGTCTTTTCTGCTTGCTGATCTGCTGCTCTCGTTTCTTCTCGATCAATTCCCGCTCATGCTCCTTCCTGCGCAGAGAAGCCTAAGGAGCAAAGGGAGTTTCACTCTTAGTGTTTGTTGTGCATTGATGACAGGTATTGAATGTTCTTGAGGTGTTAGGGTCTCTGCTATTGGACTGCTACTGGTCTGGTACTGCACAGCACAAGCTAAAGCTGCATCCAAGTTACTCACAGTAATAACTATTAGTACTCTTTGCCCTTCAGCCCCTTGCGCCCACAACCTATGTTATAAACCTCACAGATTAGAGCAACTACACATCCTCTCTGGGAGTTAAAAATAAGACCGACTGAAGAAGACTAAGGGTCTCATTACGATTCCGGCAGAGCGGAATTACCTCAAGGAATTCCGGTCCACCTAATTCCAATGTTGGTCGGTTTTTCGACACACAGTTTTTCAGGGTGTGGCAGAACGAGACCTGATTTTACTATGCAGTAACTCCTGACCTGTGGCAGAAATGGTTGGAGTAATTCAAATCAGCATTGTGTTTTACCAACAATGGGGTGATGATGTGGCCTATTTTTGAAGTGTTTGGTACCTTGCCTTAGGTGAGTGAGCCATTGATCATAGCTAGTCTGAGAGACTGAAGATGTTCACTTACTTTATTGGGCCAGCACTAAAGGGATAGGATTGTTGGTTTACTTGGATGGGTTTCTGGAGTAAATCGCTTTGTTTAGCGAGGTTGGCATGAATTCTTTGAATGTGTTTTTGAGGAGTTTGTAGGGTGTGATAGATGGATGACAGTCTATCAGGTTGGTAGGCTTTTTCAAATTTTTAAAAATGGAGTCAGTAAAGAATTCGGCTTCCTCCAAGCATCAAAAAGTAAGGTCAAAGAATCCTATATGTGAAGAGGTTATGACAGATTATTCGATGAGTTGCAATAGTTGTTTTGGGCGGTGTCTAGCAACGACAAGTTGCAGCCCTTTTTGTTATGAGCATGTTATTTTTTTATAAGTCTTACTTTTGGCTCATACAGAGTTTAGAGTGATGGGAGAGGAGATTTAGCGCCATCATCTTTCCGCCTCACTTAAAGTTTCCCTTTCTGAGTCTGCTGGTTCAATTAGTTGAGTAGTGATAAATTTGATATATTCCTGCATTGTATACATTTTGTATAATGGAGGTGGTAAATGTAGTTAAGTCATTTGCCCTTAGATGCTGATATTTCTGTCTTTCACTGGAAGGAGATGTAGGTTTATAGTCTGATCTCTTAGCATGATACATATTCCTAAGTTATGAAGGCAAACATACTTTTTAAATTTGAGCAAAGAACAAAAGATCTGTGGATTTATGTATATTTGGCTCATTCTCCTGGACCATACTTTTGCCACTATTACTTACTAACAGATGCATTTAAGAGTGAGTTGTTTGAGTCAGAGACTCCTTACAGAATCTTGCTATTACATGGTAGTTTGATTCATTCATCTAGGATAGTAGTGTATTGGGTGAAAAAGAGCAGATTCCTTTTTATTGATCCATTTTGTTTATGCTTTAGTAATGACTGACCGCTACTAGTGCGAGATTAGATTTTAATATTGCATCTAAAATCTTTTCTTCAGTAGATTAGAAGAGAAGCATATTTCATGGCTGATTATAAAAGGCTTAAGACTAAATCAATCCAGTGGTTGTATATTAAGTTACTGGGAGGCAAAGAAGGTTGGCATCTTCAAAGAGTATCTAGATATATAGGCATTTAGTATGACACAATAGGTTTAGTTGGTTACAATGCAAGTGTACATCAAATATTCTATTGGTAATCAAAATATTGGCATTAACATAACATTATAACCACTAAAGAGCATAAAATAAGCAGGGGATGAAGTCTTTCAAAGTAGAGGAGCGAACACAACAACAAATGAAATAAAATAACAAATATACAGTGAATGCTAATTCAGATATGGAGCTTTTGCCTTTTACAGAGTGATCGCAAAAATAAAAATCAGAATACTGTATGAAAGACAAAAGAAAGCAGTTTAATAATGTTCCATCAGGTTTGTTTGGTTGGAGGATTGAAGTTGCAGGTTATATGACATACAAAGCATAGAGAGTGTAATCATGGTCAGGATGAACAGTAAACTCTGGCTGGAAAATTGAAAAAAACGTCCCTCCTTGACTCCTTCACTGAGAAAGCACACCCTGTGTAAATTTTACAATGTTGCACTGGATCTTCCCATAAAAGAAGGTTCAGACTCATGGGGTGGGGGGGACTGTTTGATTGCTGTTGTTGATTAAAAATGACAGATTACACTGTTCATTATGTCAAAGTTTCCAATGCTGCAATATTGCACAGGAGTTGTACTGAATGTCTTGCTTGCATCTGAAAACCTAATAAATTCAGATTTCTTAATAAAAAAAAAAAAGATAAGGTTCTGACTAGCAGACACCCCTTCTAATTTTACACCCACCAACGTGGTTGAGAGCTTCTGCTACAAGGAGAAGCTCACACACCATAGTCTGGTCACTGTCACTGGTAGAGGTTTGACTTAAGCCCAGTGACACACATTAGAGAGCCTCCAGTAGGCGTCCTCTCCAAGTCTATTTATAGTTTGCACACTGAGCATCACAGTTCTTTGTTGGGTCAACTAACAGTAACATTGTTGCATTCATTATTAGAAGCCCACCTATGGTTACCCTTTCATTTCTCACCACACAAGAGTGTTTACAATCTCGGTGAGGGCACCTGAATTTCGATACCCATAGATTGTTGCTTTTTGTCAAGGAGTGATGGCCTGTACAATCCTCATGCAGGCTAAGCCCAGAGGTGTTTGCCCCGTGTCTCATTCTACTTGTTCTCCCTGGGGCAGCAAGTCTCCTTCCTTACTGTTCTGGTTTCCCCTCAGCTGCCTCATAAGCTCATTGGACATGCTTAATCTTTCCTTTTGAAGTGGCCTTGCAGCCTTTCTATTCCTACGTAGATCAGCTCGGATTCTGGCTGTAAGACCCTCAATTCTATCCATTGTAACTTTGTAGAATTGCAGCCATATCTTCCTTCTGTAAGTCCTTAAGTAGTCATTACTTTTTAATAGTGTCTTGGGCCATCTAATTGAATAGCTCTTATACAGGCCTTCAATACTCACCTTTTAAACATCCCACATACTTCCTAAATTAGTAGACACCTAATGCTCTATCTCTGAATGAATGAAAATGCAGTATTCCTCATCCCACAGCAGTTAGGGATTAGATGTCCATTGCGGGTGTTAAAGAAAGAAACAATAAGAAGATTTGCCTATCTGCAGTGTAGATGTGATAGGAGAAACCAGAAGAGTAGATGAAGTCACCTAATTACATGGTATATTTGAAGAATAAGAGAGGGCTAGGCCGACTGGGAGGAAGATGAGTGGGGAGAGTGATGAGCTCTGAGAAACAGAAGATCAATTGGTAGACGTGTCAGATGATCTTAGAACCGCAACGGACAGTGATCATTTTGTAGCCTTAGTGCTACTAGACTTGTCTGCTGCCTTTAATACAGTAAATCATAACATCTTGATCTCTAGGCGAAGGGAAGCTGGTATTTGTGGCGTGGCCCTCAAGTTGTTTTTGTTCTATTTGGATGGCCGAGCACAAGCGATACATCTCCCTCCTTTTTTATCCAAGTGCAGAGAAGTAGGGCATGGAGTTCCTCAGGGCTCTTCCCTTAGTTCTACTTTGTTTAACATCAATTTAAAACTCCTGGCAAAACGAATCCGTTGCCATGGAATTCATTTCATGAACTATGCTGATGACACACAAATCCTCTTGTCAGTGGATCAATCCATTCCTTTGCCACTGGACTCCCCTCATAACTGATTTAGGGGCATTTCCTATTGGCTGGGAATGAATTCACTTAAATTCAATGGGGATAAAATGGAAATTCTTCACTGCTTCATTGGCAAACTGCCTATTCTTTTACCGGCTGACTTTTTGCATTTACCATCCAATTCTACTCTGGTTGCCTCCCCAGTGGTTCGTAACCTAGGGGTTTACATGGGTGCAGATCTGTCCTTTTCTACTCAAGAAAAGAAACTTTCTTCCACACATTCTTCCTCTTTAAGGACACTGCGCAAAATCCTACCTTTTCTTCCCTCTTAGCATTGACCGCAGGTGGTCAAGTCACTTATCCTGTGCTATCTCGATGACTGTAATGCTCTGATTATAGGGGCTCCTGACTATCAAACAGTTGAGTTGGATTCACACTGCTACTGCCAAGCTGTTCCTGCCCCGTCTTCGCTCTTCTTCCTGGATCATTGGATAAGAAAATAAGCTACTTACCAGTAACTGTGGTTCTCCAGTATTGGTATCTTTCATAGATTCACATGCTTGAATCATTCCCCGTCGTCGAAGTGGGAGTCCCACGGTATATAATAAAGCAGTGCAATAAAGCACACATATAGCGTATAATGGCTAAAAGACATTGATTTGCTTAGCTTATCCACATCATTTATAAGGAACCCAACTTCAGCCATTCAGGCAACAGCATCCTCTAGAACACTCCCCACAGAGGCATCTTCCCTCAGATTTTAAGGCACTAGTGGGAACTAAATCCCTATATAATATGGGGAGAAGGGTGGGTCGCATTTGAAGCTATGAAAGATACCAATGCTGAAGAACCACAGTTACAGGTATGTAACTTATTTTCTTCTCCACTATTGGATCTTTCATAGATTCACATGCTTGAATCAGAATAGACTGCAGTCAAAGTATTTATAAAACCATCATAAACATGACACAATAGCGGAAGGTGGGTATTAGATAAACAAAAGCCTCACCTTATTGAAATAAATGATGTAACGCCGCTTATCCCACGGCCTCATCATTGCGTTCCGATGATCCAGGCAATAATGTTGGGTGAACGTATGCCTGTACTTCATGTCGTCGCTCCACATATACTTTCAAAAGGCACCCTGGCAAACAAAGCAGTTGTAGTAGAGACCGCTTTAGGCGAGTGCGCTTTAATCTTACTTGTCAAAGGTCTTCCGGCCTTGGAATGGCAAAACTGGATAGTAACTAAAGTCCATTGAGCTTTGTTCGATTCGAAAACTGGACCACCTTTACGATGATTTCCATATGCTAATAACCGTTGGGCCGTTTTCCTGAATTGTTAAGTGCGATGTAAATACAATTTCAGGCATCTTCTAACATCTAGTGTATGCAGCAATTTTTCAGCTGCCGTTTGTGGATTTGGAAAGAAAGTTTTTAGAACAATAGGTTCATTTAGATGAAAATCCGCAGGGACTTTAGGAATGAATCAGGGATTGGTTCTGAAAATCATGGTATTAACTTTGAACTGCAGAAAAAGTTTTTAATCGTGAAGGCTTATATTTCACTAATCCTTCTGGCTGATGTTAGAGCCAATAACTAAGCTATTTTCCGCGTTAGAAATTTGACCTCCGCTTTGTGGACAGGTTTAAATTGACTCTTCATGAGTTGCACAAGTACTGTGTTAAGATGCCAAGTCGGAAGAGGAGACTTGGGGGCCGATTCCGATTCGGGCCGGAAATCTCCCCGACCGAGCCGCACCCGGAGAGATTTCCAACCGAATCAGACCCGTGCAGCCCGACCGAACGAGTACGATGCGTCCGTACGCTATCGTACTCGAGTCGGTCGGACTCCCATTGAAGTCAATGGGAGCCGGTCGTACAACTCGTACGCGGGCTCCCATTGCCTCAATGGGTGCGAGGCGAACAGGGCGCCCCCTACAGCGGGTACGCGGCGGAGCGACTCGCGCCGTACACGCACAGGTAGGGGGGACCCATGGGTCCCCCCTGTGTGCGACTCGCGCGGCTATGCGTACAGGGGGGTCCGACACGGACCCCCAAAGTGCGGCTCCGACTGCCCTTTCTAGCCGGATGGCGCGTCAGTCGGACTGCTCGCGGCGCGCATCGTACTTACCCGGCCGGGGAACGTCTCCATTGCGCGGTGCGAGTCGTGTCCGAGCGAGTCGGTCGGTGCGGTTCGAGCCGGTCGGCGATTTCGCATCGTACTCGCTCGTCCAGACGCGCATACGGATCGGTTGGGAAATAGGGCTCCGAATCGGATCCGGTTAAGCCGAATCCGATTCGGAGCCCTACCGGCCGAGATCGGAATCGGCCCCTTAATTGGAGGGAAGACTCTGAAAAGACCATTAAGGAACTGCTTAATGACCCTGCTAGACCACAATGATGATGAACCACTTGACTGTCTATACCTTGAGATTGCTGCCAGATGCACTTTAATAGAAACATGGACCGAACCTGATTTTGCGAATTATAAGAGATAAGGTAAAAGTTGCTTTAGTAGTTCTAAGATAGGACGAGTATTCGATTTCTGGCACCATAAACAGAAAGCTTCCATTTTAATTGATGTGTTAGTGGTGTCAGCTCTGACTTTCGCAAGAATATCTTTGCAGTCTTTACAGATGTTCATATTTACGTACTCATGGTATTTAGAATTCAGGCCAATAAGTGTAGGGAGGTCGGGTCCGGATGAAGTACCTGGTTTTGGTTCCTTGTCAATAGTGTACTTAGAGGTTTTAGCTGAATGTGTTTCCTTTCTGATAAGGAGTAACAGCTCTGTGAACCAGTGCTGTCTAGGTCATCTTGGAGCAATCAGAATTATTCGACATGGTTCCCTCTTCATTTTGCTGAGAAGTCTGGGAATTAGATGGATCGGGGAAAAAGCGCAGGCAAAGATCCCTGACCATCTTATCGAAAATGCATTCCTCCACAAGCCTTGTTGTGGGTGCCAACTTGCGTAAATTTGGCATTTTCAATTCTCTTGTTTTGCAAAAAGATCCAGTGTCGGTTTGCCCCACTGATGAAAGATCTTGTCCAAAGCTGACTGATTGAGCTCCCATTCGTGGCAACTGTTCTTGGTTCTGCTCAATGTGTCTGCCAGAATGTTCGTCTACCTGGAACATGTTCTGCTCGTAATGGTATTTGGTATCTCACTACCCATTTCCAAATTCTTTGCACTTCTTTGGATAGGGCCAGAGATTTTGTGCCCCCTTGTTTGTTCACATAATACATACTGGTGGTATCGTCTGTGCAAATTAACATTGATGATCCTTTTATCCTTGGCAGGAATATTTGGAGACTTAATAAAATTGCTTTCAGTTCTAATACATTTATATGCATTTCCATCTGCCGTGGAGACCATTTTCCACTTATCTTTAGATCCTGCAGGAGGGCGCCTCAACCCTCTAAGGAAGCATCCATGGTAATTATTTTTTCGGGAATCTGTGGTAAGAATGTTAGCCCCGATGACAAATTGCCGGCTTTTGTAAACCAGGATAGAGCTGTTATCATGTTTGGACAGTGGAGGCTAAAACTTTTAAAATATGGTGGGACGCAACAGCGCCGAACTCACCATATTTACTGCTCCACCGGTGCGGCACTTCTCTCCCCATATCAGCGTCCTCGAGCAGGAAAAGAAAGGACTTCCTTCCTGCTCAGGGAAACACCAGCAACCAATCCTGGAGCTGCTCTCAGGATGAGAGCCTGTTTCACAGCCGTGGTATTACTGGGTGCACACTGCGCATGTCAGGCTGGCCGTAGCAAACCAGCCGGCCAGCCCGACTTGCACACTGAAGGGGCAGCTGTAATCCTGCAATCACAGGATTCAGCCCCGCCCTCTGCACTCGCACCGTGCTTGTAAGTAAAATGGCATTGACATGCCATTTTACTTATTTGTGTGTGCCTGCTGCACTTGCAGCAGTGGGGTGATGCTCCTCCACTCTCGAGGAGGAGCCGCCCCTGTGTTTGGAGTGATCTGGATTAGGTCGTCAAATGATCCTTGTGTTTGAATCCATTGTTTGTCCAATTCTTCCTGTAAAGGTCACATTCTTAGACGGGAATAAGGTACCAGTGAAATGGCATAGGACAGCATCCCTAGAAGTGATTTGAACAGGCGTATCGAAACTGAATTTCTTTTCATTAGCCTTTGTGCTAGTAGTACGAGTCTTTTTTGCCTTTCCGTGATAAGAATGCTTTGTCTTGGATTGCATCTAAAACTGCTCCCAAGAACATTATTCTCGTTGATGGATGTATTGATTATTTTTTTAGATTGAAGGTAAGACCTAAGTCTTTGAACAATGCCAGACACGTTGCTGTAGTATTTAACACTTGATGAACAGTTGATACTTTTCTCATCCAAATGTCGAGGTATGGGAATACCTGGAAGCCCCTCTGTCTTAGGTGAGATGCCACTGGGGCAAAACATTTTGTAAAAATGCAGGGGGCTGATTTGAGCCCAAAAGGGAGGACTTTGAATTGATAGTGAGCGCCGGCTACCCTGAGTCTCAGGAATTTGCGATGGTTGAAATGAAATGGTATGAAAGTAAGCATCCTGTAGATATAAGGTTGACATGTAATCTCCGTGATTGAGGAGATGCAGGTTGTCTTGAAGGGTAACCATGCAAAAGGATTGTTTCTTCAGGTATTTGTTTAGTTTCAGCAGATCCAAAATTGGTTGCCATTCTCCTGTTTTCTTTTTTGTTAAGAAGAAACTGGAATAAAAACAATTCCTTTCTGTGAGTGAGGTACTTTCTCTATTGCTCCTTTTGTAGCATGGTCAAAACTTCTCATTGAAGCCGATGGAGATACGGTGAGTGTTCTCCCTTCGGTGGAGTGTTTGGTGGCTTTTGGATGAATTCTAAGTTATGACAGTAGGTGATCAGATCTAACACCCATCTGTCCGATGTTATCTGTTGCCATTGGTGGGAAAAGTCTGAAATATTTGCTCTGACAGGCTGGAGAGGGTCTAACTGACACTTCTAGAATGTCACTGCTTTCTTCCGGTGTCTCTTGCTTGTGAGATCTGTTTCTTTCTAGGTGCTTGCTTCATATAAGCTGCTGGCGGTGGTGATCTATATGGCTGTTGTTGATAGGATGGCTGATATTGCTGTTGAAAAGGCTGATACTGTTGGTACTTGAATGGCTGGTATACCCCTCTACACGAGAACAAACCTCTTCCTCGTGCAACTCGGAAAGGGGTTTTCCTTATTTGCAGGGTACCCAAGGATCGTGCAGTATCTATATCCCCCTTGATCGCCTGTAAGGCATCATCAACATGCTTCCCACACAATGTCTCTCCATCATATGGCATGTCTAGGATTTTGTTCTGGACTTCAGGCCTGAACGACGTGGCCTTTTAACATCCTGGCCGCCTAGAACAGCAGCTCCTGCCAACTGCCTGAACCCTGGCAATGCTATATCCATAGCGCAGTCTAATATTTCTGAAGAGGTTCTTTCTACCTCATGAAGATTTTTCTTTGCCTCCCCTTTAACATCGTCCGGTAAACGATCCCTGTAGGTGGTGATGTCCAACCACATTTGCCTGTCATACTGGCCTATTATGGCTAGTGAATTGGCAGCTCGAACAGTAGTTGCTGACATCGTAGAGAATCGTTTATCAATATCATCTAGGCACCTGCCTTCCCTGTCTGGTGGTGTTGATATGGGCAGCGAAGGATTCTTGGACTGGCGCGGAGCCACTTGTGTTACTACAGAATCTGGTCTTGGGGGCCCAACCAAACATGTAGGCAAGTTTTCTGGAGCCTTGTACTTTTTGTCTATCCTTGGCAGAATAGCGGAGACTGTTGCAGGTCTCTTCATGATTTTTGTTCCCTTTTCACATATATATTCTACTATTGTGATCGCTCTAATTGATTTCTTATCAGGTTCTTTAACTATTAAACAGTCGGACTGTTTCTTATGACTTAAAAGGTAACTGAAATCTTTTTGCGGCTCCTTCCATGAGATCATGGAAACCTCTGATGTCATCAGGTGGAGAGTTCACCGGTTGTGGTGCAGGTGAAGATGGTGTCGGAATCAAATAATCATCCCATTCATTGGGAGTAGATGGATTGTCTGGGAATTCCCCTTCCTCTATGTCGTCATCTGAAAAGGCTGGTACGTCTTCGGGAGGCACTGCTACATTGGAAGCTGAAGTTCTTCTAGGTGTTAGAGGTGGAGGTATATGACGAGGAGTTCTCAGAGTTGGGATTTGAGGTGGACGCATGGACTGCATTGGGGGTGCTGCCATGTTAGGTTCTGTAAATCTTTTATAGTAGTGCAGCAACATGCCCTGGAGGTATTAAACCAAAGCTATAGGAACTTGAACCATGCCTTCTTGGGATGGAGGGTGACTATAATGTTGGAAGTGTTCTTTATATTGTGCAAGTTTTTCTATGTATTGCTGTGGTCTTGAAGAATAGTAGTCTTCATAATACTGTTCCTCCTCCTCCTTTTGGTACTTAATGTTCAGCTATGAAGAAGGGCTGTTAGCCGCTCCAAATGGGCCCTCATCGCCTTAATCATCTTCGTCAAGTAGGTGACTCGGTGGGAGATGAGAGACCTTACTTGGGGATGTATGTTCTGGTCGTAAAAATTCTGAAGATATTATGCCCCTTATCGACGGTAGCGTCGACGATGTCATTGTCTCCACTGTTATCCTTATCGAAGGCGGAGACCTCTTTTCCACCATTGAGTGTGTTGTCGATTGTTTTGTCGGAGGTGGTTTCACCGTCACCTTTGGTATCTTCGTTGATGGACGCTTTGTCGACCGGTGTGTGTGTCGACAATGCGCCTGTTGATAATGTCTTTGCTGACGGTGTCATCGTCATCAGTGGCGTAACAAAATTTGAGGGGGCCTCCCTGCAAGATGCATGGAGGGGCCCGCTCCGAACTTTATCAGGAACTCTCGGGCAAAAGTACTGTGCTGAGGGGGCCCCCTGCAGCTCGGGGGCCCCCCGCACTGCGGTGGCTGCGGGGGCCTGTGTTACGCCCCTGATCGTCATTGTGGTTGTCATTGACGATGAAATCGTCGTCTAAGTGGCTGTCGACGTTGCCGTCGTCCTCATTGTTGACGTCGTCATCGGTATGTTCGCCGGTGACGTTATTGTTGTTGACATTTTAAAGGCCAATCTAGAAGTTATCCTCGCCAGTTCTGAGGAGGATTTTTTTTAACTGTAAAGCCAAGTTGGTGGAAGGAGTAGTTGGCTCTGATTTTGCAGTTTCTGTGGAGATTTTCTCATTTTTCTCCCTGTGAGAATGCTCTTCTGATGTCCTCTCTCTTGAAGACTCATGATGAGTCTTTTTTTAAGGCCTTTCTAGGTGCCTCTGATGACCCATGGTCACGTGACCTTTTCCTGTTTTGTGACCTTACTTGAGAGTGAGATGAATCCTCACTATCCTCCTCCTCAGAAACAACAGCCTGTTTAGTTTCCAATTTCTGCAGCCATATAAGAAGCCTCCCCTCTCTATCTTTAAGAGACTTAGAGGAAAAAGTGCAGCAAATTTTACAATCCTTTACCTTGTGGGTGAGGGTGTAAGCAGTAAATACATTCCTTGTGTGGGTCTTGTCAATTAAGTCTCTTTTTCCCCACAAGTTCCACAGAGTCTGAAAAGTCCTTTCTTAAGTGACTCTGACATCTTGGTTAGTCAGGTGCTGGTAGATGTAGGTTAAAGGTGCCCTTCTAGATGACAAAAAGGGTTCAGATGAGTAATACTCCCTTCACACGACATGCAGTGGAAAAGCTGATGGAAGATGCCACTGAGGGAAGTGTACTAGAGGGTGCCTTCGCCTGATTGGCTGAAGTTTGGTTCCTTATAAATGACGTGGATAAGTAAGCAAATGAATGTCTTTTAGCCATTATAAGCTATGTGTGTTTTGTTGTACTGCTTTATTATGTACTGTGGGACTCCCACTTCGACGACGGGGAATGATTCAAGTATGTGAATCTATGAAAGATCCAATGCTGGAGAAGTTGCATTAGCTACCTGTCTAAAAGAGGATTAAGTTCAAGGCTTTGTGTATAGTACATAGAGCTTTACATTTGTCTGGTCCTCATTTTCTACAATTGAGATTTTGTTGTTACCGACCTTCCTGCCTGCTTCGCTCTGCTAAGGCCAATCTACTTATTGTGCCCCAAGTGAAGAGACGACTACTTGGTGGTCACTCTTTCTCTGTGCAGGCCACACAGTTGTGGAATTCCCTGCCTATCCAATTATGCCAAATTGATGAACTCCCTGATGTTTAGGAAATCGTTTAAAACCGGTCTTTAGACACTTTAATAAATTCTGCTGTGCATTCTTTCTAGTGAGCTTCCCCACAGAGATAATCTTTTTTTATTTTCTTGCTTAAGCAGTAACACACCCTCAGGTAACAGTTGAGCTGTATAGGTGAAAATAATAATAATCTACAATGAAACACATGAGACACGTGCCAACCCTATGTAAGAAAACAGCCAATATATTCTAAACAAATCCTAGTTCTAATGACTAAAGATAGCCGAACTTGTGATAATATTTGGTGTATTAAAAATGAAACAAGGGTAGAGGAGGCTCTTATATAAGTAACTGAGTAGGCATTTTTTAATTATACATGATTCTTTATCATGAAGATCTATTGCCAAATTAATTTTATGAAAGGATTAAGCTGGAAAGGTTTCTGTCTATGATGACAGGCATGGTATTTTCTGAAGAGTCTGGGAAGACACTTTGTGAAGGCGGCATTGCTTTAGTTGAACTTAGCAATGTCATTGAGCAAGGTCCACTAATAAAGCCACAGGAAAATATGAACTCCCAGAGGATTGTCATGGTTACAGGAAACATTCCCAATAACTGGTTAAGGGCTAAAGTAGCATTTTTCATAAAAAGAATTAAGACCCCAAACGTTTGTCATCATATCTACCGGTTTCTTTATAGAATGTGGAGCGGAAACCTTATACAAAAAATATTGGCTAATAGGCTTAACTGTGTTATACCCTCCCACGTCTTATCTGAGTGTGGATTCGCCTGATGGCGCTGCACTACAGATCATATTAACCTCATGATTACAATGCTAGCTGTTGCTTAGACTTAGAAGATCCCTCCCCTTTTAATGGTGTCTTTCTTGATGCAGAAAAGGCTTTCAATTGGGTATGATGGTATTTTATTTATGAAAGAATCGGAGATCTCTAATTTTCTCGCACATTTATTTGAGCTGTCAGACCGCTCTATCGGAACACGTTAATGAATCGAAAGCTATCATTCACATTCAACAGAGATGGCCTTAATCAAACCAATCAAATTGATATCAACCATGTATCTAGGGGTAAAAATGCACCAAGATAGAGATCAAATTTGGTCTGTTAAATTCAAGACTCTACTAGATAAAAGTCACCATTTACTTAAAATAACTTACTCCGCAGATTGCTCTCCTTGGACAAGTCAATCTAGTACAGATTTCTATTCTGCATCACTGTCCATCATCAATTAGGATTTATAAAGTGTGGCAAATAACTGGATAGGGTATCTAGGCACTTGCAGGTCCCAGAGGCTTATTGGAATAGCCAGATCTTAAGGGCCATTCAGTATTCTGGAAGGGAGGTGATGGTCCGGAGTTGCATCGGGAGGCTGTTCCAGGTCTTTGGTGCAATGTGGGAGAAGGAGCGTCCTCCACTTCTGCTTCAGTATGGGCAAGTGAAAGGGATGCAGAGCACAGTCTTCTTGAAGGTTGGTGGAAGTTCAGGAGCTGGTAATGTAGGCAGGTCCTTGGTTGTGTAGAGTCTTGTGTGTGTAGGTCAGCAGCTTGAATTGGCATCTCTTCTGTATGGGGAGCCAGTGGAGTTACTTGAGGTGGGGTGTGATGTGGGTCTTCGGGGAAGGCTGAGGTTGAGTCTGGCTGCGGCGTTCTGTATGGTCTGAAGTCTCTGCAAGAGGTGTGTGGTAATTCCTACGTAGAGGGCATTGCCGTAGTCCAGTTGGCTGGTGATGAGGGCCTGTGTCACGTTCCGTCTCCTGTGTAGAGGTAGCCATTTGAAGATCTTACGTTACATGTGCAGAGTGAGGAAGCAGGCGGAGGAGACGGAGTTGATCTATGATTTCATGGTGATCTTGTTGTCAATAATGATTCCATGGTTTCTGGCGTGGTCGAAGGGAGTGGGTGCGAGGGTAAACAGTCTAAATATCGAGTTTTTTATGTCGACTTGCACTAATATCGAGTGAAGAATATCGTGATACAAAAATATCGACTGTCAGAATATCGTGGCCAAGAATATCGAGTCTAAGGTAAGTAATATCGTTTTTAACAATATCGAAGTCATTAATATCGTTTTAAAAAATATCAAAGTCATTAATATCGTTTGCAAAAATATAGTTGTTAAAAATATCTTTTTTTTAGTTAGTGTTATGTATTTTAGTATGTATTTTAAATGTATGTGTTCTATTTTTTTGTCTAAGTATTGCCTTTGTTTTTTAATATATGTGTTACATTTTTAGAAGTTATTAATTTTATTCTAATTAAATTTTGCGTTTTAGTTCCGTAGCGGGTTGTGGGTTTATAGGAGAATAGGGTGGGAAGTAATTTAATTATAATTAATTTATTAATAATTTTTAGAAGTTATTAATTTTATTTTAATTACATTTTGCGTTTTAGTTCCGTAGCGGGTTGTGGGGTTATAGGGGAATAGGGTGGGAAGTAATTTAATTATGATTAATTTCTTAATATTTTTTATTAATTAATATTTATGTATTTAATATTTTATATTGTTAATTGTGGAGGATTCATTTATTATTAATTATTTATTAATTGTTAATTATTAATTGGTAATTATGTTGATTGTGTCATTTTTTTAGCAGCGGGTTGTGGGTTGATAGGAGACTAGGGTGGGAAGTAATTTAATTATAATTAATTAATGATTTTTAAATTAATTTATATTTATGTATTTAATATTTTATATTGTTAATTGTGGTAATTAATTTATTATTGATTATTTATTAATATGTTGTTAATTATTATTAGTTAATTGTTAATTATGTTAATTGTGTCATTTTTTTTAGGAGTGCGTTGTGGGTTCATAGGGGAGTAGGGTGGGAAGTAATTTAATTTTAATACATTTTTTAATATTTATAATATATTTATTTAATGTTATTTTATAGTGTTGTGTGAATTAATTTATTATTAATTGTTTTTATTTTGCTTGTTAGTTGTTATTCAATAATTAATTAATTGTTAATAAATTATGTTAATTGTGTCATGTTTTATGACATTGGTGGTGTCATTTATAGGGGAATATGGTGGGAGGTAAAATATTTATAATTAATTAATTATTTGTTAATTAATGCTAATTAATTAATTAAATATTAAATATGCTAATTGTGGAATAATTTTGATGTGTGAGTTGTGGCGTTTATAGTTGTAAATGTTGGGAAGAATTTTTTTTAAAATTAATTAATGATTTGTTGTTAATTGTTATTAATTTATTAATGTAAAATTAGTTATGGAAATTGTGTAAATATTTTTAGGTCTGTGTTTTGTTTATATTGGGGTAGAGGGTTGAAAGTAATATACTTTAAATGAATTAATCATTAGTTGATCAGTAATATTCATTTATTAATTGATAAATATTGTTAGTAATTGTTTTGTTTTTATTTTGTTTGGGGATTTAGGTTCAATAGCTGTAATGTTTTGTTTTATCCCCTCTGCTATCCAACACTTTCCCTGCTGTTGCACTCATTGGAGTGGGAATAGTAATTTATTCCCCTCCGCTATCCAACACGTTCCCTACTGTTGCACTCCCTGGAGTGGGAATAGTAATTTTTACCCCTACGCTATCCAACACTTTCTCTAACGTTGTATTCGTTGGAGTGGGAATAGTAATTTTTACCACTCCGCTATCCAACACTTTCCCTACTGTTGCACTCCCTGGAGTGGGGATAGTAATTTTATCCACTACGCTATCCAACATTTTCCCGACTGTTGCACTCATTGGAGTGGGAATAGTAAATTATTACCCCTCCGCTATCCAACACTTTCCCTACTGTTGCACTCGCTGGAGTGGTAATAGTAATGTTTTCCCCTTCGCTATCCAACACTTTCCCTACTGTTGCACTCATTGGAGTGGGAATAGTAAATTATTCCCCTCCGCTATCCAACACTTTCCCTACTGTTGTACTCAATGTAGTGTAAAATGTAGTTTTAAAAAATAATAAATATTTTAATATTTTAATTTATATATATATATATATTTTATGTTACAGGTGTGTATATATATAGATATATATATATATATATATGTATTTATAATTTTTAATATATTTCTAACATTTTATAATTTGTTAAAATAATTAGGGGCCCATTACGATGGCGGGCGGAAGCACTACCGCCGTGCTGGCGGATGCAAAAACCACCAGTTACCGCCGGCACGCAGCAGTCCACACGCCCGCCCAATTACGATGCGAAAAGCAGGCCAAACACCGCCGGCAAGCCAGCAACACCGTCCGCCATCAAAGTGCGCCCGCACACGTAGCGGCGCAGCACAACTGACACACACCGTCCGACGAAACACGTCCCGCCCGGCGCATAAATTACGATGCCGCAAACAAACGGCTCCCACGGCAAAGAGACACCGCACGTGAAAGAGAGGCGGAAACACGGACGCAGAGCACGGACAACGAAGAAGCGGCACCCCGGGCATGAATCCAGCACTGCAGGCCCTTCCCATGCTTCTGCTGATGCACCACCAAGGACGCAACGTACCGCGGAGACGCAGGTAGGCACACACACAACAAGTGCACGCAAACAGCGCACACAGTGCAAGGGCGGAAAAAGCGGACAACCCCCCACCAGCGCGTGCACACTACACATCCACCATTGCATCCACATATGACACACAGGCCAAATCCTAACATCGCGGAACACATGTGTACACACCACCTGGGACTAGGAACCAACCACCCCGTCACGGCCCCAAAGCGCCGATGGCGCCGCCACACATGCGCACAACGCAGAGGCCAACCGCAGCGCCATGCATGCGTCGCACACAGACACAGGGACACAACCAAGCAGCACACACACCAGCCCCACCCCGAACGCACATGACACGTGACAGGCCTGCCACAGACATGTCCCCAACGCCCAATTCACGGACAACACCCAACGCCACACAACCGACGCACACATGTCAGTGAAGTCACGCAACAGCAGGACACACCCCAGTGTAACAAACATGGCGAAGCACACAGCGGCGGCAACACCAACTAGGAGAAGCAGGGCCCCTTCGGGAAGAGGAACGCCAGTACCACACTGAAAAACCCATACCACCCTGCACATATGAACAAGACACATGAAACGGAACACCAAAGAGCCCGGTGACCGACAACAGGTGGCCCAAGAATTACATCCACACACAAGGCCCAACGCAGAGCGGAAAGGCAGCCTGCCGCCCACACAAGGGAGAGCAGACAGCACTGAATGACCTTCCATTCCAACACCGAAACCACAGCCCTACGACAGAAGCCGGTGAATACAGCCATTGTCCAAGAATAGACCAACACAGGCATGCCGAGGAGACCGACCACACGGCAGATAGCGCATATCACAGAAGCACACAACGGACGGGGAAGAAAGAAGAAAACACTCCCCCATGTCGGCCACATGCAAGTTAATTGGAAGGAGTCACACAGCACCGACCTTCAACTGTCTGAGAAGCATGTGGGAAGAGGGCCCGTGTCCTCCAAACAAGCCAACAGAACACAAGTCCTGTCTCCCTACGACTACACAGAGCTCACAGCAACCTCGGAGCGTGCACATTGCAGACTGCACACACAGCCGGAGCACGCCACCTCTACGCACCGCTGCGAAATGGCAACCGCAACACACCTACCCAACTACGCCGAAGAGCTCAAGCTGTACCAAACCAGCACGATACATACATTGGGATGCGATCTCCTGTCCCTGCTGAACGTAAGTTACCGACTGACTTACCGCATCACATTGTTCAGCTGCGTCATGCCCGTCTTCTACTGTCGGAGGTGTCCCTACCAGCATCCCGTCGAGATATGCCTCTCCAACCCGGCATGTCTGAAGGCGGACCTGCTACCACTACTCCTCCCTCTGGACGCACACGACAGGGCCTGCTCTGCCTATGGGGGCATGGCGTATGTGGCCAACATCGCACGCGCACTGAAATGGAACCACTGTGCCTCCACACGACGGATCATCGAGAACAGCTACATCGAATGTCACCCAGCATGCCCCATCATGGTCCTCCAAGGGACAACCTACGAACAACACCTTGACAGCCACCATCCGCTTCATTGGCTGGCAAACATGTACACCACCAATGACATGGAAGCCCTGCTGGGCGGCATCGCATACCTGACAACCTGTAAATACGTCGGACCACAACGCAGGTTCCCCGAGTGACCTATGAAGTCCAACCCCGCACCCATGCTCAGCTTCCGCACGGACTGGCCAGTCACCACCACAACAGCCATACCAAACGACCGGCAACTGTAACCACACCATCAACGACATCGCCATGACATCGGATATGACCGGGACATGCACACTGTTCCCCATCACATCCAGGAACACCGCATGCATCGTGGGAGGCAGTGGCATGGGCTCTGTGCATCGCACCCACATGGACGGAACTGCACGAACAACCAGGACACGACATGGATCCAGCGCCCATGGACACACACACCGCTCAGTGGACATGAATAGGTCGCCTGGAGTCTGTGGGTGCTGCACCCCTCCCACCCCCGCCCGGGAATCCCATACCAGGACCTTTGCATGGACGACAAGTGCATACAACAACAACACGACCCCAGTGACTGTGACATGTCCAGTAACCACCACAGTGCAACAACAAGTGGCACGCCGCTGCATGCACGCAAGCACATGCCCTGATGTCATCTCACATGCACGCGTGCATGAGGAACAACCGCAGCAAACCTGTCACATGGAACTGAGATGGACTGTGCCCATGATGCCGAGCGGTCTGGTAGGCTACATGTATACCGTCTGTGTCAAAGTCCGCAGCTCCGCAGCTATACGTAAATGTACATTAGCACAGCCTTGGCCAAGCAGATGTAACCCCACACCCTATCCCATTTGTAATCATGCTCAGTATATCCTCAACATGTATTCCGCTGCCAGTAGTGTCCACTATACTGCATCACAGAGGACAGAAGACTCAATATAATGTTTGAAACCAGAACTGTCTCCGCTGACTCATTTCACAAGTACGAATGAGAGAGGATGAGAGTATGTGAAGTACACGGCAGTCGTGACATGACCATGTAGTCCACTGGTATTGGATGTCAACGCAAATGAGTAGCACTACTGTGGAAGACACACATGTGTCGTGTGAAGTCGTATGGACGCAGTGCTCAGGTGGGTGGGTGCGACGGGTAGATGCGCACATGCCAAGTTGGAGCACGCCGTGTTGGGAGGGCTCATGAACAGTACACCACCGCTTCCCTGGGCATTGTGAGAGGACACCTGTCGGGGGTAGTGAACACGTGTGTGCACAGCAGCCGGGCACACGTACAAAGCGGTACCAGGCGCACCTCAGCCCACCCTCTGTGGACGAGCTGGATCCTGTTGTGCGCCCGCCATGCCCCTTGACAAGGCACACACAGCCCCAGTCGACCAGGTGTAACCCCAACATAGTCAATCCGCACAGGCGATACAGGGCACGGGATGGCAGTGGAGCATGGTGTGTGAGAGGTCTCCTCGCGCTCCTCCTGGTCATATCACGCAGGCAATAGAACCTCAACGTCCAGCATGGCAAAAGTCAAATGGAAGTGTAGGGGGACGCACCACAGCACGAGCAGCACTGACGTCACGGGAGGTGGCTCGCACCATCCCATCCATTGCCCATCATACCAACCACGCCACATGCCATTGCGACTAAGTGCAAGCGCGTGCGCCACCACCCCTGAGCCCTCCCCAGAGAGGCCAAAGAGTGAATGTGTGGGCCATCAGCCACAGACGGACGCGGCATGGCCGCAAGGGCAGCCACAGCCACTGGGTGTCGCAGGTGGCGGATCCGGAAGGCGAAGACTGTGATGCATAGTCCATGCAGGCCGGGTCTCCATTTGGGGCACCACGCAGGTGGACGGCGTCCCGCCACACATCATACCCTGAGACAGCCCACTCGTGCAACTGGACCCACACATACACTCCTTGCCCTCTCTGGTGCAAGCTTGGGGCTGCCTGTGCAAGCGCTAGCCTCGCAGGTGAGCATGCATATTGGGGGGCGAGGGGAGGACATGAGGGCTGGGGCGAAGATGACTGTATCACTGTCAGTTAGTACAAGGGATGACCCAGATGTGGAAAGGAAGAGACGTGTCCCGTGTGTACTGCAACTAGTCGCCAATCCAACTACCCCCATGTCCGGAATGTAAGCCCGCACCTAGGCCCGCCCATCCGCCACATCGAACATACCACCAGCACGACAACCTTCCCATTCGAAACACTGACTGGGGGTGGCGACCAGTGAACAATCATGTGTAGCCTACCCACGCGTACATGTGGGCCCTCCATGATCCATGTCACCTGCGGCAAAGACATGACATGCGCAATGAGGGAAGTGAGGAGAGCTGTCCGCCCCACGCGCAGAAGGTGCATCAGCTCCACAGACCCAGCAGCGAGTCCAGCAGGGGTCACATGTGCAGGGGCAGCTGTGCCTGGTGTGAAGGCACATGCATATAGACAGCACATCGACCAATGTGTAGTCTGCCCACATCCACAGTCCATCATCATGCGGACATAGGAATTGAACACAGGGCAACACATCTTAGCTGGTGCACCCACCGTGACCAACAATGCGCAATCATCGACGTACCCGCCCTGTGCATGGCCCCCACCCAACGGAGGCACATCCAGTGCCACCATCCCACACACACAAGCCTTCCACGGAACATGCTGTGTCCAATGGTCAGTACAGAGTCAGCGCCCATCTGGTGGATCCTGAACAGGAGACACATGCACACACATGCCAGCTCCCACTATGTACGACTGCCACCTGGCACGTGCAATGTAACCTCTCACCTGTGACGTGTGACTGCAAGCACACAGCCGTCTTGGCATGGGGCTGTCAATGTGGACACCAGTCAATGTTTCGGGAGCTGTGATCCGTACAGTGCTGTACATAGGGTGCAGTGCTGACACCTACTACTGTCTCATATCCCCTCGTGCCACAGGTCCCACTTGTATTGGCCGCTCAGCCCGTGCCCACATCGTCGTCGTCGTGTGCCATACTCATCCAGCCTCGGAAGCAGTACCATGCTCAGCAGACACTCATGTTGCCGTGGCGTTGCCGCTTGACGAATATGCAGTCAGTCCCCATCAGCACGCCCCGCAAGTCATTGGGGCCTAGATCCCCATGTGCATGCACATGGCAGTGGTATGTCTCACTTGCCATTGCCATTGTTGGGAGACCTGTGTAAGTGTATTGTGGCCGTGCCGTCCCAGCTTGACAGCTGGGCTGTGGCTCATGTGCTTGCTCAGTCATGTCAGTGATGTGTATGCGAAATTGCTATGTGCCGTGTTGCTTTGACATGTGTCCTCTGCCATTTAACCCAGGCGGAGACCGAACATTGACCGCCCATACCAATTGCTGGCGGACATGGACGATACAGAGGTAATCAGGAAGTTTCGGCTGGACAGGCCAACTCTGCATCGACTGTGTGCCATGTTAGAGCCCCATCTCCGTCCCCGCAGGGTGTATCCGACTGCTGTCACCCCCACGGCTAAGGTGATGGCCGCCATGCATTTCTTCGCCACTGGGTCATTCCAGCACACAGTGGGCAGTGGAGGAGGGATGTCCCAGCCCATGTTCAGCAAGGTGCTGAGGGATGTACTGGCAGCCATGATGCTGTACCGGAACAGGTACATCAGATTCCCCAGGGCTCGTGAATTGGCGGCAGTGAAGGGTGCATTCTATGCCCTTGGCAGAATCCCACACGTCGTGGGAGCCATTGACTGCACTCATGTTGGCCTTGTTCCACCACAGGCCACTGAGCACCTGTACCGCAACAGGAAGCACACGCACTCCCTGAATGTGCAAGTGGTGTGCCTTGCGGACATGGTGATCACCCACGTGTGTGCAAAGTTTCCAGGCTCGGCCCATGACGCACACATAATGCGCAACAGCATCTTGCCACGACTGATGGCCAATCTGCAACAGGATCGTGGCTGTATTGTCGGTGAGTATGTGGAGTGGTGTAGCGTGCTGGTTGTGCGATGCTGTCCCCTGTCCAGTTGGAATAGCAACGGTTCTCTGTGTCCCTCACACCCAGGTGACTCTGCGTATCCGAATGGGGCATGGCTGCTCAGTCCATTGAGGAATCCTCGCACCCCAGCAGACGATCGATACAATGAGGCACATGGGAGGACCAGACGTGTGGTCGAGCGTACCTTTGGCCTCCTCAAGTCCAGGTTCAGGTGCCTGGACCGCACCGAGGGTGCACTGGCGTACTCCCCACAGAAGGTGTGCCAGATAGTGGTGGCGTGCTGCATGCTGCACAATCTGGCCATTCGGAAGCAGATCCCCCTCATTGTGGATGACGGAGATCAACCAGGGCCCCAGCCCGCAGACCAGGACAGCTCGAGTGAGGTGGACAGCGGAGAGGAGGAAGCTGGGAATGTGCGCCAGCAGCTCATCGCCCGCTACTTCACTTGACGGTGAGTGTCCATGTACGACGGATGATGTGTCTGTATCTATGCAGGTGTGTGTGTGCTGTGTCAGGGTGGCCGTATGTTCACTGCGTGCAGTGTGTCAACGCTCCATGGCCAGGGTAGTATGCCACTGTTGGTGGCTGTGGCATTGTGCCCTATTGCTCTGTGCGATGTGTGTACATTGCTTGTAGTTGTTGACATGTACTGTGTGATGGGTGTGTGACACACTCATTGAATGTGCTCCTGTTCTGTCTCCCACCCCTAGGTCCCTACAGGCCCTCCGGATTCCATTTCCATGCCACGCATCAGGTGCCTTTCCGCCCAAGGTGGCCGTTGTATTCCGTACAATAAAGACACAGGGCACAAACAGCAGTTAGTGAAAAAGGTGCATTTATTACAAACTGTGACATGTGATTGTGTGTAAGGTGATGACAAAAGTGGTGCGTGCAGTGACAATGAGCTGTCGGTCATGGCTGCGTGATGATCAGGGTGTACCCACTGGTTCTATGTCCATAGTCCAACACACACATGCCATCCAGATGGCTGTGTGGAGTGGGATCGTAGAGCAAGTCAATGCAGTGGCTGGTCAAGGAAGGCTGGCGGAAGGCTGGCTGGCTGCCTCACTTGCGACTGGAGCGTGCGAAGTCCTCCCGGGAGATCTGTTTCCTCTTCGGACGGCCCCTTCCACGTTTGGGAGGGGGTGTGTGGTGGCGACCTGCTGGTGGTGGGTGAGGTGTGCTCACTGGCTGTGGACGCAGGGGAAGTGGACACTGCTGCCCGAGCCTGCGCCCTAGCAGGTGGTGGCGGAGGTGGTGTTGCTGGCCTTGCCTGTGACCCCACCGCCACCACCAGCTGGCCCATGAGGTCCACGAGTTGGTCCATACGGGACACGAATTGGCCCATATGGGCGTCCATGGACCTCAGCACCCCCAGCACCTCCCGCGTGTCAGTAGCAGACCTGGCCCATTGTCCTTGGGCCTCTTCATAGGCCCCAAGGACTCTGTCCATTTGAGGCAGGGCATGGCTCCCAGGGGAGGCTGGCGTTTCCCTGACCCTGCTCCTCCTACCAGTCCTGCTGCCACCGGCCCTGCCCACTAGCCACATTGCTCACCACGGTCCTCGCTGTGGCTCCCAGGGTGGATCCAGTCGGCCGGGCCACCACCTGCGCTGGGGCTGGTGCCAGCGAAGACGTGGTGGTGGTGGAGGCGGTGGTGGTCGGTGCGGCGATGGTGGCGGTTGCGGCAGTGGTAGTGGCCGCAATGACCGTGGGTGTGGCCGCAACGACAGTGGCAGCAGGGGACTGGGACTGTTCAGCATCCCTGGATGATGGGTTGGTGGGTAGGAGGGGTCCTGGGGAGCGGCTGGGCCCTGCCACGCCAGATGGGCCAGCTTGGTGGTCCGTGTCCGAAGAGGTGGACAGATCCTCCAGATCCGTGTGTCCTCGTTGGGGGCTTGTAGGCTGGCTGTGCTGGCTGCTGTCTCCATCCCCAGCGTCCAGCAGTTCGTCACCTGTGGAGAGAATGAGATTTGTTATTGTGTTGCACCTGGCGAAGTATGTATTAGTCGTCTGACATTGGCAGTTCGTGCAATCTCGTACATGGGTTTCCCGGAGGCGAGTGTGTGGCTGTGGCATCTGTAGGTGTGTGTGCTAGGCAATGGGACTGTGTGCTGTGCACATGTGGCATGGGACGGATTGGCCATGCCGATGGGTGTGTTGCTTTGCCCCTACTCATTGTGACTCTGGTGTATGCGGGCTCCTGGCCCATCCTGGGTCTGGTTTGTACTTTGCTTTTGGAGTTCAAATGGAACGCTTAGGAACGCATATGGCAACATGGGGGCCATGCCCCAGATTCGCATTTGGGATGGAATATGCTTTTGGGGTTCAAATGGAACGCTTAGGAACGCATATGGCAACATGGGGGCCATGCCCCAGATTCGCATTTGGGAGGGAATATGCTTTTGGGGTTCAAATGGAACGCTTAGGAACGCATATGGCAACATGGGGGCCATGCCCCAGATTCGCATTTGGGAGGGTATATGCTTTTGGGGTACATGCTGTGAGCCATGGGTGCCGAACGTGACATGTGTTGTGGCAGCATGACAGTGCATGGTCTGAGGTGTGTGCATGCCTGACATGCCCTGCATATTTGCTGTCTGTTGTGGTTACTGGACATGGCATTGGACGCATCGTTATGAGTGAGTGATAGTTGTGTGCCAGCCAACGTATTGCAGTTGTCCCATCTCCTTGGTGTGCGTGCTGCCCTGTGCCATGTGCATCACTGCAGTGCTCGGGGGGGTGTGGCCCATGTTGTGTGTTGTTGCTCACAGTGTGTCGTGCGCTTAATTGACTTCTGGCACATGGTTGGTCATGGGCATGTGTCTTAGCGTGACTGCTGTATGTGTGGCAGCTGTGCGGATGACATGCCTTTCATGAGACTGGGGCTGACGGATGGGATGGATGGTATGTTGTATGTGCATGGTGTGTCTGTGTGTTTGATGGGTTCAGTGGTGTTCGTGTGCATTTCTGTTGTTCCGCTCTGTTGCGTCTAGTGTTGTTTGTCTTACATAGGCGTAGTTGTGGGGTGTGTGGTTGACAGGCAGTAGGGGCTACATGGACAGGACTTCAATGGTGTTTCGGTTGTGTGTGATGAGTTGCACAGTGGCTGCCGTGTGGGACTATATTCAGTGTGGCTTGTGCATGCAGACGTGGCTCCTTGGGTGTTGCTATGTCTGTGATGGGTCATGTGGGGTGTGAGTCTGCTGTTCATGTCCGTGTGCACATTGTTCACTTGTTCGTGACGGTGGGCGGTGCTGCGTGTTCGTGTGCTACGTGACATGTCCCATGTGTTGGTGGTGTTATGGTCCTCATGCCTCCAGTAATCCAGCCCTGTCCAGTTTCCCACCTGCAAGTTGTTCGTGCGTGCACTGTACTGGATGCCACATGGCTCTTAGCGGGGGGTGCTCCATGTTGCAGGTCTGTGGGGGTGGGGGGTGTAGTGGGTCGTGGGGGTGGCTGTACACCCACTGACACCGATTGCTGTGGACCGTGATGTCTGCCTTTCGGCTGTCGTTGTGCACTGCGGTGGCTGACACGTGGGTGTGGGGTGTGGGGATGCTCCTCCTTGCTGTGCTGTGGGACTGGGGCCTGGTGTGTGTTGTACTTGGGCTGTCCACCGTCCCACCCACTGCACTTTGTGTTCCTGCCACTTACCTGTTACTTGTCGGTTGGTGCAGCTGTGCCTGACACATGGGTGTGGGGAGTGCTCCACCTTGCTGGTCTGTGGGAGTGGGGGCCTGGTGGGTGTTGTACTTCAGCTGTCCCCCTCCGACCCACTGCACTTTGTGTTCCTGCCACTTACCTGTTACTTGTCAGTTGGTGCAGCTGTGCCTGACACATGGGTGTGGGGAGTGCTCCACCTTGCTGGTCTGTGGGAGTGGGGGCCTGGTGGGTGTTGTACTTCAGCTGTCCCCCTCCGACCCACTGCACTTTGTGTTCCTGCCACTTACCTGTTACTTGTCAGTTGGTGCAGCTGTGCCTGACACATGGGTGTGGGGAGTGCTCCACCTTGCTGGTCTGTGGGAGTGGGGGCCTGGTGGGTGTTGTACTTCAGCTGTCCCCCTCCGACCCACTGCACTTTGTGTTCCTGCCACTTACCTGTTACTTGTCAGTTGGTGCAGCTGTGCCTGACACATGGGTGTGGGGAGTGCTCCACCTTGCTGGTCTGTGGGAGTGGGGGCCTGGTGGGTGTTGTACTTCAGCTGTCCCCCTCCGACCCACTGCACTTTGTGTTCCTGCCACTTACCTGTTACTTGTCAGTTGGTGCAGCTGTGCCTGACACATGGGTGTGGGGAGTGCTCCACCTTGCTGGTCTGTGGGAGTGGGGGCCTGGTGGGTGTTGTACTTCAGCTGTCCCCCTCCGACCCACTGCACTTTGTGTTCCTGCCACTTACCTGTTACTTGTCAGTTGGTGCAGCTGTGGCGGACACATGGGTGTGGTGGGTGCTCGTTGTGGCGCTTCTGGCATATTTGTGGACCTGTTGGTGGTTACGTGGCTGGCTTAGTGTACACATGTCCCCACGCATCTTACAGTTGTTCGGTTTGGCCTGTGTGTGGTAGTGTCTGTTGCATGTGCGTGTGATGTGTTGTGTATTGTGTGCTGGACATGGGGGTGTTTGTCCCTGGGAGCTGTGGCATGGTGGTTGCGCATGTGTGTACATAGCGGTGTGCTGGTATACATTAGTTTGTACTTACCAGCCTCCACTCCCCCTGCTAATCCGGCGAGGATCTCCGGATGGATTACGACTCGCACCTTCTCCTCCCACGCTTTGAAGGTCTTAAAGAGCGCGGGATTCCCTCCGCCAGTGACGGCAGCCAGCTCTCTGTTTTTGCCCTCCTTCTTCTTGACCAGGCTCTTTACGTCATTCCAACGTTTGTTTATCTCGGTTCTGTTCCTGGGCAGGGTCCCGACTGCATTGACCTGGTCTACGATCCGGGTCCACATTCTGTTTCTGGTGGCTAGTGGTGTGTGCTGGACCATGTTCCCATAGATTTGTGGGTACACCTTGATGATCTCGTCGACCATGACCGTCAGCTCCATGGGCGTGAACTTGGGCATCCTTTGTGGTGCCATGGTGTTTGTGGTGCTGGTGCGGTGTGTGTTGTGTAATGTGCAGGGGGTTTGTGGTGCCGGTGTTTGGTGGTGGTGGTGGTGGTGGTTGTGATGTGTGCGTTTCTGTGGTGTGCTGCTGTCCTTGCTGTGTCACTGTGTCCTCTCCTCTCCTCTCTGGTTTGCAATGTAGCAAGGGGTTGTGGTCTGTGGGAGTGCTGCTTTTGTACTCACCTATGTGGGTGTGTCCTCATGGTCTGTTGTTTTCAGGTGTGTTGTGTCTGGGGTTCTGGCCTTTGTATTTTTTGTTTGTCCGGGGGGTGTTTTCGGGATGTGTACTGTGCTTGTGTATTTGTGCGTGCCTTGCTGTGTGGACTTGTTGGCCATGTTGTGTGCTATTGGTTTTGTGTGCGGATGGTTTCTGTGCAGGTACGTGGGCGCCATGGCTTCTGCCGTGTCGATTCTCATCGGCGTTGTTTGCGCTGGCGGGCGGTATTTTTGTTGTTTTCCGCGCTCATGGCGGTGCGATCGTAATTTCACGTGCGGTGTGTCGGCCGTGTGGGCGGGCGGTTTTGTGTTGTCGTGCGTGTTTCCGTCCGTGGCGGGCGGTTTGACTCCGACTCGGACGATGGCGGGCGGTATTTTGTATGATTTTTCCGCCGATGGCGGTTTTCAGTTTGTGTACTCATAATGGCGTGGTCGGTGTTCAGGCGGTGTGTGCGGGCGGATTTTTGCCGCTTCCATGCCTGGCGGATTTTTTTACGCCGGGTATCGTAATGTGCCCCTTACTTTTTTGTCGCTGAAGAATTGAATCCAAACTGCCATTAATAAATCCAAACGTGTAAAGATCCCAAAACTTACTTAAAACTCCCCAAAAAATGGAAAAATACAACTGTAAAAAATATAATCCGGCGACAACGTATCCGTAGACTCCAATCCATTAAAAACCAGAAAAATGGAATTAAAAAAGAAATGCTCCAGGAAAACCCAAAAAATAAAGGAACTGTAAAGTAATTATTAGTTTACTAGAAACTAATACACAGTTCCTTAAAAAAAAGCATGCTTCTCCCAACAGCAACTTCCAAACGACAAAAACCTGTAAAAAAAAACCACAATCCCTCTTGCACAAATACACAATAAAATCATTAAAAAACACACATAAACACACTAATAGCACCATATTCTAAACATATTTAAACATATAATACATATCCTAACACCTACCTATCAACGAACTAACCGCATTTCGCAAACGCAAAACAACTGACTAAACCGCACCAAAAACACAGAATCCAAACTACACATACACTATACAGTACTTAACTACCTTCAAACTACACCTAAATTAAGCCTAAAAGTAATAAAATTAAACTTACCTTGACCGATGCGACGCAGCTTCCAACCGCGAGCTTCTCCCCTCAGAAATGACCTAAAACACAGATAGCCTACAAAATACAACTTAGTTTAGAAAATGGCTACCTAAATGAAATAACAAAAATACTTTTTTACATTAAAATTAATGTACATTACAAATGCAATATTATTATTATTTTTTTTAATTATTATTACTAATGTACTATATATTTTTTCTTTACTGTTAAAAAATGTTAAACTATAATAACAAATATTAGAAAATAAATAATATTTATTATTATACATTAAAATAAAATATGTAAACTTACCAATGTGATTTAAAAAAATTATAATGTTTGCTGAAAATATGAAAGTGTGTTAAAAATTATTTTTCTTTATCAAAATGTTTTCTTACCTTAATAATTTTATTTATATTTACAACTCAAATAATATTATACAAAATATAATATTATTTATTAAAAAATATAAAAAGTCATACAATGAGAAAATTGTTAAAAAATGTATGTTGCTAAAAATGTACACTGTATCTAATTATGTAATGCATATTTACAATGTAAATAAATATTCTATAACTGTTACCAACATTTTTTATAAAAACCAGTGAACAACTACATCTTTATTTGTAAAAAATGTACATATTTACCAAGTTCTACATTATAAAAAAAGTTACAATTGTTTCATGCTGACTATACTTAAAAATTATATGTTTATGTTGAAATATGTACTAAATATGTAATGTATCCAAAAATAACAAATGTATTATTATTTCTCTTTATGACAATATATATATATTAAAAAAGTTTAATAAAACAAAATGGATATTATTTATTTGCTTAACTCTTTGAATGAAAATAAAAACTTTAATATAAATATTGTGTTGCATTTAACTTCTATATTAATTGTTGTTTTCTGTATTTACAATCAAATAATTTTTTTAATTTATATATCACACAAATATATATAATTTACTATTCCCACTCCAAACTACATTAACTCAGGAAAGGTGCTGGACACTAAACATATATAATTTACTATTCCCACTCCAAACTGTTCAACTCAAGGTGGGTGATGGACACTAAACATATATAATTTACTATTCCCACTCCAAACTACATTAACTCAGGGAAGGTGCTGGACACTAAACATATATAATTTACTATTCCCACTCCAAACTACATTAACTCAGGAAAGGTGCTGGATACTAAACATATATAATTTACTATTCCCACTCAAAAATACATTAAGGGGCCGATTCCGATTCGGGACGGAAATCTCTCCGACCGAGCCGGACCCGGAGAGATTCCCGACCGAATCGGACCCTAGCAGCCCGACCGAACGAGTACGATGCGCACGTATGCTATCGGACTCGAGTCGGTCGGACTCCATTGAAGTCAATGGGAGCCGGTCGTCACAACGCGTACGCGAGCTCGCATTGACTCAATGGAGTGCGAGGCGAGCAGGGCGCCCCCTACAGCGTGTCACGCGGCGAGCGACTCGCGCCGTACACTCACAAGTAGGGGGACCCATGGGTCCCCCTGTGTGCGACTTCGCGCGGCTACGCAGTACAGGGGGTCCGACACGGACCCCCAAAGTACGGCTCCGACTGCTTCTTGGAGCCGGACGGGCGCGAGTGGAGTCGGACTACTCGCGGCGCGCATCGTACTTGCCCGGTCGAGGAACGTCTCCATTGCGCGGTGCGAGCGCATCCGTGCGAGTCGGTCGGAGCGGTTGGGACCCGCGAGCGAGTCGGTTGAGCGAGTCGCACACGCTCGCATCGTACTCGCTCGCCCGGACGCACGTACGAATCGGTCGGGAAAAAGGGCTCCGAATCGGATCCGGTTCAGCCAAATCCGATTCGGTGCCCTACCGGCCGAGATCGGAATCGGCCCCTAAGTCGGGAAAGGTGCTGGACACTAAACATATATAAGTGATAGTGCACCGCACAGCAAGGTCACCAATGTTTCTTAGCCTGTAATTTTAATGACTGCTATGTGTTTTTAGCTGCTGCTATTGTCTGTTTTACACTTTGTTTTAAACTTGAAGAGCATTTTTCTTTTAAACTTACTTGCGCATTTGCACTTTCCTCCTACGCCGGTCCCTGTTCCACCACAGCTTGTGCTGTTTGAGTGGAGGGACGTGGCTCCACCCTCTTTCTCCTCACTTCCGCTACCGGGGGCATTACTTAAACAGCATGGCTGCCCGGCCGCGCAGCGATAGGTGATAGCGCGCCGCACAGCAAGGTCACCAATGTTTCTTAGCCTGTAATTTTAATGACTGCTATGTGTTTTTAGCTGCTGCTATTGTCTGTTTTACACTTTGTTTTAAACTTGAAGAGCATTTTTCTTTTAAACTTACTTGCGCATTTGCACTTTCCTCCTATGCCAGTCCCCATTCCACCACAGCTTGTGCTGCTTGAGTGGAGGGATGTGGCTCCACCCTCTTTCCCCTCACTTCCGCTACTGGGGGCATTACTTAAACAGCATGGGTGCCCGGCCGCGTAGCGGACGCGCCGCCGGCGGCGCACCAAAGGCAAGCCCATCTGCGCCCGTCCGCGGTCAGATCACGACCAGCACCAGCCATGCTGCCCATTTGTGGAAAAATAAGGTAATTCACTGGTCTAGATCAGATCTCTTGGCCCTTAATGTTACTCCCTGCCCCAAGCCTCACGGCTGTGACCTGTCGACAGATACACCTTTCGGCCTGTGCACTGATTGTAATTGGGCACCAGGAATCCCAGGCACAAGGGATGTTAATAGGGTGCGGAGTGAATCGATTGAACAGATTAGGACATGCCTTATAAATTGTAGATCCTTATCAAAGCACGTAGAGGATCTGTGGTTGTTACTGGCAGGAAATGAGTATGAGGTCATGTTTTTGATGGAAACATGGCTGAAGAATGATACCCTTGCAGCAGTGGCATTAGCTATGCCTTCTGGGTTTAAAATATGCTGCGCAAATAGGAAGGGAGATAAAAGAGGAGGGGGGTAGCGATCATCTTCAAGGACTCTTGGGACACAGCTTCCTCAGCATTACTGAATATGGGCATGGTCGAGGGCCTAAATGTTTGCATTAAGACTGGCCCTACAACCTCTTTCTCAGGTCTGTTGGCATATAGGCCTCCAGACTGCCTACCCAATATACACTTGGAATTTTGCAATTATATCGCTCAGAAATCTCTTTTATCCTCTAATTTTACTGCATTAGGGGATTTTAATTTGCATGTAAATGATCCCACTTGTGTTCAGGCAATGCAGGTGGTCTCTTCGCTGGAAGGCGCTAACTTGCCCCAACTTGTTAAATTCCCTGCTCACAAACCAGGGCACACCCTTGACCTGATATTTTCTAATATCTCGTCCTTGAAAACGGAAGTGCCAAATCAGGTGGTCTGGTCGGACCATTTTCTTATTCCTTTCTCTTTTAACTTGGCAAAACCCGACCTGCCTGAGAGCGCTAGATACTTCCTAAAGAGAAACTGGAAGATGTTGACGGCTGAACGCTTAGGCCAAGTTTTGCTGGCCAGCCATCCGCCTCTATCTCTAGACCCTAATGCAGATACTCTGGCCCTACATAATTGGATCACCGTCGCAGTAGAATCTATGGCGCCAGCCAGAGTTACTAAATCCATGAGGAAATCGCCCTCAGCTCCATGGTTCTCCGAGTCGCTTAGGGCAATGAAGAGCAAGTGCAAGCACTTGGAACGACAGTGGAGGGTGGATTATGATGCCTCTGCAAAAATGACTTATAAGAAATCCTTGAAGGAAATGCACAAATCCATGAAAGAGGCAAGGAGAGATCACATTGCCAAGTGTATTGATAACTCCGATAGACCGGGCAAGGCAATTTTCAAGGTGGTCAACTCCTTCCTTAAACCCCGTGAGTTGGTAATCGACGCCCAGCCCTCCCTGGCACTTTGTGAGAAAATCTCGTTTTTTTCGATGACAAAATCAGCAAGGTCTACAATTCCTTTTCTGCTATAACTGCTACGGTGAAATCTGACGTGGTAGCTAGGAAAGCACCCATGCCTCTCCTTTCTGAATTCACTTGTATCTCTCAGAAGGAAGCACTGGCTGTGATCCAGGGCTGCAAGTCAGGATCACCGGAAGACCCATGCCCTCCTAAACTGTGGAAAGAGTTGGCACTTTCCACTAGCGATGTGCTGTCTAAAATTTGGAACACCTCCCTTTCCTCAGGCATCTTCCCTGATCTATGGAAGCCCGCCACTCTTCTTCCCCTCAAGAAGAACCCCAATGTGGATTCAGGGGAATTGAACAATTACAGACCTATCTCTCTGAGGCCAGCCCCAGCAAAAATGCTGGAAAAGGTAGTGCAGCGGCAATTGGCCAATTTCATCGAGAACCACAATATCATGCACGATACCCAATTCGGCTTCCGAGCTGGGTTCAGCACAGAGACAGCGCTATTAGAGGTAGCAGACTCAATTAGGATGGCATTGGATTCAGGGGCATCAGTTATGCTGGTGCTCCTGGATCTCTCAGCAGCATTTGATACTGTTGACCATTCTATACTGACTCAACGTCTCCTGGACAGCGGGGTTAATGGCACGGCCCTGGCCTGGCTGAAGTCTTTTCTCCACTTGCGCACTCAAAGGGTGGCCCTACGACCGTATCAGTCCACCCGCAAGCATTTATGGTGCGGGGTGCCGCAGGGGTCGGCCCTAAGCCCGCTGCTGTTCAACATATATCTGGCTCCTCTATCCACTTTGATAGCCAACTGGGGTGTGAAGGCGATTTCCTACGCCGACGACACCCAGCTGGTTTTCCCTTTTAAGGATCAGTCTGAAGACTCTTTTAAATGTTTTAAAGGATGCTTAAAAGATACTGCATGCTGGATGAACAACAATAAACTTAAATTGAATGCCGATAAAACTGAAGTAGTATTCTTTGGCAAAACCCAGCCCCCGGCCGCAGACCTGTGGTGGCCAGCGGAAATGGACTCGCCACCCGCACCTGCTGGCTACGCCAAAAATCTGGGAGTAAAATGGCAGGCTGATTTATCCTTCTCTGCCCAAATTCAGCAGGTAACAGCCGCCTGCTTCAGCAGCCTGAGAAATCTGCGAAAATTTATACACCTGCTGCCTGAGAGCTGTCGCCAGATCGTAGTCCATGCCACAGTAACTGCCCGCCTGGACTACGCGAACGGCCTCTATATCGGCTTACCGGTTTACCTTCTCAGGAAACTCCAAATGGTCCAAAATGCAGCTGCGAGATTGATCAAACGTGTTCCTTTTTGGCAACATATCTCTCCGCATATTAGAGAACTACATTGGCTTCTGGTAACCAAGAGAATCAAATTTAAGACCCTAACCCTAGTGTTTCGGGCATTTCACGGAACGTGCCCTGGCTATTTGAAGCAGAGGCTAGGCGTCTACACGCAAACGCGTGCTTTGAGATCCAATTCCCAGAAATTACTTAGCACTCCACGAGTGAAGAAAACCCGGCTGGGTGGCAGATCTTTTACGCTTGGGGCGTCCAAATTATGGAATTCCCTTCCTAATTCCTTGCGTCAGATTTCTTCTGAAACACAATTTGGGAAGGCAGTAAAAACATGGCTTTTTAACCTAGCTTAAACCTATGTGACTTGTTTGTTGCTTGTCTCCCGTGTGTCACTTGTCGCTCTAGCGCCGGGACACCTCTTTGGAGGTAGCTGTTCGCGCTCAATAAATGACTATATTATTATTATTATATATAAATTACTATTCCCACTCCAAACCACATTAAGTCAGGGAAGGTGCTAGACACTAAACATATATAAATTACTATTCCCACTCCAAAGTACATTAAGGGCCCGATTCCGATCTCGTAAGGAAGGCCTCCAAATGGGATTTGTAAAGAGCAAATCCGATTCGGAGCCTAACTTTCTGCCCGAATCTTCCCCCGTTCCGAACGACCAAGTATGATGCAAGTGTGCTGTACGTGCCGTGCGAATCGTTTACGAACCCGAACCTGTCCGTCCAACACGTTCGGAGCGGAATCGTGCCGCACAATGGAGCCGTTTTCCGACCGAGCGAGTACGATGCATGAATCGGACAGCTGTATCGAGACAAAATGGCTGTCGGATTCGGACTTCGGGGGGCCATAGCAGGCCCCCCTTTACCCGGAGCCCTCCGATTCGGTCACGGGGGGTGCGCATGGGTCCCCACGATCCAAGCATGCACAGTGTGGCGGGCGACATGGGGTGCCCGCCACAGGGTGTACACTTTTCCCCGACCACCCTTTTTTTGCTATGGGAGACTGTGTACGCGTCTGTACACGGGCTCCCATAGAGTTCAATGAGAATCCGAGCGAGCCGAGTCCGTAAGCATACAGCAGCATCGTACTCGCTCGTTCGGACTCCCGGAATACGTCTCGCTCGGAAAGCCCTCCGGATCCGAGTCATACGGAGGGCTTTCCTAGCAAGATCGGAATCAGGCCTTAAGTCAGGGAAGGTGCTGGACACAAAACATATATGAATTACTATTCCCACTCCAAACTACATTAAGTCAAGGAAGGTGCTGGACACTAAACATATATAATTTACTATTCCCGCTCCAAGATGCATTAATTCAGGGAAGGTGCTGGACACTAAACATTTATAATTTACTATTCCTACTCCAAACTATATTAAGTCAGGAAGGTGCTGGACACTAAACATATATAATATACTATTCCCACTCCAAACTACTTAAAGTCAGGGAAGGTGCTGGACACTAAAAATATATAAATTACTATTCCCATTCCAAACTACATTGTCAGAGAAGGTGCTGGACACTAAACATATATAATTTACTATTCCCACTCCAAAATACATTAACTCAGGGAAGGTGCTGGACACTAAACATATAAAATGTACTATTCCCACTCCAAACTACATTAAATTAGGGAAGGTGCTGGACACTAAACATATCTAATTTACTATTCCCACTCCAAACTACATTAAATTAGGGAAGGTGCTGGACACTAAACATATATAAATTTCTATTCCCACACCAAACTATATTAACTCAAGAAAAGTATTCAAAAATATAATTTTTAAATATAATATTGCCAAAATAAAATACATAAAAACATATACATTAATACACATTATACATATATTTACATACTCCCATTTATAATACATTTTCCAAATAAATGTTATTTGTAAACAATTTTATATCATAATCCAAACTTTCATTTTAAGTTTTTTTAATTACTCAACAAAATTATTTATAAATTTCACAAAATATCAAATCATTTTTCCAATTTTTTTTTCAAATTTTAAAATTATCTAAAAGATATTGAATTTTTTTATAATTATTTAAAAATATTTACAATAAACCCCCATCATCACCTATAACCCCAGCATCACACTCCTAAAATCCAATTTAATTGAATTTTTTTTTAGATTAAAACACTCCCCACCCTTATCACCTACAACCACAACATCCCACTCCTAATGAAAAATATTTGTAAATATTTTTTAAATTTAAAAAAAAAAATGTACATTTTATTTTTAAAACACTCCCCACCCTTATCCCCAATAAACCCAACGTCCCGCTCCTAACACATAATTGAAAATTTCATTAATATTTTTAAAAAAATGTAAAATATTTAAAAATAATTTTTTAAAACACTCCCCACCCTTATACCCTATAAACCCAACATCCCGCTCCTAAAACACAATTTAAAATTTCATCAATATTTGATTTTTTTTAAATATTTTAAAAATATTTTTAAAACACTCCCAACCCTTACCCCCTACAAACCCAACAACTCCTACAACACAATTTAAAAATTCATTAACATTTTTGTTACAAATATTTTAAAACACTCCCCACCCATATCCCTATTAACCCAACATCCCGCTCCTAAAACATTTTTTTATATAAAACATATACAATTTATTAGAAATTATTAAAACATTTACAATTATATACTATATTAAAAAATTCACAAAATTTACAAAATCGATATTTTTTAATAACGATATTTTAAAAATCGATATTTTTAACAACGATATTTTATACAACACAACAAATCGATATTCTTGACATCGATATAATATACAACGATATTTTTGACTTTCGACATTTAAAACTCGATATTATTGCACAACGATATTTAAAACTCAATATTTTGTCTACTTACCCAGAGAGAGTCTACACTTTTTGATGAACCTTAAATGTGTGTTACTGCATTTCGTTTATCTCTGTGGCTGAAATAGTTGAGTGGGTAAACAAAATTTGCTGCAATGTTATCTGCACTCACAGACAATGCAATAAAACCATTTGGTTGCGCGTACACAATACAGGTTGTGCAAATGTAACAGAACACGATGAGCAACGAAAGAAGCACTGGACAAGTGGTTAGAAAGACTTATTGTTCTTGCACCCTGATTGTTAAGGTATAAATTATATGGTTCGGTTGACATTTAATTATCTCTTCTTGTCGTCTTTATTACCAGTAACCGTTGGGAGTCTCACTGTTTCACTGTCTTTGCAGTTTTATCTGGAAAATGCTTTTTCTATGTGTGATAATTTAGAGCAGACTTCTTCAATGTGTAGCTGGGCTACTGGTAGCTCTCGAGGTACCTGTAAGTTGCTCTCCTGTGCACAGCCAACGAAATAAGAAAGTTTTTCTTGGTTGAAATAATGTATGTATGTATGCCAAAACTGTATATTTAAGACAAAAAATTTTTGTATTTTGTTTTAGAACTCATGAGCGGATGTTTGGAGAAAACTAACTTAATTTCCCCAAAAATATTTAAAGCTGATTTCTGAGTGATAAATCATGTGGGAGTCTTATTACTATTTTTATTACTTTAGTGCCAGGGGCATTGCAGCTGTAGCTGTTTTGTATTACCCATGTAGAGTCATTCCTAACTGACAAAAGCTTTTTATGTTACTGCTGGCAGCCATGTTTGATGCACTGAGAGTGATCACTGCTACTAATTGTACATATGGTGGCCACTAATGTAATCTTATCTGATGTGGTCACTATTACAACACTAATAATATCAGTAGATTATAATGGTTTTCATTGAACACAAGTAGCTCTTATTTCACAAAAGGTTGGAGACCCCAGATTTAGGGTGATGCCTGGTTAGGGTTTTTGACTTTAGGCCTGACATCCAAAAATATGTAGCATACAAATTGACTGTCTTCTCTTTATTAATAAGTCTGAGCAAGTGTTCTTTAAAACAGGCCATCCAATGACAATATCAGAATATCATTCCATTCATAGTGGCATTTTTAACAAAGGCAGCAACAATTGCATTTAGCTGTGAAGAGTCAATAACATTCAATCACAGCTAAGGAGCAGCCAACTTAAGCAGTACAGAGAGTACTTCCTTCCTTTTCCGTCAGCTGTAAGACAGCTCTTTATCCTACAACGAAAGGGTATCCCTTCAGACGTTTAGGTGTTTGAGATAATAGAAAACACTATAAAAAGTTACATATGCAGAAAATGTCAATGCTATATGCAGATTTTAAGTTTCCAAATTACTTTTATCTCCTCTTCATAGAGAATATCAAGGAGTTGGTGCCCTTGCCTCCATCAGTCCATTTAGTAACAATACATAATGTGGTTTTAGACGTGCAGTAGGCTTCATAACAGTTAACACAGATAAGAACTCATTCATAGCCAATTACACCCTTATTACAAGTTAGGCAGAGTAGGGTGAAGTACTTACCACATGTGGTAAATAACATTGCCTCAGAAGGAGGTACATACCATGTGTTGTACATATCTCCTCATCTGAATTTTTAACTGGAAATAAGGCATAACACGTAGAACCATTTTTTACCACTCCAAATTCCATAAGTGTTGCCTTTTTTCCAGACCTTTTCTCGTGATATATTTCGGCAGGCTTGACCTGCTGAGATCTCGGGGAAACTGCGTGGGTGTGATAATTTTCCCACAACCTTTTATTCCGATCCCTGTATGATCATAATTTCACCCTTACCTTGTAATGAGGACCCACATGGAACTGTTCAACTAATTAAAATATCTTCAATCAGGTTTGTTTTCTACTCTGGAAATCTCCAAATATGTTCATTATACCTGTTTGGTGACTGAAAGGCAAAGCTTTATAGATAGTGTTTCTTCTTGCCGGATTTGTGTGATCAGATTTCTCCAAGGCATCAGATTTGTAGGGTAATGGCTTACAGGATGGCTGCCTAAAACTAGAGCTCTTCATTTCCACCAGGTATGATATCAGATCTCATGTACATATAATGAAGATCCTTGCTACATTAAGGGGCTCATTACGATCACGGACGGAAGCCCATCCGTGCTGGTGGCGGTGGTGGAAAACCGTCATGTCTTCCGCCCCAGGTGCGGTCATTGCGACCAACAAATCACAATGTACCCACAGAGGCCATTTTCCGTCCGTCGCCGTCTGTCAGGCTCCGCACGTTTTTTGCGTACGCAAGGGTGGCGGACGGAGCCAACAGGTCAGGACCGGCGTGCGGAAACACGTTCCGTCCGCCGACCAGAGCACGATGTTGCAAACAGCCCTTCCCACTGCCGCGTAAAACCCACCACGTTGCGGATGGCGGAAATACAACATCGGATAGGAAGATCCGATACAGTACCCATCTAAACCCCCGGACCCGCATTGGATCCTGCGCCACAGGCCTTCCCGCTGCACTACCGGCTGCACCTCCGGCAGACAAGACGCCACCGCGCCCAACAGCAGAGGTATGTACCAAACATCTCCACGCATGCAACCCCTGAACAACTACAACTCCCAGCAAGCGTGGCGGCACTGCGCTGAATGTGGCAACCCGCCAAATGCAAAGTGCGAGGCCCATCCAATCCCCATGAGTGACCCTCGGTGCCCCCGAAGGCAATTGGGGCCAATGACGAGCCCTGCAGTTGCAGAGCGCGCACACCGCAATATCAAAATATGTACGCCGCAGAAGGCTCCCATTGGCTGATGGCTCATTCGCATAGTGTGTGCCACACTGCGGCGGCCCGGAAGCTGCGACCGCAATCCTGCATCATTCAATTGTGGCCAATGCCTGTCATCGCTGCGGATGCCAGCTAACGCGCATGCGAACACATACTGCATTTGCATTGGCGAACTGCGAATTACATCACACATCACAACTCATTTGCCCAAAGTGATTAGTGCACCTCATGTGTAACGTTGTGGGGCATGAGGCCCCCATGCATATAAAGTAACCACACAGACACCGTACATGTATAGGAGAACCGGCCCAGGGCACGTGCGTCCGGCCCCGTTTGTTGGCAGGGTCACATGTCCAGTGACGCCTGTGCTGGGTGGCTGTGGGGTGGGGGGTAAGCCAGCCCTCTGGGAGTGGCTGGTACATCAGTACAACTAGAACAGTGACCAGCTGCTCAGTACACTGTGAAGGTATGAGAGAGCGTGACCTTTGAGTCAAGTCTTCACACACATGGTATGTCCAAGGAAAGGAGAGTGAAATTACATACATAGACATGCCTCGTGACCAGATGGACTTAAATGAGGGAAGGAGTCCAAAAGGACAAAGGTCTCCCGCACTGTACCAATGTTGTGTAATAAAACATCCAACCTGTGAACCCCGCTTGAATATCCCATGACATCGGACTGGGGTCTCCTGGCCAGGGGTCGTCTTGTGAAGGGTCAGTGGCGTAGGCAGACAATCGGAGGTGTCCATTGTCTGCAAATCAGACATACGTGTAATCCCTAGCACTGCCAACTCACGTACTGGTGTTGCGTGCAGTCTGCCTAGCTGCCACTGCCTGTAGATGTCCCCACACACGTCCTGAGTCAGTGCTTCTCCAGACCAAACGCCCTCAAAAGTTCCTGCCCACCAGTATGGACGACATGTGATTACCACACCTTGCAATCCCCATTGGCTTTCGTGACATTCACTGTAGACTGATGTTCTCACATACTTGCATGACCGATTGTCTCTGTACAATGTGTGCGTGATGTAAAGTGCTGTCACACCCTACACCCATATCAGTAGCGCCATACAACAAATGAAATGCACATGAGCGAGTGGCCATGGAGAGATGAGGGGCGCTGGACGAGGGTGGCAGAGAGGGAATCCGAGGAGGAGGGCATGAGTGAGAGCATGAGAAGTGTCACTTGCCTGATACTCCCACCTCAGGAAAACTCCTCCTCTCATCAGGAGGACCTTTTAAGGAAAAAACACACTTCTTGAGAGTTGACAACATCTAGAAAGAGAATTTGGAAGGAAAGAATGCGTCTCCCTGGCCCTTGTAAAACTGAGGAGAGATAAAGGAGGGCCCTGAAGCAGGCCTGGCGAGAGACATAAGTGACAAATCAGGCATGCAGTGGCCCACCCGAATGCCTCGTTGGACAACACAAATAAAGATTCCGTGAGCCGGCCCTGCCTGGGAGGCATTCTAAATGTCGTGGGAGCCATTGATGGTACCCACATTGCTCTCGTTCCAGCACAGGCAAGTGAACACACCTATAGGAACCGCAAACACTACCACTCCATCAACGTGCAAGTGGCATGCCAGGTGGATCAGATCATCTAACAAGTGTGTGCAAAGTATCCTGGGTCGGCACATGACTGCTACATCTTGCGGAACAGCACCATCCCCCCGCTCCCAACCCACACATGCCCAGTGCCAATAACAGTGGTGAGGAAGAAGGCCTTGACCAGCGTCAACAGCTCATCGTCAACTACTTCCGTTGAGTGTGATGCAACAATGAGCGACTATGACTGTGTCTGTGTGCCTTGCTGTTGTCTCACTGACTCTCACAAATGTTCCAGAGACTTCGTACACATACTGGACAATGCGCCGTATTCGAAAACACATGCATGCAGGGACTGAGCACCCCGAAGCACCCCTGCGCACAGGACACCATTGCCATACTGCCTCACTTGCTCCCCTACCCACTCTGAGGCATGCAAGCGCCTGTACACAAGCAGACAAGTTGAAGGCAAGAAACGTTTCCAAAAGTGAAGTTTTTACTACAGTGTCAAAGCATGCAACATACGTGCCACAACAGGTTGAAAATGCAGGAGTACCTAAGCAGTAACCACAGTGACATATCCATTTGACGTGAAGTTGGACCGCGATCCACGTGCATATCCCCCACCCCTTGTAGGAAGGAGTTGTATGGGATGTCCCGGGCCCATGGCCTTTATCAGCAGTACCCATCCCTCTGCCTATGTATGGTGACATTTGCATCACATTTTCTGTGTCGCTCTCATCACTGGATGGATCACCCTCCAAGTGTGGGGCAACTAGCCCGCTTTCCCACTCCATCCAAAGGGGATCCGTGTCCTCTTGCAGCTGCGAGACCTGGTTGGGTCGGGGTGCCAGGGCCACACCAGAACAGAATGACAAGGGACAATGTCCTCCGACCACGGACAGAATGTACAGACAGTACTCTAGGACCGAGCAGAGGACAAGCTCTGCGGACACCTCTCATGTGACAGACATATACTAAGGTACTTGCAGGGCACAGGTCCCCAAAAAAGAAGTGGGGTGACTGACCAAGTAAGACAAAATGAAAATGACCTCACAACGTTACGACGTAGCGCTAACAAAGAAGCAAAATAGTGCGACTGTAATGATTTGTGCAAATACTGGGACAGACTAACCCATCTGACAGTCTTACAGTGTCTGCATTGGCACACATGGACAGAACACAGGCAAAAGCATGCCTCCCTTGAGTACCTGTGTACAGAAGGCAAGCTGTGTGCCTATGTTTCCCTCTGTGGCATCCACATTCAAATGTAAGGTTCAAGGCGGACACCAGTCAGCATGTACAAACAATATGAGGCCGGATGGGCCCTTTACTTCGGCCCGGCTGGAGGTGAAAAAGGGCTCAGTCGCTGCCTGCACGTTGCTGCAGGGAATGGAGAGCAGTCAACGTGCAGGTGCTGGTGAACATGTACCGGTAACTGGAGAGTACACCGGGACAAGTTATGCATATTCCTGTGGGGACCAACGTTCTGGCAGGGGGCACGGCGTCCACCCCGTGTAAAGAGGGGGAGGACGCCGTGTACCTGCGTGTACACCCGACTCGAGCCCTGGGTACTTGCAATACAACAACGCCATGTAATCGCCGTGCGCCACATCTGCATAATGGAAGCCGGGCTCATGCCAGGCGACAATGTCTACGACGGTCAGATGCCAGACTCCACTTGCTCCGGTCTGTGGTACCAAGCGAAACAGCCCGCAGAGCTCAGCATAGTCCAAGCCAATGTCGACAGGGCCAAAGTCCGAGAGCTGGATGACAATTCCCGTTGGGAGGCGTGAAGAAAGGTAAACGAAAATTGAATTAGTCACCAACAGTTCCTGTTGCTGTTACGAATCCAAGAAAGCACAGGCAGCTTCGAAGGCAATCAGTTCCAAAAGAATATCCAAATCATCCTCAGCAAAAAGGACCGCCATCCAATCCAGCAGTATGAAGGAACAGATGCGCTCCTCACAAAAACGAGGTTGATATGAGCATCCCATCGCAACCTGGGAGAGGTTCGATGTAGGCATTGCACAGGAGCCATTGCGCTAAAGCACAGGCGCAGCTGTCCGCCTGCCTGACACATTGTAAGACATCCCATAAACGTGTTTCACCAGAGCAGTCTTGCACGTGGACCAACAAAGGAGTCACCCACAGCACAGATTTTTTTTTTTTTTTTTTTTTTCTGGTGATAGCGCGTGTCACTTTTATGAGTCACGCAGATGTACATTGTATGTATGATTGCTCCTCCTCATTTGTACATACTTTGTATCTTTCCCAGCCCTGAAGAGTCACGGGAACATTCCCTATGTGACGAAACACGTGTCGGCTGGTCATTTTTTTCTTTGTTGCATCATTAAATATTCCTGATATACTCTACTGATGTCGATCTTACATTGGGCAACCTTTGAGACTTTGCTTTGATCTATTATCCCAATTACGTGTGCACAGGATTGTGTCCATATTACTAGTGTGGGTTGTTGACTCACACAAATTACGGGGGTTATTGGGTATTTCCCCCGACCTGGCAGCACCGTTCACATACTCCGGCTATTGTTACATAAACGCGTACGAGTCTGAGCGCCTACTCCCTGTTGTACGAAAAACCCTACACAACTTAGCTCCAAAGGAGTCACCCACAGCTCATGATCCAGGTCGGCAAGGTATGTGTTTGAAAGGCCGATATCCATGGCCCACTCAAACAGACATTTCCTGCAGGAAAAGACAGGTTGCACGCAGGTGAAATACGCATAGCGGAACGTTAGCCCATAACTGATGCCCAGCACAGCCAATGGGACACATCCAAAGAGAAGCTGCATTTAGAGATGAGCAGAACAACAGCTGTTTATTAATTCAATATACATTAAAAAGTATAAATCCGTGACACCCAAGCCATTCATATTGCTTTGGGGGCTTGGAATAGTCTGAATAATCACATTTGTAGGAGTGTGATGATTGGTAGTTGCATAGGTATTGTCATTGGCACCGCTGGCAAGGTAATGAGTGGTTAAAGCTGCAGTGGCCTAATGGCGAGGGCCCTGGCACATATTTAATTACAAATTAAGCACTGAACCCATGTCAAGCATTAGGCCCTACCACTTTCAGAGATCACCAACCACCACTGGGTTAGGTCCACCAGAAAGAGCATTACTTAAGGTAAGTACCTTGTTCTTCTAGCGCAGCCATCTGTGCTAAGATGTATATGGAGACTGAGATGTTCGTTTCAGATTGCAACTTGGGTAAATTGTATCTACCACAATCATGTCATGTTATGCTATTTAGGTGGTTCCAGTGTATCAGTTCCAACCAGCTTGTGGTTTGTAAGTAGTTGTGCCCTACAGTGGAAGGAAATATTCATATTGAGAGGACCCACCCTTTTCAACCAACTCTCAAGGGAAGATAACCGCTATAGAATGTAGGCAACCAAGGGTTGACCAAAGTCACAAATGAAATGTGAAGTGAAGCACATAATAAAAACACTTTGCGAGAGGTAACTCATGGAGTCTGTACTCATCAGCAACAGGTACTCCAGAGACATTACAGGCAACAAAATATCAAAATTGGCATGCAAGGTAGCACAACTAGTACATAAATAATTAAAGGGTTGTTTAGTGTTCTTTAACCCACATTAAGGATCTGTATGTTCCTTACAGTTGCTGTTACAGAGAGTGCCTTTAACACTTCCAGTGCGAAGTCATGCAAGTATAGAATAGACTGTGTGGATAAGTCAGATCAATTAAGCTAAAGGCATTTGCCACTCGCAGTGAGAAACAGCGTCATGTTTGGGTGTTTCGATGTGTCCATGCCTCATGGCTATCACACAGTCACTCAGTAGGCTGTAACAGCTGAAAGTGGATTACTTAATCCGTGGCCACTACAGATAAGAAGCTGTCAGGTAGGAAAAGATAGGTAAAGCCTTAGTTGCACACCAGCAAATGAAACACTGCACAGCAAGGACATGTAATGTGGCATGAGGTGCAGAGAAATCTCAAAGAACACACACTCCAATTATTCCACCTGGTGACGATATTAAATAAAAGAAGGAGTCGGAACAGGGCTGAGAGCACTATTTACTGCATGTTGCCCAAACTAAATAATTTCTAGCTCAGGAAATAAGGAACACTTTTACATAGTGGTAGCTTAAGAAACGTATGACCTCCTTAAGAGTGCTATCTAATAAAACAATGGCGGTTTTTTACCTGCGCTCCTTTAGAAAACAGGCCATGCTAAACATATTTATCTCATGAAACATACACCCACTGGTAAATAGTGCCAGATTAGAAATTAAGGAATGACTGGAGGAAGTAGCAAATTGTAGAAATGGGAATTCAACACAACATCTAGCACGCAAGATTTCCCCCTCTGTATAGGGTGGGCGGCGGACTTCCTGCCCATGCTCTGGAGTTGACCCAAGATTGATGATTATTGGTGTTCAGTTCTGGAAAAACTGGGCACCGCCACAGGATGGGAGATCCCCAGAGAGATCGGTCAGTGCCTGTTGGGGCTGGTCTCCTTCAGGAAAAAGAAAAAATTAAGCAGAAGGTTCCTAGTCCTGGGGCTGACATTAGCAAAACGTAGGATTGTAATAGGATGGCTGTCTCCCAAACCACCGAAAATTGAAGACTAGCTGAACGATATGGCTGAATGGATAAATGCTGAGGGGTGCCACATGAGAAAGACACGTAAAATGACAAAATAGAAGATGACATGAGGGGCTGGGCGGCAATGCTTTCAGAGCTACTGACTCCTCCAGATGAGCTACCCCCGTAGATCCAGATTAAGAGAAGGTAATAAGCTGGAAGGGGTAATCGAAGGAGGGACACCTGGCACCTAGTGTGTGTATCTAAAAAATGATATCAGTGAGATTTTTCTGCTCCCCTGTTATTGATTACTGGAAAATTTTAGTAAAGATTTTTACCATGTATACACTGTGACTGAGCCTTTGCGGGGTGGATAACGAGGTTGGTATCAGGGGTTTTGTATGCAATTGAAGTATGGTATGATACGCTTAATTGATGTTGGTAATGTATCTTGAAAATGCTATACTTAAAAAAAACATCTAGCACACAGCCATTCTCTTTTCCATGGTCATGTGGTCTGCCACAAAATCCAGAATGAAAAACAAGGCCAGAATATATTCTAAGATGTTCTAGATTATTCTACTGACTATGAAAAAAGGTCAGGTGGCATAGTTTAGCACTGGAATGCCCCCCACTTGTGAATACTAGACCTTCTCCTGGAGCTGGGGGGCAGTCAGTCCACTTGTGACTTACTATTAATGGCTTATGATAATATTTTTGTTAAAAAAAGTGATGTTTTTTATTAAAAAAGAAAAGCAAACAAGGAAACTTGCATATATGGTGTGTGATATGACACTTGGAACATAGACTTGCATAAATTAATTCCCTGTTATAATTTTGCCTCATGCGGTATCTAAAGGGCAATGCAACGACTTCTTTTTCCATTTGCCAATTCATCACCCTGTTACTTGTTTCTGTCCCTAAATTGTTGCTAACTTGTCACATGCGAAGGCTATACTGTAGAATTTTATATCCCAGTCCCCTTATTTTCTCAACGTTCTTTGACACCCCTACTTTCACACACTGCCATCTGTGACAACATGCACCTGTCCATACCTCTGCACTGTGTCCTGTTGCCCAGCACCCTAAGTCTCCCCGACTCTTATGCATGCTTTCATTATGCCAGAGCAAATACTGTCTGACTGTATCGTAGTATGTGCAAATTGCTCTTAATGTCATTTTGGAGAAGTGTGCAGCAGCATGTGCTTGCTTATACATTTATGCAAATGCTTTTTTTTCTTTATGTTTACCTATCTGAAATCGATCGGTAAACAAAAAGCAAAAAACGTAGTTCGTGCGGGGAGGGCAGGGACGTGGATAGGGTAAGCAACACAAAGGGTGGGGCAAGCAACATGGGGAGCGGGTGGAAGCAACATTGGGGCACAGGTGGGAGGAAGCTTCGTGGAGGACACTGATGGGTGGAAAGCAACATGGCGGGTGTTTGTAGGAGGATGAGAACGACGTGGACCGGGAGGGGAACGCAAACAGATGAGAGAGTAATGTGGAGATGGGAGAACAACACAAGGGTGAATGCATCACAAAGGGGGGTGAGAAGAAGCACATGTACAGAGAAAGCACAACACAAGCGTGACAGAGAATTACACAAAGGAAACAGCTGGAAAACACATGCACTCTTGTGGAGTGCTCAAACAAAAAGAAAAGAAGTAGCACCTCAAAAATGAGCAGTGGAAGGACACAAGTAATGTGTCCATATTCCACAGGAGGGAAAAATACAAAGAAAAAAGAAGAGGAGTAAAGCCTATACTTGCTAACGAATAGGAAGCAATCAAAAGAGAGTAACACTAAAGCTAACCAATGATATGTAAAGGGCTGGCTGACATTACACGTCTTGCAACTGTTTAGTAGGCGAGACATAAAAATCTAAATTGGTGTAAATTATAAGCGGTTATCCTGAAAGTCTGGAATGGGTCTGATGTTCATGGTATGATGTTGGACTCATCTGCCCTAGGATAAGCTTTTGTGATCTACTAGTAACTTGTTCGCTTTCCCACAACGTTAGCCGTAAGGTGCTTGAGAAGTTCAACAGTAATGGGGGCATTTGTCTGTTATAGATGCAGCATGAGCCACTGTTTTAGTGTTTGCATCCTTTCAACGTCCTCTCGATATTGTGATCACTAGCCCATCAATATTATTCCCACCAGTCAAGGCCATTAATGTGACTCACATCAGTATGAACCTGGCCGGTACACACAATTCGCACAAATTGACATTTACAAAGCTCTACCTACCACAAGGCAAACAATTGATGCACCACAGCTCATTAATATGTTTGCTAAATGTATAAAATAAATGGGGTAATATAATGTGTGTGGGCAAAAGCCAAGAGCTCTGCACACATAGAAAACATTCCATGGACAGAAGGCCGATTATAAATACCACCGGCCTACAGCGGACTCCTTCAAGCCAGGGCAGCTCAGAAGACGACAGAGAAAGAGAAGAGCAAGCACAGCTTCTTTGACTACAAGAGGAAGAACCCTTTAAATGTTGTGGGAAGGCCCTCGGCCCTGTGGCCATGCAGATCTTGTGCTCAATCATAAGAAATTGCCACAAACCTGCTTTGATGCTCAGGGCAGAAGCGCCAGTGGCTACCATAAAGTAGGCTTTGGCTATGATAACAACAGGGGTGAAGTGGCATAATGTGGGTACTGGACCCGCCAAACACACACTCTGCCGAGTGAGTGAGCTGTTTACCGGGTTCAGTAAGTACCCCCTGTTCCAAGTTGAAACTGGGAATAGGGATTAATATACGGAAGTTCGTGCCTACCGCACCGAATTTCACATGGCCTGGTAATTAGCCAGCATTTTTCTCCCAGTAAGATTCGACAGGCTTTACCTGTCGAATTTGACCTAGGGAAAATTGCTAGTGTGTGGAGATTAGCGGTTCCGGTATTTTCTGGGTGCAGGAAACTCACTTGTGATGACGAGTGTTGCCTTGTCTTTGTACCTTCGGCAGCACTCGATTGATTGGCTGGCTACAGCCGTCATTCATGCAGTTAATATGGATAAATAAAATAGCCTCAGAAATCCTTTACATGACAACCTCAGGCTTGCCCCTCCCCTTCCTCATTCCACTGCCAATGCAAAGTCACGTCACTGCATTTCAGACACCATATCTAGCCTGGGCGCCGTGGGGTCTAGTGCAAGCAAGGAAAATGGGCCTCTCCGTCCAAGTTAGGAGCCTTAGTTGCGGGCAACGGACCCCTCGCACAAATGGGTCGTGGTGCCACTGCTCCTGCTGCACCATTGATAGCCACCGGAGCAAACAATCCATACCTATTTAGATGCTGCACCAACAGACACACCTACGTAACTGACAACTCACTCATACACGAAGAACTTGATGTAAATAAAATGTATTCTAGGTGTTGTACTGTTTGCTTTCAATAAAATGAAAATTGGGACTCGAGTTGCCAAATCATAGCAACTTTACACTGGTGAAAAATGGAACTGAAGCTTTTTAGAGTTTTTTGCTTTTTTAATATTTTGAATCAACATGTTTAATCAAGCTTAGCTCTAGCTCAATCATTCATGTGTTAAAAGTGGGTCATATTTTCTTTGCTCCATTCCTTGTGATATAAACACCACAAAATAGATCAAATTCACTTTGTTTAGCTTTTGTCCTGGTGCAGAAATCTTAAAGTTATGTGTGCAAGGCAAACATTGTATATTTCATTCCCTATTACACAAATGGCAAAAGGTGCATAGAGCACCAGCTTCATTTTTTGCACCAATTCAAAGTGTATGTAACCAGACCATCAGGTATTGGTGAGGGAAAAAAGAAATACGCTTCCTTCTAATACCCACTGGATGCCTAAAAGCACACAGTGCAAGCACTGAGCGAATGAGGCACCCAGGACATGCAAGACCTCCCTGAGAACAATGTAAAGCAGATATACCAGATGCGCACAAAGACAGAATGTAAGTAGGCACGTGCCACGATTAGGACGACGTGACGCCTGCAGGGGCGGCTCCTCCCTTACAGCGAAGGAGCGTCACCCCACTGAAATGCCCCCAGAGACAAGCGTCACCCAACTGAAATGCCCCCAGGGACGAAAAATAAAATGGTAATGAAGCTATTCATTACCATTTTATTTTTCGTCACCCTGTCCCGAACGGAGTGTCAAAACAGAGGGGGCCTGCAAAATGGCATGGCAGCAGGGAGGAGGGTGAGCTGCCTTTTGCACTTGTTTAAAGCGCGCATGTCTCTTTGGCCAGTCGTCTTGAGATGACCAGCCAGACATGCGCACTTTAAACCTCTCAAACCAGCTGTCTTAAGACATCTGGATTGAGAGTAAGTACAGGCATCCAGTGCCCTCGGGAGCGCCGACAGAGGGTGCTCACTCCAATCAGGGTGCTGCTCTCATGAGCATGAGAGCTGCACCAGGATTGGCTTGGGAGCCTGCCTCGAGGAGAGAAAACGACGGAGGACTTCGCCTCGTTGCAGGAAAGGTAAGTTTATTTAATGTATTTTTATTTTTTTGCCTTTACCTTCTCACCACCCTAGGGACATGCCAGCCGCCACTGGACGCGTGCTGCCAGTTGTTCTATAATTCATATAATGCAGGCCAGATGTTGGGACGGGCAATATTATTGTCTAACTTTGTTGAACGGTACTATGATATCATGCTGGCAGTGTAGGAAATCGAAACTCTAGCTTATGTTGTAGATGGCTAGGGGAGCACCTGTTTGATGTGTGGTGACATTGCAAGAACTAGTGCGAAGTACAACACCTGTAAGTATTAATGCATAGATCCAAGCACCCTCCTAAACTTAAACCCATCAGCTGTGGAAAATGAGGCTCTGCCCATTAGGCAGTATCACTCATATTCAGCACATTGACTGCCTGAGTAGAAGCTGCCTTACCTATCTGGACAGTGCCAGCATTGGAAACCCAGCGCAGTTACCAGTTCCATATATTGCACAAGACATGTTTTTTCATTCAGACATGCCACATAAAACACTGCATGCGCACCGATAATTATATATGAACTGGAGACATGTTTGAAACTTGAAGAACTAGACTGGTGACCGACCAGCATAAATTGTGTTGCAACCCACACATGACATAGTTATAGAGAGTACCAGCGAAATATGAAAGTAAATTGAATGTGGCGAACAGGTGCACCCCTTCTGTTCCATATCCACTACATCGAGGGGCCACTACATCAGAGGCACTATATAGACATTACTAATACCAAGATTGGCCTACACTGAATAAGGTAAGTTAAAGGTACAAATGTAACATAAGATTAATTAAATAATTCAAGTGAAAATTATTTAATTTAAGGTTAGGATTAGGGTTATTTTTGAGTACTTCTTTAATTTAGCTTCCTTTAGTTTAAAATTGGGTTACTTTTCAACGAAAATAAATTAAATACATTATTTATTTTATTTCATGTAATTTAAATTAATGTCACGGTAAAATTTAAGGGTAACTGAAGGTGATTTATTACTTTTAATTTGATAGGATTTTATTTCAGGTTAAGGTGAGCATTAGAGTATGTGTTGATTTCTTGTTTTATTTAATGAGTTTGATTACTAATTAAACCTAAATCTTTGTATTTCATTTATTATAATTTAATTTAAATTAATTTAGAGAATGTGTTAACATTAGGGTTAGTTAAAGGTCACTCATTTAATTTAATAAAATTTACTTTAATTAAATAATATTTAATGTAATATTTAATTTAGGTTTGTAATTATTATTGTAAAAATCTTTAGGTTACTATTCTAATTGTAATTATTTAAATTTAGTTCATGGGGTGGTGTATGTTAAGTTTAGTTTTCGGGTAGCTATAAATGTATAGTTGATGTAGTGGGGTTGATGTGGTGCCTTCATTGTAGAGGTATTTCGAGTTAGAGGACCCCGAGGAACTAACATAAGGCTACATAACGTACCATAGCTGGGCCGTTTCTATCATTAGGCAAGACTAGGCGGCCGCCTACGGCGGCAAAAGGGGGAGGGCGGCAAAAAACATAAATATACCCCTTTTATTTGTGCTGTACTGCACGCCCGGTCTCTCTCTCCCCTCACAGGCCCGGCGTTTCCAGTACAAGTGCGTGCTCTCCCGCGTGAGCGCCCCGCACTGCAGTGCAGCAGGCTTCTTTCAAGCATTGTGAGTGGATGTCTCTATAGAGGCATGCTGAGTGAGTGGGAGCGCCGAGGGAGGGGTAAACAAAGGCATGGCGGAGGAGGGGCGGCGGTGCGAAGGAGGGACAGAAGCGGAGAGAACAGAGAGAGGAGAGGCATAGGTAACTGGAATGATGCTTCCAGACATGAACAGAACAGAAAGAGGCAGACTATGAATGGAAGCGCGGAGCGGAGAGAGACAAAGTCAAGTCAATAATGACTGCGAGGTCTACCGATCGCAGTAGGGTGTGGGTGAATCACGTCTTCCAGTCCCCGTGAGGCACGACCAGGGGGCAGCTGAGGGGGTAGGTGGGCAGGCAGAAAGTTGGCAAAGGTGGGCAGAGCACAAGTGAAATAGGGCACGTGGTACAAGGGTGTACGGACAAAGCACGGGGACGTGAAGGTCTCATGAGAAAGGCTGTCACAGATGAAAATAGGCCACAGTGAAAGGAGGCAAGAGCGAAAGGAGGACACAAACTCAAGAGGCGCAGGTGTAATGCCAGGTGAAATGGGAGTATGTGTGCAATAGGAAAGGTAAACGAGGGGACAGAGTTGAAGGACAGCCCGGCCAAAACAACCATTGCTAACGAGATCAGAACTGAAAGTTGCTAAGAAGGAAGAACGGACGGGGACTGGGAGGGCTTAAGGTGCCCCATCTGGCAGGGTTACTACTGAGCGCTCCCAGCAGGCAGGGGCACAGCTGGAGTTGGGCATGTGTGGGCTTAACTCTCCGATGGGCGCAGTGCTGGAAGCTGACAGAGCTGGAAGAGGGGCAGTGCTGAGAAGGGACAGAACTGTAAGGGAGCACAGCTGGGTGGAGTTGTGAGGTTTTCTGTCCACTCTCGGAAAGTAGAAGCTAAGCTCAGGAAATCACCATGTCCCATCACATCCTGCTGACTGAGTCCGATAAAAAGAGGGAGTAGTGGCTTTTAAAGGCGCCCTTGTGTTTCTCTAGTAGTCCTACTGTTCTCCCAACTCAAGCCCATGATAGCATAACTGAGTTAATACCCTCAGAACAGGGCAATAACACTTACATAGCCGCAACAATTGTCACAGATGACTTACTTTAATACGGATTTGACAGTCCAGGCACCAAAGCAGGCCTCTATTCCCCAACACCTGGATGACAGGGGGAGAGAGTGATGGTAGTAAAAGGGAGGGGGCAGCATTTTTCAATTCTCACCTAGGGCGGCAAAACACCTAGAAACGGCAATGAAATGAAGGAAGAAGATGGGGAGAGAAGTGCATTGTGGAAAGGAGGGAATGTGGAAGGAGAACTGTTCAAATGAAAAGCCCTCCTATCTTTGTGAGTATTTCACCAGAGTCACTACATGATTTTGGACTGCTCGCAGGTGGGTTTCCACAAACGTTTTTTTTGCTGATTGTTGTACTTAATGGGGTCAGTGTAGTTTAGTAGGTGTGGCCAGTGCAGAGTGGAGGAGCCAATGCCAGAGACATCTGTCACAGATGTGTTTAGACAGATACTTGTTAGTTGTTCTGGTTGCCTATATGAAAGTCCTCTAGCATTTAGTTTTTCGATGGATGCATTCCAACATGGGATTTCCTGCCAACGCACTTCACCCTGTATTTAACCTCTATAGCACAGTCATTACACAATGCTCACCACATTCAAGGTGGCTTATGGCACCACCTCTTCACTGCTGACATTGGTCTCTGATGACTGATTGGTTATAACTCCTGCAATGTTGGTATGTCGGACACTTGTCTGCCATATTTAGAGCTCTCCATCCTCACAGTGGGATGAGGGACCAGCATGACGGAGTATATAGATGTCAGGTGTGTTTTCAGATGGCAGACAGGTCTTTCAAAATGATGGACGTGTCTGTCAATACACAAGCAGTTGCTCTATATCAATTTATGCTCATCTGTGTCTACAAAAGCCACTCCTCTGACCAGACAAGCCATTTACCTCTCTCAACTTACACAACCAGCAGCAGCAGACTCTCTTCAATTCTTGTTCCTGTTTATCATCAAAATGTCAGGTAAAAGAGCCAATAGACTTTCTGTAAATGAGTTAGCAGTGTTGGTGAATGTGATACTGAGGATAGAGCCACAATTGTTTGAAGCCTTGATCTAGACAACAACCATCATTCAGAGAAAATTAATGTGTGACAGAAAGTGCATAAGGTGAATGCTGTCGCCAGCACCAGGTGCTCACAGGAGGGCATCTACAAGCACTGGAATGCAATGCGGGGAGAATATGTTCCGTCACTCCAGGAGCACACTGAGATGCCTTGGCAACTGGTAATGGGGTTCTCCTAAGCCTTCCACCTCATGCCTTTGGAGGAGAAAGTGTTATCTATACTTCGCACTAAAGGCCATGCGAGATTTACAGGAGGAGTGGAGACTGGTATGTTCAATTAATACCTCTCTGGCACTAATTCACCCTCTCTACACTCTGACACCCCAATTTTCTTACACAAAGGTAAATGTCAACCTATTTATACTACTTTAAAACGCGGTCTGTCACAACTAAATATACATCTAATTTTCTCACAGCATGTAACAGCCATTTTAATGGGGCTGGATGGTAGTCCTCAGCAACTGCTGAAATCAGTAACCTTTTATGTGCACTGATAAGTTTGTATTAATTGGAATGTTACGTCAACATCTGATAGTTAGGACACAGAGCAAACACATTTAACTTTAAGAAATGTGACTAGAAAATATAGAGAGCTTAAACTTTAAGAAATGTAAAACATGAAGCTTTAAAAAATCCTTATTGATTTTTTAAATAAACAGAATTTTTGTATTAAAAAAATACACCAAAAACAAAAAAAACCCAGTTAGGGGAACCAGAGATATAACTGATTGAATTTTTAAATAATAATAGTGCAAAAAAGTCCATAGTGCCAGTTTTACCTTAAGAATCGGACCAGGGTGCAATTTAAGGTCAACCACAGTGTAGCCTGATCAAATACTCCAAATTGATTTGTCCCAGTGAAAGTATGAAAGTCAAAATGTTTTTGTAAAATTCGAAGTTCCTGTGCAGAGCGGGACTTAGAACTATTTTTTGACTACATCCAAAACTCCTAGGTTCAGTGAGACCAACCTGCTTCAAGCATTAGGACCGTCTGTTCCTCAACAATGGATAGAAAATCAGATTTGTTGTGGTTTGAGAAGATTCTTTACTTCAAAAAAATTAACGAGGTGTCCTTATGGATTTGGACTTAGACAGGCATTTTTTTAAAAAACTGTTTAACTTCCAGGCTTTAGTGGACCAATCTACTTTCTGTATCTGATTAAGCTCCATTGCGCTTGGATACAAATCACACATCATCCTGGAATACTTTCTAGGAGTTGGTCTCGTGTTGCCATGAATTCCTTTTGTAACTCCTTGGCAGGCTCTATACCTGATTCAAACAATAACATATATCTTTATATAAAGGAGATAGTTGACTGGCTAACGACCGCTAGTAATGTCCATGCTCCTCCACATAAATCCAAATTGGCCAGACGGCACGACGCATCTAAATGGTTCACGGACGACCTAAAACTAGCTAAGCTTGAACTGCGCCGTTACGAACGCAAGTGGTGGAACGACTATTCTTGCGATAAGAAGGAGATTCTATAATAACCATCTCAGAGATTATAAAGTCCGTATCCTGCAAGCTAAATCCTCTTTCTTCAGAAATAAAATTCTCCTCTCCATGAACAAACCTAAGGTGATCTTCCAAATTTTGTCTGAACTCTCTAATCCTGATAGAGTCATACCTATCTCCCCTTCCCAGAACTTCTGTGATGAATTCAACACTCTTTGTTGACAAGATCAAGATCATTAAAGACAGCATTCCAACAAACTCATTTTCAAATGGTATTACATAGGAAGACTGGAATTCTTCACTCTACCCACCTTTCCCGCTATCATCAAGGAGTGCCTCGTGGACCTGCTGACAAAAGTTATATTGGGCTCACCTAATGACACCCTCATAAAGTCTTAAAATCAGTATTTTCTACCTTTCCCGGTCCAGCCTTGCTCCTTCTCAATCTTTCCCTTTGTTAAGGTAAAGTACCTGGTTTGTTTAAGGAGAGTTTAGTGGTTCCCCTCCAGAAGAAAGTAGGGGAGGATCCTCTCATATTGAAAAATTACAGCCCGATTTCACTGTTACCCCTTTTTTTAGCAAAGGTACTGTAGGCACATGTGGCATAGATCTTATGTTTTGGAGGAGTACAATTTTTTAGACCCCTGTCAGGCAGGCTTCTGCCCGGCTTATTCTACGGAATCAGTCATTCTCAATCTCTCTCTGGTTGATATGTGTGGAGAATGTTACAGGGGTTCCACACAAGCTATGGTTCTTTCGGATCTCTCGGCGGCCCTTGACACGGTCGACCACAATCTTTTGGTGGATCGTGTTGAGGTCGCTGGGCTGCAAGGCCTGGCGCTTGACTGGATCACCTCTTCTTTAAAGGACAGATCTCAGTCGGTTTGCTCGTCCCCTAAGAAATCTGTAAAAAGTCTTGGTGCTTTTATTGTTGACGAGTTATCAATGAAGCCCCAACTTGGGACTGTGATCTCTTCCTGCTTTTCAATGCTCCGAAGGGTCAGGAAAATCTCGAAGTTCCTTACCTAGAGGCTCTCATCCAACTTGTAATTGCCTTGGTCATATTCAAGATAATCCAACTCCCTTTATGTGGGTATCCCTAAATCTCTTCTGCACAGGCTTCAAATTGTCCAAAACCAGGCAGCCCACATTATATTTCGACAGCCTAGACATTGCCCCATTACCCCTCTGCTGAGGAATTTCCACTGGCTGCCCGTGTAACAAAGGACTGTTTTAAAAACAGGGTGCATTATTTTCAAAACCCTTGAAGGCAAAAGTCCGGCCTTCACTACGTCCCTATTTTGGAAATACATTCCTAATAGAACATTGCGTTCCTCTCTCAAGAACCTTCTGTTGGTACCTGAGTTTAAAAAAAAGAGAAAGGGTGGCTCCAGATCTTCAGTCATTGACCCCTGCATCTGGAATTCCTTTCTTCTTGAGATTCAAATAGCCCTAAGTTACATCTAATTTAGCAATCTCTCTAAACATGGCTCTTCCGACAAGTATATAATTAGTGTCTCTTCAGCAGCATGTGGTTAGTCCTGCCTTGTCTTAGCGCCATGAAACCCTTTGGTGTGCGTGCCCTCAATAAATGCCCTAGCAACATAACCTAGGTCCCATTCAAATTGGTGCTTTGGACTTTTTGGCGCTATATTTTTAAAATTCCCTTTAAACAACATATCTTCAGTTCCACTGAATTATTTCTTTAAAATGTTGGTGTTATATTTAGCCAAATCTTTTCCTACATAAAAAATATTTAGAATATTTCTTTAATGTTTTCATATCATTAGTGCTTTTAATCAATGCTGCATTGCTTTACACACTGACTTAAGTTAGGCAAGTCTTCTTTTTGCAAGCACCTACAAGGGGGTTGAGCACATGATAATTTGGGGACATTGAGGCTTCACTCTTGCAAGAGTTAGTAATCTTTCTTGAGTTGAACAGTCAACACAACAAAAAAGTAATAGTATGTCTGCAATTGCTGTTATTTATCTTTGGTAAAAACAAATAGAAAAGAAAATGAGCCTTAGATGTTTATGGTGTGGAATGCCCTATATAAATTCGTCTCTATCCAGCGTAAGATGTTTTACAATTACAAATGTTTCTGTGAATTTTTTTAAAGGGATTATATGTGACAGACTTTTGCATAGGCATAACTCATTAGACGCAGGGACCGGAGAATAAACCTGACTTTACAAACTTCTAACACACCTCTGTAGCCCCAAATTGTAAAACCACATTTCTGTACCTAACACTCAATTTGTATCACATTTTGTGCCAAGTTTTTAGCCAGTTGTTTGACTTTGTGTGTGCAAACACGAGGGATATCCCTTCACTAATGTTACCAGTGCCTTTTTCAAAATGTTGCTTCTAAGAATGTGAACGTGGTATTTCTTACGTTTGTGAAGGCGCAACACTCCGCCTAACCCACAATCAGTCCATATGTTTTGAATTTCAAAATTAGCAAAATTATTCCAAAATCCTAAAACTAATTCAATAAGGTAAAACAATATTTTTGGTTGTAGATATATGTTTTGCTGTAGAAAGGGTAATATGCATGCCACCTTTAAATCACACCTCCAATTTAAGGTGGTTTAGCCAATTTCTTTTACAGTAGTGAGTATTAATATTGTTTTTGTTCTTTGTTTTGTTTTAGGTCAGCCATCCAGTACACAAAGTGAAGTTCAAATCTGGTGTCCACTGCTCTGCCTTAAGATACACCATCTGAAGTCTTTAGTGGGAGCAGTTCCCATGCCAATGAAGAAAATCTGGAAGAGCACCAGGGCCCTTCCAGATTAGTGTGGGCTGCAGCCTATGTCTACACTTCTCCATCAAGACTCAAGAATAATACATGCAGCAGAGTCCTGTCTGTATTGGAAATATCCATGCCCCCACAACACACTTGTGGCCCCACACCCCATCAACAGTGGCCACCTCTGTCCTGGCTGCTGTGACATCCACAGCTCTTACAAATGTTGTGCAGCCAGAACAGAGAGCACCTGTGGCCACCTATTAAAAGGTCACAGGGGCGTTTGAACAGGCCTGGAGCAGGACCTGCTGCAGCGAGGAAGGCTCAGTGTGCAGGTACAGCTGTTCACTCTATGGGTCAAGACCTTTTGGGTGCTGCTACACAGCAGGAGGAACAGCTGGGTCAGATTATAGAACTTCTATGGGCCCAGAATGATCTTCTGAGGGCTCAGAATTATCTTCTGAGGGCTCAGAATGAGATTCACAGGGCCCAAAAAGATCTGTTGGAGTGGCACTTGAGTGTCAATACTTCACATACTGGGAAGTGCAGGTAGGCTATAAATCATTAGCTGCAGCACTGTCCAATTAAGCTGGATTTTTCTGTGGTGAAATAACCTCTGCTGCCAGCTTTTTTTCATAAACATCTCCAGCGGGCAGCTCCATACAATGAGGACACTGTTGCCCAAGGAGCCACCTGCCACCATCACCACTTTTGGCACTTTTTTTCTGGCTCTGTTGAGGACATCACCCAACAAACCACCAAGAGACACAAAAATTATTTTATTCTGTAAGTGTCTGGACTACTGTTCATATCCACATTCTATACCTGCATTTGTAATCCACTCATGGACTGTTGTCAGGAAAAAAGGGGAGAGGAGTTGGCCTAACGGCTAGGGCGGTCGACCTCGAATCTGGGGAACCGGGTTCGAGTCTCGGCAATGACGCTGAACATCCTGTGATTCCGGGCAAATCACTTAATCTCCCCGTGCCTAGCAAAAATGAATGTGTCCTCATGTAACGCAACTGGTGCTATGTAAATCGCTCTGATACCCGATACCTTCGGGTCAAGTTCGCGCTATATAAAACTCCGTAAAAGAAAAAAAAAAAAATGACTCGAACAAATTATTGACTCATCTTACATTTTTCATATCCATACCTTTTACCTCATTTTCAGAAAATGTTAAATGTGTTTTTGTTTACCTTTTTCTTGTATTAAAACATAATGAACATAAATATTGTGACATTATTTTAATACAGCCAAAATATGTTTATATTTCATAAAATGTTTGGCATACCAAATGGTTAATAAATATGTTTAAACACAATTATACTGGCTATACATAAGACACAATTAACAAAATATAGAAACAACAACAGACTACCCACTCATTAGTTATCAGATGAGTAACTGATTTTTTAAATTATTTTTTTGACAAAGAATACATTTCAGCCATCGCCACCAAAGGAGAAGTATCCATCATATAAGTGTAGAAACCCTGGACAAAATGGAAACCATGCAGAGACTAACCCATATTAGGAAGTGCTAAACTCACAAAATTAAATGATGCATCGGCAACAAAAAAATAGACATTAGAAAGAGTAAAAAAAACGTTTGTGAAGAAAATAGTCGTTAATACATTATTATGTCATTTGGACCCCCAAATAGATTAGCAACACAAATGGGAGTATTTAACCACAGTTTTGGTCTGACCTCATGATTTTAACTCCTAATATGCACAGATGTACTCATAAACTACATATTATTTCAACATATATCCTATACATGAACAGATCAAGAACCAAATTTATAGTTTCAGACAGAACCAAAATGTGTCAGTGACCTTAAACAAACTTGTAACATTGGCATCACTCGAAGAGGAAGTAATCATATATTATTTACAAACACCTCATACCAATGATCAAGCAACTTGCAATGCAGATCTCTCCATAACCAGTTGTGTGCAAGACTACAATATACCCATCATTGACTTGCTTGTGCTGTAGCAGATGACAGGATGACATCACCTAGGAAGGATTAAGCAGATTTAATACTGTTACTCTCCAACTCAAGCATCTTACAAGTATATTTTTTAATAGCTTCAAATTCAAGACCTTTATCATATACTATTTCACATAACATGTCCATCTATTCTTTGTATATTTTAAGTATATAATAATAGAATTTCATGGCAATTGAAAGGGCTTTTTTAATCTTTATGTACAAACATTTACCAACACAAAACCTGTATTTTTTATATTAGCATGCAGACTCAAAGATATTAACATAATTTATGTAATGCCCTTACCATCAGGCAAAGATGTTTTCAGTGAGTTCATGCCTGAAGACACTACCTTCATCTTCATCATTGTCGTCATGCTGCCGCATCTCAATAACATCACACTAGGGTCGATAATGGTAGTCTTCATCTGGGATAAAGGGGATGTTTCTCTGCAGTGCAATTTTGTGCAGCATGCAACACAACTATTTTGCAGACTTTCTCAGGGGAGTAGAGGAGGGCCCCTTCAGACTTGTCCAAGCACGAAAACCAGGCTTTCAAGAGCCCAAAGGTCTGCTCCACATGTCCCCCTGTTCGCACATGGGCCTCATTGAATAGATGTTCCCGGCATTGTTGGGTTTCGCAGTGTTGTTAAAATTCATGTGTGGCTAGGATAAGCAGAATCCCCTGGAAAATAGACAAAAATAGCAAACATTATGTTAAATATGGTTGAATGGCAACATATGAGCTACAGATATCCCCAAAACACCAATGTTAACACCATCAAGCCAGGTCTTCTTTGCTGCTATGTCAGCCATTTGTGTGGTATGAAGCTGTTGTGTAGCACTAGCGAGTCATGGGATGAGCTATGAATTCTTGCTGACACACTGGTGATGTAGAGATCTGGTATCCAAAACGACCTGCACATTATTGGGGTGGAAATGTTCCTGATTGCAGTAAACTTGTTGCCAGTCAAGAGGTGGCACAAATTTCTTGTGAGTTTCATCTATGGCACCAACAATATGTGGTATGCCTCCCAAACCATAGAACCTGGCTTTGATTTGTTCAGTATAGCATTATCAGTAGCATATTATATGTGGTCATTCATACATTGAGCATAACATCAATTATTTGGCTAAGGACAGCAGATTAAGTTGGCTTTGACATCCCATCCCAGTCGCTAACTGTGTACTGGAAGGAACCAACAAGTTGCACAAAAATGTTACAATGCCACTATTTTCATAACATGCCGGATGGCAGTTGGATTTTGAATGTCTGGCAACAGTTCTGTATTAAATTAGTGAGCTAATCCTTAAACAGTGGCACAGTTGAGTCAGTACTTCCATACAATGTGGCGTTCTTACATGATTTTCAGATCAGGAAGTGCTTTATACACTCTTTTTTGATGTTGTTATCTTTGTCTTCTCCCCTGTAGTGGTTGATGGACATATCTTTAAAAAAAATTGCAATGTATATTAATTGTATGTTTACACAACGGCTGTTGTACATCCTCAAATTAAACTTAAAGACATTTGTAATAAACAGTAATACACAATATACATAACAATAAAATTAACATAATTTATCTCACATTAAGTTGTGTTTTCAAATATTTGAAATGACATAAATCTTAATGATAACATTCCCAATAATTTTTTGTGTTTTTCGTTAAACCAATTAAACATATTTTTAAAAACTTTTTTGAATAAGTCACATACTAACAGTATTCATTTTGTAAAGCAGAAAAACAAGGACATGTTTTTTATAATTCAAAAAAACTTTTTTATTTCAGTTCATCAAAACTTTACACTGCAGATGTTTTTTCTCGATATTTACTATGGGAGACATTCTGGTTGATTTAGCAGGAATGAAAGTCACAGATGATGGAAGTTTCAGTAGAAATTTAAATAGCAGACGTCCATATTGTCAGGCAGGACCAAGCCTGACAATGTGGATTTATTGTGGCAGACCAAATATGATGGATGACTGACGTGTCCATCATGGACAATGGACTATTACATGTAGTGTGTCCCTTCCTATTTGTCATGTCCGCTGAAACAAATTGGTTAAAATGGGCTATAAATGACGAATTACGTCAAAGGTGTTTACATGTTTGTTGACGTATGTGTCTGTCACGTTGTTGGATGAGTTTTTCAGGAGCCATTTTGTCACATGCCTCCAAACCTTCAAGTGCAGCAAATCTCTTCACCAGTTGCTGCTCTTTTGCTTCTGCTGGAACTCACCATGGCTGATGGTATAGGCAAGAGGGCCCCCAACCTCACAGAGGAAGAGATAGACATCCTTGCAGAGGCGGGCCTGACTAAATACAGCCAGCTCTATGGTCAGGCATAGAGTCAGGTAAGCAGAGAAAGGCCTAACATAAATATATTATTAAAAAAAATATATATATATATGTGTGTGTGATTACATAAAATAAATGAAATGTGTTTATATTGATATCATAAACATTATGCTCTATCAATAAATTCCTATATTTTCAAAAGGACATTAAAAAGCACACATACATAATATAAATGGAATTCTGCCCTGGGCAATCAGACATGTTAATGTTGTACGAGCATGTATGGTCACAAAATGAATTAGAATTTTGCTGAAAAATATATATGTGAGTGATGTATGTTTTTGAATTTCAAAAACATTTTTTTTAAATGTTAGATCCGCTGATTTACAATAGTGCTGTAAATAAATTAGGATTGTAACATTGGATCTATTCAATTTGTACAAAACATGTGAACAGCCAACCTATGTTGAATTACTGTCAATAACCCTAAAACATTGAATAGGGCTTGGAGAGCCTTTGACAGGGGAAAGAAATGTGGTTTACATGGACAAATGCTGTAAATGTAATATCAGTGAGAACATACATGGTGTCACTTATTTTTGGAGAAATAGCTGAGAATGTTGTTGAAATGACATAAAAATATTTTGAAATGGCACTAGTCAAACCAATTGATGCCTTGGTTCTGAAAAATGATTATTAAATCTACTTATAATCTTTTTCAATTGTGGAAAGCTATCAGTTTTTACTTTCCGCTTTAAACAAGACTAGAGATTTTGAGACTGACTACGATGGAGCACTCATCGGATACACCAAGTGGATTGGTCCTGTTTAAAGCGGTAAGTCCAAAAGTGTCTATAAATCTTTCGGTATCGGTGAAGAAAGGGACTTTGAACAAATTTTAAATTTTTTTAATAATAAAAAAAAAAGGCTAAGTCCCCTTCTTCATTGAGATTTAGAAACTTTTTTGACCAAAAACTATGTAAAGTTCCATAGCTTCAGCAGGACCAATCCACTTCAAGTTCTGACCTTGAGTTCCATGACAGCAGGTAGAAACCTAACCTTTTCCCGATCTTAGTGTTTTTTTAACTTAGAAAAATTACAAAATGTCATTTTGGATTGGGATTTTTTGTTAATTTTCATGTTCCAGGGTTCAGCGGGACCAATCGAAAATATCCGACCAGGGCTCCATTACGGTCTATATCCTGGGAAAATTGGGCCTTGAACTTTTCGGCACCACATTTTACATTAAAATTAAAAAATCATATCTCTGGTTCAGATGTTTAGATTTCCATAATTTCGGTCGCATTTGAAAGTTAACATGTACTTTATTTTAGAAAAAAGTAAAACAAATTCTTAAAGTTGTGGTACTGCATAAATATATTAAAATTCACCATATGTTAAGTCAGAATACATACCAGGGGGTTGAGGTCACTAACATTTTTCAACACTGCACATTCTGCATGAATAGATGAGCTACTATGTTTTGTTGTGACTGGCCTCACTACACAAATTAGATTACCTATTGATTAAAATTACAGAATCGTTGGCATAGGACACTTATGCCTTTTAATTTCCATGTCCTGGCTGCATTTTGACAAACATATACTGGTGTTTTACCAGCAAGTTATATGTGTCATTCATGAATAAACCAATATAACCAGTTTTAATTCTGGAACACAGCCACTTTAGTCCAGGTTAGCGTGGACAAAGTGTATAGATTGCAAACAAATTATTACAAAATGGGGAGAGTATATATATGGCATGATTTTAGTTTTTCCAGACTAGTACTCTGTCACAAATATGATTGATATCCCTTCTGCCTAGTGCACCTGGAAGGAGGCAGACAGAATGTCTGTCAAATTTGTGACAAACTACCCATCCACCTAACAAAAACCTGATATATTGTTTAACTCTCACAAATGTCACATATATCCTTGCTACATTAATAGAAGCCCCATCTCGTTTTAGAGACTTATAATAAGGGTAGCTGAATATACTCAATGTGCAATTCAGCAAGTGCTATTTAAACTAGAATACTGGCCCTTTATATTGCTTTGTTGTGTGTCATTGATTTAGAAAATGATGCTAAAATCTTTTAGGAATGTATCTTTTTGATATGTGTATTTTTTTAACTTCGTCATTATACACTGTATTTGATGTGTGCATATCTGTGTTTCCAGCATCTTCTGCAGCTATTGAAGGGCCTGGCGGCCACGCTTCTCAGGAGCAACAGGAGAGCTGCTGGGAGTTCAAGAGTGCAGCTACTGACACTGAAGGACCCAGTGGTACTGAGGGGTGACAGGAGGCCACACAACTACCAACACGGAGACTTCAAAAGCGGTCCAGCCCATCATGGTAGTGGACCAAACATACCAGGAAGCTCATCTTGTCCTGTGTTGACCACCACCACACCTACCATCAGAACCCTCAGTTCTGTACTCACAGATAGTAGGCTACACCTAGTCCGTAAACTGGCTGGGATCTCCTTTGCCCCGGGCACTTCTCCTCCTGCCCTTATCTTCCTGCCCTCATCCCACCAACACTGGTCTCAGAGGAGGCTCTTGAAGTGTTAAAGAGCCTTTCCGTAGAGCAGACACCATTGTTGAATGCCATCCAAGGTGTCTGTCAAAAACAAACGCATGTAATCACTATCCTGGATTCCATTCACTCCACTATACCCTGTCTGCCTTGCAGGGAGGTTCACTTACTCCAAGAGCTTCTCCTGACTGCCTGTGCTTCAGTCGCATCTAAACTCATTCCTCCTCCTACATCCTCTGCTACCACTCCCACACCAGTCCACATCCAAACCTCTGACCCCATTAAGTATCCAATCCCATTGTCACATTCAAACACTATCCCTACACCTCCCACCAACATGGCATCTCCACCAACCACTCCTAAATGCCATAAACCGTTATCTACACCAAACATGCACATACCACAAATTCCTCATGCTCACATACATCTACCAAGTCACATAAATCCTCCCATTCCCTAAAAACTCCCCTGTTCCTAAATCCTCTCATTTCCCTAAAACCTCCCCTGCTCTTACATCCTCCCACACCACTAAACATTCCCCTGCTCCTAAATCCTCCAATACCCCTAAACCCTCCCCTGCTCCTACATTCTCCCATATACCTAAACCTTCCCCTACCCCTTCCTCCTCATATGCAACTAAACCCTCCCTGTCCTGCATCCTCCATACCCCTAAGCTTTCCCCTTCTCTTAATTCTCCTAATCACATCCCATCCACACAGACATCTAAACCCTCCCATCCTCATACATCCACATATACACCCAAACACTCCCATCCACACACATCCACATATACAGCTAAACCCTCCCATTCATCTAAACCCTCACATACCCACAAACACTCCAAGAGCACTATATTCTTTGCAGAACTACCTTCCCAACTTAGAAAATTCCTAAACACCCCACCCCTCCAACTTAATAGGTACCCAGATAACATCTGCTTGAAGAGGATGGAGTGCCCCCTGAGGAGGATAACTCTACACTTGTTTCATATTTCGGATGCAAGAACCATAGCTGAAGCCGGATAATGCACAGTATTGTGGACTGTGTAGGACACTGTTTGACTCCACCCCCATGAACGTTTGAATTTTAAAATTAAACTTTCATACTCCAAGGCAGAAATTTAAGCTGCCCCAATTAATTATTAAAGAATTTTAATTTATTTAAAAAATGGCCTTGTTTATATGATTATTTTGGGAGTTAAATATTGTTTCAAAATGTGACATGTGCTCAACAAAACAAACATTCCAACATGGTCACCTCAGATGTTTTTTTCTTATGGCTTTTTTACAAATGGTTTTATGATGTGTGTGCCCTTAACCCATGATAAACACAAGTAAAGTGTCTAGGCTCCATGTGAAAAAATATAACTTTTTTCATGGTCACAAACATTTTTGGAAAATGTATCTAGTTGGTTTTTAAACTCAGACCCCTGTGTCACTGCTCTCCAGTGTCAAGGTTATGTTGTCTGCTCCCCTAAAGCATGCACAAAATTAGTAATACATGATCGTCATAATAGTTTTACTTTTATGGCCATTATATGTGTTCTACATTTTTTTATCATGCCGGGCAAATTTATATGTCACCTTTGCACTTCCACACTTACTGCACTAGGATGCTCAAGAAAACCTGGCATGTGGACTACCAGTGTAGTCTGACTGTTGCAGTGTAAACAAGCAGGCCCCCTTGACACAATGAACCATTTGATAGGGAAAATGAGTAAAAACAATTATTAAGTCACACTTACAGGTCTTTTAGACCCCAAGGCATGGGGAATGTAAAAGTGTTACATGTTGAAATCTTACGTTAACATCTCTCTACAGTGACAAGCACTCAAAATTCTATTTTTACTGTGGCAGGCCCAAACTGTCTTATGAGAAAGCTTGAGTACCACATAAAAAACAAATTGTGCTTTCTTAATAAAAAAACTACATGGAAAAAGATATTTAATTAATTGTATATGTATATATATATATATATATATATTTCCAAAAGTTGCCCATATACTATATATATATATATATAATGTGTTTTGTTTCATAAAGGAATATATATATATATATATATATATATATATATATATATAATGTACATTTAGGAAGTAATAATTAAGCCTACATGAAGTTCCAGAAGCCTAGTCAGGATGACATGAATGGGCAAGGATGACTCCTTTGAGCTCAGCAGAAGGGTAGAAGAAACATTATGGTAAGATAAAGGTTGTTTATCCCTTTTTTTTAGTGGTGAGGGACCCTGCTTTTGTCTTGCCACACATTGCCTCCTGGTTTATAGTGGGTTCAGAGCCTGCTTAAATCTGGTTTTAAGTTTTATTCATAGGTGAAGGTTTTTAAGTCCGATAGCACATCCAGCTTTCAGAGTCTATGGGGCTGATTACGATAGCGCCTGCCACCGTATCAGAAACGGGACCGCCCAACATGCTGTCGGCGGTCCCGTAAGAGGCATTGCAATGCGACCGCCACCACGGCGGTCGCAATGCCTATATTTTGCAATACGGCCGGTGCTGCTGGCTGCAGCACCCGCGCAATGCAAAATAGGGACACCTGACATATCACTGCACTACGTGGCAGGCACCATTCGGTGCCTGCCACATGGTGCAGGGATATGTAGCCGAGCACCGTAGGTGCCCCCCCAGTGCCCATATTGGAGGGCCAGGGGGTAATGGGGGCCCGTCACGGGCCCCCAAAATTGCTTTCCGCCTGCCTTTTCATGGCGGGTTACCCGCCATAAAAAAGGCAAGCGGAAAGGGACATCATAATCATTTTGGAAGAGCCTGGAAGGCACCGCCACCTTTGTGGGGATATGATTCCCCTCCGACAGGAGCCAGTCGGAACAGTGGCAGTCGGTCTTTCCGCCCCGCCAACTAAACATGGCGGGCGTGAAACCTGCTTACGATGGCGGTGAGACCGTCACCGACAGGCTGTCGGTGGCGGTCTCACCGCCATCGTAATCAGGCCCTAAGTTCTGTGTAGGTGAAGCCTTTCTTCAGTGTGGCATCGCCATGTCACATGCCATTTTGTGTCTCTTTGCAGTTAAACAAACAGGACCAACAGAACAATTGGGTTGTCTTATCCCCGGGCTGCATCCCTTGTAAAAGATTGGTTAGTGGTTAGTGAAGAGGCACGACTCAACCCCAACTACTAGCTGGAGACTGGCATAAATAAGCATTACAAAGCACCTCCTCACAACACTTTCTGTACCTGCAGAAGAATATGAGAGGTCTGGCACTGCTGTCTGTGATCTGAGGGGAGCCCTGAAGAACTGGACAGGCTCCCTCTTGTACCCAGGACACAGAAGTTTAAGTCCAAGGGTCAGTTGAATGGCCATCTGCGTGGGTACAGCTCTATAAAATGTCTCAAACAACTTTCCTGAAGTTACAAGTTGACCAGTTCCAAGTGGATCTGGAATGGACGTTGAGGGTGATCTCTGCACTAGTAAAGACCTTTAAAGGCTCCCAGAGAAGTACTTTAAAAACCTTTGAAGATGTGCTTAAGAATATTTTGAAACAAAAGCTTCTAAGCTTCATAGGTTCAGCTGGATCAATCTGCTTTGTGTATCGACTAGGGCTCCATCGCATTTGACCTGAAAAGGCACGTATGTCCTGCTCAAACACTTCCATAGACTAACATTGGTGCTTTGGGCTTTCTGCCAATAATTTAATTTTAGTTACAAATAAAAATGTAATACTGGCTACCTTAGAGGTTTGTTTTTATTAATTGTGCGTCATTTAACAGTAAATAATATAGTAAATAAATTTGACTAACAAAATTGAATACAAATTAGAATAGTAATTTGTAAATATTTGAAATATAGGGTACAAATATAAAATATTCTCAAACGCTAAGATTGTCTGGTATGTGTTCTACCTACAAGGTTGGAATGAAAAAATACAATACCTATGGCATTTGTTATATAACATTATCAGAAGTATTAATTTAAGAAAATATTTAGCATCTATAGGTCAGTGTGAACATTGGCATTTCTAAACAACAAAAATGCACAATATTACATGAGGTGAGTTCATTCTTTAGATATGTGAGAGTACTTAGAAAAACATAGGCAGGCATTATGAAAATGTAAGTTGCATTTTGTGATTAAGATATTTTAAACGAATGGCTTTAGTTAGCTTTTTTCACAACATTGGACATACAATCAAAAAAAAAATATGTTCTATTTTTTGGGGGGATTGCATTGTTCATCATCTAGCAGTGCCAGGTAGAGAGCCACGCCTTGCAGTATCAGGGACATGTTTTTCAATTCTTTGGACAGTGGCGGCTGGTGCCATTTCATAGTGGTGAGGCGTAAACGTTGTGGAAGAGAGTTACGTCACGATTGAGCGAAGCAAGGCTTCGACCGACATAAGTGGGGGTTGGCTAGTTTCCCTCGAAGAAATTTGTTAAAAAAAAAAGTAGGCAAATAGTGCATTTGAAACCAAATTTCAGAAAGCATGAAGGTATATATCATGTACAGCTATTTTGTATGGAATACAGGCTCCTTCACTTGGACACTTTGTGTGATCCTGTACCTCAGTATACTTATCTGTACATATAGGTAGCACCTAGAAAACTGAGTATATGCATTTGCTCACATTGCCATACGTGACTCAATGGCTGCTTACCACATGTGGTTATGATTACAACTTAGCTAGTAGCACAAGATGGGGGACAAATACAGTTCTAAGAGAAGCTAAAGCCCACTCTACATATATATTTTAAAGAATTTGTAACAACAAGTGATGTTCCAGCCAAATCTAAAAGTGTTAAATCGTCCTCAAACTGTGGGTACAAGAGAAGAGCCCTAAATTTTGTCCACACGCCAAAAGAAAATCCTTAAAATGTACACACCACCAATGTTTTGCAGCCATTTTTACAGGTACTCAAAGCATTCCTCTTAATTTGCGACTGAACTAAACAGTTTGAAGTCATCTTTACAAGGCCGGAGGCATCAAGATCTTTCCAGGCAAGAATGGGGAGATTACAGAGCTGGCACAGCAAAAACACAAATGGCCAGCACGTAGCTGCAGGCCACGGTAGTAGTATGAAACCGTGTAGAATTGCTACAATAAAATAAAAGAAAGGATTCAGTTAGCCCAGATTTACTACGTCTTTTTTCGACGCGATAGTGGGACACTAAGTGGTGCTTGACAAAGTAAATTGTTGGTAAAATGAGCGCAGTGTCTTTTCATGTACAAAAGGTATTTTTGTGCCAAAGTTGACACAAGCGTGTTACTAAATTATTTGGCGATGGGGTTCTCCAACCTGTTAATATATGCATAATTTTCCTGTTCTTGCAATGAGGCGCTGCAGATTTATACACAGCACACCACGACTTTCAGTAAATCTAGTAGGCCTTACTTTATTTAGCTGGAAAGCATGCCTGCAGTTAGAAAGCCTTTTCTTCTTGTGTTTAATTTGAATGATGCGTCTTTCAACTTGCTCATTTCCTTGCTGAACCATATAACATGCTAAGAGCTGTTTTCTCGCTGTAGTATAGTTAGCTCGATGGCTTGTTTACCCAAGGTGCCTTGAAACCTAATGGTGGCCAAGAACTCTGGGAAAGTTCATGTTCATTCATGTTGACTTTGACAAATACATAGGAGTATTATATGCATGATTTGCCCGAGTAGAATGTGGCCACAAATTATTCTTTGAGTGCAAACTCAAATTCTGCACCCACTGCGGGATTACAGATTGGGTGCAAATTAGCTGGGATGCATGTTATTTACCCAGAATTTTGTGGTAACTGAAGGCTGTCACAAATCGTGGAAGCAACACACACACACACACACACGTCCACACACACACGTACACACACTTTTAGCACAATCATTGGAATGTCCCAAGAGCATGCACTATTAGCGCACTCTCCAACATTCCGAGGCTCATAATGAGGTGCAAATTGCACCTGGTCGCTAATTAGCACCCCACACGCTTTAGCTAAATAACATAGAACGTGCTTACGCTTTTTTCTGGGTGCGCAGTCTGCACCCCTATTTGGGGCCAAGCTTGATCGGTCCAATATACAGTTCGTACACATACCGCTGAGATGAGGGCACCGCATACAGAACTTGAATAAAGACTTTGGATGTATTAAACGTTGCTGGTGTTTCTTTGCTATGAACACGTAAGACACTTCTTTTATTGTCTTACAAGGCGAATGCACTCCTCTCACAGATTTAAAGCTCTTATTTGCAGTTACGTCCCTTTTATGGTTTTATAACGATCTCCGTTCTTCTTGCCTGACTACTACAGAGAACTATATTAAGAATGTGTTCCAGATAGCACTTAACACACACTTCAGCCGTTTCTAAGCGTTTTTAATAATAGATAGCCCTGCTGCCTGTTTAACGCTCCCAGTGGAAACAAGATGCAGTTCCAGTCGCGGCTCGCAATTCTCGGGGGTGGGGAGGGGGTAGCGTGGGTGTTACCGCAATGGGGGGGGTTAAAATAAAAAAGTAAAACTTACCCGATCCCGCGCCGCCTCTACTCCTGGGTCTGTCTGGAACAGGAACAGGCATGCTCCCTCCCCTCCTGTAGCCAATCACAACGCTGCAATGGCAGCGTAGTGATTGGTGCGGAGTCCGGCGCAGCGCCCAGCCGGGCACCAGGTAGGGAGGCCATTTTCTCTATGTAGGCTGCAGCCTACATAGAGAAAATGTAGAGTGTGCATGACTGCCTTGGTCGGCCCCAGGGCCGACCAAGCAGTCAGGGCACTCAGAGTGGTGCAAGCCACTCCTATCCGACCCTCCCGCCCCCAACCAGGCATATCCTCCCGCCCCCAACCAGGCATACCACTGCATTCTGCTTTCTCGCAGCGCGAGAAGCAGAAAATAAAATGGTATTTAAAATACCATTTTATTTTCTGCTTCTCGCGCTGCGAGAAAGCAGTGGGGCGGCGCTCCAACACCCTAATGGAGGAGCCGCCCCTGTGTGGTTGTTTTGTCATGTGCTGGGCTATATATACTTTTTTAATGCCAACTCGGGTGATGAGGTTGAACCACCATGGTTACAGTAATGGAAAGTGAACTCTAAATATGGTGGGCGGAGTTATGGCTGTGCTTAATCTGTCTGCCGTGTATAAAATATACATAGTTTCATCCATCAAACTGCAAAACCCTTAATCGGATGAACTGAACTCAATGGTGGCAGGAGGATAAACATATGGTTTGTGGAAGGTCTAGCACGTCAACCAAACTCTAAATGTTCAGAGGCATCTCCTTAGAGAATCCCTCTCCTCCATCATCCATAGTTGGTAATCAGTAATAATACCATCCAAAATTGATAATGTTAAAGAAATCAAGTAAAAACCATTCGCTGTTGAGAAACCGAACCAAGAAACAATCAGCACCTAAATATGTTTAGTGGAAAATTCTTTCCACTATGTCCATTGAGGAATTTTGGGCAAGGAGGAAGTTGACCAGGCATAGAAAGATTGTTTGACGAAGCTTAAAGAACACAGTTCCAGCTACATTCGTTGGCAGTAAGTAGCGGACAAGAAGACATGAGAGAGCCCAAAGAAGTGGAAGCAGGAGGTGGCACACTGAAGTATAGGCACCAAGATGGCAAAGTAAGAGCAAAGCAAAGGGGAGGAATGAGGTAAAGCGAGCAGAAGAAAATATTGGTCTTTCAGGGGTTTGTTGGAAAAGAGCTAGGCAGCAGTGGCAGATTCCCTTTTACAACTGGACACACAAATGCTGTGATTAGGAGAGTGGGTATGGGGGCGTAGGGCATAATTGTGATTGAAAGATAGGGCATCTGTAAGAAACTACCCATTTTCTGCAATGGACCCCCAATGTTTGTACGTGTGGATTTGCTGGCTTTTGAACTCTGTGCACTTTACCACTATTGAACTGTATTAAAGTCCCTGTGCTTCCGCCATTGGAACTCCTGATTTGGCCTGTTTAACTTACCTAAAAGTCCATTGTAATTGGTGCTTAAGTGCACCTATAGCATGGAAAGTTAAATGGCATATGCGGGCTGCAGTTACACTTACAGCACCCACATATATGACAAAAATATATTTCTACCAGGAGCACCACTGTGCTCTGGCTAGGCTGCATTTTAAATGCTCCGTAGTGACACATGGCATGGAAAACTCCTTTGCTATGTAGGAAAAGTCTATATTATATATTCATATATAACCCCTAAAGAGGGCACACCACATATTGGGATTAGTCTGCACTCAAAGTGAAATAAAATCAAAAGCTATTTCAGTATGTATGTTTTCCCTAACAGGCCTGTGTTGGATTAAAATCTTTATTTTCCACCTCTGCTTTGAAAAAATGCTTCAAAGTTGTTTCCTACATAGTTTTTAAAAACTGACTGGTGAAATCAGATATTTGATAACTCCAGCAGAAAAGTAACTTTGCAAAAATGTACTCTATGCTGCCCGATCCAGAACTGTCAGTTCCACCATTCATCACATCTTCAGAGCTAGAATACACATCCTTGGCTGGGAGAGTTAACGACCCTAGCTCAGAGAACAATGACCTTCCTCTGACTCCAGGAAAGACTGATAAGTGTGAACTGCTGACCACTTAACAGGGATCAGCTACCTGGGAGTGGGTAGCTTTAGAACTACCTCTTTAGAGTTGGAAATGCCAGGGAGGACTTCACCAATTCATTTCCACCACTCTCACAGACAGGCAGAGTCAGAGGGTGTCCCACACTCTATATATATCTGCCGCCCTGATGAAGGTGTAGCCCACTTTGGGCTAGACACCGAAATGCGCGTTGGCGCTGAATGACCTCGTGTATTTGGATCTAACTTCTATCCATTATTGGGAGAATACACGAGAGCCTTCGATATCTACATCATTTAGCTGTATAAAAATCTTGATTGTTAATCTCATTGACATGTATGATTGTCAGAATGTTGTTGATTGTCAGTGATGTATGAGTGTGTATGTATTTTTGGAAGTCTGGATGAGTGTTGTTTTATGAATGATGTGTGTGGGACCTATGTTTATATGTTTAATATGTATTACCTATCTATCTTTGTTTCTCACTTTGTGAGCTTGATAAATAAAATGAATTACAATGATCAAAATAATATATATAGAAATTTTATAAGAATTGTGTTCTTGGATTTATTGTGATAAATGTTCCTATGCTATCCTAGTGTTGTCTATTATTTGGTGACCCTATTAGGGCACTATATATATCCTGTATATAGGCAGGTTGATCTCCTTAGTATTAGTCAGAGTCAGAGGGAAAACCAGTTCTGCCACCTATTAAACCCCAGACCTGTGAATACACATTGATGTCTGGGAGAGTTACCAACTCTGGCTCCGAGGACAGTGGCTTACCTGTATGCTCAGGAAAGACCAATGGGGATTAACCACTAATCAGGGATTAACTATCCGGGAGTGAACAGGAATAGCTGGAAGAACAAAGGGCAGTTTAGCACTACTGCTTTTGACTTGGAGGTGCCAATGAGGATGTCTCCTATTCATCTGTAGAACACTCCTAGACAGGCTTCCGCCAAAGTAGTAGAGAATACAAGTTTTGACTTTGTCAGGTAGAGGAGTGGCCAAAAAACTGAAGACAGGCTGCCTGGTGACAGTGTGTCCATCATCTTGAAATAGGGGCTCCTGGGTAATTTTACTGTATGGCAAAGAGGTAATGCTGCAAAAGGAAATCGGGGGACTGCAAGAACATTTTTAAATTGGGCGGTAGAATTTCTGCACTTCCACCATCACCTCTTCAGAATATTCCTGCCCCGAGAGGATTCCCTCTGAAAAAGAAGGCTCTGCTGGAAGAAGAGATTCTGATTTCTGACTCCTGACAGAAGAAGACGACTCAAGGCAAGGACTCAAGGACTCCTGAATCCTGCAGGCACCCAGAAACTGTAACTGCTGTCCAAGTGGTTGGCCTCCTGTTTACCTGCTACAGGGACACAAAAAGCAGACAGACTGTTGATTCCATAAGGGCCCAGCTGAGTAAAGAGGACTAGACCCTGCAGGAGACATGGCTGGAGAGAGACCTGATGCCCATTAACCTGCCCTTAGGAGCTAGGTGATGCAGGATTAACCAAAAGACGTCTGCAGGTAAAGCCTTTGCCTGGGGCATCCCATTTTGTGTATTTGAATTTTGCTCCATCTCGGTCCACCTGAACGTCTGTCTAGGTCCTGGTATACCTTTGCTTATCTGTTGCTTTTGCACAGTGCTTTGCATTTTCTAGGTGCTGTTTGCTGTAAAACCTCAAGAATCCATCTCCTGGTTCCATTTGGGCTAGGTTGAAGGTCTTTGTGTCTATATTACTCATTAAAAACAATTCTAAATTGGTTTGGGAATATTATTGTGTTGTGTTCCATACTTTAAAATTGCTTTAACGTAGCACGTCCTTTTGTAGGGATTACCAGCTGCTTATTCCACAGCTACCTGAAATTGAGCAGCAATTCTTTCAGAACTGTATTTTGACCTAATCAGAGTGGGCTTATTGAGTTGTCAGGTGTGCTCCCCTCCCAAATTAATAACCTCATTCCTGACAGCGTTCTTCAGCAAAATGTGAACTATCAAATACATTGTATCTGGGCTAGGTAGACCAATGTTAAAAAAATCAAGATAGTCTTTTGTATAAATGTGTCTTAATTCTTAGAGAAAATAAAGGTTGTGATGTATCAGCTACTATCAATAATGGTCTTGGTCACCAAGGTTTCTAGAAAAACATGGTTTCTCTTTATATCTGTAAAACTAGGCACAAGTGTGGCCAAACAGCGCTGCACATGCATAATAACCACATAGCTCTCCTTTAACTTCCAAACAAAAGAACATAAGGGCATTGGGTCGGATTGAAGATGCCATTGAATTATGTGTAGCAGTTCAATGCCCCACCTCGACCGTCTTCCACTCTTTTGTTATGGTCGCCTAAATTTATCCCCACCTCAGCTCCCACCTGTGGCACTCTTGAAGGCAACCAAACATTCTATCTTAGGGCACAGTACTGTAAGAAGCAGTACCAGCAGGAGTGGACAACATCTGGGCCCATGTACACATTTACTTTGTTGACCAAACATCACCCACACAACACGCCACACTCTCATGCATGCATCTCAAGACTGGCTCGCTGACCGAACATTCCACCGAGATATGGGAGCTACTGATTGACCATGCTCCAAACCTGCCCTTCCTCACAGGAACATGGCTAAACTCAGCCTCTGCACCAGACATCACTACAGCCATCGCTGCCAGCTGCAAGATTGTCAAACAAGACCATCAGCATAAGCCAGGAGGTGGAGCCGCTATCATATTTAAAGATACCATCAGCAACACAACCTACCCGAACAACCCCCCAACCAGCTACATGGAACACCTCGCGTTCAAGATACACATCACAGCTCCCTTCTCCCTGATCGGAACCCTCATATACAGACCATCAGGACTCTACACCAATTTTTGCCAGCGATATCACGGACTTCATTGCACCCCTCATCATCAACACCAGTACCTTCATCCTGCACGGAGACCTTAACTTTCACCTAGGAGACCACACAGACCTAAACTTTATGGCCATTCTAGAAATCCTTGCAAACCTTGGCCTCACCCAGCACATTCCTCAGCCCACCCAGAATGCTGGAAACCTACTGGACCTGATTTTCTCCTCAATCAGCAACATCATAGTCAACAAGCCAGCAACTAAGACCAGAACTCCTCACACCCTCGTCAGTTTCAGCATACCCATCTGATTCCACCACAGACCTACCACCACCTGAACCGCCCGCTGCAGCTGGAAAAGCATCACAGAAGAGGAATGGGCTCCCACCATCTCATGCCCCGGACCGAGCACACCAGCAACTGGCCAAAAGCCATCAAGAACCTCAACAGTTGGATCACCGCATGCGCAAACATCCTGTCTCTGCTCAAGCGCAATCCAATGGCAAGAGCCCAACCACATGCCAGTTTGTACACACAAGAACTCAGGCTGACGAAATGCCACTGTAAGCAACTGGAGCACAAATGGAGAACAAGTCAAGACACCACATATAAAGACATCTTTAAATCAGCCCTAAGACACTAGCGACAGCAGATACGGAACACCAAATGCACAACTCTTGCAGATTGCATCAACGCCGGCACTAACAGCAGCAAGGAAATCTTCGCCATCATCAAAAATTTCCCACACCTGCTGCCGCATCCAGCAACACAAGCCCCTCACAAGCCCTTTGCAACATGCTCTCAGAATTCTTTTGTAACAAAATTACATCCCTATACAGCATTTCGATCATCAAATGGACCCCATCACTGTTGCAACTCAACTTCCCATAACAGCAGAAGAATGAACTCTGACATTGTGGCCCACTGTCGCCACCCTCAAAATCGTTGCTACCATGAAGTCCATCCACTCGGGCTCCATTTGACCCTTACACCACCACACCTTCACCAAGGACTCCTACTGATCAGCGAAACACTAACACCCATCCTCAACACTTCCTTCAACTCAGCCACATTCCCAGACACCTGGAAACATGCCACCATCATGCCCCTGCTCAAGAAACCATCCTCTGACACATCCATGCTTTCCAACAACAGACCCATCTCCCTCCTACCATGGCAAAGGTCTTAGAGAAACTAATCAACAGATGTCTCAACGACCACCTCAGCAACCATCAGCTTCTCAACGCCTCAGAGTCCGAATTCAGGTCCACTCACAGTACAGAAACAGCACTAATCGCTGTCACAGACGGCATCTGCATGATCCTTGACAGAGGATACACGGCAGCCTTCGTTCTACTAGAACTCTTGGCAGCATTTAACACGATCTCACTTCCAACCAAATCAGGTGCCTGCATGAGATTTGGGCCCAAAGAACAGCTGGATCTACTCTTTCTTAACAAATAGAACACAAGCTGTGAGCCTGGCATGGAGCCCGCAAACTCATCTGTGGAGTGTCTTAAGGTTCATCACTCAGACCCACCCTCTTCCACGCATACATGATCCCTCTGGCCAGCATCATCCTCGCACACGTCAACAACATCATCTCCTATGCATATGACTTGCAACTCATACTCCACCTCTCAGATAAGATCCTGTCAGGATCGCTAGGCCCCCCCAATAGGAAAGGAATCTCAGTGAGTGTAACCAGTCTTAAGGCTTCACTGAAAAGAAAGGAAACCAGAGCTCAGTTTAAATCCAGAGCAAGATCTATTACCAAGATGGCCACCAGGTGCTGACCCTCAGAGCAGCACGTTAGCGCTCTGACAATTTGCAGCAATTTGCAGCAATTTCGAAAGTAAGGAGATTCCGGTTAAGTCTATTTTTGAGGAAACACGTTTGAGTTTATTTCTTAGCGTGAGTCAACTCCCCAGTAGTTTTTTGAGTTAGAAAAGAAAAGTTACAGAAAGTGTTAACGTTAAAACCTGTAGATACTGTAATAAGAAATAAGAAGAGGTCAAGAATACTTACCTGAGAATGAGACCAGAATTGATGAGCTGCTACAGTACATTAAGGTGAGAAGTCTGTAAAAGAAAGAGATAAGAAAAGGTAGACAAAATTAGATTCAAGAAGGAAAGAATACAATTAACCTTGTGCATTTTTAGGTTACAGTACGCAGAACAAAAAGATAATCACCAAAAGAAGAGAAGCATAGGTCGCATAAAGACTGGGTAGGTACACATAAGGTATAAAGTAATAGGAGATAAAACTATTGTATATGTCTTATTGCTTGTACTTTCCTTACAGTAAACATTTCCAGTCAAGACTAAATTGCGAGAAAAAGAATAGCAAGAAAGGTCAGCAAGAACATTAACACCAAGACAACTTCGTTGGTCATTATATTTTGCTGATTTCGATTTCATCATCACTTACCGGCCAGGATCACAAAATGGTAAGGCCGATGCCTTATCTAGATTGGGTACCGAAGGAGTGTCTGAAGAGGTCAAGGATCAGAAAATCATACCAGAAGGGAAAGTCATTGGAGCCGTTCTAAAAGAATCTGTAGAAGAAGCAGCTCAAGATTCAATGACATTGGAAGAGATGAGGGAGTGGGCGGAAAAAGATGCCCGACGAGAAATTCGAGGAAGTTTACCATATCATGATGGTGCTCTCTATTTACCAACACACAAGATGCAGCAGAAGGCCTTAAAAGAGTGTCATGATAACATTTTGGCAGGCCATAAAGAAATCTTAAAGACAGAAGACCTGGTGAAATGACGTTTTTGGTGGCCAAACATGGTCAAGGACATACGTCAATATGTGGCCACTTGTGAGGTCTGCGCAAGGGGAAAACCAGAGAGACAAGCTCCTAAAGGTTTATTACAGCCTTTGCCCACCCCACCTTACCCATGGCATACCGTAACTTTATACCTAATAGTTGAATTACCATCTAGCCAAGGGTTTGATACAATACTAGTCTGTGTAGATGCCTTTACGAAAATGGCCCATTTTGTACCTTTGAAGGGGGTGCCCACAGCAAGAACATTAGCACACACCTTTAGCCAGACCATAGTACGAGCTCATGGAATACCTAAGGTTTTAATATCAGACAGGGGCTCCCAATTTTTATCCCATTTCTGGAGAGCTTTCACTGAGAGGTTGAATATTGAAACTAGGTACACAACTAGTTACCGGCCAGAGACTGATGGCCAAACAGAGAACAAATCAGGAGCTGGAACTATATCTTAGATTGTGTTTATTAGATCAAGAGGGTGACTGGCCAGACTACCTGTGGGCAGCAGAGTTTGCGCATAATAATGCGAAAAATGTATCCACAGGTTACTCTCCATTTTATTTAAACACAGGTAGACATCCCAACCAATCACTAAGCTTTCAAGAGGTAGATGTTCCAGCAGTAACAGATTTAGTTGAACACATGACCAGAGTGCATAGTTTAGCAATAGAGTATCTAACCAAGGCTAAGGAAAGTTACAAGCACTATGCTGACAAGAAAAGAACCAGACCTACAAGTAGGAGATAAGGTTTGGTTAAACACCAAGAATCTTAGACTCAAAGGAAACAGAAAGTTGCAGCCAAGATATGTAGGCCCCTATTTGATTGAGAAAAAGCTGAGTACCTTAACCTTTCAGTTGAAATTACCAAAGGGGTTACGAGTTCACCCAGTATTTCATGTTTCTCTATTAAAAAGGGCATCAAATGATTTACGAATAAGCAAACCACCAAGACCAATTCAAACTGAGAAGGGAGAGGAATTTGAGGTAAAACAAGTATTAGATTCAAAGAAACGGAAGGGGCAATTTTACTACTTGTTTGATTGGAAGGGTTATGGTCCTGAAGAAAGATCATGGGAGTTGTTCTTAGATGTACATGCTTCTCGATTAATTAGGGACTTTCACAGAAAATGTCCAGACAAGCCCAAGCCGGGAGGATCTACTTTGAGGGAGAGTACTGTCAGGATCGCTAGGCCCCCCAATAGGAAAGGAATCTCAGTGAGTGTAACCAGTCTTAAGGCTTCACTGAAAAGAAAGGAAACCAGAGCTCAGTTTAAATCCAGAGCAAGATCTATTACCAAGATGGCCACCAGGTGCCGACCCTCAGAGCAGCATGTTAGCGCTCTGACAATTTGCAGCAATTTCGAAAGTCCAGGTGCACCGCCTGCTTTAGTGCGCACTTCACCTGATGTCGGAGGAGAGCAGGTCGTTCAAGAGGTTCGCGCCGCGAAAGTTTAGAGAGGGAACTTTCGTCGCGTGTCTTTCGTCATTTTTTCGACGCGTTTAGTGTCCCGAAGTCGGAGCAAGCACAATACAGTAAGGCTTTGTTTTTCTTCGTAGTTCCGGGCATGCGCATTTACCTCAGAGGCAGTGTTAGTAAATAGAGCGTGCGCAGTACTGTAGGCTCTGGCATATTTTTGGCATGCAAGGAATTTGGGCAGAGTCAGTACAAGTCCCGTTTGTATTTTCAAGTAAGGAGATTCCGGTTAAGTCTATTTTTGAGGAAACACGTTTGAGTTTATTTCTTAGCGTTACACGAGTGAGTCAACTCCCCAGTCGTTTTTTGAGTTAGAAAAGAAAAGAGTTACAGAAAGTGTTAACGTTAGAATCTGTAGATACTGTAATAAGAAATAAGAAGAGGTCAAGAATACTTACCTGAGAATGAGACCAGAATTGATGAGCTGCTACAGTAAATTAAGGTGAGAAGTCTGTAAAAGAAAGAGATAAGAAAAGGTAGACAATATTAGATTCAAGAAGGAAAGAATACAATTAACCTTGTGCATTTTTAGTTTACAGTACGCAGAACAAAAAGATAATCACCAAGAGAAGCATAGGTCGCATAAAGACTGGGTAGGTACACATAAGGTATAAAGTAATAGGAGATAAAACTATTGTATATGTCTTATTGCTTGTACTTTCCTTACAGTAAACATTTCCAGTCAAGACTAAATTGCGAGAAAAAGAATAGCAAGAAAGGTCCGAAGTAGGAAGAAGAATCAGGCGATAATTGTGACTGTCTCTTCTCTGTCCCATCCCCTTTCCCCCCTGGGGGTTTCCTCGGCGTTCACGCTATTAATGTTGCGTGTTGCTGGGAAATCGTGGTGAGGCATTGGGAACTAGCGACATTCTGCTCCTGTGCATTCTTGTGGAAGACACGACCTGACAGATCCCCAGAACAAAAAACAAGTTCACCGTCTGCATGACTGAAATCTCGAACTGGATGAAAGGCAACTGTCTTAAGCTCAACACTGACAAAACAAAGTAGTGATCTTCGGCAAGAACTTTCTCACCCTGGGACTCCAACTGGTGGTCGGCCAAATTAAAACCCAGCACCCATGCCAGGAACCGCTGAATAATCATTAAATGCAAACTGGACATGACCGCACAAGTCAGCGCTATCACTGCACCCTGCTTCCACTCCCCGAAGATGCTGAAGTTCTTCAAACGGCTCCCAAGCAACACTAGAAAAACTGTCACTCATGTCCTAGTCACCAGCAAGTTGGACTACAAGAAGACCTTCTACCCAGGGATCACTAAGCAACACACTAGAAGACTACAAACTATTTAGAACTCAGCAGCCAGACTCATTGTCAATCTCTCTATCCGGCTGGGTGATCGATGGCCCACGTATCTACGTACAGCAGACTTAGATGATTTATTTTGGCAGTTTGTTGGTAGGATGATGTCGTTTTAAACCCCACACAGTTGAGAGCTGTTGGACTCGGTGCTATTTACAACAATACGTCTATGGAAATAAGAGTATCAACACAACGTCCTCCGTTACTGAACTAGAAATCTGAGTCCCGTTGGGACACTGTCTTTGTTGAAACACGATCTTTTCACCTATTTGATACTACATGAAAGTGTTCTAGACTACATATCACCTTTATAAGACGCTGCTGCACATTTTGCACATTTTGCCAGCAGCCCAGTGGCCATCCCCACAGTTTGTCCCCTGGGTGTTTTGTGATTTTTGTGGGTATCTGGAAAGGTCCTGAAGAAGGTGGCCGCATTACTCCCCTCATGCCACCGAAACGCGCGTCGACCTAATGTTCAGATCCTGTTGAACATATGTATCATACTTGGTCGTGGAGATTCTGCAATTTTTAGTCTCCCCTTTTCCCAGATGCGTTTTTTGTGAATGTTGTATGAGTCTGTATGTGTTTGGATGAGTTTTGTATTTTGTCTCTTTGGTATTTGTAAATGTTTCTTCTCCGGGGGTTACCTGTTCAACAGTATATTGTATGTACTCCTGAATTCTATGTGGGAATACTGTTGATTTTTATTTACATATGTATACATAAAAAAAGTTTTAAAAAGAGAAAAAAAGAAAGAAATGAATTATAATTGAATATATAAAGAAGTTAAATAAACAACAATGATAATACCAATTTTGTTAGCCCTGTTGATATGATTTAATTGTTTGTCAAGCCCATGCTGAATTTAGTTTTGTTGTGAGAAAAGAAATATAGGTCCTGAGGGAGCCCTTCATTGTATGTTTGGTTTTTCCCCTCTTCTCCCTGACCTCAAATTATTTTTTCCTCAGAGGGGTCCCCACCTTTGCATTTGCAATCTCCCACACAGAACTCGTATCACACCACACAACAGAGAGCTCCACTGGCTCTTGATGTACAAACACGTTCATTTGACACTCCTCACACACATTCAAGACATTGCAAAACGTAGGCCCCACCTACCTTAACACTCGCATCTCTTTCCATCAACCACCCAGACATCGCCGCTTCACGGGACTCCTACTCATACACATCCCATGTATACACAGAACCAGATCAGGAGGATGGACATTCTCTTATTGCTCCTAAAACTTGGAACAGCCTTCTGCAAGCGTCTACACATTACAGTGTATGATGATAGTTATTACTCAAACCTTGCTCAAAGGATTTATTTTTGATCATACACCTTGCTTTTGTTTTTGACTGGTTCTGCCTCTGATTGAGCTGAGATTGGAGCAAATCATATGCTCAGTTTTTTGTGAACTGGCATGGACCTTTGAGTGCCTATAATCTGTTAATACCTGTCCAGCTAAAGCAGTATTATGAAGAAAGAACAGTCATGCATTGTACTTGGGAAGACAAGACGGGAAAATATGGAACATGCAAGCCCATAAAAGCCTATTCCAAGACTGTCCTGGCAGGTTCTCTTCTCAGCGTGAAGGTCTCTAAGTGCATGAGAAACTTGGACATGAAAGATGGTGAGGTTATGACACTACTGTGGAAAGTACACTGAAGAGAAGGGGTGGGGAAGTGATGGGAACATACAAGGCTCATATAACGTAGGGCTACGAATGTTCTTACCTGGTATCCTTTGGCTACCAAGCCTAATGTTTGGACTTTTGTGACCTCACAATAAATCAAATTTCATTGGAAATAAAAGAAACCTGGCTTATTGATCCATCTGATACAGCTATCTGTGTTAGGTGCCATAGGAATGGCCCACCCTGAAGCAAGAATTCTGTCAGTTGACCAGAAGCACTACAGTGCAATTTCAACTGTAACTGGTCTCTGGTGTATTCTTGTAAACTTTGGCAGCCCTTCCAAATAAAATACTATATATAAAGTGCACACCTCAACCTGAATTGGCCTGGCACTCAGTTTATTAGACTCAGATGGATCAAAGGCTGAATTAGGCCTTTCAGGGTTTGATCCTGTGACCTGTAGGCTTGTGGCTGAGCCCTTAACCCACTGAACTGTTTAACTGGCAAGTAAATACTCCAACCATTTATGAGTGTTCAGTGTTCTGCTATACCCCACACTACTCACTACAAAGGACTGCTTGAAGGTTCCTGTTATGGGTTCCAGTAACAGTTTGCACTGTATGAATGTAATGTTACAAGTGTTTCTGTACATAACTATTTTGTATCACCTTCTTCCATCCCGTCTTCTAATGAAACCCCGAGGGTGTTTGTTTTCCTCAACATTGAGAGCTACATCTCCACTTGCCCTATTTCTCATGTCAAGACACCTTATTTCAGCCTGTCAAATTCCACAGCATCTCCTCCTTTTCTAGATTAGCTTTTTATGCTTATGATGCTCCTCCTTTTCTAGATTAGCTTTTTATGCTTATGATGTTCCAGCTTCTTTTCTGAACCATACTGCTGATGGAGCAAGGTTTCAAAAATGAAACTTGCTTGTACGCAATCCTTCTCATAGTATTAATTTATTAAAATTGTATTGTTATTACTAACCTTTGCATACACTACACAAAGGGAAGAGACGCTTGCATATGTGTTTTACTAATGAATAACGCTTGTCTGTAATCCAAAATGGCCGCTAAAGCGCGGGAACCTCTCTGCGCATGTCGCAACCTGATCACATGGTGTGACGTCTTTCTTTGCTTGGTGGGAAACTTCTGCTTCTGCGCAGTGTGCATTAAAATGGCTACTTGATGTTTTCACATGCTTCAGCTTGCTCTCATGTCATTACTAAATTGTCGTTTCTTAACGCTACTAATGCGGGATAGTATATATAATTACATGGGAATAGAATAGAAATAGTGGGTATACAGTGAAACATTTTATTTGTGATTTTAATATTTCCTTCTTGCACTTTTAGTAATTCATAAACTTGGGCCTGGGTTGGTGACTTGTAACTCGAGAGACGATGGTTCTGCGCATGTATCCTGTGTGCCTGCCAAGTGAAGTCAACTTGGACGTCTCCCAAGGCCATGACCCATTGGCTGAAGATACTGTACTTGATGTTTCCGGTGGACAAAAATGATACTTTTCCCCTGTAAATTGTATAACATTTGTCGTGAGACGGGTGGGAAATAAAGCAAATGTATTAAATTGAAGGGGTGGGAACGTAAAGGACAATAGGCTTTACAATTTAGGACAAATCAATATGGTGCGACAATCCACCCCCTGTGCCTGTCCAATCAGAAGTAGTGGCCCCACATTTTAGCAACATTAAAGGGAGGTACATGGGTGTAGAAGGGTATAATAGATATAGAATTAGCTAATTAGTTAGCACAGAGAGAACAGAAGATACCGAAGTCAGAGCCAACTCTCAGAACACACAGAAGAGCTCCAGACTGCTGAGCTAATCGATTGCAGACTGAATCCCTGTCCGGAAGAGGTCCTGAGGAGGGGGCGGCGGAGTCCATTAGAAGGAAGGCACGGGAGAATCGAGAGAAGTCGAGTATCAGAGGGGAGAACAACGCTGGCGTCGTTATAGAGAGGTCACCGGTCCTGTCCTGATCCTGGAGGAGGTCTTTGCTCTTCATCCTTCCTGGGTCCTATCTTTTCAACTCCTTGGCTAAGGGGTTTGGTTCTCGCACTTAGGTAAATATAATGCAACCTTTAGTTGCGCTGCTGTCTCTATCTTCTCCTCTTCTTTAAACACCGTCATTGATTAGCAATAATCATTTCTATGCTTAATCCTGGGTATTTTCGATCAAGTACCATGTGGCTTTGTATTTTACTCTGCTAAATCTTTAGATAAACATTTTAAAACGTTCCTGACTCAGTGGTTATTTCAGGATTTTCGTATTATAATGAATGTCACTCATTTTAAACTTCCCAATTAGCAAAGGATTCATCGGTAAGTCATTACTCTTCAATCAGAAGGTAATTGGTAGCAGGGATTTTTGATAAGAGTAACAACTGATAAACCCAGTGTAAGTATTAGCGTAGTGTGAATGTATGGGCCCAAGTGAGTATATGTATGAATGCTGTTTGCTAATATCGCGCTGGATCAGTTTTCTGGTAAGCAGAGGACGGTTATGGTTACTTTTTGTTAATTGGGTAATGAGAATTTTATTTGTATTTTTATGAACTAACATCCGCTTAAAATTTTGAGTTTTGTTTTATGTTGTCCAGAATACCCAGGGGTAAAAAGAATAGCGGGTGGCAAGTGGAAGCCATACTGCAGTGAGGTTATCTGTCAGGCAGAAATAGTACTGAGAAGTTAAGCAGGACTTTAAGTACTCATTAGGGACTCTATGCGTGTGAATAATAGCAAAAAGGGTACGCTGGTAAAAATTTGATGTTATATCACCTAGTAAGGGTAACATTGGAGAAGTAACAGGTACTTCTGGAGCTTGTGTGAAGAGTAGACGGAAGTGTTTTACTTGTAGTGTATGTTTAGTAAACGGAAAGGTTTTACTAAAGTGTGGAAGAAACTATCTTTTTCGAATTTAGAAGAAACTGGCACGATAGCGAATGTTTTATGTTGTTACTGAAATTAATTAAGATTTATAGAGAAAATAAGTTTGCGTAAATTTTTGTAAAGGGAGGGTCAGTTACCGGAGAGGGAGCTGACGTCACAAAACGCCGCGCTGAGATTGGTTGAATCAGCGGGTGTGGAACGAACCTTGTAAAGGAGGGGTCAGTAGTCAGGAGTAGTACTGACGTCACAGGTGCCGCGCTGGGATTGGTTAAAACCAGCAAGGACAGGAAAGAGCGGATTGTAAAGGAGGGGTTGACAGAGAAACGTCACCAAAAGGCCGCGCAAGGATTGGGTCGGAAATAAAAGATAGCAGACATTTGATTGGTCGAGAATTTAGAAGCAAAATTCTTAGTGGATAAAGATTGCATGTTAAAACGCGATCCGACTTTAACAGGAACTCGTCCGGATAGGAGATTCCTAGGTTTTGCAGAATATAATTTTGTACACCGAAGATTAGATAGAATGTACGGAGAAAGGAGAAAAATGTCATTTTTACAAAAGATTAAGAATTATTTTAAAAAGGACAAACCAATCAAAACTAGAGAAGGAATTATTATTCCACCAGCTAAAACGCCCGCTTCATTTATGATGATGGAAAGAGGTTATCATACTTGTGTATGGATGGAGAATTGGATAGAATACACCAAAAATGATGGAGTATTAGCATTTCCCGAGAATGGTACCTTCAATGGAAGAATTCTTCAAAACTTGAGATTGAGGATGAATGACTTAGAACCCAGACCTAGATTAACTCAGTACGAAGCTCTAGAAGAATGGGAAACCGAGGCATTTGAGCAGTGATCGACCTCGGAGTAATAGGAGTTATCCAGGATTTTTTCCCAGATATCAACGTGAGTCTAGGGATGGTCAGATGAAACAATGGAGAAGGGCAATGATTACAGAAGGACTATATCCATTGTTCTCAGCAGGAGGAGAAATTAGGAAGTAAGTGCACAGAAAAGACAAAACATTTAATGAGAAATGAGGAGTCTGAAGACGAATTTATGGAGGAAATGTTAAGAAATCCCCCACCATATCAGGAAGGGACAAGTGGATGCACCCCAAGTGCACCACCAAAAACTCCATTAGTGCCACAGGTAATGCATGAATTCACCACGAGTAGAATACTTCATGACAAAGAAAAAGAAGCCCTAGAAAAGACCAGAGCAGAATTAATACAGAAAATAACTCAGATAAAAGTACATCCTGATTCGTTGACCATACCAGTAACAATTGGTCCAGTAGTTCCATTATATGGTACTCAGGGAAGCTGTCCTCCACCGATACTTGCACCTACTCCTGTTAATAATCCCAAACCTGAAGCTCCAGTTATAATTGAGGATCAATTTAGTGACTGTGAATCCACAATATCACTCATGGACTTGCCTATTCGAGGTTCTGTAAATAGTACTCCCAGAAAAGAGGTACCTGGAGGTTCAAAAGATGTAAGTTTAGTAACTTCATCAGGAACAAAAAGTGCTACCATAGTAACACCTGAAGATCTGGAAAGATGGGTGCAAGGGTCAGTTAAACAGTGTACACCTCCGAAAATAATGGACATTCATAAATTAAAAGTCGAATTAGAAGAAATAATAGCAGGAAATGTAGGACTAGAATGCTTAAATACCTATGATGAAGAAGAATTATTATTCCTGTGCAGGAGTATCACTAGAAATGTAAAGATATTCCATGAAAAATTGTCCAATTTAGCACTACAGATGGGCATAGAAATAGGGAGATCAAAGGTACTACAGAAACCCTATAGAGCAGAATTTGCAGACAAAGATTTAGAAAATATGAATGCCTCTGGAAGAAGATTACAAATAAGAGAATTAATGTTAGTTTTGCAAAAATGGGGAGACCTAGATAAATGGAAAACTAGGTGGGCCAAGAAAAAGGAAGAAGCACGAACAAGTAGAACAGCATCAGAATATGTGATGAAGGAATCAGGGAAAACAGACCAAATGTATCCAATGCGAGAAGTTGCGGGAGGAGGATATGTACATGTCCCATGGAGCAGACAGGATATTTTGTCATTTACGAATGATTTTCCAAAGTTGAGAGAAAAACCTATTGAATGGTACAAGCAGGTTGACAGGTTTGTGAAGGTGTCGAAGGTATTGTTGAAGGATTTGGATGGTTTGTTTGACATAGTGGTACCTGCCGATTTATGGACAGATTGCAAAATCACAGTGGATTGGCCAAGTGATGAATACCCTAGAGATCCGAAAACAGGTGCCCCGTCAAATGATGTAATGAAAAAGTATCACCAAGTGATAACTTATCTGAAGGGGAAAATACCACCGAAAGAAACAGATTGGGTAAAAATAGATCGAACTACCCAAGAAGCTAATGAATCAGTGCATTCCTACTATGAGCGTTTATTGCAGGTATTTAAACAGTATAGTGGATTTGAGGACATTGGAGACAAGAACATGAGTCAGTTTGTGTATCGGTTTGTTTACGGTTTGAAACCAGAGATTTGCCAGATGATTAAACAACACATGCTGTGTTGGCAGGGAAAGCCCATAGATGAGATTTTGAAGTATGCAAAATATTGTGGAGACGATATTGAGGATAGACACAAGAAATTGCAGGAAAAAGTAATGTGGGCTCAGGTGAAAATGGCTGAGAAACAGGGAATCAATTTGGAAAATCCAAGTGAAAATCCAGGAAAAGATTCGGGAACGAATGGTGATACTGGGAATGGTGGAAAATTTAGAGGACGAATGAGTAGAGAAGAAGCTAAAAAGAAATTTCCTTGTCATGGATGCGGAAAATTGGGGCATTGGAAGGATGAATGTAAAAAGATTCGGAATAATAATGGCCCAAATCAAAATTTAAATCCACAGACGCAGAATGACTCACAGCAGGGTGTAAATCCTCAGAGTCAGTTGCCACCTGCACCTATTCAGGGTAATGTAAGCAGAGCAAAGCATGGTACAGACATCGGATATCAGGGAGGAAGTGGTAAGAATGATTATATGACATCACAATTTCTTTTGCAGGACAATTACTGTGAATTCAACTCATGACGGTGCCTAGGAGAGGGGAAGAAGGAGTGCATACTTGGCGCATCCTTACAGGTAGATCAGTCAGGTCCATATGTTGAAGGGAATGTGAAAGGTAATAATATTACTTTCCTTTTGGACACTGGTGCTACCCGGTCTACTGTGAGAACAGCAGACATTCCAGACCTTCCTCTCTCTGGTGAAAATATCCAAGTAGTGGGGGTAGCTAATCAACGAATTAGAACACCTCTTACCGAACCCATGGAAGTTAAAATTGGAAATTTCAGAGAAATGCATCAATTTGTAGTGTGTGATTCTAGTCCAGTAAACCTATTAGGTAGGGATTTGTTGTGCAAGATGAATTGTACCATTTTCTGCACACCGGATGGTGTGGCAGTTCAGACACCAGATGAAGATCATGTATATAAAATTATGATTGCAAAACAAGGTACAGAAGTGGATGAAATGTTTTCATTAATAACAAAAGATGAGTTGCCAGAAGAATTAAAAGGTACAGTAAACCCCATAGTATGGGATTTCACCGGAAGGGAAGTAGGACTTATGGCTAAAATAGATCCAGTTAAAATTACTGTAAAAGAAGGTGCAATTTTCCCTAATACCAGACAGTACAAAATGAGTGCAGAAGTAAAAGCAGGAGTCATTGAAGAAATAAATCGAATGGTAGAACAAAATATTTTAAAAGAAGTAATGAGTAGTCCATGTAATTCACCTATAATGGGGTTAAAGAAACCCAGTGGAAAATATAGGATCGTTCAGGACCTGAGGAAAATAAATAAGATTGTAGAACCATGTTGTCCCATAGTACCAAATCCTGCAGTAATTCTATACCAGATTCCATGGAATGCAGGATGGTTCACAGTAATTGATTTGTGTCAAGCATTCTTTTCTATACCATTACATCCAGACAGCCAGTATCTTTTCTCATTTAAATTTGAGAACAAAGTCTATGTGTGGAATCGTGTTCCTCAGGGGTACACAGAAAGTCCTTCCATCTTCAACCAGATACTGAAAAAGTGCCTTGAAAAACTAGTGATGCCAGGAAGCTCAGTCTTAGTCCAATATATCGACGACTTATTGGTGGCATCGACCACCAGAGAGGACTGCGTTGTTGATTCCATAGCATTATTAAATCTTTTGGCAGAAGAAGGGCAGAAGGTCTCACCTGAAAAATTGCAATTCTGTACAACAGCTGTTAAATATCTGGGACACCAAATTGAGAGAGGAAAAAGAAGAGTAACAGCTGAAAGAGTAGTTTTAATAAAGAAAATGCAAATGCCTGTAACCCAAAGACAAGTGCGAATGTTCCTAGGAATAGTAGGTTACTGTCGACAATGGATACCAGGATTTTCCATGTTGGCTAAGCCCTTAATTAACATGACAAAAAAGAAAGCAAAGGACCCTGTTGAGTGGGAGGACGAAAGTGTAGAAGCTTTTGTAAAGTTGAGAAATGCCCTATGTTCAGCACCTGCCTTAGGCATGCCTGATTATAAAAGAGAATTTGCATTGTTCTGTCATGAGAGAGAAAATTGTGCACTTTCTGTCCTAACTCAAAGACATGGACTGGAAAGACGTCCTATAGCATATTTTTCTGCTACATTGGACCCAGTAGCAGCCGCGTTGCCAGGATGCTTAAAAGCAGTAGCGGCTACTTGTTTGAGCATTGAACAAAGTGAGTCAATTGTGATGGGACACCCTGTAAAAGTGTATGTTCCACATGCAGTTGTCATTCTGTTGACAAGAACCCGAACTCAGCATCTTACTCCTAGTCGGCTGACTAAATATGAAAGAATAATAATGGGTGCTGAAAATGTAAACATGGTAAGGTGTACTATAATAAATCCAGCAACCTTACTACCAGACCCACGTCATGAAAGAATAAAAGACGATGAAGACGATGAACATGATTGTATACAAATTACAGAATTATGCACAAAACCACGTCCAGATATAGAGGAACAGCCTCTTAAAAAGCCAGACAGGGAGCTATTTGTTGATGGTTCATGTCAAAGACATGAAGACGGCAAACTAACTGCTGCCTATGCGGTATGTGAATTAACTGGAATAGTTGAAGCATCCTATTTACCAGGAGTCAAATCTGCACAAGTAGCTGAATTGATTGCTTTGATAAAAGCATGCAAATTTGGGAGGAATCAGAGAGTGACCATATTTACAGATAGTCAATATGGTTACGGGGTCGTGCATGATTTTGGCCAACTGTGGATGCAGAGGGATTTCATGACTTCTTCAGGATCCCCCATTAAAAATGGACAATTTGTAAGGGAATTGCTAGAAGCAATACAATCACCAAAAGAATTGGCTGTGGTGAAATGTGCCGCACACCAGTCAGGAGATGACTGGGTGGTAGTCGGCAACAGATATGCGGATCTGGTGGCTCAACATTGTGCCAAAACCAGAACGTCAGTCAATAAGAGGGTGGAAAGAATGGGAATCAGCTGCCAACTTATGCTGTATATGCCACCTGAAACTTGGAATGAGGTGAAGAAATTGCAAGATGAGGTTGAGGAAAGTGAAAAGAATTTGTGGATCAAAGTGGGTTGCTCTCAAAGAGGAGATGATGAAGTGTGGATCAGTCCAGATGGCAGACCAGTCATGCCAGACTGTTTACTCTCACAAATGGCTAGAATGCATCATGGAGACACACACATAGGGAGAGATGCAATGATTAGGCTGTTCAGACAAAATTGGTACAATCCCAAATTCAGAGCTGTTGCAGAGAGTCTTTGCCAGAGATGTCTAACTTGCCAGATGCATAATCCAGGAAGGAAGACAGTAATTGGATTTGGAAAAATTGGAAAGGCAGAGGGTCCATTTATGAGACTTCAGTTTGATTTCATACAGTTACCACCATGTAGAGGGCTGAAATATGTACTAGTCATAGTGTGTCTGTTTTCAAAGTGGGTGGAGGCTTGCCCTACCAGGAGAAATGACAGCATTACAGTTGCAAAACTGTTGCTACGAGAACTCATTCCTAGATTTGGTTTTCCAGTAACTTTGGAATCAGATAGAGGAAAACATTTTAACAGCGAAGTGATTCAAATAATCTGTGAAGCATTTCAAATCAAACAGAAATTGCACTGTGCATATCGCCCAGAGGCTTCTGGAGTGGTTGAACAATTGAATGGCACTATAAAGTCAAGACTGGGAAAAATGTGTGCATCAACATCATTAGAGTGGCCAGATGCATTACCACTCATTTTAATGGGACTCAGAAGTATACCTGACAGAACCATAGGATTGAGCCCCCACGAAATAATGATGGGAAGAGCAATGAGACAAACACATGTTCCCACAAACAAACTGGTGAATATATCTGATGATATGGTTTTGGATTATTGCAAAGGATTGGCTGACCTAGTGCGTTCTGTCTCTCATCAGGTTGGAGAAGACGCAGTTTCCAGGCAGCCTGAACTAGAACATGATCTGAATCCTGGTGATTGGGTGGTAGTGAAGAATCACACCAGAGAAACTTGTCTATCACCCAGGTGGAGCAGACCTTGTCAAGTTATACTGACCACCAATACAGCAGTGAAGTATGCAAGATTTCCTAATTGGATTCACGTAAGCCACACAAAGAGAGTACCAGACCCTGAAGAGGAGAATCTTACAGACAACACCAATCACTGAAGAAGCTGAAGGTTGCCCAGCAGAAGAATCTCAAGTTAGAGGTTCGAGAGAAGCTGACAGAAGAACAACCGAGCACAAGTCAGGATTGGATACCAGTGGTAGAAGTTCCTGAAGTATACCACAGAACAAGAAATCAAACTAAATTGGAAGAAAATGAAGAAGATCAGATAGGTGAAGAAGAAGCAGTTCAGGATCAAGAAGAAAAGATAGTAAGAAGATCCTGAACAAAATAAGATAGGGAAAGAAAATTGGACTCAAAACAGTGAAGACTTAATTGACTTTGACACAGGGACAAACAGGTTTAGAAGAATCCGGTCAGGCTGCAGAAGTTCACAGTGCAATAAGCCCTGATCAGAAGCAAGTTAGATCAAGAAGAATTCACTAAAGAAAAAGGGGTTGATACAAATGAACATAAAGAAATAAAAAGGAACAAGGTCAACATCTTGAAAGTCATTGTGGAGCTACTGACAGAGAAACCAATCAGACCTGAAAAGGAGCAAACAAAAGAGGCAGTAATCGAAGAAAACAAAACAGTGCTGAGCAGTGAAAATAACGAGATCTTTGAAGACGTAAACAGAGGAAACCGTGCCAACAAAGAAAACAAGAAAAGGAGATCATTGGCCGAGTGTCATTAAAAGAGTAAAATACCACATAACAACCAGAAGTGAAGATCCAGAACAAGTACCTGAAGTGACAAGTCAAACTGAACAAGAGAAAAAGTCAGGAAAAAGAAAAAGTAAAAGACTGAGACTTGTGAATAACAAATTCAAGGGTCCTGACTGGACTTATATCATTCTTGAAGATTTTGAAAGCTCAGAGTCAAGTGACAGTGGTGGCGAAGGAACAAGTGCAGAACTAACATACGAAGAAGAAACAAGACCACCCTGACTAAACAAAAGAATCATCTAAAGAAAAGAAGAAAAGATAAGAAGAGCAATCTGTCCTTGTCGAAAAATGCCTGATGATAGAGTTACTGGGAGACCAAAACAGAAATTGTTGTAGAAGATGCTGTGCAATATGCATATGTAGTCTAGTATTGGTGCTTATAGTATGGTTAGTCCTGATTGTAGCAGTTCCTTACCTTATGATAATAGATAAGAAGATTAATAATGAAACTAAAGGGAGGACAGCAAACATGAAGGGCAATAGAGTAGAATTAATGGCAGAAGAATGAGGCAGAAATTCATCATGAAATAGCTGATAACGACACTAGTTTAAATGTTTTCACAAAGTTATTGTTTCAGTATGTAGACACAATCGAAGTTAGTAATTGTTACGTCTGTATGAAGTTACCTGAATCAGTAGCAGAAGGATTAACATACCATCACTTACCACTGACATATGGCATATCATGTAGTGTTTTGTCTAGTTTATTTTGTAGAACAGGGAAACTTCAGTATTATTATTCAAACTTAGATGTGATATTTTCTGAGGTTCCGATTCGCAAGAGTATGAACCCAGTGCTTACTAGTCAAGACGCACAGTTTATGGGAGAATTTTTCTTAACAATGAAATCGATAGATATAACACATGCACATAGACACAATCTAACATGTTCCTTACATGAAGAAGAAAAGATATTTTTGAATTTAGTAGAAGATAGAAGACAAGATTTTCAAAAGAAAGCTTCTGAGCATAAAGCTCATTTACCACCTTGGGCAGAGAAAGAAGGGAGTTACACACCTGGAAAGGCTCAAGCTGCTATGGCTCTGGATTTTGTAAAGACAGGAAAAATTTGTCTTCATAGGTTAAAGACTGATTATAACAATGTTTTCATCGGTACCAGTGAATGTGAACACAATTTTTTAATTATTGGAGGTTGGGGACTCAAAGGAGGAACAGATTCAGTTTTTCCTGGAATCTATTATGTATGTGGGAATAAGGCTTACTTTAGGCTTCCTGCACGGTGGTATGGAAGTTGTTATTTCGGAATAGTATTTCCAAAGATATACCACGTAAAAAGAAACACTGAAAGCAATGAAAACAATAATGAATTAATACGTAGTAAAAGAGCTAGTTTTTCTGAAATAGTAGGTGATATATTTGGTGCATTGATACCTTCAGTGGGAATAATTCTGAACTCAAGGAAGAGATGTAAATTGTCTACAGTGGTTGATCGTTTATCAACTGACACTGCTGGAGGATTTCTAATGATTAATGCGGAAATGATTGCGATTAGATCTATGGTGATGCAAAATCGACTTGCTCTTGATATTATATTGGCAAAAGAGGGCAGAGTCTGTAAATTATTGAAGACGAAACATTGTTGCACTTATATTCCTGATAAGAGTGCAGAAATTGGAACGTATATACAGAATATAACGAAACTTGAGAAGGAACTTAAACCACTGGAAGTTGATAGTGTATGGGAAAGATTGACAAATAGTATCTCGTCAATTGGAACCTGGTTTGCTAATGTAGGAAAAGGACTTATAGGTCAAATATTAGTACCCTTAGCAGGGATAGCAATAATAATATTGGCAATAATGATATGGTGCAAATGCTATAGAAAGAATGGAACATACAAAGTGACAGAAAAAGGAAAGAAGAGAAAACTAGATGAAATAGAACTTGAAGAATGGAGAAGTGAACTATACAAAAAGTTGAAAGGGGAATGTGAAAAACAGAAAATGTAAAAATGAGAATGAAACGTAATTTGCTAGAAGTTGGCATCTGATTGAGGGTAGTGTTTTGATGGCTCAGAAACGCCATCAGAGAGGGGATTGATGGAGCAAGGATTCAAAAATGAAACTTGCTTGTACGCAATCCTTCTCATAGTATTAATTTATTAAAATTGTATTGTTATTACTAACCTTTGCATACACTACACAAAGGGAAGAGACGCTTGCATATGTGTTTTACTAATGAATAACGCTTGTCTGTAATCCAAAATGGCCGCTAAAGCGCGGGAACCTCTTTGCGCATGTCGCAACCTGATCACATGGTGTGACGTCTTTCTTGCTTGGTGGGAAACTTCTGCTTCTGCGCAGTGTGCATTAAAATGGCTACTTGATGTTTTCACATGCTTCAGCTTGCTCTCATGTCATTACTAAATTGTCGTTTCTTAACGCTACTAATGCGGGATAGTATATATAATTAAATGGGAATAGAATAGAAATAGTGGGTATACAGTGAAACATTTTATTTGTGATTTTAATATTTCCTTCTTGCACTTTTAGTAATTCATAAACTTGGGCCTGGGTTGGTGACTTGTAACTCGAGAGACGATGGTTCTGCGCATGTATCCTGTGTGCCTGCCAAGTGAAGTCAACTTGGACGTCTTCCAAGGCCATGACCCATTGGCCGAAGATACTGTACTTGATGTTTCCGGTGGACAAAAATGATTCTTTTCCCCTGTAAATTGTATAACATTTGTCGTGAGACGGGTGGGAAATAAAGCAAATGTATTAAATTGAAGGGGTGGGAACGTAAAGGACAATAGGATTTACAATTTAGGACAAATCAATATGGTGCGACAATCCACCCCCTGTCCCTGCCCAATCAGAAGTAGTGGCCCCACATTTTAGCAACATTAAAGGGAGGTACATGGGCGTAGAAGGGTATAATAGATATAGAATTAGCTAATTAGTTAGCACAGAGAGAACAGAAGATACCGAAGTCAGAGCCGACTCTCGAGAACAGACTGACAGGAAGAGCTCCAGACTGCTGAGCTAATCGATTGCAGACTGAATCCCTGTCCGGAAGAGGTCCTGAGGAGGGGGCGGCGGAGTCCATTAGAAGGAAGGCACGGGAGAATCGAGAGAAGTCGAGTATCAGAGAGGGAGAACGACGCTGGCATCGTTATAGAGAGGTCACCGGTCCTGTCCTGATCCTGGAGGAGGTCTTTGCTCTTCATCCTTCCTGGGTCCTATCTTTTCAACTCCTTGGCTAAGGGGTTTGGTTCTCGCACTTAGGTAAATATAATGCAACCTTTAGTTGCGCTGCTGTCTCTATCTTCTCCTCTTCATTAAACACCGTCATTGATTAGCAATAATCATTTCTATGCTTAATCCTGGGTATTTTCGATCAAGTACCATGTGGCTTTGTATTTTACTCTGCTAAATCTTTGGATAAACATTTAAAAATGTTCCTGACTCAGTGGTTATTTCAGGATTTTCGATTATAATGAATGTCACTCATTTTAAACTTCCCAATTAGCAAAGGATTCATCGGTAAGTCATTACTCTTCAATCAGAAGGTAATTGGTAGCAGGGATTTTTGATAAGAGTAACAACTGATAAACCCAGCGTAAGTATTAGCGTAGTGTGAATGTATGGGCCCAAGTGAGTATATGGTGTATGAATACAGTTTGCTAATATCGCGCTGGATCACTGCTTTTAAAATATCTTGGACTACAATATAGCCTTATAGCCCGCCGTAGCGGGCTATACCGGCTATTAAAGGCCCGCTCCAGCGTTAAAGAGAGAGCGGGACTTTAATAGCCGGTATAGCCCAGCTACGAGGGGCTATAAGGCTATTAGAACATTCTGCCACTAGAGGGCAGAATGTTCTAACAAATTAAGCAAAGGCCTCTCGGAGCCCGAGGGGGTTTAAATCCCCTCGAGCTCCGAGAGGCCTTTGTTCACAGCAGTAGCTGTGAACAAAAGCAACATTGGAATGTTGCTCTGCGGGCCTTTACCGGCCCGTACAAGCATAGAGCACTCCATTGTATTCAATGGAGTGCTCCACATTCAAATGTTCTAATATGTGTTGATCTGCTGGTTCATTGTTCGATTCATCAGAATTTAAGATTATGACCTAACTTATATCCGAAGGGATTAATAGATATATATATGCCCCATCTAATACACACTGGCCAAAGAGGATTTGTAGCAGGGAGAATAGGTTGGGGCAATATCATAAAACTGTCAGTGAACCAAATGTTCCATGAGGATACACAAGGATTGATAACAGTGATTGCACGCGACACACAGAATACTTTCAACTGCTTTAAGTGACCCATCATTCGGGACGCTTTAGGAACTTTGGGGCATCCCTAAAATTCAGCACTGCAAATATCAAATTACACATGACCTGACATCCAGAATCTGAGTGATTGGTGTCTTTTTTCCACTGTGGTAAAAGTGAAGAAAAAGATGATAGTGTACTGATCTTAGTTCCCCTTTTTCTTTGCACTTGCAATTAAAACTCTTTTGTAGCCTGTTTTTAGAAGAGGTGAAGTCGCTGTGGGTTGACAGTCGTATTTCACCTTTTTCATAGGCAATGTCCCACTCTATGTGGCAAACCCAGAGGTGACTCTGTCTCAAATTCTGTTTATACTATAGCACTTTGGCCGAATAACTAAACACCAACAAAAAGGAATGGATGCGTTTAGGCACCCGCAAAGTAATACCCAATGTGATCCTCACCCTAGGTAACACATTCAAGGTCTACCCAGTATACAAGTCCAAGTTTGGGTATCTGAGTATAATGGTGACCTAATACAACACATTCATATATGAGGCCAATTACACTCTCCTACTCCACTCACTTTACACTGACCTAAAGGGGTGGACTATTCTTTCCTGTCAATAAAGGGAAAGATAGATACTATTGAGATGAACATCCTGTCTAAGCTACTGCACATATTACATTCCCTCCCAATGCCAACCTCAATTACTCCACAATATGTGAAATCTCTAGCCAGCTCTGGATATTCTTTCATATGGACCCAATCCTACCTTAGAATTCACAAGATAGCTCCACAGGACAGGAAATTGGATGGAGGCTTGGGGTGTCCAAATTTACTGAGATACTTCTAGGAGTCACTTTCTCTTAGGCGTGGAATTGGCTACAGATATTTTTGAGAGTCTAGTAGAATATGAACCAAAAGATGATGCTCTTTGCTTACAGTAATATTGACGCAAAACCAGAAATGTAACCCTAATGGACATGAAGACGGCAAGCATTTGGAAACTCATTTGAAGGTTCGAACTAGAGAAGGATCAGAGATGCCTAGTCTTCCTACAAAATACAGGTGGCCATGCGCAAGGTTTTAACCTATTGTCGTGTAGTTCCTATAAATCTATATAAGATCTGCACATTTAGACAACATAAACTAAGGGATTGGTGTCCAGACTGATTCCAGACCCCCCCATAGGATATGTTAGTCTGTAGACCAGCTAGCTCACAGTGCCACTATAAGCCCCACAACCTTACGACAATTTCAGCGAACGGACGCAGGACACCGCCCCCCTCCCCCTACGCCGCCGACAAGCCAACCATCATGAACTGGAATCCCGCCACCGTCGAACACATCACCGCTACCATGAAGAAAACCCACTCAGGAGCCCCAACGGACCCCTGCCCACCGCACATATTCCACAGGGCTGCCGCAATCGCACCCGAACTTGGACTGACCATCAACGCCTCCTTCATGTCCGGCATCTTCCCAGATGACTGGAAGCGGGCGGAGGTTAAACCCCTCCTCAAGAAACCCACGGCCGACCCAACTGACCTGAAAAACTACCTGCCCATCTCTCTCCTCCCTTTCGCGGCCAAAGTCACTGAGAGACTCGTGAACGCCCAGCTGACCACCTTCATCAAAGAGTACTCCATCCTAGACGCCTCCCAGTCTGGATTCCGCAGCAACCACAGCACCGAGACCGCCCTCCTCGCCGTCAATGACGACATCCGCATGCTACTCGACCAGGGTCACACCGCGGCCCTCATCCTTCTAGACCTCTCCGCAGCCTTCGACACTGTTTCTCACTGCACTCTCGCAGCCAGACTTCATGACGCGGGGATACAAGGAGCCGCCCTCGACTGGATCCGATCCTTTCTCTCCGGCAGAACCCAGAGGATCAGACTCCCTCCCTTCATCTCCAAACCCACCGATATCGACTGCGGAGTACCCCAAGGATCATCACTCAGCCCCACGCTCTTCAACATTTACATGGCCCCCCTCGCCGCCATCGTGAGACAGCATGGGCTCAGCATTGTATCCTACGCCGACCGCACCCAGCTCATCCTCTCACTCACAAAGAATCCCGAAGACACCATACTCTGCTTCCAGGAAGGAATGAAGAACGTGGCAGCCTGGATGAAAGACAGCTGCTTGAAGCTCAACTCAGAGAAGACCGAGGTCCTCATCCTCGGACCCTGCACCTCCGCCTGGGACAACACCTGGTGGCCCTCCGCCCTCGGGAATCCACCCATTCCTACAGACCACGCACGAAACCTCGGCATCATCCTCGACTCCTCCCTCTCCATGAACCGCCAGATGAACACCGTCGCTTCCACCAGCTTCAATTTCCTGCGCATCCTCCGCAAGATCTTCAAATGGACCCCCCCCCCGACTGCAGAAAGACCGTCACCCACGCGCTCATAACCAGCAGACTGGACTACGGCAACGCCCTATACGCCGGAATCAACAGAGCTCTACTACACAGACTCCAGACCATCCAGAACGCCGCTGCCAGACTCGTCCTCGGGACTCCGCGTCAAGAACACATGACCCAACACCTGCGAGATCTCCACTGGCTCCCCGTCGAGAAGAGGGTCACCTTCAAGCTCCTCACCCACGCCTACAAATCCCTCAACAACATCGGACCCAAATACCTCAACGAGAGAGTATCCTTCCACGTACCCAAGAGGAACCTCCGCTCCGCCGACCTCGCCCTGGCAGAGGTCCCCCGCATCCGCAGAAACAGAACAGGCGGGAGAGCCTTCTCCTACATCGCAGCCGAGACCTGGAACGAGCTCCCCGTGAACATCAGATGCTCCCCAACCCTGCACACCTTCAGGAAGGACCTCAAGATCTGGCTCTTTGACTGATCCGAAGCTGCGACTGATCCGGAGCTGCCCCCCCCCCCCCAAGCGCCTTGAGACCCTCACGGGTGAGTAGTGCGCTTTATAAACTCTTGATTGATTGGTCTGTAGATCAGCTAGCTCACAGTGCCACTATAAGCCCCACAACCTTACCAAGGAGGGAATAGTTTCTGACAACTATCGCACATGACAACCCTGACCCCTCAGCAATCATGGAAGGAGTGCAGTACTTTTCGCTCATGCACTCATGCTCACTTTGTCTAAGCATTTATTAAACCAGCGTCATTCTAGTATAAAATACGTGTGCTGCAACAACCATAAGACAGAAACAGATATATGCGGTTATAAGCACCAACAGAGTAAATAAAAGGTAGAATTCTACCATAGTGCTAAAACAATGAATATATGCAGGCATATAGATACTTCACAGTAATAATGCGTACTCCTACGATGCACACCATAACTAGATGTACCTAAGTGTACCTAGCATGTAAGTAGGTGTATAGCCAAGAATCCCCCTAAGAAAGAGCCAACCCAATCACCTGATGTGAGAGAATGAAGAACCCCTTCATGGTCTCGAGTTGGACACCCCGCGAGCTGGAGTATCTGCATGCAGGGACTTCAGCTTCTCTTGTCAGCATGGAAGTCTTTCTCCTCTGGTTTGCCCAGCGAAGATGTGGTGCTTATATACCCAAAAGGTACCCTCAGGGGTTCTACCTAGATGTGTCATGGTACTGTGGGCATGTCAGACAAGGAGGACGATAGTGGTGATCCTTATACAGAGTTAATATGCAGAAGATGGTAATCCTGCTGTGATATTGAGAATCCTCATGCATAATAAATGAGGCTAGTTTTCTGAGAAAACCACACGACATTTATGCAGCACCTAATTAGGTGAAAGGTCAGCACCAAACCTGTTATGTAGAACAATGGTAGGACGAATGTAGGTAAAAGGTTGTGTAACTATCTTGGCCTATATTGGGGTACATTGGGGTTCATAACACTATGTGTACCACTCCTTCGAACATGGCTTAATGCAGGGTCTGGTGGCCTAGTGGACTAATGTATCCACTGCAGTGGCCTGTGTTCGACCTCATGGTCATAGGTTCAATTCCTGGTGGGTCCACTCAGCCTTTCATCCTTTCTGAGGTCGATAAAATGAGTACCATTGAGTTGGGTAACAATAAACATCTGTTAGTCAGCACCAAGATGTCCCTTTGGGGGTGAACGTGCGCTTTATAGATGCTTATGGTATAGTTTAATGCAGCCTTCAAGACAAACACCAGCTATCTCAATCACACTTTTACAAATACTTTCAGGTGAGGAACTACCTGCAATCCCCAACACATCTAAGAGAAACACATAGCCACCTTAAGTGAACAGCAGGCTTCTGCTGTAGAACTTGTCACTTATCAGTACAACAGACCTTGAAAATCTTTACTGATGACGACTGGGAAAGACTTTTGCAATCAATTTCAATGGCTAGTTATTCCCAGGTTCTTTTGCACACCAAGCCAAGTGAAACACATGAGACTATTTTGATGTCAGGTGTTGGAGGAAGTGAATACATCGTAGCTCTCTAAAATTTTCTGATCATGGCCTAAACTACACAACTTCCAATAGCTAGATGCTACTGAAAAGCCAGTTCTGTAACCCGAAGTGAGAGATATCTGGCTTCTATATTGTTGTTAGCATCTAATAAAAGCAATACAGCCCCTCTCTCAAAGATAGGCAGCTGCAAAAAGAAAGTAGCACAACTGAGGGAGATGTGCCTTGTTTGATAGCTGCTTTCACACCGAGGGCATCAGATAAGGACGTGAGATTACCAATACACCCTATTTCACATGTATGTTTGTGGTTAAAAATGCCCCAGCACTTTCTCTTGGACACTACTTTCCGTCCTGAGATTAGGATTAGAGGCCACAAACCATATAGAACCCATACAATAACAAAGGACTGGACGAGATGAGCCACATCTCACAATATGCCCCAATACAACCTACCAGCAAGGTACAACAAGAAATGTTGTTCTGTTTCCATATTTTCCATGCATGCCTGACATCACACATTGAAAATTGCCTGCTTATATCTCCTCATCCAGTGCACTCGTACTGTGGTGATGTGACCCATAGATCAAAAATAAAAGGGTACATCCATTGGAACGGAGACCCATACCATGACCCCTTCCCTTTCCTTTAATATTTGACCACATTTCTGGTTTTGTGTTTACCGTTTCAGGGATCAAGGACCACAGGTATTGAAGTTGAACTTCCCCCTTAAACATTTGAGGTACCTGGGGTTCATTTGGGAAGGCAAACTTATTCGAAGGCCGTCATGAAAGAAAACAGCACCTCCCCCATGCCACTCGAGTGGACTCTCAAGTCCTAGAGTATGCTGATACCTACCAAGCTTATTACACTCTGGAAAGATATCAGCGAGAGAGTTTGAGTCCCTTTAACGCGGCACTCACCTATGACATGGACCTGTGATAGATAAACACTCATTTTTCTTTTTATTAAAATAATCTGTTTTATTTGCATTTATAAGTCATATCAGTGGTATAACATTGGAAACAATGAAACCAAAACAACCCTCTCCCCGTTGGACGGCTACACGTTCCTTAGCAATCAAATACAACAATAATGTGACTTTTTGGCATAGTAGGTTTCTTCCCATCTATTCTTCACACAATCGATCGCTCCCTTCGTCATCCTGGTACTCCCATGTCGCCTCACCATTTGGCCCGAATATAACATTCAGGTTAAATTATCTTCTAGTCTTCCATGGGCCCCAGATTTTGGTGAATTTGCTTGGACAGGTGCGGTCTTTGTACACCTGTTCTCTGCCTGCTTGCACCAGTCCATGTTGGTTTCCCATCTTTCTATTGTTGGGGTGATTGGGTGGCCCCACTTCTGGACAATATCTCTTCTGGCCACCATTAGAGCTGCATTGTTGAAGAGAAGCTCGTACCTGCCGAGCATTTGCATCCCCTAGATTCCAAGCACAACCAATTGTGCATTGAGCTTCGGCTGGCCCCCCAGCACTTGTGAAAGCCTGCATTGGATTCCCTCCCAGAATGGGCGTATCTTCGGGCATTCACACATCGTGTTTTTCCGTGTGCCCCTCTGTGTGCAGCCTCAGAGGCATTGGTCTGTTTCCGTCCTACCCATTGTGAAGAGTCTTGATCTGGTGTAAAATGCCCTGCAAAGGAGTTTTACCTGTATAACTCTAAAACCTGCCCTAATTGCCACCTCTCCAGGGTAGTTACATGCCTCCCCCATCATTGTCTTCCAACCTTCCCAAATCCCTTTCCCACTTATCTCCTAGCCCCCTCGTGGGGGGTAAAGGGGTTGCTGTTCACCAGCAGCATGTTCTATATCGCTGGATTTGTGTGCCGATGTAGGGGAGTCCCCAGCACTCTACGATCCAGCGGGCTTTCCTCTGGGACTCCCCGTCCAGATCTATACAGGTGCTTAAGAGGTGTCTGACCTGCACGTAGCGCAGGTACTGGCTCCCTGATAGCTCGTATTGTGCCTGGAGTTCAGTGAATGTCATCATGCCCTTGTCTGTCCAGAGATCTACCAATTTTGATACGCCCAGTATGTTCCACTTCCTGTGCCCTTCCAGCTCTTGCGGGGGCCAGAGCCGCTGCCTCCCAGAGCAGGGTCTCCAGCATTCCCACATTCTGCCATCCTGTTTAATTGCCCCTCTCCATGCCCTGATTATCCTTGCTGTGGGGGCCAGCATTTCGGGTAATTTTCCTTTCCTGTAGGTCTGCTATATGTATCCTCAAGGCTCCAGGGTGCATCTGTCAGCTAGTAACGAAGGTTTCACCTGTTCCACGAAGGACCAATCATTGTCACCTATTGAGCCGCCCAATAGCAGTGTCATATATGTGGTAGGGCTATGCACCCCTCAAAGGACTTTCTGGTCCTTATTGCTAGTGCTATCCGTGGTGCACAGACATCCCACAGCAGTAGCCTGGATACGGTCTCAACCGCCACGAAGAAGCAGTTCGGTACCTCAAGGCGGGAGTTCTGGAGGACATATAGAAATTTGGGTAGATCATTTTATAGAGGGCTGCTTGACCCATTAGGGACAGTGACAGCCATCTCCAGTGACTAACATTTGTTTTAAACTCCTCGAGCAATCTGCCCAGATTCTTATTGTGAAAGAGCTTTTGTTCCCTAGTAATGTAGATTCCCGGGTATTTGAATCCCAGGTCCTCCTTCAGTATGGGACATAGCCAGTCTGGCCGAGGCAGCCATCCGGCTAATGGATATATGCACGGCTTAATCCAGTTAATGTGGACTCCTGAGTTACTTCCAAAGATCTTAAAGATCTCTAGTATTCTCTCGGCTTACCTTTTCAGCTCTACCAGATACAGCATCTGTGTACATCGAGATGACATCTTCCCATCCATCATCCCAGCACAGACCAAGGAGCAGGGTATCATGGCAAACCCAAGTGGCCACCGATACCATTACTGTTGCTAAAAGGAGTGGGTGAAAGGGGACAGCCCTGTCCGGTCCCTCTCCCCAATTCAACCTCCCCCCGATATGGTGCCATTCACCTGGACCGCACTATGGGGCATGTGTATAGGAGCCACACCTATGCCCTGAAGGAAGGGTCGAATCCAGCCTTTCCAGCAGTGTTATCATGTATGCACATTCCACTGAGTCAAATGCCTTTGTAGATCTATAGGGCATGATAAGCTTACATTTCATGTATTTCTTTATTCTTTCTTCAAGCGAGTGTGACGTGTTTCACCCCCTTTCTCCTTTGTGTATTGTTCCTTTTCATAAAAAACTCAATAACAATGTTTTAAAAATGAAAATGATGCATCTTTTCCATTATCTGGGAACATGAATGTGTGTTCTCAGTCAAAAGGATGCACATTTTAGATTTGTAAAAGACAGAATCACAAAAGTCTCTTAAGCTTTGGAGTGTGGAAAAACATCAGCAATTACAGATGATCAGTTTTCGCTTCTGCACAGGTTTGAAGGTATTCTCCAAATGCATAACAGCACTGGCTGTGTGTACATGACACAAAGCTAGTTAAATGGATACCATTCACCCAGGAGGACACGTTAATGAAATCTCCATGCCGGGAATAGCCCTGCTTGGATGTCCAGATAACAGTGAATCTGATTCCTTCTTTGCTCCTCTTTTGTGTGAACTTGTCTGAATTTAAATTCAATCTATTCTACAGGATTTTGTTTATTTAAACCACTCTAGGCACCTTAGAAATGTGGACTGTCAGAAAAATAAGACTCTGTATCCCAAATTTCGAGCTCTGACTGTGTACATGGCATTTCAAGCTTTCCTACAAGAGGTTACCCTTGTGCTCTTGTATCACTGAAATGTGCTGTATAAACAAAGAGGAGTTTTGGCTGTTGGGAGTCGGGCTGTTCTCCACTGGGGCATCTGGACCTTTGTTGTCACCCTGACGGAGGTCCCTACTGCCAAATTTACAAACGGACATTTCTATCATTCACAAGAACTGTACACGTGCGGCAAAGTTTTTTTTTTCTTTTCTCAAAAACAAAACCCCAAAGTGGGATTTTGTTTATGAAAATAAGTGCTCCCCTTGCCATTGGAGTCATGCCCCATGGCAAGGGGGGGCATTTTTATGTTTTTACTGCTTTTACTACCAGGGCTTTCCTGGTGGTGATGGGCAGTAAAAATATATATATGTCTGCCCTTCTAAATTAGGATGGTGGACATATAGCCAATTCTCCAACGGCCCCTACTCTGTCCAGTCACCAGGGAAGTTTGAGTACAGCAGAGACGGAGTAGTCTCCGCCGTCGTCAAACTATAGTGCACCTACTTTTAAATTTGGTGGGCGGACCAATATGTTAGCAGGAAGGGTACTCCATCACAGAGTACCCTTTCCTCAAACATAAATCGGGCCCTAAATCCTGATTACTCTACAAATATAGAAAGGTAGCACCTTTCTCTCACCATCTTCAGTCGTTTCTTTTCTCTCTCATATATTATGTGATCCCGACTCACAATCACTTGCATTGATTGTCTTGAAACAGCTGAATGGCATAATTTCCTGGGAGGGCAACACATGTCTGTGGTTACAACAAAGAAAAATCTGACGATTATAGATAAAAACATGTATCTATCTAGGATTCCATACTAATCAATTTTGGTAACCAGGTAAAGCTAATGGGCGCTCAACCCTTGTCATGGGTAAGTACACTATTGAGTTATAATCTAAGTGGTGCTCTAAAAAAGGGGAGAAAGATTGGTTACCAATTCAATCTTGTGTTAACCCTCCACAGAAGATTAATAGTACATTCAAAATCCACCCGAGCACACATAAGTAAAATCAGGAGTCCATGAAGTATCAAGTAAGTCCAGTAGTTTTCAAACTAATGTCCAAATATTTATTCCATCTTTTCAATTCTCAAATGAAAGTAGGTAACTTTTCTAGACACAGCTAGATCTTCAGTTCACAAAGCAGCAGCAGCCAACACGTGTTTCGTTGTGCCATCTAATGCACAAATGACTTCTTCAGGGCTACAAACCCAAAAGGAACAAAATTACTCTATATATACAATACAGTAACATGTATATATCACTCTGTAATGTACCACAGTATCAAAAGAAATTGTGTTATATAAAACTTATAATCCATGGTAGCAAATATTGTGAACACCACCACCATCCAGGGAATGGAAAAAAGCTCCAGTGACAAAGAGTCGAATTTATATATTAAAAACACCCTAAGCGTGATTACCCGAGAGCAGAAAACAGAAAGGAGAATAGAATTACTAATCACCTGATATAACCGATTCTTAATTGCTTGTACGCGATACATCAATCCAATTGCTAGGCTCCCTTAAAGTCAGAAATCTATAGAAACAAAGGACACAACATAAAATCATCTCCATTCTGGACTGGCTATACCTAGGCCAATCCAAGTTTTTAAGGAAACCATATTCACCTCGCTAATATCTTCAGATTCCTGTATCCAATATTCAACTGGTAATATGACCCAAAAAGGCTTGTCCAAATACTATAGTAAAATACGAAAAACACAAATTCAAATATACACATATGTTTAATAATAATCGATAATTGTAATCACACAAGTTCATGACATCCCATTCCATATAGATTAAGGGCTCTCACCTAAATTGCACACGAATAAGTCCTAAAGGTGATAATTCAACAAGCAACTTCTCCAGCACTCATTAGGGACACGAGTGTGGGAGACACAAAAGAATCACAAGTCCTTAACCTGAAAAATAATATATGGCCAAAAATCAACCAAAAGGGACTACATCCTCTGTATATGACAATCCAATAAGTCTGAACCGCACTGTATCATCATCATACCTATAAGGAGAGCCATTTCCCAAATCTGAGAATCTCTCCACGTTGTATAATATCTATATGAAGTAATGTGATGAAAAATACAAGTATTAAGAAGAAACTAATATTGTCAAATTTTATCGTTTTTAAAAGAACATAAGTTTGAGAACAGGTAAGTCATAATCCACCCCTGTCAAGCACACTCCATAACCTTCATACGAGTATATAAATATCTCACCTATATTAAAACGATAACGATGTAATGATACTGTTCTACAGTGCTTAGTCCAACACGAGTAATTCACGCAAACAGGAATCACGAGTTCGTGACCTGCAAACATATAGAGGTAAACAAAAACAAAAAAGAGAAATCGAACCACGTTTCAATAAACTCGTATTAAGAATAATAACCGTCTGATAGAGTCAAAACGAGGTTCCTAAATTACATACCTCCACGGAGTACCGCGTCCCGGTAGTCCCATTCACCCGACAGCGTTCAGCATAAGCGCCATTTTGGTATAGGCTTATATACTTTCCAGCTACAGTCGCCATTATTAAGTGGTAAAATTGGACCCAATATTCGAAGTTTATACTTCCTATAGCTCTTATATTCTACTGAAGAAAGAGTTAAGGCCACATCTTAGCAAACTAATGTCTAAGCGGCACCAGTCCAGTTACGGCTAACCCAAATTACTGAAATATATACTCGGACGGCGTTTCGCATCTTATTAATCCTATTCACTCAACGTTGTTCCGCACAAGCGCCATTATTGAATAGTCAATTATGCAGTTTAGCTATAGGCGCCATCTCAAAGTGGTACACGTATAGTAAAATAAGGAAACCCGTCGACCACTGAAGTCCAACGCTACAACGGGCGCCATCTTAAAAAGTACTGATTGTATTTGGAATTATAAGTACTTCTCTACTATATCGGACTGCTAATAAAGAGTTATGTCACTCAACTAATAAAGTCAAGAAATATAGGTGTTGTAAGGTAAGGAAATCCGTCGACCACTAAAGTCCAACGCTACATCGGGCGCCATCTTAGAAGTACTCATTCTTGACTATTTTTCTAGTCCTATCCAAACACTCCACTTATCCGTAAAGGACTAATGCCTCTTATCTCCTGAAATAACGTGTGGTTAATTATTTATCACACCAGTTGGAATCCCAACAAATACACTCCAAATATCCGTGTACAATATTATACCTCATTTACCACGCTATAACCTAATAAGGTTTAGAAATCAAAGAAGTTATTCACCACTTTGTTTTAGAGTCCAAATCAATAAGTTAGTGAACAGTATTATGAAAGAAGGAGTGGATAAAGAAAGAATATGTAAGGAAACCTAATAAGGTATAGAAATCAAAGAAGTTATTCACCACTTTGTTGAAGAGTCCAAATCAGTAAGTTAGTGAACAGTATTATGAAAGAGGGAGTAAGAATATGTAAGGAGACAGTAAAAGAATGAATGCAATAACAACCAACTACCATATGCTTAAATATTAGAGCAGCAGGAGAATTCATAAAATAGCTAGGCAATCATTATGATTATAATTCTCTCAATTTTAAGGTGAGAAACTCCTCAAAGTCAATATAATAAATATTATTCATTTTCATAACATTCAAAGCTGACGGTACATCATATATCCATAAAGTTTAAAAAGGTAAACGGATCAAATTTTGCGTATATGATCTCATATTTAGTATACAAAATCCCCAATAAACAAAATAGTACAACAACCATCACTAATAGTTTTTCCACTGTATCTCAGCATAGACAACCATGATTGACAATATCAAATTTCATCTATATAGGTTAGCAGTTCATTGACCCAGAAAATATTGTAGTTCATTGTCAATATTCATACCCAGTTCTACTGCCCTCAATTTCATTATCCAGAATGCTTCTTTGCATCTGAGCAGTAGTTCTCTATTGCCACCACGAATATCCATTTTCACATGTTCGATTCCATGAAAACTGAATTTATGGTTTTCTTTATCATGATGGTTTTGGACAGCATGTGCTGCAATGGGATATCGGGTGTCCCCATTCTTCAGTGCTCTAAAGTGTTCCACCATCCTCTCTCGAAGTCGCCTAATTGTGCTTCCGATGTATATCTTATTACAAGTACAAATTATAACATAAATGACAAAAGTGGTATCACAGTTAATGAACGTATTGATTTTATAAGTACCGGTATTGTTATAACTGAAATGGGTTTTCTTATTAATAGCCCACCGGCATGAACTACAACGCCCACATTTATGAAATCCTTTAACTTGATTGCTCAGCCAATTCACATTCTGCGGTGGTCTAGGGTAGCTAGGACTAATTATGTTTGCTATTGTTAGTCCCTTCCTAAACGTCAAAATAGGTTTTTCTGTCAAAAATGGCATAATCGCTTTATCAGATCTTAACATATGCCAATATTTGTTGAGTATCCTGTATAGTTTGTTACTCTCTTGGCTATAGTTAGTTACCAGTCTGATCTTGTCACTGCCATAAACTTGCTTTTTCTTCTTAACCAGTTTCAAGGTCTCTTTTCTCTGTAGTTTATGAGCTTTTGCCGCCGCAATGTCCACTACTCTTGGGTCATAACCCCTAGCCGTAAATCTAGATTTTATATCTTCAACATTTTCCTCAAATTCTGCCTGTTCAGAACAATTCTTACGTGCTCTTATCATCTCTCCATATGGTATAGCATTTATTTGGCAACGAGGATGACAACTCTCCGCATGTAGTAATGCATTACAGCTTGTACTTTTACGATACATCTTACTACATAACTTGTTATCGGCTATAGGAAATATAAACTTCGAATATTGGGTCCAATTTTACCACTTAATAATGGCGACTGTACCTGGAAAGTATATAAGCCTATACCAAAATGGCGCTTACGCTGAACGCCGTCGGGTGAATGGGACTACCGGGACGCGGTACTCCGTGGAGGTATGTAATTTAGGAACCTCGGTTTGACTCTATCAGACGGTTATTATTCTTAATACGAATTTATTGAAACGTGGTTCGATTTCTCTTTTTTTGTTTTTTTGTTTACCTCTATATGTTTGCAGGTCACGAACTCGTGATTCCTGTTTGCGTGAATTACTTGTGTTGGACTAAGCACTGTAGAACAGTATCATTACATCGTTATCGTTTTAATATAGGTGAGATATTTATATACTCGTATGAAGGTTATGGAGAGTGCTTGACAGGGGTGGATTATGACTTAGCTGTTCTCAAACTTATGTTCTTTTAAAAACGATAAAATTTGACAATATCAGTTTCTTCTTAATACTTGTATTTTTCATCACATTACTTCATATAGATATTATACAACGTGGAGAGATTCTCAGATTTAGGAAATGGCTCTCCTTACAGGTATGATGATGATACAGTGCGGTTCAGACTTATTGGATTGTCATATACAGAGGATGTAGTCCCTTTTGGTTGATTTTTGGCCATATATTATTTTTCAGGTTAAGGACTTGTGATTCTTTTGTGTCTCCCACACTCGTGTCCCTAATGAGTGCTGGAGAAGTTGCTTTTTGAATTATCACCTTTAGGACTTATTTGTGTGCAATTTAGGTGAGAGCCCTTAATCTATATGGAATGGGATGTCATGAACTTGTGTGATTACAATTATCTATTATTATTAAACATATGTGTATATTTGAATTTGTGTTTTTCGTATTTTACTATAGTACTTGGACAAGCCTTTTTGGGTCATATTACCAGTTGGATATTGGATACACGAATCTGAAGATATTAGCGAGGTGAATATGGTTTCCTTAAAAACTTGGATTGGCCTAGGCATAGCCAGTCCAGAATGGAGATGATTTTATGTTGTGTCCTTTGTTTCTATAGATTTCTGACTTTAAGGGAGCCTAGCAATTGGATTGACGTATCGCGTACAAGCAATTAAGAATCGGTTATATCAGGTGATTAGTAATTCTATTTTCCTTTCTGTTTTCTGCTCTCGGGTAATCACGCTTAGGGTGTTTTTAATATATAAATTCGACTCTTTGTCACTGGAGCTTTTTTCCATTCCCTGGATGGTGGTGGTGGTCACAATATTTGGAACCATGGATTATAAGTTTTATATAACACACTTTCTTTTGATACTGTGGTACATTACAGAGTGATATATACATGTTACTGTATTGTATATATAGAGTAATTTTGTTCCTTTTGGGTTTGCAGCCCTGAAGAACTCATTTGTGCATTAGATGGCACGACGAAACACGTGTTGGCTGCTGTTGCTTTGTGAACTGAAGATCTAGCTGTGTCTAGAAAAGTTACCTACTTTCATCTGAGAATTGAAAAGACGGAATAAATATTTGGACATTAGTTTGAAAACTACTGGACTTACTTGATACTTCATGGACTCCTGATTTTACTTAAGTGTGCTCGGGGTGGATTTTGAATACCTAGGATTCCACTTTGTAAATAAAATCTGTATCCAACTAAACAAATGGCGAATGAGTTTGATGTTGACTTAAAATACTGCAAAACAGAGTGTTACATACCCTATAAATCTTTACTGTTCATCAGAGATTACTGTGTGGGTTGGTCACTCCCAGAAGAACAGCAAGCACCTCTTGTATTTACTAGTACTAAGCATCAGTTGAGTTAACATTTCCAGCCTGAGTATCAACTATAGAACTAACATACTGTGTATTTCGAATTATATTTAATTTCGACCTTATCTATGGGATGAAGGTAGATCTTAATCATAAAATGAGAATGAAACTAGTTTTCAAAATCTTACAGGTTGCTGCTTATATGTAGAATTATTTAACACTGTAGCTTTCTCCAGACTGTTTGAGTGTTGCCAGACTAATATACTTAGTCATTATTTTGAAATAGAACACATGAGAAAAAAGGCATACTTAGTTCTGAGGGTATATTCACCATTGGCCTGAGTAATTGTTTCTAATTGTTTTGTATATTTAAATTATTACCGACATTTGCTTTGTTTTTGCTACCATTCCCCTTTTCCTCTTAATCTATTGGCACTGCATAGTTTAATTGCAGGAACAGAGTGAGATGTTTCAATCTTGGATACATTTGTCACCTGTGGAAGCAGCCAACCTTCAAAAATTAAACCTTTATGTTGGATTAAAAGTAGCACCTCACATTAAAATGAAATTCACCTTGTCCAGCTCAGGGGGAGCAGAGACAACATCTATGACTTTCCAAAAAGCATACCCAGTCATGAAAATCTAGGGGCAATTAGGTAACTAATTTGCATACTTTCTGCAACCACGGCTGTAGGGATGCCAGTTTCAATGACAGTACTCAGCTTAGCCAAGCAACCAATGCTTCTACCACCTCCCAGTGCATCTGTCTTTGTAAACTGTTCCCAGAGGTAGCTGTAGGTCAGAATACAGAAAAGTTAACTCGCTCATAGTAGCCAAACAACTCTTTATCTGAATGTCCCTTGTTATCACCAGTGCCCACCATTTTCTCTCCACAGTCTGGTTGTCCGAGTCTGGTTGTCCGAGGACTGCCAGACTTGCGGGGGGCGCGGCGATGGCGGTTTCCCCCGACTATTATGAGTTGGGCGGTGGGACTGCCACAGCCCAGTCACAGCCACCAGGGAATCGCCGTTCCCTGGCTGTGTTGCGACAGTGTAGGGCTTCAATATGCTTGACAAGACCACCGCGGTCCCGCCAAGCATATTAGCAGTTTCCTCTCCGCCAGGCCTTTCATGGCAGTTCCTCCTCCTTGAAAACCCTGGCAGAAAGAAAACAAAGGGGGCCCCACAGGGCCCCCTGTGCCTCTGTGCCATGTGGATGCACACAGGGGGGCACAACATGTGCCCCCCCCCTGTGTGCATGCACACCAGTTCCTGCATGGCATGGACTTTTCAGTCCATGCCGTACAGGAAATGTTTTTGGCGTTCCCATTGCGGTGCCCTTTTTTAGAGGCACCACCGTGGGAACATGGTAATGCCAAAAAAAGCCCGACAGACAGGAGGAAACTCCTAACTTGGCGGGCAGCCACATCACGGGTTTGGCGGTGCAGTGGCGGGTTGGACCAGGCGCCGCACCGCCAAAGTCGTAATCGGGCCTTTAGGGTCAAGCCGTTGGTCCAGACACTGCTTTCTCTTGAATTTAGTCCGTAATAATGTGCAGCATTGTTTAAGTGGCAGTATTGAAGCATAAATATATACATGACCATGTTGTGGTGCAGATATTGGTGGTTACCTGCAGAGAAGAAAGTCATGCTTTCCAGTGTGTATTTGGCACCAAATATTTCCCAATTTATTGGTGATCAAATGCTGTATAAAGAGAAGGTTTGTTATTAAGTATGTACATTGCTCTTTTTGACAAATTGAAGAAATATGTCTGCTTTTCTGTGTGAGAAGAACATGATGTAGAATGTTTTAGTATTAGACAAGCAATTATATGAGTTTTTCAAAGAACAAAATAATTGATAATACATTTGGCATTCAGGGAATTTCTTCAGGGTTTTCAAAAAAGTATTCTAGACCAATCTCATGGTATTTACTCCTTAAATATTGAAACCATGGAATCTTTAAAACATTGTCTAATTTTAGGCAGTCTTTAATAACATCACATGAAAACATTAAATCCTCAGAGGTCCATATCTTGGCCCATAGGAGCAAAGGGGCACTGCCTATACGGTCTTCTATAAATTCTAGGCCAAGTTCCGTGTGGCAGAATAGGGTAGGAGCGCTTTTCGGGAGCATCAGTAACCTTTTCATACATTTATTTTTCGATTACTACAAGCTGTTGGCTTTTAGTGTAGCCCCAAACCCCAGCTCCATACGTGGCAATAGAGAGACATTTGGCTCTGTAAAGGGTAATTAGTTCCTTCACAGGCTCATGCCCCAATTTACAAGTAAAACAGAATAGTGCATCCATCGCCCCACTTGTCTGCTGTGCTCTTAAGTTTAAAAGTGGTTCCCATCTCAACTGGCTATTAAAAAGATTGCCCAAGTATGAGAAATTACTGAACTTTTCTATCTTCTTTTCCTGCACAATAAAAGTTTTGGTTTTAGTGGTTTTAGGTCCGCATACCATTGTATATGATTTTATCATATGAACTTACAGGAACTGTTTTTGGCGTTCCCATTGCGGTGCCCTTTTTTAGAGGCACCACCGTGGGAACGCCAAAAAAAGCCGACAGACAGGAGGAAACTCCTAACTTGGTGGGCGGCCACACCATGGGTTTGGCGGTGCAATGGCGGGTTGGACCCGGCGCCGCACCGCCAAAGTCGTAATCGGGCCCTTATGGTCAAGCTTTTGGTCCAGACACCGCTTTCTCTTGAATCTAGTCCGTAATAATGTGCAGCATTTTTTAAGTGGCAGTATTGAAGCAGAAATATGTATATGACCATGTTGTGGTGCAGATATTGGTGGTTACCTGCAGAGAATAAAGTCATGCTTTCCAGTGTGTATTTGGCACCAAATATTTCCCAATTTATTGTTGATCAAATGCTGTATAAAGAGAAGGTTTGTTATTAAGTATGTACGTTGCTCTTTTTGACAAATTGAAAAAATATATGTCTGCTTTTCTGTGTGAAAAGAACATGATGTAGAATGTTTTAGTATTTGACCAGCAATTATATGAGTTTTTCAAAGAACAAAATAATTACATGCTAGCTCCTTACAACAGGAAACGCCTGATGATAATCAGGGTTAAAATGGGGGTACAAACGTGGTCATTGTCATATAAAAGGCTGCATTCGCTGTTAAATTAGACTTTCTTTTGGACAAAATGAATGTAAATATATTTATGCTGGAGGATTTCATTTTCTTAACTAATACAGCGTTAGCCTTCTTTTTATGCGGTCACCTATAAATAACTATAGAATTAGATTAATTTAAGACCTTATTAAGTTGATTGTCCCTTTTGTTCACTGCTATGACAGAATATTATGTGCATTCTTAACATAATCAAAGGTGTATGATTCAGAATTCAATCTGCTTACTAAGAGCTGCTCGTCGCTCACTAAAGTGCTCTATGTTCTTAATCAAATGCTCTGAGATTCATCATTGCCTCTGGTGCAAAATGTGTTGAGATAGCATCATTAACTGCTATAAAATGTATTTGAAATAATATTCCCATGTAGGTGAATTTGTGGACTGTTGCCTTGTTGTGTCCCTGCACGCAAATGGATATACGTTTAGGCACGGCGGGTAGCTTTTGGCTCAGTGGAGCCCAGATTATGTGAACAGCAGGAGATATATCTTTGATGCATGTGTGGGAACGCTCGCGTTTGTGTTTTTGATGTCCTGAGATACACCCCTGTACATCCTTTGGATGGACTTTGTAAAAAGGAAACCTTGAAGTTTGAGGTGCAGTAAGATGTGAACTTTCAAGGTTATGTTTTTTTGCAGTGTTATGTAGTGCAAACTCGACCAAAAGCTAGTGGAGCCCTTTAAATGAGCATCAGATACATTACACATGGTTACATTAATTTATTTTATGTTTTTTAGGCACGGTAGATCAAGTGATTTGCCCAGAATCACAGGATGTTGAGCCGACGCCGAAACTCAAAACTGGTTCCCCAGTTCCACAGATGGCAACACTGGCCATTATGCCATATCCTGAAAATATTGAATAATGTTTTCAGAAATAACCAGATTGATGAGTCAATAGGTGCCATAAAAACGATTATTTGCTGCTGAACTCATTCATGCATTTAAAAATATGTACACCGCCGTAGTCTGGGCCAGCTGCAAAAATTGCAGACATCATCCCTCGTGCAAGCACAAGGGATAAAGTCCAGCAGATAACAATACTGCAAAATGAATTCTTTGAAACACATTTAAAGTATTCATAAAATAAGTGTTGTGCTCTGGCCACACACCAGCATTTCACCGATCCCCCTGCTCTTTGTCATTATCACATATAATTTCACATTGCATGCATAAACATTCTCTTGGTCTCATTATAGAGGGGGAAGTGGCAAATCACTTTTACAAAACATATCGTTAAGGCTTTCACTCTGATATATTTAGCTAGGTGTGACCTATTGAGGTGTAGCAGTGAAAACGTTAGGAGAGAAATGAAAACGTGAACTATGAATGTGATTAGGTTTTTTGCTAGAAAACATTAGTATCATTTGCATTGTTAAATGGGCAATGTATAGATATATATGTGTGTATATATATATATACATATGTATACATATATGTTTGTGCGTATATATATATATATATATTTGTGTGTGTGTGTGATGTTGTTTAAAGACCCTGGATTGCTGGATTGAATGAATGAAGGAGTAGTTTGCCTGTAATATTATATTATTGGACTATATTGGCAACCATATTTTAAGTAAAATCTACTGATTTGAAGGTACCATAGCACTACACACTTAGGGCCCGATTACGATATCGGGCGGATCTCAACCATCCACTCGACATCTGCCATTGCGGTCCGCCCGCCGCATTACGATGCGGCGGGTGGAGGCATCGGGCGAAGGGACTGTCCATCGTGCTTCCGACGGGCTCGAGGAGCCTGTTGGAGCGTCAGAAACCCACATAATCCCATAATAACGGCAGAGCAAGCCTCTGCTCCGCCATCGGGATTATGATGTCACTTTCCGACAGCCTTTCTATGTTGGCCTTTCCGACATGGGAAGGCTGTTGGAAAGTGACTTTGGGGGCCCCCAACAGGGCCCCCGTCCCTCCGCTATAAACATACCTGCACGGTATGGCAGGCACTGTGAGGTGCCTGCCACACGGTGCAGGGATGTTTAAAAACATCCATTTTACAATGGCAGCTTGTGCTGCGGGCCATTTCCGCCCGCCGCACAAGCTGGCATTGTAAAATTAATGTTTCCGACCGCCCATAGGACAGTCGCATCCAAACTGTGCGGTCGGATCCGCCGACCTATGGACGGGCAGTTCCAGTCCGCTACGGTGTCGACATCCTAATCAGCCCCTTAGTTGTAAATTCCATACCGACAAGCCTCAAATCCCCTCATTCAATCATCACAAAGGGCTCCTCATCAACTTTCTTTTTTTTTAAATCATTTCTATCTCTTCCCTCTGAAAATCGGAACTTACTATGTCCTCTTTCTGTCATGTAGCAAACTGTATTACTAATGTCAAGGTGAAATTGTATCACATCTGCATGACTTAAATAGGAAGAATAGGTCTCGTAATAAAGAATACAGGTAACTAACGAGGGCATTGCCACGTCATCCCTCTTTCCCTCCCCAGTCCTTACCAAATCAGTATTAGACCATTGATCCAAACAGAGAAACTGAAAATACTGCAATAAATATGAGTAATTGTTATTGAATTGTGAATGAAGTTTAATGAAAAGCTAATAACTAGGTGTCTCGATCGTTATTGTTCAAAGAAGACAGTCTTGGTGAGTGTGAATAAGTAAAGGGGTATCAGGCCACTTTCTGCTAATTGTTTATTCTAAAAGATTCAACTGTGTCTAAATAATGGTATAAAGCTAGACAGTGTTTAAAGGGGCAGAAAGGGTCTTCGTGCCAGGTTACAACAGGACAGGCTGTGCAGAATTGCATCACCTACTTTAACTGAAGGCTAATGAGAAGGCGTACAGCCTTCACTGGCTGAGTTTATCAACCCAGCTGCAAGCACAAGATGAGATTAGATTAGCATGCTCTGCTGTTATATGGAACATAAAGACGTATTGCGGGTGTGAACCATCTGAAACTCAAATTAGGCCTCATTTCCACCTATTGGTGCCAAGATTAACTTTGTAAGTAAGGGAATGACGGTGGGATTGCTATAAAACACACTGCAATGCCATAGCCTATTTTTTGCTGGTCATGTCCTTAGTAAACTTTGCAGTTACTATTCTGTTTGTCTTTATTATAGCAACAATTCATATTGTGTGCACTAAGATAGGATTCTTATTTTTATAAATAAATCTTTAAATGTATCAATAGTTTCCTATTGTTCTTGAGTGTGCTCTTTCTTAATGAAAGAGCGTTTGTAGTTCCACTAACTATCCCTGTGATTTCTCACAGGATTGACAACCTGAAACAGATTTCACTTAAATATTGCCAAGAGAGTTGTAGGTGTTGTGGCTGTAGCGTCTCAGCCAACTAGGTGTCCGAGCTCGGCAGTAACGTTTGTGGTTCTGAGGTTCTCCAGCATCATAAAATGCTTCTAGAAGCCCACAGCTGAGGGCTGTGAGTCTCACTCACCTGGGCCTGCCTTCACCTGTGCTCTGGGTCTCCTGTTTGGTTCTCCCCACCCTTCCAGCTACAAAACTATGGATACTAAAAAGCATTAGCGTTGAGGGAAAGCAAAGGTTATCTTGTCTCGCTCGCTAGACCAATTCTCTGTATTTTGGTACCTGTAGTCCCACGTGGGGTTCCTTCCTGTTTCCACTCGCTGATTGAGTGACATTCTGTCTTTAAGACTGGCCTGCATGGGTCCAGCAATTCAGTATACTGACACTTAGTTGCACCCCATTCTCAGTTCACCTTTCAGGGAGGTCTTTATTTTGCCTCGCTTGTTGGACCAAATCTCAGGTTTTTGGTACCAGTAGTCCCTTGTGGGATTCCTTTTGATTCCCACCCGCTGCTTTACATCCCACTTACTGGCCATATTTACTTCCCTTGCGAGCCATTGACGTTAGAGCTGCCCGGTCAACTGCTGATTTAGAGGCTACATCTAAGAGGTTTTTACCAATCTGATAGATCAATGATTGATTCTATTATTTTAGTAGCAGGGCCATAATTTGGGGTTAGACCCTACCTTATCACAACCAATGATTGTTCCTTCACCTTGATGTGTCTCAAATCCCAACCTGTCCTGATGATGACCTCACCTAATCACTGAGAGGTTGAAACACCTGTTGGCAGTACCTCAAATTGACTTTTGTACTACAAAAAACTACTTGAGGCTTTGCGATCTACACAGAATGTGATACATAACCCTCTTTCCTTTTTATCTTTTTAGCCATTTGATTCTATCTACACGTTTTGTCATTATTTGTACTGTTGATTGATTATGAGCAGAGGGAGCACTAAGAACTGTGCATCTTTTGAGATTGTTTTACAACATAGTCAAGTCAGGTCAAGAATAACTTTATTTCGGCTCAGAGAACCATAAAAAGATTTACAGATTAAAAAGATTAAAATACAATACATACAAGATTCACAATAAAAAGTTAAAGTCTCTATGCAAATTTGACTTATAATGCTTTCTGATTGTTATAGAGCCTCTTATGTAATTAGCGACTTCAATACAGATTTCAGCCGTAGCCAAAGACTATAAAAAAATAAAACCATCAATATACAAGCAGGGTGAGTATTCCTTAGTAATGGCAGCAGAAATCAAGTTCTTTCCGATTTATACAATGTGTATAATATTATAAAGTGCATAGTGCTTTGAACGGAGGCATTATCACATGGGCAGGGCATAAGCTTGTTTGACCACCCTCCTTGGTGAGGAAATGCCAGCAAAACGTGCACAGTGCATAAACGGAACCTGGTTAGATAAAATCGAAACAGAGTCTTAATAGAAAAAGATACATAAAATTGTGCAAGGGCAGGAGGCAATCGGGGGTCTCCCATATCGTCATGTTGGTAACTAATAAGCCTATTCGCCATGGAGCAGTACGCCTCCTTGATAATACCTTTGGCATTCAGGGGAATTCCTTCAGGGTTTTCAAAAAAGTATTCCAGACCAATCTCATGGTATTTCCTCCTTAAAAATTGAAACCATGGAATCTTTAAACCATTGTCTAATTTTAGACAGTCTTTAATAACATCACATGAAAACGTTAAATCCTCAGAGGTCCATAACTTGGCCCATAGGAGCATAGGGGCACAACCTATACGGTCTTCTATAAATTCTAGGCCAAGTTCCGTGTGGCAGAATAGGGTAGGAGCGCTTTTCAGGAGCATCAGTAACCTTTTCATAAATTTATTTTTCGATTACTACAAGCTGTTGGCTTTTAGTGTAGCCCCAAACCCCAGCTCCATACGTGGCAATAGAGAGACATTTGGCTCTATAAAGGGTAATTAGTTCCTTCACAGGTTTAAGCCCCAATTTACAAGCAAAACAGAATAGTGCATCTATCGCCCCACTTGTCTGCTGTGCTCTTAAGGTTAAAAGTGGTTCCCATCTCAACTGGCTATTAAAAAGATTGCCCAAGTATGAGAAATTACTGACCTTTTCTATCTTCTTTTCCTGCACAATAACAGTTTTGGTTTTAGTGATTTTAGGTCCGCATACCATTGTATATGATTTTATCAAATTAACTTAAAAATCAAGCGAGGTCATAAAATCGGTAAAAGCATCAAGAGATTTCTGCAAACTCATAGCTGTCCTTGCTAATAAAACCGTGTCATCTGCATAAGATAAAAGCGGGACAGGTTTGTTGCCAATTTTGGGAAAATCAAGTTCCTTACTTAATAAGAAAGCCTCCAACCCATTTGCATAAATTAAACATAGGAAGGGGGCTAGGATGCATCCTTGCCTGACTCCCTCCGTAGAAATAATTGGGTGTGTTTTCCCCCTTTACTGCCATATCTTATTTTGACTGAGGTACCGTAGTGAAGCCTGCGGAGTAGGGTGGCTAACGCTTTTTCCACACCCATAGCCCATAATGTATCTCGGTTGACAGTATCAGAAGCACTGGATAGGTCAATGAAGGCCAGATGGATAAAGCTCTTCATGGATCTTACTTGCTTATTAATAATTAGAGATAAATTGAGACATTGTTCAGTTGTACCCCACCCTCTCCTAAAGCCATATTGAGTATTGGACATAATGCCATTTTCTAATACCCAATCTTCCAAGTGTGCAAGGAGGACCCTGCCCAAAACCTTAGCCGTGGCATCTATCAATGAAATGGGCCTATAGCATGCCGGGTCACTTCTTGCTCCTTTTTTAAAGACTGGGACCACAGTTGCGTCCTTCCATGATGAGGGCAATGGGCCAATAATGGCTGCTTTGAAGATATTCGTAAGCAAAGGTGCCCAGAGTTTAAGATTATTTTTAAAGAGATCAAGGGGCATCGCATCGGGGCCAGGGGCTTTCAGACAAATGCCCTGTAATATAGCAACCTCCACCTCGTCCAATGTAATGGATAGACTTAGTTTGGTGGCTAAAGTTAGGTCAATGGCTGTTTCCCATGTTTCATCCTCTGGCCCCTTATGTAAGGGATTAAAAATGCCTGCAAAATGGGCTTCCCATGTTTCTCCTAGAAACAGTGAGTCCATCTGCCTCACCTCTTCGGTAAACAATGGGCGATTAATGATTTCCCAGACTTTTTTAGAATCTTGAAGTGAGCCAGCTTGTTCCAGGTCCTCCCACGCCATCTTCCTTAATTCCTTATTCCTATCTTCAATCACCCTTTTATATTTACTCCTTGTGGCTTTGATTAGCTCCCTATCACAGGGGTATTACGTAGTGCACTTTTTAATTCCTTGTGGGCTTTGGAGCATTCTGTATTGAACCATCGCACCTCAAGCGGTTGCTTTTGGGTGACCTTCCTGGTCAGCCTCTGTGCTACATCACGGCAAAATAGCTCGAACGCCCGAACCACTTCTGCCTGGGAAGAATCAAACTGTAAACATCTATGTATTAGGTTATAATTACTTATAATAGTATCTTTGTCAAATGTTACCGGGTTTACATGTCCCCAGTTCAGCCTACATCCTTTGTTAGGGTTAAAATGGATTGGGCGATTATCACCACATCCTCTATTTGGTTGCGGATCAAAAGAAGCAAGTAGAGGGTAGTGATCACTCGCACAATTTGGCTCAACCTTAAAATCCTGCACCAAAGTGGTGAAGTGCTTTGACATTAACATAAAATCAATCGAGCTGGCCCTGCCACCACCAATAAAAGTTGGGTGATCCAAAGAAGGCTTGCAACCATAGTTATTTAAAAAACTTAGATCATTGACCATAAGAATAGAATTTAGTGCATCACCCTGGGGAGAGTGAGTAAAGTGAGTCAGGGGCTGCCCCTCAATGTCTTCCAACCCACACACACACTGAGAACTAAACTTACAAATTGTACAATTAAAATCCGGAACCCATAAAAGACATAATGGTTGCCATTTCATGGTTGATTTCGTAATTTTCACTTGCAGGGACTCTATTACTTGATAATTCCCTTTGTCAAAAATGTTATGGTACCAATTTACCAATAATATTTGAACCTTGGCCAGACCAGAGATGGTTATTAGTTGGAACCAAGGATACACTTATACATTTGACTACTATAGGTCCATTTTTAACCTCAATAAGCACCAAAATACCACCCTTAGCTCTCCCTGATGAGGATTGAGTGGCGGAACACAAAAAGACCGGTAGCCATCAATAAAAATATCATCTAATGACCAGGTTTCTTGTAAACATAAAAAGTCAAAGCCTTCAATGAAACCCACCCAGTCCTCATTCCCCAATTTAGAGCGAATGCCTGCTATGTTCCATGATAGTGTTTTAAAGTTTTCCGTGGCAACAACTGCCTGCTGAGCAGGGCCATGATTTAAGCTGGCAGGCACCGCAAATATGTCATCAACTGGTGTAACCTCTTCTACAGATACATTTACCTCCTCACATGTCATACCCCGAAGATTTTTATTTAAGTTGGCCAGGCTTCCCTCATCATCTGGTTGACAGGGCAAATCCTGCAGTCAATCAATTTCTGTTAGACCAGAAAACACTTCAAAACGATTTGACATGGTGATAGGCTGGGAGTTACTAAAATTGCTTTGTTTGGGTCTGGAACGATTTTGCCTTTCATGAAGTATAAGCCCATCTGAGGAGGATAAAAGAACCCTTATGGGACTGTTCTCCCCCAACACATCTTTAATGTGCTGCAACACAAAGAATGTACATCTTGGGTCCCTGAAGGCGAGGACCACGCAGTCACCCCCCATGGATTTCAGTGTGTGGCCTAACCAGCCCACCCGTCGTGCCATAATAATGTTTTCGAGCAACTTAGTCTGGCAATTTATTTTGCTACAGCACCAATGGGCAGATTTATTTATAGGGCTTTGGCAGTCTTAATGCGACCCCGATGGCAGCTAATACCAGGGTATAGGGGGTGCAGTCAGGCGGTAGATTTAATAAATCTTGCGAACCTTCCCTGCCCCTGTCAGTAGATGAGGGTGGTGGACAATTGGTGTATACATGGTGCAATCTCCCATTGGTCCGCCTGGTCTGACCCAAAGTGCCATCCCCTTGACACTCCTCCTGTGTTCTCTTAGATCGTACTGTTGCCCAGGGATCCTGATTAATCAGAAAAGTAGAGTTATTGGGGTCAGCTACATTCAAAGTGGGGAGTGTGTGATAGTCGAAGGGGCGCTTCTCTCAGCGGGGGCGGCGTCATGATTATCAGTGTGGGTAGCCGCATCCCTTACCTGGCTGTGTGATGTTTTATTTTTAGAGTTCCTCCCCAATAAACAGAGCTGATCTTCAATATGACCCAGACGTTTGAAAATAGGGTTCAAGGCCTCTACTATCATTCGATTTACTTTGGTGAGGAAGGAAGTATCCAGTGTTTCTAGCGAGGCCCCCCTCCCCAAACCACCTCTTGCCGTGTTGGCACTCCCCTTTAAAGACTCCTTCCTGGTTTTTTTTAAGCACAGCGCACTGACCCTTTGACTTGGGATCTCTCTCTGCCCCCTCTACCCTTTCCCTTTTCCCTTCTACAGCTTGTTGGCGTCTGGGCTCCCCCATAGACAGGTTAGGTGTCGGCGAGTGTGAGTCAACATTTTTACAACAGTTGTCTTTGACGATAATGTTCACCTCTGGCGAAAGTGGTAATGGGGTCCTGGCCTCAGTGTCACTGATAAAAATGTCCGAAGAGGCCAGAGGAGAAACTGATGGAATATGGACAAGTGAACGTCTTTGCTCCGTTATTTCAATTTCCTTGTTAATTAATCCCACAGCCTTCTGCAGAAACCATCCAGTGTGGCACTAGCGGGGGTTGCAACTGCTGCGGCTTTCCATCTCCCCATGATTAGTATCTCACTTACAAACAATATGTAAAGGAATCAAAATTGTCACCTCAAATGATCATGGCTCGTTGGCAGCCGCAGACAAAGCTTCGCCTCTGCTTAAATCTTCAGAGATTCCGTGGCTGAAATTTAAGAACAGCATCCAGACACGACAGCTAAGGGAGTTGGCCCAGCCCAGCCTCAACCGTCGCGGGCGGCGCAGACGGGCCCGCTCTACGCCTGTTGGGCTTTTAACAAGCGCCTCCTGGCACCTCCTGGCACAAAAGGGGCTCGGCTGCTTCCTGCGGCTTCCTCTGCCGCGGAGATGGCTGGGCTTGTGGTCCAGCCCCACTCTGCAACAACAGGGCCCGGTGGGCTTTTAGCAAGCGCCTCCTGGCGCGGAAGGGACTCAGCGGCTCCTCTGCCGCGGAGATGGGTGGGGCTTGTGGTCTGCCCCCACTCTGCAACAACAGTAATGGCTCCCATGCTGCGGGAGCCCGGTGGGCTTAGAACAAGCGCCTCCTGGTGCGGAAGGGACTCAGCGGCTTCCTCTGCCACGGAGATGGCTGGGGCTTGTGGTCCGCCCCCACTCTGCAACAACAGCAACAGCTCCCGCGCTGCGGGAGCCCGATGGGCGTTTAACAAGCGCCTCCTGGCGCAGAAGGGACTTGGCGGCTTCCTCTGCCACGGAGATGGCTGGGGCTTGTGGTCCACCCCCACTCTGCAACAACAGCAATGGCTCCCACGCTGCGAGAGTCCGGTGGGCTTTTAACAAGCGCCTCCTGACGCGGAAGGGACTCTGTGGCTTCCTGCGGCTTCCTCTGGCGCAGAGATGGCTGGGGCTTGTGGTCCGCTCCCACTCTGCAACAACAGCGACGGCTCCTGGTCTGCCTTGGACTGCCGCATTGGATGCATTTCTGACTTTGCCTTTTCTTTATCGTTGGCTCCCCGTCTGATTGCTTGAAGCCTATGTTGGTTATTCTGAATTAGTTTCATCCCCTGAGCAATCCCTTCACCATGTTTTGTCATTATTTGTACTGTTTGTTGATTATGAGCTGAGGGGGCACTAAGCACTGTGCATCTTTTGAGATTCTAGTTGGTTCATTATGGTAATTACTGCAATCATGTGTTCTGGTACCATGTCATATGAAAAGCAATTGCCTTCATGTGCCCTGTTTACTCTTTATATGCCAGTCATGCGAGTGGTGTGCTTGTGTTCCCTCATGTCAAGCACGCCATGTTGTGCCACTGTTGTCAATTATGAGAATAGCAAAATGTGATATATGAAATGCTTGAATTAATCTCAGTTAATGGTAATTTTTCTGGCCTGCATTGAAGTCTATTGTTTTTTGCTTACTGTGCCACTAAATATAAGGGCAACTATAGGAAAATCAGTTGTGACTCTGTACTAAAAGTTAAAGTTCAGCCAGAACTGTCAAGCCACAGCCACTTACTAAGGTGACATAAGGAACTCCAGACCTTCTTCAACCTAGTTAGTCTGGAATGAGGCCCTGAGTAATTATGAGTGGATTTAATACTTTCAAGCATTCTAGTAATCATGTTTGTTTCTCTAAGTTAATTGGAGTATTGTGGTGGGCAGCTCGCTCTGACAACGAGCTTGAGCATCACCTCACTAATAAGGCCCAACAAGGCCAAAACATGTATAAGGTTGTTGGGCTTGGCCCTTTCTGCAGGGTCACCCCAAATGTTTTGCCTTTACCCTCCACTTTTTGCTGAAATTAGCTTTTGTTGGCTTTTGGACTCTGTGCACTTTACCACTGCTAACCAGTGCTAAAGTGCTTGTGCTCTCTATACTAAACCCGGAAACATTGGCTTACATCTGTTTGGCATATTTAATTTACTTATAAGTCCCTTGTAGAGTGGTATACCATATACCCAAGGCCTGCAAATTAAATGTTACTAGTAGGCTGTAGTATTTATTTTACCACCTGCTTAAGTAGCCTCTTAAAACATTTCCCAGGTCTACCATTGCAGTCTGAATGCAGTTTTAGACTCCCAATTTAACTTGGCAACATAACCCCCTTGCCAGGCCTTAAACTCCCCTTGTTTTGCATATAAGTCACCCCTAAGATAGGCCCTAGGTAGCCCATAGGGCAGGGTGCATTGTAATTAAAAGGTTGGACATGTACTTTTAAGTTTTACCTGTCCTGGTAGTGAAAAACCCTTACATCCGTTTTTCACAACTGTGAGGCCTACCTCTCCCATAGGATAACATTAGGTTGCCTTATTACATTTAATAAGTGCTAACCTTTGATTGGGAACAGGTGAACCTTTCATGCTTGGTGTCTGGAAAATTGTCATTTAAAACCTTATTTAATGGTAAATTCAGATTTTAAGTTACAATTTTAAAAATGGCACTTTTAGAAAGTTGACATTTGTTTACCCTAACTATTTGGTGCCTGCAGCCTGTTTCCTTGGTAACATGACCAGGTGTAGTTGGTAATTGGACTTTGTTTATTCCTCCTAGATAGCCACACAATAGAGGGATCAACTGGCAGGATGGGGGGGGCGAAGCTGGGCACAGCCCCACTTGCAACTGAATAGGCTGTGCCCTTCCTTCACACAAAGGACTTGTCACCACTGCATTGTGCATGCAGCTAGCTTGGAGCCAGGGAAGGGGAGGCAGGAAACCTCAAGGACTTCAAAGGGAATTCTCTAGAAACATCTCCTACTTCAAAGAAGGCACCAGGTATAAAAATAGAACCTTCAGACCAACTCTTCAGTTAATTTTCTGGATCTGTGAAAGGACTCTCAGAGGACTGCCTGCTGCTGTGGCCTGCTGTGTACTCCACAAAACTGCTTTGTTGCACCAGGAAGGACTGCTTTCCTGCCTGGAACCTGCCTTGAACCCTCAGTGGCCTGCCCTGGTGTTTAAGCCCTGTTCTGCTGTTGAGCCCAGGACTACCAGAGTGACTCCAAGGGCTAATTGGCTGGTCTCCTCATCAGAGTCTCGGGGTCAGAAAAGGCTCCAACCATTTTGAACCCACATCTGGACGCAACCCCCCCCCCCCAAGTGGTCACCCTCCAGGCCTGCACCCTTGGTGGTGTAGGTACCCAGATAGTCAAAAGCCAATGCTTGGGACTTAGAACATTTTTGACAAAAAAGTGCTCTGAGAACCTGGTCGGCCGAGGGCCGACCAATGATGGTGGTCGACACAGCATTTTAGCCAATATTAGGCATGTTTCAAGTTGAACTTATTGAACGGCATTTGAAGAAGGCAAAAACGCCGAAACGCGTCATGCCAAAATTATTGCAATGAATAAAGATCTTGAAGGACCCTGCAAGTGCTCCAGAATCCCTTTTGAAGTTGCTGTGTAGCACGCGAGTTCCCCCCTCGCTTTTGGTAAAAAGCACCCACCCTCAGTGCAGCAGCCCAGTGGGGAAAGTTTGGCGAAGGAATATATATATATTTACTGAAAAAACCATAGGTTTCAGGGACGTTATAGTTAGCTGGACATTTCACTCTTACAAAACCATAGAAATTCCACCGTTATAGTTAGTTCAGCTAACTATAACTCGCGCACCCGCAATGCACTGCTCATGACGTCACATATTACATCATTCATGACATGGTCAGTGACATCACTGATGACATCACTGATGACATCTCAAATTACATCACTGATGACATCATCCATGTGAAAATCTGATGCACCTCCTCACACTCTAATATAACCTTTGATACACCCACTGTAAAATACAGACTACCATTTTCTAAATCATTGACAGACCAATACCAGTTACTACATACGCACTCACTGTTCTACCGAGTCACAAGATGGCTGCCAACACTTCCTGGTTTGGAGTGTTGGCAGCCAATCACAGTGAAGCTCGTTGTCGGGAGGGTTCGCGAATCCACCGCGTCCCTAGATATCGAAACTTTTATTTTTGAATTTCTCAGCAACTACTGAACGGATTTACACCATTTAAAAAAAAGGTCGCTTTCTGAACCAAGCACTACCTTTTTGCCAAATTTGGTGTAATTCCGTTCAGCAGTTCGGGCTGTAGCCTTGGCTAAATTTCCTATGGGAAATTGATTTTCCGACCTCTATTTTTTGAATTTCTCAGGAACTACTGAACGGATTTACACCATTTAACAAAAAGGACTCTTTCTGAACCAAGGGCTACCTTTTTGCCAAATTTGGTGTAATTCCGTTCAGCAGTTCGGGCTGTAGCCGTGTCTAAAGTTTCCTATGGAAATTAACATGGAGAAAACACGTTTTGGGACCCCCTTTTTTCTCGGCCCTTGTTTGGCGAATCACCCCGAAACTTTCAAGACAGGAGCTGACCGGACCGCCCCACTAGTTTTGAAAGTTTCGCGAAGATTCGTCAAACGACGCTAAAGTTATTGGGAAAACAAAAAATGCTTTTCCTATGGAAAATAGGTCCTAACTATAACTACCTACTGGCGACCGCCAGTAGGTAATATGTGTATATATATATATATATATATATATATATATATATATATACATATATATTCACTAAAAAAACAAAGGTTAAAAGGACATTATAGTTAGGTGAACATGTAAGTTAATACATACTGTTTTAAACTAACAAAAGTGAAATTCAACACTTATAGTTATCACATGTAACTATAACTTGTGCCCAAAAGTAACTATAACTCGCACATCGGTCATGCACAGTTTTCTCATCAATAATTTTACTGCAAATGCTGCAGTCATATTATCAATGATATCATAGAAGATATCATGACTGATGTAATATGTGGTGTGATTAGCAGTGCATGGCGATGGCACGAGTTATACTTACCTTAGGGCACAAGTTATAGTTACTTGAGGTAACTATAACTGATGAATTTCTATTATTTTGTGTGTGTAAAATCTGAATCTAACTATAACGTCCCTGTAACTTTTGTTTGTTTCAGTGAATTCTAAGTTTAAAAAAGAAATATTTCATAACTTTAATATCCCTGTAACCTTTGTTTTTTCAGTGAATTTCTATGGTTTTTTATTGCTATTTCCTAATTATAATGTCCCACTAACCTTTGTTTTTTTTAGTGACTTTCACTGTGTTTATTAACATAAATTGGACTGCGATTTGACCCATGAGTTCAATTTACTAATATACATTTTCACAAGTTTATAAATACATTTTATTCACACATTCATTCTTATTATGTATTTAAAAAAAAAAATTAAAATGAAGTTAAGGTAACTTATGTAGTCTTTCTATAAATGCAATGCACCAAGTCTTTTTTATTTTTTTTTATTCATTTTATGGATCCGTGGATCTGTTGTGAATCCCTGGACAAATAAGGGGTCTGCTGGTTATATTGCACACATTCAATACTAAAACAGCAACACATTTAATACAAGCATATGCTATTGCAGTTTCTATAAGTGTATCACTGCCTGTGTATGGGTGTGTGAGTGGCTAAGGCTGTGTGAGTGACTGTGTGGGTGTGTTAGTAGTTATGTGGGTGTGTGTGCGGCTGTGTGGGTGTGGAAGTGACTGTGGAAGTGGCTGTGTGGGTGTGTGTGTGCGGTTTTGTGGGTCTGTGAATAGGTGTGTAAGTGGCTGTGTGGGTATGTGAGTGGTTTTGTGGGTCTGTGAGTGAGTGTGTGAATGACTGTATGAGTGTGAGAGTCTGTAAGTGGTTATGTGAGTGGATGTGTGAATGGCTGTGTTGTCTGTGAGTGTGTGAGTGGTTTTGTGGGTCTGAGAGTGGATGTATGAGTGGCTGTATGGGTGTGAGTGGTTGTGTGGGTGAGTGTGTGAGTAGGTGTGTGGGTCTGTGAGTGGGTGTATGTGTTTTTATAAAAGTGGAGTCTGGATCCTTCGATCCACTTGAATCCACCTGAATCCATGAGGCTCTGGGTGGATCCACGGATACTCAAATGCAAAAAAAAAATTGGGGCAATTACTTGCCCATAAGGGGTTTCTCACAGACCTTTCCATCAGTCCCATAGGGTCAGGGTACCTCTACCCTAACCGCTTTATCACTTTTACATTTTATTTTCCTCCCTGGTAACCGTGTCCTGATGCCCAAAATGGCAGCCACAACTTTCATCTCAGATTGTTGCCAGCCAATCACGGTATTGCTGTTGGTGCCTGAATTTGTGAATCCTCCCGGCCTGCTGAGGATCTGCAGTGGATCCACATCTCTAGATATACATACTTTTTTTACTTTAATAAATCCAAAACTACTAAACAGATTTACACCATATTAGAAAAAGCACTCTTTCTGGACGAATATTCAAAAAATGCAAAATCCCCATTGACATAAAATGGACAAATAGCGATTTCGGACCGCCCCGTTTTCTCAGCATCACCCCCAAAACGTTTAATACAGCAGCTGAACCGACGAAAGTATACGTTTGAAAAATGTCGTAAATATTTGTCAAATGGTGGCAGAGATATTGGCAAAACAAAAATGCTCTTCCTTTGGAAACTTTAGTCCTAACTATAACTACCTACTGGCTAACGGCATATATATTTACACATATTTATATCGCTATCGCTCTCTCTCTATATATATATATATATATATATATATATATATATATATATATATATATATATATATGCATATGTATATATGTGTATATATACATATGTATATATGTGTAAATATACATACGTATATATGTGTATATATATACATACATACACGTGATCATCATGTGATCAAGGCAGGGATCTGCCGAAACGCGTCATGGCGGACAGTCTCTTTGGTGTAATAAATTAAATCTGCACAGAATTTGGGTCTGCCCTCGTTTATATCCCCACGGAGAGGATTTGTAAATAACGAGCAACTTACATATATATATACATATGTATATATGTATATATACATACGTATATATGTGTAAATATACATACGTATATATGTGTATATATATATATATATACATACATACACGTATAGTTCAGCAAACGTAAACCTGTTACACCCCTGAAATTCTTCAGTTACGGTCTGCAACGCAAACTATTATATTTTAAACGCACAGGTAAATTTGTTTTTTAAAATGTTCTTACAATCAATGTTTTACGCTTTAGAACCTTTCTGCCTCTTTTTGCACTTGTGCCCAGATTGATTTAGAACATCTGAATTACAAACAGCAAAAGCCCTCTGTTTGCAGGCAGCATTTGATTCCTAAAATTGTAGCTCTGCAGTCTTGGCAGCTGAACTGAATGCATCACTGAAAATACCTCATTGAAATGCTTTGCTGCTAGGTAATATTTTACAGCAGTTTGAGATGCAGTAGCGTAGGAGACTGAGAAGAAAAACGAAGTAAATAGAGATGTTGTTCCCACCACCATCTGGGAAAGGAATATTAGACCCCCATTAATCAGATGTGAAAATCTGAATCATGAATGCAGCGAAGTACAGAAATTGGATTGTAGTGAATTTGAAGGCTATATGCCATTGAAATTTTGTAATTAGCCTGTGATTCCAGACCTCATAAGCAATTTAAATCTGGCCATGCAAAACCCCATTTCAAAATGTGATAGTTATCATGTGTTACTGGCATAAAATTGCAAACCCACCCCAGGAAACAGTAGGAAGAAAGCTCAGCATTATGTGTAATATTGTGCTGATTACTTACTGGTAATCTTCGCTACACCAAGTCGTTCCCTTTTTTGTCACAGTTCTTACTATTAATAGAATTCCACCCACAATTTGCATAGATTTCTGCATTTTTTGGGCGACTTACAAACATTCCCTCAAGTACACTTCAAAATCTATGCAAGTTGTAGATTTCTAAGCGTACATCTAGTCCCCTATCCTTCTTCAAAGCTGCTAATTGTATGTGCCATTATGGTCATCTTTCAATGTTGCTGATTCTATATACTATTGAAGTCGTTTTTCTGTGTCACTGGTGGTATCTGCCATTGCATTGCTTCAGCATCACTGGTTCTCTTTTTTTTGCCCTCATAATTCCTCAATTGCACATCGAGTGTCTTTATGTTAATTTTATCAGCCTGGGTTGATGCTTGAAGTACAACCCTTCTCAGCCGCATGTTTAAATTACAAGCCCTTTTCGAAATTAAGTGCTGCTTGGGCCATCTTATCACATATATGCCCTTTCTTGAGTGAAATCATTGGACATCGATATCAGTTTTTCTTTATTCATAACCCATCTACCTCAATATCCAACAGCTACCACATTAATGTTTTCTCTTCATTAGCACATGGTCTGTCCAGTGCACCTACATTTTTAACATATTCTAGCCATTCTCCATGCAAGGGTACATCCGTCTTAACTCATTTCTTAGAAATTTCTCTCCTGGCCAGCAGCATCATATAAAACAGGAGTTCACTTACAATCAGTGATAACTTCACTCTCTCTTTTTCTGCTTTACTTAGTATCCCAGAGATAATAAGGATCGGGCTTACCTCTATTTTCTGCCTCAGAATTTCTTAAGCGATCTTACAAACATCTTGCTAGAATGTATGAATCTTTGGGCAATTGACAGACATATGTAAATCTCCCTGTATCTTGATTTTGGCCAGCAATGACTGAGTCCAAAAAAAGCCGGTAGAAAGTGAAAAGGTGTGGTTTTTCCTAGGGAAGTGCATTTCACTGTGTTGTATAAAGTGCAAAAGGATACTTGCCATACGTTTTCTAGCCCCCTTGTAGGCAAGCATTCATTCCACGTTTGTAATGGTGATTTCTGGTCCTCCTCCATAGCCTCTATAAATTTCCAATAGCACCATGCAACTTCCCCTTTTCTAGGTGTTAGATTGTGAAGATCCATCTCCATTTGAGTTGTTTCTTGTTTGAGGTCTTGATTAATCATGACCCATTCCAGCAACTGATAATATTTAAATCCCAACATTGCGCCATTTGTTTTTTTAGCCAAAGCATTCCAAGACATCACTACATCCCCCTCCATCAGGTACCCCATTTACATATATAATCTGCTTGCATTAAGGGAAAAGTTTGTCGATCTTTGATACATTCTGGTGTCCCAGGTAAATCGCAAATTGGAGCTAATTTACTGTAATAAGAGATATTTATTAGGGACATAATGTCTGTCCAGAGTTTGACTGCAGCTAGTAATACCTTAAGGTCACTTTCTTAAAATATTTTGGAGCCCCATACTTGTACATGCAAGTGCTTTCACTCTGAGAATCCATCATTGCTTGTAGTATCTCTCCTACAGTTGTTTGATCTGGTTTTGTTAGCATCATTCTGCAATTTTTGAACTGGAAAGCCCAAGTATTACTTCAAATCTGGAACTGTTAACCCTCCACCTTTTTTCCTTCTAAGTTGTTTCTAAGACATTCTACACCTTATAATTTTCCCCTGTATTTTATCAATTTCCTGTCAAAACATAAGTGTATATGAATGCAAAGGAAGGTGAATTTGGGCAAAACAATCATTTTAATTAAATGTACTCTTCCAAACATCGGCAGCTGTAGATTTTGCCATCTATTCATTAGCTGCTCTTCATCTTTAAGTAGTTTAACAAGGAGTTAATTTCCCAAATTTGATCTAGATCCTGTACCACCATTATGCCTAAATATTCTGTTTTCCCTTTGCATGTTCCATATCATAATGCCCGTTTTTGCAGTATTCACCCAATATCCTGATCTTTGTCCAGTTCTTGAAATATTCTCAAATTTTCTTGATTTAATTTTATACGGCAAAATCCATACCTTGACAGTATTACAAGTAGACGATACGATGGATATACAGCATAAGTGCTAGTGTTACACACAGTTTCTGTCACTGATTGGTCTCCTGATCGCAAACAGAGTATCTCAATGAAGTGTCACCATCAGTGCCTGGTGCCCTGCTCAACTGTGCAGGAATCTGATATCTCGGACCTTGTTCTGACCCTCGCCACTGGCTTGGTATATAACAGCCGGGTCCATTTGACAAATTGTAGCACAAAGCCCATTCCAATTTAGGTGGTATAGAGGAACTCCCAGCAGAGGGAATCAAATGCCTTCTTAATATCTACGGACAGCGCAAAGGAGTCAGGCGGGAGGCGCTCATGCATGTCCAGAACATGAATCAGTTGGCGTATATTGGGCAGGGTGCTGCCAGTGGGAATACACCCGGTCTCATCGGGATGTATCAGTTTACCGCAATGAGTCAAGATCCTATTTACCAGAATCTTGCTCAGGGTTTTTGTAATCTGCATTGAACATAGAGAGGAGACAATAGGAATCAAACAGTCCAGGGTCTTTGTACTTCTTAGGCAAAGACAAAATCGTGCCTTCTCACAATTAAGGCGGGAGTAGTCCCTGTGTCAATGCCCAGTGGAAGACATCTGTTAATTTAGGGGCCAGAACCGCAGCGTCAGTGGCATAGAATTTGATGGGTAACCTGTCAGATCCGGGGAACTTGCCCCGTGCCAATTCCTTAATCACCCTCCTCACTTCTTGAACAGAGACTTCTGCGCCAAGCCGCTCCGCCACCTCGGGGCCCAGAACAGGGCGAGAGGAATTTACAATGTTCTGCAATATATTTGCCGCTGTAACTGCCGCACCAGTAGCGTATACCTTGCAATAATACTGAATAATATTAATTTCCTCCTGTTTGAACACATCCCAACCAGCTGAACCTTGAATCTGAAGTATGGTGTGCCCCCTGGTCTCCTCCTTGAGGAACCAAGCCAACACGCTCCCCAACTTATCTCAATCCACATGGGCCCTTGCGATATAAGCTTTGTAATTGTATTGCCTCAAGCACTCCACAAGGGTAAATCATTCCTCCCTTTCGTCCAACAACCGCACCCTGCCCTCTGCCATCCCTCCCAAAGCTAGGGGCATGCCATTCAGTACCCCTCCTGCCACTTGATGTCAGCGTGTAGCTGAGTGCAAACGCCCAACTTATTGAAGTTATGGTGTCCCTGCACTACTACCTTGAGGGCCTCCCACTCAACCCCCGACTGACTATGCCATTCCTGCATTCTCCAGCCAGTAATTATGAATCACCTCTCCAAGCGTGGCTTGAAACACCAGATCCTCAAGGAAAGTAGGATCCAAACGGCAGGTCCGAATACAGGCCCTGCAGGGTGACAATTGCTAAGTACAAAGCAAGGGGTTATGGTCCAAGTATGTCCTCGCTAAATACTTTGCATCTACCACTCGCTTGCGCCAGAGCAGAGCATCCAAGTGAACGTCCAATCCATGCGGGCCAGAGTGGAACGAGTAGGCCCGCATGCGTACCCTGCAACAACCAATGATACCACACTGCTGAATCCAAGTGCGGAGAGACCCCACCAATTTATGCGCAGGCGATGCTTGTAATGGGGGGGTGGGGGGGTGAGCCCTGTCTAAGTTAGTGTCTGCCACGCAATTAAAATCCCCTCCAATTATCTTCAGATAAGGCAATGCTGCTGTTAGTAGGGGCGTCAGACTAATGAGAAAGTAGCGCTGGTAAGAGTTTGGAGCATAGAGTTTAAGCAGTACAACATCCCTGCCGTCTAGTCGACCCACCACCTGACAAAGTGACCCTCAGGGTCCGCCATTGCCTTATGCAGTTGAAAAGGCACTCTGGGTCTAAACCAGATCAGAGCCCCCATCACAAAGCAGAATAAGCCGTATAATAAAGCTGCCCCTCCACCTCTTTCGGAGAGTCCTACCGTCAGCTGCGCCTTTGGTAGAAATGCTATCTGAGCCCCCCTGCATTTTATATATGCTAGGACATTGTAACGCTTGGAAGGTGTGTTTAGTCCCCGTGCATTTCAGATCAGCCGAACTCGGTCTGCCATCGTAGCACTAGTGTTCATAGGTCAGCGCACCAGGGCTTCCCACGTCAAACACTCATAGGCAACGCCAAAAGCCAGTCACTCCACTCAGCCTCGTCCGCCACATGCACACCAAAAGTAAAAAGAACAAGAAGAAAGATCCTAACAGAACAACAAAACACCTACAACCCCCTCCCCGTACTGTGACACAAAGACATCCTGCCCAAAAAAGAGTAGGCAACGGCCTACAAACTAAAGCCCTCATAGCAGGGCTGATAGGGTTCAGTAACAGAGAGTTCTGTAAAGGAAAGAATCACACCAGCCTAACAAAGCACACCAGCGGTGTCTCCAATGGAAAATCCCACATAGTACAGGCTCCCCACCCCTACTCAGCTGAATTATATGAGAATATATGACAGTCCCCACAATACAATACCACAGTTATGATCCAAACCACCCAGCATCAAACAACATCGCAGGCATAGGTCATATCAGGTCATCAGCCGTGCCCGGGGTAACCCCTGGAAGAATGTTCTCCAATCTCTGTATTGTCTAATTCACCGAGCTCGAGGTGGATCCCCTGCGGGACTGCGACCCAGAGTATGGCGAGCCCTCTCCAGATCCCAAGGAGGCTGCCGCATCCACCGTCCTCGTCTGTTCCTCAGCTGCCCGCTGATTAGTGGGTTGAGGCGCCCCTCGCCTGTGGGATTGCTGGCACCTCAGTCACCATGGTCCAGGCTGGTCCGAAGAAGTCGGCTGAATGGTGGTCTTGTCAAAGAGTTCCAGCGAGGTCCATACCGCTGCAAGGCCCATAAAGAAATGAGTCTTGCCCTCCGCCTGTACTCTCAGGCAGGCTGGGAACAGAAAGGCATAGGGCAATCCCAGCTCTCAAAGCTTCTTGTTCACAGCGGTGATGGAGGGCCTCTGAGACTGAACTTGGAGCGTGAAGTCTGGATAAAGAGAAGCCCTACCATTCTCAATGGCGAAGGGAGCACAACTGCTTGCCTGCTGACGAGGGAAGTCCCTGTTGCGGAAATTAAACAAGCAGGCGGCCACTGGGCAGGGGGGCATCTGGCGGCCAGGCAGGGACTATATGCGCGTGTTCCAGCACATAGAACCTGGCCAAGCACGCCGGAGCCACGACCTCCTGAAGCCAGTCTTCCAGAAAGCTAAGCATGAACTCGCCTTCCACTCTCTCTGGCAGTCCAATGATTCTAATGTTGTTGCAGTAGGCCCTCCCCTCTTGATCATCAAGCTTGGCTTCAAATCGACGAGTGTGGACGCAAGTAAGCTTTTCGACTGATTCTGAGGCTGATGCTAGTATTCGTTTCTCCTGGCAGTGTTTGTAGGTGAGTTCGCGTAGAGCATGGAGCACGTGTTTGCTTTTTTCACATTACCAAAAGTATAGTTATAAATTCACATTTCTCAGGGCACTATTGGTTTTGTTATGGATACCTTTCACATTCTGCGTGTTTTCTAAAGAACAGACATTGCACGAAAAACGTCTCATATTCATGTACACCGTTGGGCCACCTTGAGTCTTAAATTCCTATAAGACTAATGCTGTTGGTTTGATCTTGGTTTTGGCTAGTGGTGTTCTTATACTTTATTCAACTTTCATTTCAAACTTTATTGAAACTGATAATGTTGTGACATTTAGTTTGTGTGGAAAAACATAGATTGTAAATACATATGTTTTCACAGTGTTCCCCTGATGAAGGTGCCAGCACCGAAATGCATTGGGAAATGTTTGATGCTGTCTTGAAAATTGGAATGCGAAAATAAAGCGAAATACAGTGTACTGAACTGGAACCATTCAGTCTTGTGATCTCCTCTATGTTTGTAATGACATTAGATATTGCATTTACTTTATGTTTTTCTTGCTTAACAAAAATTTTAAAATTTAAGAGTACATGAATGTTAACTCTCATTCACTCAGTTGACCTGTTGTTGTTTATACAATTGTGGTTGATACCACCTTGTCGGTGGAAGAGTTTTTCTCAACACGTGAGCTTTTAATAGGTGATACACTTAACATTGCACCATATTGGGCATGTGAACAGTGCACCCTTGTATTCAAACAGGTTCTGTTTGACTTCATGGTATATATTAACTGACGGGGCTAGTCAGTTTTTGAGGGTTGCACCAATTAAGAAAATATTGAGAACGATTACTAAAATTGGAACACTTTGAATATCAGATAAGGTGTGCAGGTTATCTACTTGTTGTTGTTTATATTTTTGTGGCCCCACTTTGATAACCAGCACCCAGCATGGATTTTGATTAAATTGCACACTTAACAGCCAATCAGGCTGAAATTAAGGGTTATACAGTAGAGGAAGCAGAAAGTATATACTCTTTGATTCAAGAAACTAGGGCCTTTCAGGTTAAACCTGGACCCACTAGCCAAATCATTAAACAGTTACAATATACTCTTAGAAGGGAAATTAATCAAAGGCTACACGCCACCACCCTCATTCAATATCACAAGGCGAAGCGTTTACCTAGAGGACTGCGTATAGCATTACGACCCATGCTTTTTAAATTCAATAAGCCGTTTATGATCAAATGGTATGCCATACTAAATAAATGTTCGCTAGACCTGATACTCCTGATCATTGAAGAACTATCTGATATACTTAAGGAACTTGAAACTGAAATCCATGATTTGAAGACTGATCTATCTAAAAGAATGACTGCGGATGAATTGGAGCAAACTCTTAAGGATCTTAATGAAACACTGGATTTGCATGCTAAGGAGGTGCATGAGCGCAAATTGCGCAAATTTAGACGATACAATAGACTATAAACTGGATGAGGTTTATACTTGGGCTGATATGTACGCACAAAGACGTGTTTTTAAGAAACCAGAAGCTTCAACATCAGAAGAGAGTATTGCGACAGAAAAGGATACACTACCAACACGTCCTCCAATTAAGGCCACGTCCAGAATAGTTGAAAACATAGATGACATTGCCACTACCAGTGGAACACCTAAACAGGCTTTTTTAGAAATGGGACGTACAACCAATCATCCACCGGAAGAGTCAGTGGTTGGAAAACCAAACGAAACAGGAGGGGACAAGGGGCCAAAAAAACAAAATGGCTCACGTCGCAATCCGAAGAGGAACTAATCATGAATATTTCAAGTATTGAATTAACATCAAGTGAAAAGTCAATCTTAAACAAGGGTATGTCCTTTGTTCCGACGTACAATACTAATGAATTTGAAACAGAAATATCATTGTTTAAGTTTATGCGAAAATTGAGATTGCGTTGGTTTTTTCACCATACAGTACAAGATCCTGTATCTACAGTGCCCAAGAAAGTTTTTAAACCTAAAAGCACTTTTATATCTCCAATTTCGCATAAAACACTTGACTTGTTTGAATTATTCATTAAAAAGGATTTGGCTATACTACATCAGAAAGCATATACGCAGTGTAATTTGACTAGAAAGGAATTGGTCACTTTACACAACTTGGCTACCAATGAGAACCTGACGTTCCAACCTGCTGATAAGGGTGGAGCGTTGGTGGTCATGGACACTACATATTATGAATTCAAAGTCAATCAGCATGTACAGGATACCGACACCTATATACTTTTGGAATCAGATCCGACAAACACATTTCAGACTATCCTATTGCAAATTTTAACGAGAGCCAAAGATCTGGGATGGATAGATGACAATGCATACAAATTTTTGATTTCTGACTACCCAAAAAGACCGCATATCTATATGCTCCCTAAAATGCACAAAGACCTTGTTGACCCCCCATTCCGCCCCATCGTGGCAGGGTGTGGGTCCTTGCATGAACCTGTAGGGAAATTTCTAGACTTTTACTTGCAACCTCTTGTGCAGAACTGGATTTCTTACGTGCAAGACACCACTGACTGTCTTAACAAACTACAGGATATCATTATACCACTAGACACAGAGATCTGGCTAGGCACCATTGATGTATCAGCACTGTACACATCAATACCACATGGAGAAGGCATTGAAGCAGTGGAATGGATGTTGTTGCGACCCGATTATGAGGAATCTCTAAACATTTTTCTGTTGGAATTACTACAATTTAGTCTTTACCATAGTTACTTTATTTGGAAACAACAATTCTATCTACAGAAGACGGGGACCTCTATGGGTTTTACCGGGGCACCCACATATGCCAATATTTTTATGGCCAAGTTCGAAGATACACACATTTTGCACAATAATCTCTGGACGACCCATTTGATGATGTACCTTCAGTACATAGACGATATTTTGATACTCTGGAGGGGAACTCGGCAGCAATTTGAGAGTGCTTTTTTTACATTGAATCACTGCCATCCTCAAATCAGATTTACGTATGCTATCGATTCAACCACAATAAACTATTTGGATATTCTAATTGAAAGGAAAGGAAATAATCTTGCAACTAGGGTGTATAAAAAACCTACTGACAGGAATAATGCTTTGCATTATAACAGTTTTCACTCATTCACTCTCAAGAACCATCTACCTACATCACAGTTCATTAGGATTAGAAGGATTAGTTCAGATGGTATGCAAGGAGAAACAGACATCGATCAAGCATCACAACAATATTCCAGGAGAGGTTATCCCTCCACGGTCTTAGAGGTGGCTAAACAGAAAGCTTTGAATTTAAACAGAACCCAATTGTTACAGAAGTCTGTTAAACCTGCATCTCAGAGAGAAGTTTGTGTTCTAAAATATTCCACATCTGCCATGGCTATCAAGCGGTGTATTCAAAAACGTTGGGAATTAATAGAGCAGGAACACGACTTTAAGGAGGTTTTTAAAGGTGGTCCCATCTTTGCTTTCTCCAGATCCAAAAATCTAAAGGAGATGCTCAATAAGAAAAAGAAGAATGCATGAACACTTCTATGCAGGGTATGCGAAAATGTCACAACTGCTGTCACTGCGGGAATGTGATCGTGGGTGACAAGTTCGCACACCCGCATACAGGCAAACAAATTAAACTAAAACATACATCGGATTGTAATTCCAGTATGGTTATATATGCCATTAAGTGCCCTTGTGGGCTGGTATATGTTGGTAGAACAACCAGAAAAATTAAGATTAGAATGACAGAGCACAAAAGTGTGATCCGGACAGCAAATGTAAAATCATGTTTAGCACTACACTGGGGGGAACAGAAACACACCATACCCCAATTACGGTTCACTATACTAGAGCAGGTAGCATCCCTGTTGCATGTTGATACAGCTAGACATTTGGCTCAAAGAGAAACATTTTGGATTAAGTTTTTGAAAACCATGAGTCCTTGTGGGTTGAATGACAGAATTGAATTTACATGTTTTCTGTGAATGTGTTATTTATATAACTGGATATGCATGTTTATGACTTCTTTACATATGTTTATATCTGTTAATAATACATTAATATATTTGTATGGTTCAATTGGGTATATGGCGTATGGTAGGCGGTAAGGGCTTTCATTTACAAAACACGCAGAAACGACAGATATACAATTCTATCCCATACACTGTGGTAGGTTTACAAGGCACGTTATTGTTTTTGGTTGGTTACCGTAGGATAGTCTACTTAGGCCCATTGATAGTCTTTTGACTCATTATATGAGGATACTTACATTTGTTTTTACTTTTTTACACTTTTTTACACTTTTGATTAACTCATGTGGGTAGTGTAGCTATTGTGGTTGCAACACATTGCAGTTATCAGATCACATAGGGATTACAAAGGTAAAGATATTACACATATATTTGGAGTAAGGAAGATTTTTAGTATTTATTTTTATTTATATTTATTTGTATTTTGATTTAGAAAGATGGCGTAGATTTAGAGCCAAGTTTAATTTTGGAGGTCGTACAGTCTTTTTTCTAAGTTGTGATGGATACGTTTTAAGCAGAGATCGGGAGTCTGTCATTTATGTCTATGACTTACACCACATGGTGCAAATACGGCAGTTAAAAATCGCAGCTGGTCACTAAATGCTACGGAGTTTAGCGCGTACGAGGAGAGAGATAATTTGGCGAATAAACACTCGGTGAGAGGTAAGAGTGGGACAGCACCACTAGTATACGAGTTTTGATTTCAGTTAGGCAGAACGGCTTACACCTATCTTCTTTTTTAGCTTGATAACAGGTTTGCATTGGAATAAGAGCAGAAAGAGAGGGAGTGCATACACCACGAGTCGTGTACAGGTGCGTGACATAGAGGCGATGTTTTCATGGACTTTTAATTTGCTCATGGGACAGTGGCTCATAAACTCTATTGTTTGCATGATTTTTCATTACCCACACAGCAAGTAAGCTTTTCGACTGATACTGAGGCTGATGCTAGTATTCGTTTCTCCTGGCAGTGTTTGTAGGTGAGTTCGCGTAGAGCATGGAGCACGTGTTTGCTTTTTTCACATTACCAAAAGTATAGTTATAAATTCACATTTCTCAGGGCACTATTGGTTTTGTTATGGGTACCTTTCACATTCTGCGTGTTTTCTAAAGAACAGACATTGCACGAAAAACGTCTCATATTCATGTACACCGTTGGGCCACCTTGAGTCTTAAATTCCTATAAGACTAATACTGTTGGTTTGATCTTGGTTTTGGCTAGTGGTGTTCTTATACTTTATTCAACTTTCATTTCAAACTTTATTGAAACTGATAATGTTGTGACATTTAGTTTGTGTGGAAAAACATAGATTGTAAATACATATGTTTTCACAGTGTTCCCCTGATGAAGGTGCCAGCACCGAAATGCATTGGGAAATGTTTGATGCTGTCTTGAAAACTGAAAATTGGAATGCGAAAATAAAGCGAAATACAGTGTACTGAACTGGAACCATTCAGTCTTGTGATCTCCTCTATGTTTGTAATGACATTAGATATTGCATTTACTTTATGTTTTTCTTGCTTAACAAAAATTTAAGAGTACATGAATGTTAACTCTCATTCACTCAGTTGACCTGTTGTTGTTTATGCAATTGTGGTTGATACCACCTTGTCGGTGGAAGAGTTTTTCTCAACACGTGAGCTTTTAATAGGTGATACACTTAACATTGCACCATATTGGGCATGTGAACAGTGCACCCTTGTATTCAAACAGGTTCTGTTTGACTTCATGACGCTCTATATTTAACATCTCGGGCATTAGGGTTTGGACTGAAATCTCCAAGGCAGACACCCGTTGCAACATCTTCTTAGGGTCCTCTCGGATGAGGACCAATTCCACCGCTATGGACTCAATCTTACTCTCCAACCGCTCTCCGGTAGCATCGATTGCTGCCAATAGTTTGTCAAACTTGCCATTGAGTTAAAACTTAGAGACACCTGGGAACAAGATCTGGGTTGCCAGCTAACGGACAAAATGTGGATCGCTTGCTGTGCACAAACAATTTTGGTAACACCCAACCATCAACACAAGCTTCTTATTTTTTAGTTCCTACGTAGAGCATACATCACCCCTAAGGATCAGCATAAGTTCGACCCCACTAAATCTTACGAGTGCCCTAAATGCCACTCCACAGGGGTAGACTTTCTACACATGGCATGGCCGTGTATGCATATCGCATACTATTGGACTGAGATCTTTTCTCGACTGGCCCAAATGGTACAGGTGGAACTAGAACCCGATCCACTTCTGGCATTGCTTGGCTACGTACAGAAACTCCCCGAAAATGTTTGAAGTTTCACAGCAATGGCCCTTCTCTTGGCCAAGCGTGAACTTTCACTCCACGGGGGGAGGGGACACCCACCTACCATCAAAAGCTGGCTGCATAGCATGACCTATTGCGATACTTCAAGTGAGCTTTATTCCTCACTCCAACCCCCTTCTTCCCGACCGAATTATATATGGCAACCTCTCCACACTTATCTCCTGTCGGTGAGCGATGACCCCCGGAGCCTCCCATCAGGTAGCCCTGTGACTCCCGGTCCTACTACACGCTCTATATCCTTCCGTCCCAGCAACAGATGGACCTTCCCCAATGGGACTCCACTCTGACACCTCTGACATGGCCACGGCAAGACCTTTTCTTGACACTCACTCACAATCTCTGCCCTGAGGCCACGGGCTCCATGATCCTCACGCTATTAAAGCATGCCCCCTGCAACATTGACTCACTGTGCTAATAGTAGGGCAGCACAACTTAATGTTTATTTCTGTTTACTTCTTGTTGTTTAATGGAGATCCTCGAAACTGTGCCTGACAGTATGCTTAATGTTACCTTCTGAATCATAGTCGCCTGAAAGGTCCACTTTTAACCTTTCCCTCCTCTCCCGATAATGTTATGATATCCTGTTACGTTGCACTTGATATACCACTTGCATTGCTTCAGCGACTGCTATACTTTGTTAAATACATGTACTATGAAAAACTTAATAAAAAAACTTCTTTGATCACCTAAAAAAATAAACTTGCCATCGAGTTGCGAGAGCTCCCCTCCTCCGGTGCCGTGTTTGATCCCGTCTTGGGGGGTGCCTATCGAGGCATCGTCTTTAAGTCTCTGGGAGCGATCCATAGTGCAGCAGTGAAGGGGGAGTCAACTATGTCAGATCCCAGCAACCAGGGCGCAGTAGAAGCAGGCACGCCCAGACAGTGAATGGAGGAGATAGGAGGGCCAGCAGTGCTCAACACTGCCACAGGGGGGGCAGCCCCAGGCGATCTCCAGCAAAGGTATCACACACTATACATTCTGCGTGGGCAGTCACAATGTTCTCCATGCAGGTAGGTTCCCCCAGTTCCACCAGATGTCCACATCCCAGGCCTGTCCGCCGACCCACCACAACAACGAGGGACCCGCAGGCCTCAAGGGGTGCCGCCTCCTGGCCCTCCAGCCGCCTCCCCAGAGCAAGTCACCAATAGTTGTCCGCCAGCAAGTAGGGTACACCCCCACTTCCCCAGTGGGTACTCCCTCCCCCCCCCCCCAGCGCCACCTGACAGTTGGGAGCATCTTGGGACAGCCAATAGGTAGACCAGCAAAAAGTGGGAGGGGGAGTCTGAAGTCCCCCCACTCACTTCAACTTGGTCTAGTCACATGGTCACCTTGTGCACTGTTGCGGCACACTGCCTCTTGTCACTGGGCCCCAGAAGCCCTCCGAGTAAAACGCCGGGGCTACAGCCTGTCCAGATGTATGTCCCCAGTTTGGAAGGTGGTGCCCCAGTGGAGGGTTTCGGCACACCACTCCTTGTTGTGACAATGCTGCTCCCCTTGCCGATTTGATGCATCTGTGAAGGCTGCACCCAGGAAGGGGCGGGGCTGGGAGCAATCAGTGTCCTTGCCGCTGTGTGGGGCTCACAGAAAAAAAGGGGGGAACTACCACCCCCGCTGGGTGCTCAATCGTCCACTCTGCGCTAGGCCTGAGTGCCGCCAGGTGTAGCATGATGAGCGCTGCGGTCTCCATCCCCTGATCGCAGGGCTGCCATCTTGCCTTCTGTGGATGAGATGCTCGCGCTCGGCATGTTCAGGCTCCTCATCGTCTTCTTGGACTTGTCACGTCATCTGCAGCAATCCCCAGGGTGTCAGCAGCCAGGGGGTCCCGGGGCCGGTGATATCAGGAGAATTTGGGGGTTGAAAAGGGCTGGGGAGCCACGAGTCAGCAGAGGAGCTCTGTTGCAACGCTGCTCACTGCATTGCGGTTAGCCCCTCCCCCCCTTTCGATTTCCAGTGTTGATTTACATCCAGTTATGACTGATGGTCTGAAAATTGAAAGGGTTAGATTACAAACATTTGGATGTTCCAAAGAGGTGGCCTGTGACATCCAGACTTCCAAGAAAGACTCGACCCTTAAGTCCTATGCTAAACACTGGGTACATTATTCAAATTGGTGTACAAAGTCAGGGTGTGATCTTGTTTCAGGAGATCCTTTTAAGATTCTTTATGTGATGGGTTCTCCAGAGGTTTGGCTCCTAATTTGACAGCCAAATTGGCTTAAATGAATTCCTGTAGAGGAGCCTCTGGGAATCTATCTAACATTGTTCCCTTTCTTTAAAAAAACTCCTAAAATCTTTCAAATTAAAGAGTCAAATCTAATCCCTTCATGGGATCTTTCGCTAGTTTTACAAACTCTGCAAAAGCTACCATTTGAACCATTAGATCAGGCTCACATCTCATTGGTTTCTGCAAAAACTGCTTTTTTGGTATCGATAACATGCACAAGGAAGTTAGGGGAGGTGACATTGCTGTAAAATTCCTATCCTTATTTGAAGTTTCTTCCAGATTGTTGGACTTGGCCCTGCTTGCAGGGTCATCCCGGAACTTTTTGCCTTCCCCCTAGCCTTTTTGCTGCTGTGGTAGTGGTGGTTTATGTACTCTGAGCACTTTGGCACGGGAGTTTGGCGTAAAGTGCCTGTGCTCTCTGCCCTCCATAGGCTAGCATTGAGAACCCCCCATGGATAACCCCTAAATGAAACACAATAAATATGTTATGGTTGGTGGTTGAACTGAAAATAAGAAATGTTGCGCAGGGTTATTTTCACCATTGTAGAAATGTCACTTTTAAACCGTCACCCTGTCTGTGTGCTTGTGCCTGCCTGAGGTGGGTTGGCGGTATAGTGCTCGAAGTGACCAAAGCTGGCTCCGCCCCCTGGGGTGTGTCCGTCTCTCACACCCCCAGGTTTTGGAGGGAAGCCTGGCAGACAGGGTGCCCTACACCTCCCCCAAAACCAGTTGGGACCGGTTTCCCCGGGGAGCCTTCCAGAAGCTGCTGGCATGTTCCAGTAGGTGGGGTGAGGGGTGTATATATAGGGGAGCTGAGACTCCATGCTGGGGGCTGTACGTGGACTTTAATCTGGAGGGGACACTCTGCCAGGAGGTACCGCCGCAAGGGCCTGCGTGCTGGCCCCTGAGCCCATCTGTACCCCTCTGCTGTCCACAGGGCCAGTGAGAGCCCCTTTGCTGGAGTGAAGACTGCTATGCCAGGAGGAGTGCCACATTATGGGGGTTGACTGTTCCTAGGAACTGCTGTCCTGTTTTGATGCGTGCCCACTGCCCGCTGATCTTGCCCAGTATTGCCTGCCTGCTCTCCAGCCCTAGCGCCTCGTGAGCGCTATAAATTGCTTGCCTGCACTCCAAGGAGGTGAGGAGCGTGGGCGCTACTTTCTTGTGTGGGACTGTGTTCCCCTGGCCCCTAGCGCTTAGTGAGCGCTACCACTTGACTCTGCATTCCTGGACTTAGCGCTACAACTTTATTCGTGCCCAAGAAGAGCGCTTTATCTTTCTGCCCAGGAGTGGGAAAGAGCTGGTGTCTGCAGCGCTGGGCTGCCCGTGCGCTGCGAGGGGATCCCGGCGTGTGGGATTCCCCCCCCTGCCTGCTCTCCTACCTAGCGCCTCGTGAGCGCTATATTTGAAGTGACTGTGTGCCCTTCTGCTCCCTAGCGCTTCGCGAGCGCTATATTATGCTGGCCTGTACTTCAAGGAGGTGAGGAGCTGAATCCCGCAGCGCTGTGCTGCCAGCATGCTGTGAGGGGATCCCGGCGTGTGGGATTCCCCCCCTGGGGCCGCCTGCAGAAAAGCGGGAGCCCACCCCGCAGAGATCACGGTAGAAATCACCGCCGCGGCCCAGGGAGTAGCTGAGGCCGCCGCTCTGCCTGCGGCGACCCGGAAGGAGACGGGACCTCGCCCGAGGGGCCGGAAGTGAGGAGGAGGGGGCTCCCGGAGTAACGAGGAGAGCCCCGAGTGCCGCCGGAGTCGTCCGGAGCCCCGCTGGCTCCATGTCGAAGTCCCGGGCCCCAGGCGAGGGACCCGGGTGAAGAGCGGAGTGGCTGCCTGCACCGCAGGAAGAAAGAGAGCCCTGCAGACACTGAAGAAGCTGGAGCAGTGCGTGCTCCATTTCAGCCGCCCCCATCGCCTGCCAGCAGGAAGGGGCCTATCGGGGTACATTGCCGGTGCCCGGAGATTGCCGGAAGAAGTCCAGCGAGCCCGGTGAGTGGGGCTCAGTCTTCCAGTAGTTGGGGGTTGTGTCAGGGCACATTGCCGGTGCCCGCCCCCGGTACCAGCGCTCATTTTGTTTTTCAGCTGCCCCACCGGACAGTGGGCAGCTGCACCGGTTGGGCATTGGAGACTCGGGGTCCCAGAGTGGGGGCTCCAGAGGCACCATAGGTGCCAGTGACCCTTGGTGACACCCAGCGACACCGCGGTAGCGGGCCGCCGCAATGTGGGGCAACTTTTCTTTGCAGAGTCCCAGAGCCGGGGCTCCCCCAGGCGCAGTGGCGCCAAAGACTAACCTGCACAGCTGCCCTGCGAGAGCGCGGGCAGCTGCCACGTGTTGAGGACCCTGACTAGGCTCCAGGCAAGGCCAGCTGGCCTGGGGTCATCCCCTGATGCTCTGTCAGGGCGCAAGGCCCTGAAGGGGATGCACCCAGTTGGTATTTCCGAGGTGCACTGCTGAGGGCATGGAGTAATGGACTTATGCTGATGTTATTGATGCCACTAAGGTGCTATGTCACATGCATATGTTTAGGCCAACTCTGATTTATGCAAATGTGATTTATGCTCACGATTATGCAAGGATGTTTTCAGTTCCTGCCTAATGCACATGTTTATGCCCAACGTTAGGCAGGATGTGTTTCCGGCCTCAGGAGGATGCCTGTTAGACTTGGCATCTGTTGGCGTGTTTCCCCTGAGTTTTTTGCTTTCTGACCTCTCGGTTTTTGACTCTGTATGTGCTGGCTTCGTGTTTCTGCGCACTTTTCTCACTGCTGATCAGTGGTAAAGTGCAAGTGCTCCTGTGGTAAAATGTGTTATGGATTGGTGTTTCCATGATTGGATCTTTGATTTACTTGTTAGTCCCCAGTAAAGTGCACTGAGTGTGCCAGGGCCTGTAAATCGAATGCTACTAGTGGGCCTGCAGCACTGATTGTGCCACCCAAGTGAGTAGCCCTGAAAAGGTACCTCAGACCTGTCATTGCAGAGTCTCCGCGCAGTTTGTAACTGCCATGTCGACTTGGCCAGTGCACACACTGGCCGGTCCCTAACCTTCCCTTTTCTTGCATGTCAGACACCCCTCAGGTAGGCCCAAGGTACCCCTGTGGGCAGGGTGCAGTGTAAGTGAAAGGGGGGACATGCCCTGGTGTGTGTGTGGCATGTCCTGAAAGTGAATTACAGCCAATTTCGTTTTTCACTATTGCAAGGCTACCAGTTCCCCATAGGATAGAATGGGAGGTTTGTTTATAACATCTTATAAGCATAACTGGCCCAGGGAATTCGGTAAGAAAATTGAATTTAGTATGCCTGAACTCAGAATCTAAAGATGCATCTTTTAGTGAAGGTGATTTTTCCATTCTGTGTTTGAAAATACCACTTTTAGAAAGTAGGTATTTTCTTGCTCAGTCATCCCGTGTGCCTCTGCTGGAATGTGGATTGCCTGTCTGGGTTTTGGATGACAGAAGGCTGGGGGAGCAGGAGGGGTGCCAGATGGTCTAGGTAGGTCAGGAAAGGGCTGAAGAGACCTGGGTTACGATGGGGGAAGGGGGAGGAGATTTCCTTGCACCTCAAAGGGCCTGCTCTGCCTCTGACAAATGCCGTCTCCACCTCCTGCCAGGAATTCACACCAGAGAAGGCAGAACTGGTCCTGACCGGGCACAGGCCCTCTCTGCCTAAGAGATCAAAGGATTTTTGGACATAAATGCTGGGTCCCAGACCCCTGAACTTTAGAACTCATCTGGACAAGAAGACTGCCAAGAAGAAGAGCCGGAGAAGCTGCAAAAAGGAACGACTGCTTTGCTGGGTGCTTTGCTGGGCTGACCTGCAGTGGCTGCTTTTGTCTTGGGTAGTGAAAGGCCTGGACTGGACTTTCTGCAACCTAAATTTGTGAGTCTCTCCAAGGGCTTGAGGTAGAGCTTGCCCCCTGTTCACGAAGTCTCAGGAACAGCAAAGACTTCAAGTTCTTCGACCCGCAGCACTGGGGACTGTGTGTTTTGTGCTGCAACCCGAAGAACACCAACTCGACGACGTCTACGACGCCACTGCCGACTCCGTGTCCTGAAGGCAACGCAGAGGGCACCGCCGCACCGCCGCACCGCACCGCAACCCTGGTCTCACCGACGACGCCTGTTGACGCCGCCACCGAGCTGCTGCTTGCACCGCGACCTGTGGGCACCGCACTCCGCACCGCCTCGCTTCACGCCGAAGCGAGGGCACCGCCGCACCGCGACCCTGGTCTCACCGACGACGCCTGTTGACGCCGCCACCGAGCCGCTGCTCGCACCGCGACCTGTGGGCACCGCACCCTGCACTGCCTGGCTTCACGAGGACGCCTTGGCCTGCCTGACGCCGCCACTTCCCGCCGAGATCGACGCCGCTGCTTGCACCGTGGTTCGGGGGCACCGCTCGTAAGTTACACGACGCACCGCCCTCATCCCACACCGCAGCCTTGGCCTACCGACGCCGGCGCCATCGACTCCAGTTCGTCAGCCGACGACAGCGCTTCAGCAACGACGACGCCGCTGCTTGCACCGTGATCTGCCAGCACCGTGACGAGCACCGCCTTCATCTCGCACCGCGACCCTGGTCTCGCCGACGACGCCGCGACCGAGCCGCTGCTCGCACCGCGACCTGAGGGCACCGCACGCCGCACCGCTGCACTTCGCAATGCAGCACCCGACGCCAGCGCTCCTGACTCCATCAGAGAGGAGATCGACCTGCAACGCGTGTGACTTCGAGGGCCCCATCGACATGCATCTCTGAAAGGTACTGTTTGCGGGTCTTCCCGACACCGTAGCTGGCCTGCAACCACGCGGTCAGCCAGAACTGTTTTGCATTTGTTTGTTCACGACGCCGTGGTAGCCCGGACGGCGCTATCCACACAAGGAACTCTTTTTAATCAGCGTATTTTTGAATTGTGAACTTTTAAGTATAGTATTGTGGTTCTTTATCGTTTTTGGTCTTGTTATAATTATATAAAAATATTGGATATTTTTCTAAACTGGTGTGCTGTCCTTTTGTAGTGCGTACACTGTATTACTGTTGGTTATGTGCACATGCTTTACACACTGCCTCTAAGATAGGCCTGGCTGCTCGTGCCAAGCTACCAAGGGGGTGAGCAGGGGTTATTTTAGAAGTGTAACTCCCTTATCCTGACTAGAGTGGTGGTCTTTGCCTGGCTTTGGCCCGCGCCCTAGCCTACCAAGAATCAAATTTCTAATATTGGTTGTCAGCGGTGAGGATAGGACTTGCGTTTGCACTTGACTTACAGTGATTGGTGTGCACTACTACCATATCGCAGACCATTACGTACCACATACTAACCCGTTTTCTTTTTGGCCGATTTTTGTGATCTTGCCAGGTGAACTTTCTACTTCACCATGCCGGAATCAATAGCATCATCCGTTGCATCCATGGACATTGCCTTTGAGGAGGATAGGTTGGAGCTCCACACTGTGAGAGAATTGAAGTCCGTTTGCAAAAACCTAAAAGTCCAAGTCAGAGGCCTCACTAGGAAGGACGAGCTACAAAAGGCACTGAGGGCCTGGGTAGCAGCCAGAGACGCAAGTGGGCAATCTGGTGACCTTAGTGGAGAGGCGGGGGAGCCTAGTCCTAGGGTGGATGTGCTGTTGGGAGGGGGGGAACCCTTCCGACCAGGCAGCAGTGGCCTGTCCCCAGAGGAGCTGGAGGACAGGCGGGAAGCAAGGAAGTTCGAGTTGGAGAAACTCAGGATGGAAAGTGAAAGGGAGGATAAAAGAATAGCCATGGAGGAAAGGAAGATGATCTTAGATCATGAGCGAAGTCTGAAAGAACTGGAGCTGAGGAATAGAGCCAGTTCAGATGGTGGCAGCAACTCGTCAAGACAGGCAGACAGAATTGTGCACATCCCTAAAAATGTAGGCAAAGAATTCAAAAAGGGGGATGACATACAAAGGTGGTTTCAGGGGTACGAGGCAGCAATTCACATGAATGGTGTCCCCGAGGACAATTGGGGAGCAGGATTGTGGCCTCTCTTCCCAGAAGAAGCAAGGGATACGTTAATAGCGTTGGGTAAGGGGTATAACCTCACCTATCCAGACATGAAGGATGCCCTTCTCACTAAGTATGGTCTTACTCCTGAAAAGTACAGGGACCAGTTCAGGTCCAGTAAGAAGTCTGATGCCAACACTTGGTTGGAATGTGTGGATGTGTTTTGCCGGTCACTGGATGGCTGGGTGAAGGGCAGTGATGTGACAGATTTTCAGGGGCTCTACAATTTGATTGCATAGGAGCACTTGTCTAGTCTATGTTTTGCAGATCTGCGCCAGCACCTAGTTGATAGTAAGCTGACTGACCCCAGGAAGCTTGCTATGGAGGCGGACCGCTGGGTGAGTACCAGGGTCCACAAGAAAGCGTTTGGGGGAGACTCAGCCAAAGGTGGGCAGGGTCCCCAGCAGAAAAGTGGGGGGGACAAAGGTAAAACACAGGAGTTCTCTAAAGGGCCCCAAATTAACACCCAGGGTAAAGGTTCCCATCCCCCCGGAGATAAGAAGCCAGGGGTCTCATCAGGAAAGCCTGCTGAGACCGGCCCCCGCAGGTGTTTTGCATGTGACCAGGTGGGCCACATGAAGGGGGACCCCAAGTGTACAAAGGGGGCTCAGCCACCCACCGGTGGGCAGTCCAAGGTGTTGGCTAGTATAGCGCTTGGGGAGGAGGAGTACCCACAGGAGGATGGGGATCCCGCAGAAATGACCCTCGTCTCACTAGGGGACAGTGAGATGGTCCCAGGACACCAGGTGCCCCCTAACACAAAGAAATACAGCACCTGGGTGACCAGCAATGGGAAAAGAGTAGAGGCTCTCAGAGATACTGGAGCCAGTGTGACCTCAGTCCGGTGTCACCTGGTCTCTGAGGAGCAGGTAGTCCCAGGGGCATTCCACCAAGTAATTGCTGTAGACAATTCAGAGCGCCAGTGTCTGCTGGCGCAGGTTCCCTTCGAGTGGGGTGGGGTCTCAGGTCCCTTGAGGGTGGTTGTGAGCCCTTCCATGCCTGTAGATTGTCTGCTAGGTAACGACCTGGAGCACTCCTTATGGAAGGATGTTGAGCTCAGGTCTCACTTGGAGATGGTTGGGTTGCCAGAGTGGGCATGCGTGTCCACTCGGTCAATGGCAGCCAGAAAGGGTGATCAAGAGGACTTGGAGCCTGAAACAGTGGCCCAAGTCCCTGCCAAGAGAAAGGGCAAGGGGCGCGGGAAACCGGCCCCTGAAGTTCCCACGGACCGGGAGGAGGCGGACCTTGAGGGGGACGCCCCGGTGCCTACCGGGGAACAGGTAGCTGAACTGGGGGACATCTCTGAGCTGACCCATTGGCAGCAAGAAGGGGGTCCCACCAGGGAGGAATTCTGCAAGGAGCAGAAAGAGTGCCCTTCTCTGGAGGGTCTGCGGCGGCAGGCTGCAGACCAGGCAGCAGGTGATCAGTCCGGATCACATTGGATCTACTGGGAGAATGGTCTCCTGTACAGTGAGCCTAAGGTCACTGAGCCTGGGCCAGCCCATGTGCTGGTGGTACCCCAGCGCTTCAGGACCTTCCTACTGGGTCTGGCTCATGACGTGCCTTTGGCAGGACATTTGGGGCAGGACAAGACCTTTGACAGGCTTGTCACCCACTTCTTCTGGCCCCAAATGCAAAGGCAGTCAGATGGACATTGCAGATCTTGCCAGACTTGCCAGGCAAGTGGTAAGAGTGGGAGGAAGGTCAAAGCTCCTCTCCAGCCTTTTCCAGTTGTTGGAACACCCTTTGAAAGGGTAGGGATGGACATTGTGGGGCCACTGGATCCCAAGACAGCCCTGGGCAACAGGTATATCCTGGTCTTGGTGGACCATGCCACCCAGTACCCGGAGGCAATCCCTCTCAGGACAACGACGGCGCCAGTGGTGGGCCGGGCGTTAATGGGGATCTTTTCCCGCGTGGGGTTCCCCAGATAGGTGGTTTCTGACAGAGGAACAAACTTCATATCCAAGTATATGACATCCCTGTGGAAGGAGTGTGGTGTAACCTACAAGTTCACCACCCCTTACCACCCACAAGGTAACGGCCTGGTGGAGAGATTCAACCAGACCTTGAAGGGCATGATTACGGGTCTAACAGAACCCATGAGGCGTAAGTGGGACGTCCTCTTGCCATGCCTTCTCTTTGCGTACAGGGAGGTGCCACAGAAGTCTCTTGGGTTCAGTCCCTTTGAGCTCCTGTATGGTCACCCTGTGAGAGGACCTCTGAGTTTGGTCAAGGAAGGCTGGGAGGCAGCTCCCAGGAAAACTCCCCAGGATGTGTTTAGTTACATGCTGGCCTTCAGAAACCAAACTGCCCGCTTCAGGAAACTCGCTCAGGCGAACCTGGAAGCAAGCCAGGAAGAAATGAAGAAGTGGTATGACCAGAATGCCACTCTGGTCGAATTTCAACCTGGGCAGAAAGTGTGGGTCATGGCCCCCGTGGAACCTTGTGCCTTGCAGGACAAGTGGACTAGGCCATTTGAGGTGGTGGAGCGCAAAAGTGACGTCACCTACCTGGTGGATTTGCAGGCTCCAAGGAACCCTTTGAGGGTCCTCCACGTGAACCGCCTCAAACCCCACTTCGAGAGGTCCGAAGTGAGCATTCTCTTGGCGACAGATGATGGAAAGGAAGAGGAAAGTGAACCTCTCCCTGACCTCCTGTCTACCAAGGAGCACGATGGGTCAGTGGAAGGTGTGATCCTCTCCCCTACACTGAGCCCAGAACAGCAGAGCGATTGTCACCAGTTGTTGGGACAGTTTGCCCCCCTGTTCTCCCTGACCCCTGGTGTCACTCACTGGTGTACCCATGACGTGGACACTGGTGACAGCCCTCCTGTGAAACACAAGATTTACAGGTTGACTGACCGGGTCAAGGCCAGCATTAAAGAGGAGGTCTCTAAGATGTTGGCGTTAGGGGTGATCGAGCCTTCCAACAGTCCTTGGGCCAGCCCAGTGGTCTTGGTCCCAAAGGCTGCTGCACCCGGTGCCGCTCCTCAACTACGGTTCTGTGTGGACTACCGTGGGCTCAATGCCGTCACCAGGACTGACGCACACCCCATCCCCAGAGCTGATGAGCTCATTGATCGTTTGGGAGCTGCCAAGTTCCTCAGCACGTTTGATTTAACGTCTGGGTACTGGCAGATCGCCTTAACCGATGGGGCCAAGGAGAGGTCAGCATTTTCAACCCCAGAAGGACATTACCAGTTCCGGGTGATGCCCTTTGGGTTGAAGAATGCCCCTGCCACCTTCCAGAGGTTGGTCAACCAGGTGTTGGCTGGGCTGGAGGATTTCAGTGCCGCCTACCTGGATGACATCGCAGTGTTCAGTTCCAGCTGGGAAGAACACTTGCAGCACCTCGGTGAAGTGTTGAAGGTGCTGCGGAGGGCAGGCCTCACTGGCAGGCCTCACTGGCCAGTAAGAGCCAGATCGGGCAGGGTTCGGTGGTGTACTTGGGACACCAGGTAGGAAGCGGCCAGGTGGCGCCCCTACAGCCCAAGATTGACACCATTCTGGCTTGGGAGCCCCCCAAGACCCAGACAGAGGTGAGGGCCTTCCTAGGACTCACCGGGTACTACCGGAGGTTTGTGAAGGGGTATGGCACCATTGTTGCCCCCTTAACAGCGCTGACTTCCAGGAAGCAGCCCAAGAAGGTGATCTAGACTGAGTCCTGCCAGAAGGCTTTTGATGCCCTGAAGGCCGCCATGTGCACGGCCCCCGTGCTCAAGGCACCCGACTTCTCCAAGGAATTCGTTGTGCAGACTGACGCTTCAGAGCATGGAGTGGGAGCGGTGCTCTCACAACTGAACGAAGAGGGCCTAGACCAGCCTGTAGTCTTCCTTAGCCGGAGACTACTCCCCAGAGAGCAGAGGTGGAGTGCCATAGAAAGGGAAGCTTTCGCTGTGGTCTGGGCGCTGAAGAAGCTGAGGCCCTACCTGTTTGGGACTCACTTCCGGGTTCAGACAGACCACAGGCCCCTCAGATGGTTGATGCAAATGAGGGGTGAGAATCTGAAACTACTGAGGTGGTCCATCTCCCTACAGGGAATGGACTTTACGGTGGAACACTGCCCTGGCACAGAACACGCCAATGCAGATGGTCTGTCCAGGTTCTTCCGCCTTAGTGAAGAGAACTCCCAGGAGGTTGGGTAGTTCTCCCTACTTTCAGCTGGAGGGGACATGTGTTAGACTTGGCATCTTTTGGCGTGTTTCCCCTGAGTTTTTTGCTTTTTGACCTCTCGGTTTTTGACTCTGTATGTGCTGGCTTCGTGTTTCTGCACACTTTTCTCACTGCTGATCAGTGGTAAAGTGCAAGTGCTCCTGTGGTAAAATGTGTTATGGATTGGTGTTTCCATGATTGGATCTTTGATTTACTTGTTAGTCCCCAGTAAAGTGCACTGAGTGTGCCAGGGCCTGTAAATCGAATGCTACTAGTGGGCCTGCAGCACTGATTGTGCCACCCACGTGAGTAGCCCTGAAAAGGTACCTCAGACCTGTCATTGCAGAGTCTGCGCGCAGTTTGTAACTGCCATGTCGACTTGGCCAGTGCACACACTGGCCGGTCCCTAACCTTCCCTTTTCTTGCATGTCAGACACCCCTCAGGTAGGCCCAAGGTACCCCTGTGGGCAGGGTGCAGTGTAAGTGAAAGGGGGGACATGCCCTGGTGTGTGTGGCATGTCCTGATAGTGAATTACAGCCAATTTCGTTTTTCACTATTGCAAGGCTACCAGTTCCCCATAGGTTAGAATGGGAGGTTTGTTTATAGCATCTTATAAACATAACTGGCCCAGGGAATTCGGTAAGAAAATAGAATTTAGTATGCCTGAACTCAGAATCTAAAGATGCATCTTTTAGTGAAGGTGATTTTTACATTCTGTGTTTGAAAATACCACTTTTAGAAAGTAGGTATTTTCTTGCACAGTCAGCCCGTGTGCCTCTGCTGGAATGTGGATTGCCTGTCTGGGTTTTGGATGACAGAAGGCTGGGGGAGCAGGAGGGGCGCCAGATGGTCTAGGTAGGTCAGGAAAGGGCTGAAGAGACCTGGGTTACGATGGGGGAAGGGGGAGGAGATTTCCTTGCACCTCAAAGGGCCTGCTCTGCCTCTGACAAATGCTGTCTCCACCTCCTGCCAGGAATTCACACCAGAGAAGGCAGAACTGGTCCTGACCGGGCACAGGCCCTCTCTGCCTAAGAGATCAAAGGATTTTTGGACATAAATGCTGGGTCCCAGACCCCTGAACTTTAGAACTCATCTGGACAAGAAGACTGCCAAGAAGAAGAGCCGGAGAAGCTGCAAAAAGGAACGACTGCTTTGCTGGGTGCTTTGCTGGGCTGACCTGCAGTGGCTGCTTTTGTCTTGGGTAGTGAAAGGCCTGGACTGGACTTTCTGCAACCTAAATTTGTGAGTCTCTCCAAGGGCTTGAGGTAGAGCTTGCCCCCTGTTCACGAAGTCTCAGGAACAGCAAAGACTTCAAGTTCTTCGACCCGCAGCACTGGGGACTGTGTGTTTTGTGCTGCAACCCGAAGAACACCAACTCGACGACGTCTACGACGCCACTGCCGACTCCGTGTCCTGAAGGCAACGAAGAGGGCACCGCCGCAACGCCGCACCGCGACCCTGGTCTCACCGACGACGCCTGTTGACGCCGCCACCGAGCCGCTGCTTGCACCGCGACCTGTGGTCACCGCACCGCCTCGCTTCATGCCGAAGCGAGGGCACCGCCGCAACGCCGCGCCGCGACCCTGGTCTCACCGACGACGCCTGTTGATGCCGCCACCGAGCCGCTGCTCGCACCGCGACCTGTGGGCACCGCACCCCGCACCGCCTGGCTTCACGAGGACGCCTTGGCCTGCCTGACGCCGCCACTTCCCACCGAGATCGACGCCGCTGCTTGCACCGTGGTTCGGGGGCACCGCTCGTAAGTTACACGACGCACCGCCCTCATCCCACACCGCAGCCTTGGCCTACCGACGCCGGCGCCATCGACTCCAGTTCGTCAGCCGACGACAGCGCTTCAGCAACAACGACGCCGCTGCTTGCACCGTGATCTGCCAGCACCGTGACGAGCACCGCCTTCATCTCGCACCGCGACCCTGGTCTCGCCGATGACGCTATCTGACGCCGCCACCCAGCCGGTACTCGCACCGCGACCTGAGGGCACCGCACGCCGCACCGCTGCACTTCGCAACGCAGCACCCGACGCCTGCCGACGCCAGCGCTCCTGACTCCATCAGAGAGGAGATCGACCTGCAACGCGTGTGACTTCGAGGGCCCCATCGCCCTGCATCTCTGAAAGGTACTGTTTGCGGGTCTTCCCGACACCGTAGCTGGCCTGCAACCCCGCGGTCAGCCAGAACTGTTTTGGATTTGTGTGTTAACGACGCCGTGGTAGCCCGGACGGCGCTATCCACACAAGGAACTCTTTTTAATCAGCGTATTTTTGAATTGTGAACTTTTAAGTATAGTATTGTGGTTCTTTATCGTTTTTGGTCTTGTTTTAATTCTATAAAAATATTGGATATTTTTCTAAACTGGTGTGGTGTCCTTTTGTAGTGCGTACACTGTATTACTGTTGGTTATGTGCAAATGCTTTACACACTGCCTCTAAGATGGGCCTGGCTGCTCGTGCCAAGCTACCAAGGGGGTGAGCAGGGGTTATTTTAGAAGTGTAACTCCCTTATCCTGACTAGAGTGGTGGTCTTTGCCTGGCTTTGGCCCGCGCCCTAGCCTACCAAGAATCCCATTTCTAACAATGCCTAATGCATATGTTTATGCCCAATGCAGGAGGTGATTTATGCTCATGGTTTATGCCTCTAAGCTCACATGGTTAGGTATACTGTGATTTATGCTAAGGAGATTATGCCCACAGGTCCCTGCCTAATGCCATGTTAGGATGCTTTATGTTCCTGCCACATGCTAATGTGTTATGCCCAATGTGGCGTATGCTGATATAATGCATAATGGGTTTAGGCCTGATCTAATGTCATGCTATGATGCGTTCATTCTATGCCTAATCTAAGGTGTTTGTATGCCTAATGCATTGATGCTGATAATGCTGTTTCCCTAAGGCCTACACGGCTGGTTTTATGCCTACGCTGATTTATGCAAATGTGATATTACTAAGTTTGGTGTTCGTGCCAGGAGTTACTGGCCGGTACACAGTTATCGATGGTCTTACATTTATAAACTGTGCTCTGCGATGGTCCTGGCAGCGGCCCGACTGGCGCTGCCCTGTATATAACCCCCCCCCGTAAAAGTGCTACCTAGTGCCGGCTGGCACAGTATTACATGCGTCTGTGGTTATGATTCTAATCTGTTCTCATAATACAAGAGCTATTTTTACGCAACCTGGTGTGGAGTCTCTTTTGTAGTGTGCCTAGTGTGTCGCCTGTGAGTGTGTGCTGCGCAGATGCTTTACACAATCCTCCAGAGTTTAGCCTACCCGCTCCGCACCACGCTACCCCGTTTCTAACACAGATAAAGTGATTCTCAGGTCAGACCCTACAGTCAAATCTAAGGTCCAGTATCTTTTTCATTCAACCCAAGAAATTGTTCTCTCATTTTTTCAGGACTCTGATGATGTCCGTCATTTCCTAGATCTCAAAAGAGCTTTGCTGATCAATTTGGGGAGATCAAAAGAATTTAGACAATCTCAGTCTTTGTTCGATTCTTATTGGTCAGCAAAGGTAATAAGGCAGCAATGGCAACTATTAGTAGATGGGTCAAGCAGACCAGTTCTCAGGCCTGTGTTGTTATGGGAGAACAGCTTCCAGATAATATGTTGGCCCGTTGCCCTTGGGCCATGACTACCTCTTAGGCAGAGGGGGGTGGGGCGTTCCCTTAAAGAAATTTGCAGTGCTGTTATCTGGGCTAACCCTAACACTTTTCTTCAGCACTGGAATTGTCTCTGATGATTCTGTGAATTTTGGAGCATCAGTTCTTAAATCTGCAATGAATTAATTGTAGAATATAGTATTATTATATGGGCTCACAGTTTTATGGTATTTTATTTTTTAACATTTCCATCTGTATTTATCCATATTTATTTTTTGGACATGTTATTGGTGGTTGTGTGATAGAACAACGCATGCGTCAACAACGCATGCCTGAACCACGTGGTCTTAACCACGACTGCGTCTTTACCACGCATGCCGTTACCACACAATTTCTTGGTAAAGACTTGATTGGTAAAGGGACATGTGTGATAAAGATCACACTCCTGCCCCTCTCCCCTGAGCCCTAAAATTCTGTCCTCCTGCGGTCTATTCTACTGGCCACAGCCCTATAAACTTCCCTGGCCCCCTGTCCTGAACCTTAATACTCGACCCCTCAGCCCCCAAAAACAACTCCGACCACAGCCTCCCTCCCTGAGCACTAAAACCAGCCCCAACCCCTAAAACCTACCCCCACTTCCCCCTGCCCCAGCCCAACTGCCCCCTGGACCTGAAAACTGCCCCTTTCCTGTCCCCTGCCCTGAGCCCTAAAACTCAGCCCCCTAAAAACTACTCCAACCCCAGCCCCCCTCCCTGACCCCTAAAACTACCCCACCTCTTTCCTGTCCCCTGCCCTGAGCCCTAAAACTCCAGACCCCCAGCCATAAAAAACTACCCCAGCCTCCAAAACCTCCCCAACCCAAACAAACTACCCCCAGCCCCACCCCCTGCCCTAAGCCCTAAAACTTCTGACCCCCAGCCCTAAAAACTACCCGACCCCCCCTGCCCCCCACATTTCCCCCAACCGCTACAAACTACCCCCACCCCCACCCCCTCAAAACCCCACTTACCCCACCTCCTCGTCCCGATCTTTCCTCTTCCTGCTCTTCCGCCGAGCTGCAGCCAGCAACTAGACTGTGCATATGCCTTAACCACGCATATGCGTGGTTAAGGCAAGCGTGGTTACGCTTGCGGTGTCAAAACAAGCGTGGCTTAGGCCGCGGTGTTCCGACTGTTTCCCCTTATTGGTATTTAGTCATATTTATTTTCTGTTTTGAGAATAAATGGAGCTGTAAAATGGTATATTTCCACATTTATTTAACTCTTAGAAGTGCACTCATATGTGGATTCCTGGCGCGTTTTAGCATATTAAGCAGCCACATATAACAAAACACTACACCCATCACTGCATATTAGCTTTTTACTACAGATATATGGTAACATATGGTTGTATTTAAGGAAATCTGATCCTGTTTTGTAGCTCCCTATTTGTCTTTCCGCTCAGCTTTTGCCTGGAATTCATGAAAGACAGCATGAAGAGTCTTTCACAAAAAGCCCAATTTTCAGTATTTTTCCGTTTTTAAAAATAAATACAGACATGAAACACATTGTTTTCTGCCTATATTAATCTGTAAAAATCAGTAAAAACGAAAAACTGGGAGCCTTAATTATTATTGAACAGCATCTCCTTTTGGTTTTGGTTTATCCCAACAAATAAAGACTATGACGACGAGGACGAGACATAGGGGCAATGAACCCATTGTGATTTACTGATGTGTCACCATGGATGAGTATGTGTGCACACACAGGCTCCATCCTGGAATGCTATTTGTTTTTGTTTTTATGACAGCAGTCATTCCAAGATGGACACACATGAACCCATTATTTACGGTTAATCTTCATTACTCTCAGGACAGTCCTCCTTGTCATAGTCTTTACTCGTGAGGCTGCCCCTCTATACCGATGCTAAGGCAAACAAGCATTGGCAAAGCCAGTAGCTCTTTGCCTAAGTATACTTTAGGATGAAAGGCGCTAAAATCAAACCCAAAAAGACTAGACAGATAATGATGCTGCCCAATATATTATTAAGCAAAAGACACACATTTGATGGACGGAATGCAGAACAAATCGAAACATTCACCCCCAGTCAAGAGATCTGGGTTAAATCCATCATTCTTTTGCTCACCATGCCACCCCAGTTTTGACCTGGCCATATGCAAATCAGTCTTGACCCTGTGCCTCATGGGAACAGTCCAGCCCGAACTGCCAAGCCAGGTCCTCCCTGGACCGGAAACAAGCATCCTAGGACCGGTTTCGGGGTTTCACCCCTCTTCAGCCAGGATAGCTTGATTCCAGTGGCACAGTGAGCCCGGGACCCACGTCTGGGCATACCCGGCGCACTTAGGTGCGAAAAAGCAAAATTCACACATTTGATGGACGGAATGCAGAACAAATCGAAACATTCACCCCCAGTCAAGAGATCTGGGTTAAATCCATCATTCTTTTGCTCACCATGCCACCCCAGTTTTGACCTGGCCATATGCAAATCAGTCTTGACCCTGTGCCTCATGGGAACAGTCCAGCCCGAACTGCCAAGCCAGGTCCTCCCTGGACCGGAATCAAGCATCCTAGGACCGGCTTCGGGGTTTCACCCTCTTCAGCCAGGATAGCTTGATTCCAGTGGCACAGTGAGCTCGGGACCCACGTCTGGGCATACCCAGCGCACTTAGGGCGAGAAAGCAAAAGACACACATTTGATGGACGGAATGCAGAACAAATCGAAACATTCACCCCCAGTCAAGAGATCTGGGTTAAATCCATCATTCTTTTGCTCACCATGCCACCCCAGTTTTGACCTGGCCATATGCAAATCAGTCTTGACCCTGTGCCTCATGGGAACAGTCCAGCCCGAACTGCCAAGCCAGGTCCTCCCTGGACCGGAAACAAGCATCCTAGGACCGGTTTCGGGGTTTCACCCCTCTTCAGCCAGGATAGCTTTATTCCAGTGGCACAGTGAGCCCGGGACCCACGTCTGGGCATACCCGGCGCACTTAGGGCGAGAAAGCAAAAGACACACATTTGATGGACGGAATGCAGAACAAATCGAAACATTCACCCCCAGTCAAGAGATCTGGGTTAAATCCATCATTCTTTTGCTCACCATGCCACCCCAGTTTTGACCTGGCCATATGCAAATCAGTCTTGACCCTGTGCCTCATGGGAACAGTCCAGCCCGAACTGCCAAGCCAGGTCCTCCCTGGACCGGAAACAAGCATCCTAGGACCGGTTTCTGGACTGTTCCCATGAGGCACAGGGTCAAGACTGATTTGCATATGGCTATGTCTGAACTGGGGTGGCGTGGTGAAGCAAAATAACGATGGATTAAACCCAGATCTGTGACTGGGGGTGAATGTTTGCCAATGTGCAGCATTCCGTCCATCATCTTGTGTGTTTTGAATTTCGCCCTAAGTGGGAAGGGTATGCCCAGACGTGGGTCCCGTGCTCACTATGCCACTGGAGTCAAGCTATCCTGGCTGATGAAGGCTGATAGCCTGAAACCGGTCCTAGGATGCTTGATTCCGGTCCAGGGAAGACATGGCTTGGCAGTTCGGTCTGGACTGTTCCCATGAGGCACAGGGTCAAGACTGATTTGCATATGGCTATGTCTGAACTGGGGTGGCGTGGTGAAGCAAAATAACGATGGATTAAACCCAGATCTGTGACTGGGGGTGAATGTTTGCCAATGTGCAGCATTCCGTCCATCATCTTGTGTGTTTTGCATTTCGCCCTAAGTGGGAAGGGTATGCCCAGACGTGGTCCCGTGCTCACTACGCCACTGGAGTCAAGCTATCCTGGCTGATGAAGGCTGATAGCCTGAAACCGGTCCTAGGATGCTTGATTCCGGTCCAGGGAAGACATGGCTTGGCAGTTCGGTCTGGACTGTTCCCATGAGGCACAGGGTCAAGACTGATTTGCATATGGCTATGTCTGAACTGGGTTGGCGTGGTGAAGCAAAATAACGATGGATTAAACCCAGATCTGTGACTGGGGGTGAATGTTTGCCAATGTGCAGCATTCCGTCCATCATCTTGTGTGTTTTGCAATATATTATTAGGCACAAGCTGACACATTTCTGGCTGCATGCTCTCTGATGTAGAAAGCATAGTGTCGGAGGCCATCGCTTACCCTCTGCCGGGTTCTCAAATGTTTAATTATTATACCAGTACTCCAGTGCCGGCTTAATCTGTCCATATGAATATAGACAAAACTAGTTCTCTCCTTTTCAGTTATCCAGATAAATGCACTGTCAAAGAGCTTTTACTAAATTTGCTACCAAGCGACCAAAATGTGGTGAGCAATCACATGTAAGTTAATGTTTAAACCTTGTGTGGCAGTTTATTGTACCTGCGGGTGAGGGCAAGTGTGGCACAGTGGTTATGTAAAAGTATGAAATGTAAACTCTATTAAAATGTTTCTGTCGGAGCATCTTTATGTTCTTTAGTGAATAATTTGAGCATGTCATACTTTGTGTGTGGGAGAAGCAAACCTTGCCGGGGACTCAAGATGAAAGAATAGTGTCATTATTAGTGAAATTGCTGTAATGTGACAGCTATTTAAGCACAAGGTGAGTAAGGTGTGATGTCTTTGCGAGAAGTTTGGCAAGGAGAGCACTCCAGAACCTTTGTGTTCAGAGCACAACGCAATGCATGCTAGTGACATTTTTATTTAGCCAATGAATACAATTAAATCTTATTTAGCTCTATGTCAACCCTATGTAGAATATCAATCAGCACATATATGTAAGAGATCAAAGTCCATTGGAGTCTTTTGCCCCAGAAATCTGCCAACATGAACTACAGTTACAATTGGGACTGGGCTGGAAGGACTAGAAGGCCCAATGGACTCTCATATTGTGACTACCAGGTTCTTCCCACCCGGAGGTCCCTCAGTGATTGGCAACATCTCTAGGATGCACACAGACCCACTGATAAACTGGCTGTTGGCAAGTCATCCATGCTGAGAAATTCAGAGAGGCTGCTGTCATCTAGGCCCTTGAAAACAAAGGCATGCAAAGGGCAATTCTTGGAGGACCACAAGCATGAACAGATGGTGTTGGATTCAAGGACAAAGGGATGTATCTGGATGGACCCCATGTAGTACTCTGAATGAATGTCCTCACCTATTGAGATGAAGACAGGGTTGCAGAGGGACGTAGCCTGAAAAGAGCAAAGAGGAGATCATTGGACTCCCTGTGTGAGGCGGTCTGGGAATTGGTGAGGTGGGAGAGAGACAGTAATCCCCAGACACGAAGAGGGGCTATAACCCTCAGAGTGCGATTCAAGAGGGGTGACTTACAGAGATGCTAAGTGTCCACATATCATGTACAGCATCTTTAGCAAAACCTGGCTTTCAGCCAATAGCACCTGTGCTTCAAGATTCATTTGACCAATATACCATCAAACCAGAAAACGACAACAGTGAAATGAACGGAGCCACTGGTATCAGAAACCTAGGAGTTCCCACGCCTGTAATTGAGGTGTGGCGACAGAGGTTTTGGTGGGGTGTGACCCCCACTGAGTTGTAGAGGACTTCCGCTCTGCCATCTCCTAAAGGACCTCTAACATATTTTCCAGTGCGAATTGTCTACGTCCTATATTTACTTCTTTTGGACTGTAATTTTCCACGTTACATATGAAATGCCTTCTACGTGGCTATGTCTGTGCTATAAATAATATGGTTGGTACATAAACAAATTGCCTGCATGTCTCAGTTGCGTGCAGTTCCCTTACTCTGCATATACCACTTGTGAGTTCACGAGTAAACTTATCAAGAACTATATAATTAAGCACTAAAAGAGATCCCTAGCTTTTTTAGTGTGTACAGCCTATTATTCGAATCTCCCATTACCTGGAGGAATTAAACACATATATAATCTGATTCATCTAAATAGTGCCTTCCATGTATTCCACCATTTCTGCATTTGGACTCCTAGAGCCCAGTCGCATCAGTTCCCACATTCAGTTCTGAGACTCTGATCGGATAGTAGACAGTGTTACTTGAAACATAAGTATCTGCTTGTCTCTTAGTAGACAGTGTTACTTGAAACATAAGTATCTGCTTGTCTCTGATCGTGCCGATTGGCAGGTCAAATAGAAAGATGAAATCGAAAGCATATTCTGAATGCATGCCCCATAGCATTCTGGTCTTTCCCTGTGGTGATGCATTTCCTGTGTGAGTTTATGTTCTCTCTGGAGACACATAGCCCTACATCTAGCAATATGTAGAGTTCTAACATTCTTTAAATGCCACTGTGTATTCTCCTATTCATGGGACTGTCTTGGTCTGGTTCTTCGGGAATCTGCCTTTACACGTACAGGCCACGCCAAATATAATGTATCGCACAAGGTCAAGTGGTCTTGTATCCATTTCCACTGGAGCTCTAGTTCCTTGCAAAAGAGTCATTACTTACTGCAGGTTGATGTAATATCTGCCTGTAATGATGATTATCCAACAAAGGCCCTGCTTTCCCAGACTGTGGTTGATGCGCCTGTCAAGTTCAGGCAGTTTCTCATGGTGCTTGCCTTCTTCCAGCGACCGAACTCCACTGACCATGAGTAATCCTTTAGCCAGCAGTACCAAATTGACTGACTTGATTGATTAAAAAAAAACGTCAGAGCGAAAACGATCCTTTCTCCACTAAGGAGCACTCAAAACCTAAGAAAACATGCTGAGTAAACGTTTTACTAGTTAGAAAATGTATTTCTGATAAGTCACTACAAGGCGTGCCCCTTTATTTGAGACAAGTTCTACTGTATGATAACTTTGGACGCATTTATGAATAGAATTTTGCAGTTTTCCATTTTTCTAATTTATTTTATTATATTTCATACTAATTCTGAAATCTATTTTAAATTGACTTAATCCAATTTAGGAATTTGGATAGGTATCATTTTTTTTGGGGTCATGGCTAGGCAATGCCCATATACATTCTGCCAGGGACTCATATATCTGCTGCCAATATCTGGATAGAGGGGCACTCCCAGATGATGTGATAGAAGGTTCCTCTAACTCTTTTACATTGAACACAAAGTGGGCTCGTCCCACTGCCCATCTTCCAAATTCCTTCTGAACTTAGATAACTCCAACTGATCAAAGAAGGACACATCACTGCCTCTGGTGGTAACATAGCCAGGATCTCATTTAGCAAGATGGGCAACTGACAGGTATAATTTAATGCAAAGGAGTAGTGCGACGTTGAAGCCCATAGGCTGTTCCTTCTTTATAACCTCCAAGCAAATTAGTCTGTTGTCATTATACAGAAAATAAAAATAGAAGTAAGGGTTCTACAATGCCAATGAAGAAAATCAAACAGCAAAATTAATAGTATATGCCTTGAAAGCTTCAAAAAGATATGCAACTCACACATCAAGAATACAAAAGACACCATTGGTCCGAAAGGTACTCCAACGCAAAATGCTCTTCAAAGGAATCACAGAGGACCCTCCTTGAATTTCAGAATCTAGAGTGCTCCGCTAGCAACACACCACACTTTCAAGCTTTTTGCTACACCAACTCAAATAAGCTTGACTCAAACTAATAAAATAGAAGCTGGAAGACTGTATTAGGAGTATGGCAGACGACCTGCATACCGCCTATTCAGATCATGAAGAACAAAAGAAATAGTGCAGGTAGACAACATTCTCTAGCCTCCTTCAAACAGCTAGAACACTCCAAATTCAAGGAACAGGACAAGACAAGTGGACCATCTCGCTATCTTTCAAATCCAGCTCCAGCACAAACCCTCAATAACATCTTATTTCTACATCCTCTGCCCTTTTGGAAAGATGCATCCTAAACAGCTCTCTAGACTCAGGAATCTGCTTTACCAGATTACTTTTATATATATGTCTGATAGAGACATCTTCCTGCAGATTCCTTACCTTTGATAAGGGCCTCACAGACATTCTACTGGGAACCTGGTTCAAGCCCAGCACAGGGGCTCCTGTGAATAGGACAATTGCCTGCCGCCACCGTCCTGCTCACCACCCACCCTACCCCAGAGAACCTGGTGGTCCAAGCTTCTACCACCCATGGCGAATTCCCTTTCGCCTTTCCCCCAACCCAACGGAAAGGGAATCCAAGGAGCTGGATAGTTGGGGTAAGAATATTTTTTCTTCCACCAGCCTTGCAGTGCGGTGGGTGAACACCAAATGCTTATTGGGCCATTATTCACACTATCCGTAGGAAATGGTTGCAAAAGTGCTGCCACAGGTCCTGGAGGAGGCCTCTCGCAAGCAGTGTCAGACAGGAGAGATGCAGCACAGTTCGCCATCTGTTATGGTCTCGACACAACCGACTCACTGAGCAGAGCGATTTCATTGACTGTTGCTGTTTGCTTCTGGCTTTTCGAGGGATGTCCAGGCCTTTCTCATGCACATGCCCTTTGATGCCACCCGTCTCTTCAGAGACAAGGCAGACATGGCGCTGGAGCGCTTTAAGGACTGAAGGGCTACGGACAAGTCCATGGGTCTCTCATTGGCGACACAGTCCCAGTCTGCCTGTTGTGACTATGGAAGGGGCTTTCAGCCCCACCAGCCCTATCCCAGCCACAAGACTGCACAAGTTCCACAACCTCTGTGCAGCTGAGGGCGTGGCTCCTTCCGACTCCGTGGGTCAGGCGGCCAGACGTCGGGTCAGTCCCCCACCCCCTCTTCAGCCTCCACATTCTTCTAGTCTTGCCCTTCTAGATCATGCACGGCCAGTTGGTTGCAGGATCAGCCAACACCTCCACCACTGGCAGACCATCACATCAGACAGATGGGTCCTCCAGATAGTCCCAAGGGGCTGCTCCCTCCCATTCGAGTCTAACCCTCCCTTCATGCCTCCATCTTATGACCTGCTGACAGAGGATCATCTCATTTTGCTTCAGGAGGAAGTCATGACTCATGGCCAAGGGAGCCATAGAGAGGGTTCCGGAACTAGAAGTAGGTTGTGATTGATATTCCCGCTACTTTCTGGTCCCGAAAAAGGACAAGGGCCTCTAACCTATTCTAGACCTACGAGCCCTCAACTACTTCCTCAGAAAGGAAAAATTCAAAATGCTCACTCTAGCTCAGGTCCTGTCTGCCCTGGACCCAGGAGATTGGATAGTGGCGTTGGACTTGCAGGACACCTATTTCCACATTCCTGTCATGCCTGCCCATTTTGCGCTACCTGCGGTTTATGGTAGGCCATGAGCATTTTCAGTTCACCCTGCTCCCTTTTGGCCTTACCAGCACCCCTCTGGTGTTCACCAAGGTGATGGCGGTGGTCGCAGCTCATCTGTGCGGATCAGGGGTACCAGTCTTCCCCTATCTTGATGACTGGCTGCTGAAGGGTGGCTCGCCCCAGGCTGTCGTCTCCCACCTCCAGATTACGGCAAACCTTCTGCATTCGCTGGGGTTCACTATCAACGTGCTGAAGTCACACCTGACTCTCTCTCAGACGCTCCCTTTCATCTGAGCTGTTCTGGATACTGTGCAGTTTTGGGCTTATCCTCCCAAACGGTGAGTCCAGGATATTCAGGCCATGATACCAATGTTTCAGCCTCTATCCTGAATTTCGGTGAGAATGACTCTGAGGCTGCTGGGCCTCATGGCCTCCTGCATCCTGCTAGGGACACATGCCAGATGGTATATGGGGGCTCTACAGTGGGACCTGAAGTTCCAATGGGTGCAGCATCAGGAAATCTCTCTGACATAGTCCAGGTCTCTGAGGGAATTGTACGAGACCTGCAGCTGTGGCTGAAGAACCACGATTGGGTCAGAGGCAGACCCCTCTCCCTTCCCCAACCAAATCTCACAGTAGTGACAGATGTGGCACTTCTGAGATGGGGTGGTCATCTGGGAGAGATGGAGATAAGAGGACGCTGGTCTCTGGCGGAATCCGGACTCCACATCAACATGCTGGAGCTCTGAGCAATCCAATTGGCGTTGAAAGCCTTTCTACCCTCCATCAAAGGAAGGCCAGTTCACATTTTCACAGACAACACCACTGCCATGTGGTACTGCAACTAACAGAGGGGAGTGGGGTCATGGAGTCTTTGTCAAGAGGTCCTGCGTCTCCGGACATGGCTGGAACAGCAGGGCATATCCCTGGCAGTTTACCTGAACGCCAGGGCTGACAAACCCATCCATCGATGCCTAGCGGATCACAAATGGCGTATCCATCCGGAGGTGGCGCAAGGTTATGTTATGTTATGTTACTGGGCACTTGTAAAGCGCACGGCTACTCCATGGAGTGTCCCGGCGCTGGGAAAGAGAACCAGTGACAGAGCAGTACAGGCACACACAATAGAGGCTGATCTACTGTAAGAAGAGCCAGGTTTATAAATCTCTCCTAAAGCTAAGGAGATCCTCAGCCTGTCGTAAGGATGGCGGCAGGCTGTTCCATAGCTGAGAAGCCACCACTTGAAAGGAACGACCACCCAGGCGGGAGCGAGAGAACCTTGGGATAGTCGAGAGCTGCTGGGTGGATGACCTCAAAGTTCTGGGTGGAACATAGCGCTGGATTCTGTTCCTCAGGTAAGAAGCCCCTGAATTGTGGAAGGCCTTATAAGCCAGTACCAGGGCTTTGAAATTTGTCCTCTTGCGCACCGGAAGCCAGTGCAGGGACTTTAGGTGAGGGGTCATATGTGTCCTGAGGCCTACCATAAGTATAGCTCTTGCCGCAGCGTTTTGTACCACCTGTAGTTGGCCAAGAAGATAGTCAGGGAGGCCTAAGTACAAAACATTAACATAATCGAGCCGGGATATAATTAATGCTTGGACTACTGTTTTCCTGTGGGGGACTGGGAGTAGTGGGAGGAAATTCCTCATCATTTTCAGTAGGCCAAAGCATGTGCCGGCCACTGCTTGGACCTGGGACTTCATGGACATGTCCGCGTCCATTTTCACCCCGAGATATTTTACGGTGGTAGCTGAACTTGCAGGGGGAGACATATTCTGTGGCCACCATTGGCGCCATTCCTCACCCGGGTTGTGACCAAAGAAAATAATTTCTGACTTTTCAGAGTTGCACATCAATTGATTCTGTTTGAACCAGGCAAACACCTTTGACAGGCAGATATTTATCTCACTTCCACTCAGCGCCTTATCCTTCTCGCAGGTGTACAGTAACTGCGTGTCATCGGCGTAGGATATTACTTTAGCGCCGTATTGTTCTGCCAGGAGTGCAAGGGGGGCCATAAACACATTAAACACAATGGGGCTCAAAATAGATCCCTGTGGAACACCTACTTTCAAAGGGGAGATAGGGGCAGAGAAAGGGGGAGACCATACTGTTTGCTGGTGGCTTGCCAGATAGGAGGTAAACCACCGGAGGACCGTGCCACCAATGCCACAGCCCTGGAGTCTGTGCAAGAGAAGAGCATGGGGTACGGTATCGAAGGCCGCGGAGAGGTCCAGCAGTATCAGTACGGCTTTGCCTCCTCTGTCAAGTGTTGCTTTAATAGATTCCGAGACTTCCAGTAGGGCTGTCTCCGTACTGAAATTGGCTCTAAACCCTGACTGGCTAGGATGAAGTACCTGATTGGCCTCAACAAAATCAGAGATGACAGTGTTTACGTATTTTTCCAGATCCTTGGAGAAGAAAGGCAGCAACGAAATTGGCCTGTAATTACTGGCTACAGAAGGGTCAGCTGAAGGTTTCTTTAAAGGCGGGAGGATTTTCCCGTGTTTCCAACTGTCGGGCATTAAACCCTCCGACAGGGGTTCAGGACCCAGTTGACTGCTGGGTTGATCACCTCTGCAATTGATGCCAATATTTTTGCAGGGCAGGGGTCTGAGGGGGAGCCTGATTTCAGCGCTTTCATTATCTTCAGGGAGTTGGCCAACGGGATGGGGGGGAATTGCAGGAGGGTCCCTCCGGCGTTAGATAAGACAGGGGACAAGCCTGTGTTGCCATCCGTAGCAAGGGGGGATTCCCCAAGCGAAACTTGAATGGTTTTAATTTTTTTATAGAAATATTGTGCAATGAGGTTAGTCCATTCATTTGTAGGGGTAAAAAGGCTATTAGTAGCGCAAGGGGAGGAGAAGTCTTTAACAATTTTGAAAAGTTCCTTGCTGCTATTCCCGGCTTGCTCGATTTTCGAGGACAGGAAACTCTTTTTTTCCTCGCGAACTTTGGCATAATGGGCTTTTAGTGCCAATTTATACGCCGTTTTATCCGAGGGATTAAAATTCTTCCTCCAGACTCTCTCAAGACGTTTGCAGGCACTTCTGCTCTTCCTGAGGGCCTCAGTAAACCATGGGGCCGAGGCTCTGCAGATGCTTGCCGCTCGGATCTTTGGGGGGGGCGAGTTCAGTCGCGCGCTTCTGGAGCCAATTTTCTAGTGAGAGTACGTTGTTCTCTAAGTGACCGCTAAAAGAGATAGGGTGTTTCTTGAGTGATCTAGCTAAAGCCTCCGAAGTCAGCTGATTGAATGGCCTGAAACTAGTGGCACGCGGTTTACAATGGGATTGAGGCTGTCCTAATTCCTTACGTACTCTAAAGGTAAGTAGGAAGTGGTCTGACCAGATGATAGGGGAGCAATGGGGAGAGCCTTGGTTAGATATGTTTGCCTCCTCAGAGAACACACAATGTCAGCAGTTTTGCGCGCTGGAGTTTCCAAAGTGGCTCTCACTCAGAGACGCTTTTTGTCTTGAGTGGAGCTCAGGCCTCCTGTACGCCTTTGTGCCCATACCACTCCTGCTCAGAGTTCTCAAGAAGATCCGGAACGACCGGGCCCAAGTCATCCTTGTGGCTCCGGACTGGGCACAGAGAGTCTGGTATCCCAAACTTCAACAGATGAGCATTGATCCTCTGATTAGGCTGTTTTTTTTGGTAGGATCTTCTGTCGCAGCAGCAGGGAAGGGTCCTCCACCCAAGCCTGTCAACTTTGTGTCTTTTTGTGTGGAGATTGAGCGGCAGCAGTGGATAGCTTTCGACCTTCCTCCCAATGTCTGCAATGTTATTCTGGCAGACAGGCGTCCCTCCACTAAGACGGTATATGCCTGCCGATGGAACAAATTTGGAATATATTTACAGAAAAGTCTATTGACCCTCTTACTGCTTTCCTTTCTGATATTTTGATTTTTATTTTGTCCCTTGCCCATCAGGGCTCTGCTGTGGGCCCCTCGAAAGGGTATCTTTTGGCTTTGTCTGCCTTCCTGAGGCTGCCAGACCAACCCTCCCTATTTAAGTCACCCATTGTACATAGATTTTTGAAATGCCTTGTACATATGTTCCCTCCTGCCCCTTTCATTATTCCTCAGTGGGACCTTAATTTGGTTCTCACTTTCCTAATGTGCGCTCCTTTCGAGCCCCTGCATAATTGCCTCCTCCGGCTGCTCACCATCAAAACAGCCTTCTTAGTGGCAATTGCATCTGCCAGGAGGGTGAGCGAGTTGCAGGCTCTATTGACAAAAGCCCCATTTCTGGCAATATTGCCTGACAAATTTGTGCTTCGCACTAGGGCCTCTTTCCTTCCAAAAGTGGTAACTCCATTTCATGTGGGGCAATCTGTTACCTTGGCCACTTTCTATGCTCCTCCCCATCCCTCTAAAAAAGAAGAGCGACTCCACCACCTGGACCCAAAAAGAGCATTGTCAATCTACGTTGACCGTACAAAAGAGTTCTGGGTGGACGACCAACTCTTCGTGGTATACGTTGGAGCAAAGAACCGTTATGCAGTGCAGAAGAGGACCATCTCCCGGTGGGTCGTCCTCTGCAGCAAAATTTGCTATGCTCTGGCCAAGAAGCAGCCTCCTGAGTTAAGGCTGCTACCACTGCTTTGCAGCGTGCAGTACCAGTCATGGACATCTATCAGGCAAAAACGTGGACATTCCTTCACACGTTCACCAGACATTACTGTCTGGATACTCAAGTCTGCAGGGATTGCCATTTTCGCCGCATTTTCGCCGCTCAGTCCTGGGGATGGGGAAGTTGCTTGGGTATGTATTCAAAGGTAAGAAATCTGCGGCTAGGTGTCTCTATAAGATGGACAAGTTAGTTACCTTCGATAACGCCTTATCTGGTAGAGACATTCTCTAGCCGGAGATTCCTTACCAACCTACACATCCTCCCCGCATTTTTAGAGCCAGGGCTGCTCCCTTACAGGGACCAAATTTCTTAAAAACACACCAGTGTCAGTACTCTTCATGGCTCTGCGTTTCTGGCATGGAAAGTCATGAAAAGTAACTGATGTCAGCGCGCAGAGGTGGTGTCTATATAGGCGACGTGGACGTCACTTCCGGCGCTGCCGTCACGCAGAGCCGACCAGCGCCACCTACCAGCATGCAGGGGTATTGCTCAAAGAAAAATCTTCCGGATCGAGTATCAATCATGGGTTTGTGAAGCGCAGCTGCTCACCCAAAAGGGTCTCAAGGCGCTGAGGGGGGGGGGGGAGGGGCGCAGCTCCTGGGTGATCACAGTGATTCTCTGAAGAGCCAGGTCTTGAGGTCCTTCAAGAACTTGGAGAGTGTAGGTGTTTGTCGGAGGTGGAGAGGGAGGGTGTTCCATGCCTTGGCCGCGAGGAGGGAGAAGGAGCGTCCTCCTGTTCTGGACTTCTTTATTTGTGGTACCTTCGCAAGAGAGCTGGGCTGAGCGGAGTGATCTTTGGGGTGCGTGGAGCGTGAGGCAGTGGTTCATGTAGGCGGGTCCGGTGTTGTGGAGGGCCTTGGGAGCGTGGGCGAGAAGCATGAAGGTGATTCTCTTCTCAGCGGGGAGCCAGTGTAGTGACCGTAGGTGTTGGCTGATGTGGCAGTGACACAGTAGGTTGAGGACTAGTCTGGCGGCGGCGTTCTGGATGTACTTGAGTTTCCGGGTGAGGTTCTTGTTGATCCCGGCATATAGTGCATTGCCGTAGTCTAGTCTGCTGCTGTTGAGGGCACATGTTTAGGTTTTCCTGTGTTCAAGGGGAATCCAGTTGAAGGTCTTCCGGAGTAAGTGGAGTGCGTGGTAGCAGGAGGAGGTGACAGCTTTGATATGGCGGTCCATTTTGAGTTCGGAGTCCAGGATGATTCCGAGGTTGCATGCGTGGTCCGTGGGGGAGGGAGGGTTCCAAAGGGCAGGGGGCCACCAGGTGTTGTTCCAGGCGTTGGGGTGTGGGCCCATGAGGAGCACTTCTGTTTTGTCCGTGTTGAGTTGTAGGCAGCTGTTCTTCATCCACTTGACGACTGCTTCCATTCCTTCTTGGAAGTTGTGTTTGGAGATGTTGGGTTCGTTGGATAGGGAGATGATGAGTTGGGTGTCATCTGCGTATGATACTATGTTGAGTCCGTGTGATCTGATGATGGATGCGAGTGGGGCCATGTAGATGTTGAACAGGGTGGGACTGATGGAGGATCCTTGAGGGACTCCGCAGGTGGTCGTTGTGGGTTCCAAGAGGAAAGGAGGGAGTGTGACCCTCTGCATTCTGCCATAGAGGAATGAGCGGATCCAGTCGAGTGCCTTGTTCCGGAGTCCTGCGTCCTGGAGTCTGCTGCCTAGGGTGCGGTGTGAGACTGTGTCGAAGGCGGCAGACAGATCCAGGAGGATGAGGGCCACAGTCTCTCCTCTGTCGAGGAGGGAGCGGATGTCGTCTGTCGCAGTGAGAAGGGCGGTCTCGGTGCTGTGGTTCTTCCTGAAGCCTGATTGGGAGGGGTTGAGGATGTTGTTTTCTTCTATGAAGGAGGCGAGTTGACTGTTGACTGATTTCCGTAAGGAGATCGGTCTGACGTTCTTGAGGTCGGTGGGGTCCGCCGAGGGTTTTTTCAGGAGAGGGTTGATCTCGGCGTGTTTCCAGTCGTCGATGAAGGAGGCGGTCTTGAAGAAGTGCTTGATGATTCGTTGAAGCTCGGGGGCGATGTCTGCGGCTCTGTTGTAGATGTGGAGGGGGCAGGGGCCGTGGGGGCCCCGGAGTGGGTTCTCTTCATATTCTTTAGGGTTTCTTTGATGCTGAGGGGGGGCCAGCTGTCCAGTGTCAGCTGCGTTGTGTGGGGAGCGGTGGGTGTGGGTTCCTCGTGGGGGTTGTTGTCGTCAAAGTTGTCATAAATGGTCTTAATTTTGTGATGGAAGAAGGCTCTGAGTCTGTTGCAGAGGTCCTGGGAGGGTGGGATGTCAGTAGTCTCACTGTTGGGTTCCTTGTTGTTGTGTGCTTGGGTGGAGATTCTGTCCTGGAGAGCTTTCTTCCTCGAGTGTCTGATGAGTTTGTGGTGGGAGGTGGTGGCTGCTCTGAAGTTGTCACGGTCGACTGGGGTTTTGGAGTTCCTCCATAGCTTTTTGAGGCGTCTGCAGGTTCGTCTGGATTCTCGGAGTTCGGTGGAAAACCAGCTGGCTTTCTTGGTGTGTGGGTTGGACGTTTTCTTGAGGGGGCGATGGTGTTGGCGCAGCTGGTGATCCAGTTGTGTAGGGTACGAGTGGCGGTGGTAGGGTCGTCGTCTGGGGTGGTGGGAGCTGAGCTGCTGAGGGAGGCGGTGAGCTGGTTGTCGGAGATCTTGTTCCAATTCCTGCGCTGGAGCTGGTGTGGGCGTCTGCGGGAGATGTTTGTTTTGAAGGTGAAGTGGACGCAGCGGTGGTCCGTCCTTGGGAGTTCGGAGGTGTGGCTAAATATAAAGGAGTTTCCTGCTGTGAAGATGGTGTTGAGGGTGTGTCCTGCTGTGTGCGTTGGTTCTGGTACGATCTGTTTGAGTCTGATGTTTTGGAGGATGTCCAGGAGGGAGGTGGAGTTGGGGTCTTGGCGGTTGTTGAGGTGGAAGTTGAGGTCTCCCAGCAAGGTGTAGTCAGTGGAGGTGATGGCTTGTGGGGAGATGATGTCTGTGATGGAGTCGGAGAAAGGTGCACGGGGTCCGGGGGGGTCTGTAGATGAGGGTGCCTCGGAGGGTGGTGAACCGGTTGGTCTGTATCTTGAAGTGGAGGTGTTCCATCAGGTCTGTGGGCCCGTCGGTGTAGGTGATCAGACGAAGGTTGGCCTTGTGAGCGATGGCGATGCCTCCCCCAGGGTGATTGGAGCGGTCCTTCTGGGTGAACTTGTAGTCTTCAGGGATGGCGGTCAAGATGTAGGTCCCGAGGTAGCGTTCGTCCAGGTTTCGGTTAGGAAGGCGACGTCAGGGGTGGTGCTGTCGAGGAGGTCCCAGATTTCCGTGGTGTGTCTGTGGAGGGAGCGGACTTTGAGGAGGATGCATTGCAGGGTTTGGGGTGCGGTGGAGTTGTTGCTGGAGGTTGGAGGTGGGTCCTGGGTCTCGGCGAAGGTGAAGGAGTGGCGGCAGTGTCGGCAGGTGAAGGGTCTGTGGGTGTCGGAGGTGAAGAGAGCTTGCCGTTGTTGTTCTTGCCGACATCGAATGCGTAGAAGTCCGAGGAGCTGTAGCGCTGGCGGGTCGGAGGACCAGGGTTCCTGGCGCTGGTCGAGGGCGGGTCGCGAACAGGCACAGACAGCCCTCTGCGTGCGCCTGCCATTAAGTAGGGGTCGGGGAGGGCGGGAGAGTTGGGAGGCGGAAGGGGGAGGGACTGGGGGGGCAGCAGCGGCGGGGAACACTGATAGGGGCGGGGAGCGGGAAAGAGAGGAAGCGGAAAGGACGGGGAGAGAAAGGTTTGAAGAAAAAATTAAGAAACAAAGAATAAATAAATAAATTAAGGAAATAGAGTAAGCAGTAAATTTAAGGGGGAATAATGCAGGAAAAAAGAGACAAAGGAGAAGAAGAGCAGCAAAAAACGGAGCCTAGAGAGACTAGCTGGAGCACGGGGGCCTCAGGGTCTTGAACCGCGGTCTGCGGCGCTAAGAGGCAGAGGTACTGCCTGGCTGAGCTGTGATGGTGCTGTGCGCTGGGAGAGCAGAAACCCAAGGGGTCTTGCTCGTTCTCAACGCGCAGCGGCCACCATTAAGTAGGAGTCGGGGAGGGCGGGACAGCTGGGAAGTGGGAGGGGCCGCGGGGGCAGCAGCGGCGGGGAACACCGATAGGGGCGGGGAGCGGGAAAGAGAGGAAGCGGGAAAGACGGGGAGAGAAAGGTTTGAAGAAGAAATAGGGAAATAAAGAATAAATAAAGAAATTAAGGAAATCAGGAAATAGAGTGAGCAGGAAAATTAAGGGGTAATAAGGCAGAAAAAAGGAGAGAAAGGAGAAGAAGAGTGGCAAAAAGCGAAGCCAAGAGAGACCGGCTAGACCACGGGGGCCTCAGGGTCTTGAACTGTGGTCTGCGGCGCTAAGAGGCAGAGGTACTGCCTGGCTGAGCTGTGATGGAGCTGTGCGCTGGGAGAGCAGAAACCCAAGGGGTCTTGCTCATTCTCAGCGTGCAGCGGCCACCATCAAGTAGGGGTCGGGGGAGAGCGGGACAGCTGGGAGGCGGGAGTGGGAGGTTCCGCGGGGCAACAGCGGAGGGGAACACCGATGGGGGCGGGGAGCAGGAAAGAGAGAAAGTGGGAAGGACGGGGAGAGAAAGGTTTGAAGAAGAAATAAGGAAATAAAGAATAAATAAAGAAATTAAGGAAATCAGGAAATAGAGTGAGCAGGAAAATTAAGGGGGAATAATGCAGAAAAAAGGAGACAAAGGAGAAGAAGAGCGGCAAAAAGTGGAGCTGAGAGAGACCGGCTGGAGCACGGGGCCTCAGGGTCTTGAACTGTGGTCTGCGGCGCTAAGAGGCAGAGGTACTGCCTGGCTGAGCTGTGATGGAGCTGTGCGCTGGAAGAGCAGAAACCCAATGGGTCTTGCTCGTTCTCAGTGCGCAGCGACCGCCATTAAATAGGGGTCGGGGGAGGGCGGGACAGCTGGTAGGCGGGATGGGCCGCGGGGGCAGTAGCGGCAGGGAACAGCGATAGGGGTGGGGAGAGGGAAAGAGAGGAAGCGGGAAGGACGGGGAGAGAAAGGTTTGAAGAAGAAATAACTAAATAAAGAATTTCCTTATCTGACACCTGGGAAATTCAAAGGTAAGGAATCTGCGGCTAGATCATGTCTCTACCAGATAAGGTGTTACCGAAGGTAAGTAACTTGTCCATATATATATATATGTGATTAGGGCCATCTGTTGTAGCCGAAACACGTCATAGACATGAGTGAGCAACAGCAAAAAAATTATGCACTTTATTTCCTGGAGTCTGTGCCCGCTTCTTTGAAGTATCTGCATTTGAGATTGTCTTACAATAAAATATATATATATATCCATAAACCCACCTATTTGGATTTCTGTTGGAGTGTTTGCCTGCTTGAGGTCCGGACCTGCTGTTTTCCTCCTCCTTGCATTTGGAGGATCAGGACTGTTGTTTCATATATATATATATATATATACACACACACACATATTACCTACTGGTGGGCGCCAGTAGGTAGTTATAGTTAGGACCTCGTTTCTATTCAAAAAGCGTCTTTTGTTTTGCCAATAACTTTGGCGTCGTTTGACGAATCTTTGCGAAATTTTCAAAACTAATGGCCCACTCCGGTCAGCTCCTGTCTTGAAAGTTTAGGGGTGATTCGTCAAGCGGGGGCCGAGAAAAAAGGGGGGTCCCAAAACGCGTTTTCCCCATGTTAATTTCCATAGGAATTTTAGACAAAGCTACAGCCCGAACTGCTGAATGGAATTACACCAAATTTGGCAAAAAGGTAGGTCTTGGTCCAGAAAGCGACCTTTTTTTTAAATGGTGTAAATCCGTTCAGTAGTTCCTGAGAAATTAAAAAAAGAAAAATATCGATATCTGAGCACCGAGGAGGAGTCGCGACTCCTCCCGGGCACGAGCTTCACTCTGATTGGCTGCCAACACTCTAAACCAGAATGTGTTGGCAGCCATCTTGTGACTCGGTAACCGAGTCACAAGAAAAAAGAAAAAAAAGGTTAAAAACAAGAAAATGGGGAAGGGTAGAAACCCCCTGACCCCCTAGGCCTGCTCAGGGCAAAAAAAAGCCACGTGGCCCCTCTCTCCAATAATTTAAATAATTAAAAAAAAAAAAAACCCACGGAAAGGCCGGCCCCGGGGGATGGGGTCCCCGGGGCCATAATTGGCCTAAGGAGGGGGGCCACGCAGCCCCCCGCCCATAAAAAAAAAGTAAAAAGAAACCGGCAACTCGCCGGAGGCCCCGCCCCCTCCCTGCAGCACTCTGCAAACGCGCCCCCAGGCGCGTTCTAAGTTGGGGAATTTAGTCCCATTGAATACTGAGGGTCCCTGGGGGCCAACTAGTCCACCAGGTACCTCCAATAAGCGCCACACAGCTGGATTGCAGAGAGGTGGTTTGAGGCCACGCCCCTTTTTACACCACTCTGCAAACGCGCCTCTTGGCACCCTGGTGGTGGGGCGATGAGGTCCTCTTGTGTCCTGAGGACCTCAGGACACAAGTGGACTTCATCCCCCGAGCAGCAGTGCACCAAGAGGCGCGTTTGCACAGTGGTGTAAAAAGGGGGCGTGGCCTCGGACCACCTCTCTGCAATCCAGCTGTGTGGCACTTACTGGAGGTACCTGGTGGGCTAGTTGGCCCCCAGGGACCCTCAGTATTCAAGGGGAATTAATCCCCCAACTTAGAATGCTCCAGGGGGCGCGTTTGCAGAGTGGTGGAGAAAGGGGGCGTAGCCTGTGTCCACCTCTCTGCGATAGAGCTCTGTGGCGCTTACTGGAGGTACCTGGCGGGCAAGTTGGCCCCCAGGGACCCTCAGTATTCAAGGGGAATTAATCCCCCAACTTAGAACGCGCCAGGGGGCGCGTTTGCAGAGTGGTGGAGAAAGGGGGCATGGCCTAGTATGAGAAGTTAGCAATCCTGCTGTGTGGGACTTACTGGAGGTAATAGGAGGGTAGTTGGCCCCAAGGTTGACGTTGGGGGCTAACTACCCCTCCTGTTACCTCCAGTAAATCTCACACAGTGGGATTGCTAAGAGGTGTTCGGAGGCCACGCTCACCTTTCTCCACCACTTTGCAAACGTGACTGCTATGTTATAGTTAGAAATTAGCATTTAAAAAACCTTTGAAATTCACTGAAAAAACCATAGGTTTCAGGGACGTTATAGTTAGAAATTAGCATTTAAAAAACCTTTGAAATTCACTGAAAAAACCATAGGTTTCAGGGACGTCATAGTTAGAAATTAGCATTTAAAAAACCTTAGAAATTCACTGAAAAAACCACAGGTTTCAGGGAATTTATAGTTAGTTGGACATTTCACTTGTACAAAACCAGAGAAATTCGACCGTTATAGTTAGTTGAGCTAACTATAACTCGCGCCCCCGCAATGCACTGCTGATGACATCACATATTACATCATTCATGACATGGTCAGTGACATCACTGATGACATCTCAAATGACATCACTGATGACGTCACTGATGACATCATCCAGTGACTGTGTTTCTGTAAAGTTTAAATATGTTATATATATATATATATATATATCGCAAAGTGTACTGAAGAATGAGAGGGTGTATAAGTGTCTGAATGGATGATTTAGTAGGTGGGTGACTGACTGTATAAGTGAATGATTAAACGTATCTTACTGAATGCATGGGTTAGTGACTAAACTGTGTGAATGTCTGTATCAGTCTGTCAGTTGGTGTGTAAGCAGCTGCATGAGTTGGTGAGTACCTACATGAGTGTCTATATGGGTTATTGATTGGTTGTCTGGGTATCTGTATGGGGGCCTGAGTGTCTTTGTGGGTGGGTGGGGTGTGTGTGACTCTATGCATAGATGTGTGAGTGGGTGATTCACTGGGTGTATGGGTTCAAGAGTGCACTGTGAAGGGCTGTATGGGTGGGTGAGTGTGTGTATGGGTGTGTTGGTGAGTGAATGGATCTCTCAGTCGTACATGTGTGAGTAACTACATATGTGAAAGGCAGTATATGTGAGTGTTGGAGTATATAAATGACTATATGTGAGAGAGTGATTGTGAGAGTGGCTGTATGGATGAGTGTGTTGTATCAGTGATTGTATAAGAGAGTAAGTATGTGTTAGTATCTGTATTACTAAGTGAGGTGGTGTGTGTATAATTGTATAAGTGAGTAAATGAGAGTGTGATTGATTCTTTGAATGACTGACTAGGTGTGTGAATAACTATGGATGAGTGGCGTTGTGTGAGTGTCTGTATAGGTGTATGAGTGCAAATGATAGTGCTGTATTGATGAGTGACTGCATGTATGAGTGACTGTATGGATGAATGAGTAGATGTGTGTGTAGACCTAGGAATCAGTGAGTGGGTATGTAATAACTGATATTGGTGTGTCTATGGTTTCGAAAATGGTAGTCTGTATTTTACAGTGGGTGTATCAAAGGTTATATTAGGGTGTGAGGAGGTGCATCAGATTAGCACGTGGATGATGTCATCAGTGATGTCATCAGTGATGTCACTGACCATGTCATGAATGATGTAATATGTGAGGTCATCAGCAGTGCATTGCGGGGGCGCGAGTTATAGTTAGCTCAACTAACTATAACGGTCGAATTTCTCTGGTTTTGTACGAGAGAAATGTCAAACTAACTATAACGTCCCTGAAACCTGTGGTTTTTTCAGTGAATTTCTAAGGTTTTTTAAATGCTAATTTCTAACTATAACGTCCCTGAAACCTATGGTTTTTTATGTGAATATATATATATATATATATCTATATCTCCAAAACCTCCTCTCCACATCCAAAAGAAGCCTGCATTCACATTCATTGGGAGATATCGTGTTTATTTTCTGGCAGCATTTGTTTTAAAAATAAGTAGCAGGAACACGTTTCGGCTGCCTTTGCAGTCTTTGTCAACCTGTAGAGTACACATAATATTCCCCATTTTAAATGCTGCCCACAGGTGTTGCTGATTACATCGACATGAAAAAGTTACTTCCGCTTTCCCAAGCTTACAATTTTTTAAAGGTACATATCTATTTCTGAGCAAACGCCTGTGGTAAAGCAAAAAATTACATTTACGTGTTCAGCAGTTTAAAAGCTGCACGATATAGATGTCATGTTTTCATAAGTTCGTAATTAACAGCGTGAGCGCTGCAGTCTTTGGAAATTAAATTTTACTAGTGTGACTACTCCGCAACTGTCTGACGTGCTGGCAAACATTATTGTGTATATTTCAAATGTTCATGCTGGTGAGTATACCTCAAGTATTCAATGACTGTTACCAGCCCCGCACTTCAAGTTGTTCTTCTTGGTAATGATAAACAATCCTTTTCGTTTGCAGCGCTCACCTTCTTATTAGTATAACTGCTGAAGTTGTTGGTTCAATACAACAAGTGCTGCCCTTGTAATTACAATGTCCCCTTTGAATGCGCTGTTCAACATAAGGTAGTGATCCAGCGGTGTACTAACAACAGATACTCTACTACCATATACTCACCTGGGCCCATAAACACTTACACAGATCCAAGTAGACCGCTGGGTTTAGTTTATGTTTTTCCTTATTCAGGATTAGTTATTTCTCATTCCTAACTAACCTTTCACTGATCAAAAAGTTCTTTCCTCTGGTCAATGGACGATTAGTTGAACTAGTTGATGGTGATAATTAACATAACTTATTAACTATTCTTTAATTAAGAAAAATAACCACAGACTCGGGAAGTTTTAAAATCTTTATCTAAATTAAATGAATGTGAACCATTTCAAATTACAGTACAAACACCCTCATTCGTAAGATTGCAAATCAAATCTTCTTTGAGAAAACTTTTCAGACACATACAATAACTATGCTCGGAAAGGAGAGGACAGAGAGAAAAGATCATCTACAAATACCATGAATTTATAGTTACCAAGGATGGTGTGAAGACCAAACCCTCTGGCCAAAGGGCTGGTAAGGGTCCCCCGGGATAGATCAGGAGACAAAGACTTCAGGACAGGAATCAGGACAGGATACTTAACCTCTCTAGAATACCGACGATTGCGTCGCACGCCTCTCTGACACTCTCTTCCTCCTCGAGTTTCTTCCGCGATCTTCTTGTCTAACCCAATTAATTAAAGATAGATGGTTCTGCATTCGGAGTCTTCATCAGCATCTCACAGCGTCCCTTTCAGCATCAGCACCACCCACAGCACCGACAGCATCCCGAGCTCTCGACTCCCAGCATCGACGTCTCTCCCCTCTTCTGCATTCTAACTATCTAAAACTACCTCAGTTATACCTTTCGTTGACCATGGACCACCCACTAAAGTTTCAATATCGCAAAAATACGTATTCTGATTGGTCAGGCAAGGGGGGACGATCATCACACCATGCTTACTTATTACTTATTTCCATTGAACCATTGTTCATAAAACCCATCCCCTTAAACTCTATTCTTTTCTTCAGTTCCCATACATATCCAAACTTTATTTGTTACATTTCTTTCAACATTATGAATACAAGTCTTCTTGCATGAACTCTTCACCCACTGTTCACAGGGCACGTCATTCTCGTCCTTGGACGGCTGTCAAAACCTTGCTCATCCTTCTGGATTCACTCTTGTGTAGGCATGCGCAAACTTGAATCAAGTCGGCTCAATTCAGACAAACGTGAAAGGCCCAAATGCGCACTAATAATAAAGTCAAAAGAAGAAATGTTACTTTAAAAAATAAATGGTTTCACTGTATACCACCCCTCTCTACTCTAACCCTGTTTACTTATTAATACTTTCCCCACATTAGCATTAGTAAATAGTTGGTTTTCATTTCGGCTAAGCAGATGCCATGCACGTGAGTCTTCAAGACTCCATTTTAATGCCTTCTGCACATGCGCTAGAATTTCCCTCCAAGCATTAGTACCGTCATACTGCGTGGATGCAGTTGACGCATGCGCGATAAAGATTTCCCAGTTAGAGCGTTTTTAGTCCTTCGTTCATATTGTTAGCGTTAGTAAAACACATATGCAAGCTTCTCTAACCCGTGTGTTTTCTGTTTTGCGTGTTATTATTTACAAGACGTTGTTAGTAATTCGTTAGCGGGTTAAACAAGAGGATTCTTCCGAGCAAGTCTCTTTTACGAGTCCTTGCTCCATCAATCCCCTCTCTGATGGCATTTTAAACCATCACAAAATTACCCATCCCATCCCAGATGCCAACTTTAGCACATCTCAATTTTCTATTTCTTTTCTCATTCTTCCATTTGTTACTTCTTTTCCTTCTAAATCTTTCATCTTCTTATATATCTTTCCTTTCATTTCTTCTAGTTGTATCTCCTCATATTCTCTTTTTTGTTTCCTTCCTTTTCCCTCTCTTTCTAGATGTATTCTTCCTTTCCCTCTATTTTTGCAACATTTATATGTTATCATTAATATCATTACTATTGTTATTATCACAACTAATGGAAATATTATTTGACCTAGAAAACTTTTCCCAAAATTAGTAAACCATTTCTCTATTGATGTTATGCTCTTTGTTAGTTTTCCCCACACACTGTCAACCTCCAGTTGGGTCAAGTCTTTATGCATTCTTGTAATGTTTTCAATATATCCTTTAATTTCTCTACTCTTGTCTGGAATATAAGTGCAGCAATGTTGAATTTTCAACATACCACAGACTCCACCTTCTTTTGCTAATAAAATGTCAAGAGCAAGACGGTTTGTAAAACCATAGACCTAATTGCAACCATCTCTGTGTTAATCATCAAGAATCCTCCTTCAGTGTCTGTAGAAAGACGATCAACTATGGTCGATAATTTACAAATTTTCTGCGAATTCAGAATGACTCCAACTGAGGGTATCAATGCACTAAATATATCTCCTACTATTTCAGAAAATCTAGCTCTTCTTCTTCGTGTTAGTTCATTAGATTTTCCATTGATTCTGTCCACATGATATATTTTCGGGAAAACTATTCCAAAATAACAGCTCCCGTACCATCTTGCAGGTAACCTATAATAGGCATTGTTCCCGCAGACGTAATAAATTCCTGGAAATACAGGATCAGTTCCCCCTTTTAGTCCCCACCCTCCTAAAATTAGGAAGTTGTGTTCACACTCACTGGAACCAATGTAATTATTATTGTAATCTGTCTTTAATCTATGGAGGCAGAATTTTCGCTTTTTCACAAAATCCAGGGACATCGCAGCGTGAGCTTTGCCATTTGCATATATTCCCTCTTCTCCAACCCATGGAGGTACATGGGTTTTCTGTTCAGCAGCTTTCTTTATTAAATCCTGTCTCCTTTCTTCTACTAAATTCAAAAACTCCTTTTCTTCTTCACGTAAGGTACAAGTTAAATTATTTTCGTGTGCTTGAGCCATATCTATTGAACTCATTGTTAAAAAGAATTCACCCATAAATTGTGCATTCTTACTACTAGCTACTGGATTCATTTTCTTTCTAATAGGCAATTCTGAAAATACTACCATCTAGATTTGAATAAAAATACTGAAGTCTCCCTGTAGCATAAAATAAACTTGATAAAATACTACATGACACACCATATGTTAGAGGTATATGGTGATATGTCACCCCTTCTGATACTGATGAGGGTAACTTCATACAAACATAGCAATTTTTAATTTCCATTGTATTAATATACTGAAATAACAATTTAACAAACACATTTGAAGACATATTATAATCTGACTCATTATGATAATTTGCCCCATCTTCTACCCCTATTTCTATTTTAGTTTCCTTTATTCTATCTACCTTTTCATTAGTAATGGTATTATTTTTGTCACTTGTTTCCATTAATAAAGTTAAGAATAACCATACTAATACTACCAATAATATACTACAAAATCTAAAACATTTTCTTTTTAAACCTCGTTTTGGTCTTTCGGTGACTTCGATTTCTGCCATTTTAATCTGAGAAAATTTCTTCTTTTTTGCTTTCTTTTGTCTGCTAAATTTTCTTCTCTTCTTTTTATTTTTAAGGAGGTCTCAATTTGCTTTCTTCAATCTGTGCAACATGAACTCTTTCTGTTTCTTCACTTAAACCTAAGTTTTCAAATTCTTCGAGTATAACGTAAGTCCACTCAGGGGCCCTGTATTTTCTATTTAAATTTCTTAGTCTTGGGCTTCTTCGAGTGAGTGTCACTAAAGTTTGCTTAGATTGTGTTTGACTTGTGACTTCATTCACTTGTTCTGGTTTCTTTTCTGATTTTCTCAAATAATATTTTAATTTCTTCACTCCTACTGGCCAATTGTCTCCTTCTCTAACTCTTTTGACCTGAACTGCACTTTCACCTTCTTTATCTTCTTCTAGAAACCTTTTATTTTCACTTAATCTAGGCACAATCTGACCTTGTTCTCTATTTTCTGTGCTTGGACCTTCCTCTATTTGCACCTGTCCAGGTCTTATTATAATTTGTTCTTCTTCTGCCTGAACCTGTTCTTCTAGATCTACCTGATCCTGTTCAGGTCTTATTTCAGATTGTCCTTCTTCTGCCTGAACTTGTTCTTCTAACTCTGACTCTCCCTCCACAGGTCTCTCATTGTCTTTGTTTATTTCGACCTGAGTGTGTTCTTCTTTCCCAGTCCTTCCCTGTCTATCTTCCTGCCTTTTCAGTTTTGTTATTCTTCTTGTTTCGACAGCATCATCAGGTATTTCAATTATTGGTATCCAATCTTCCTGACTTGTACTTGGCTGTTCGTCATTTAGTTGTCTTTCAGAATCTATCACTCTAGACTCTTCAATTTCACAGCTTTCAACTTCTGACGTTTCAGCCTGCTCAGTCAGTGGTTGCTCTTGTTGTTCTGATGGGCTCGGTACTCTTCTGGTATGACTAGCATGAATCCAATTGGGCAAACCTGCACACTTCACCGCTGTGGTAGTGACTAGTATGACTTGACGCGGTTTATCCCACCTTGGTGCTAGACACGACTTCCTTGCATGTTTCTTCACTAACACCCAATCTCCAGGATTCAAATCATGTGCTTGGTCTGGCTGTCTTTCAACTGCGTCTTCTCCAACCTGGTGGGAGACAGAACGCACCATTTCAGCCAATCCTTTGCAATAGTCCAATACCAGATCATCAGTTATACTCATTAATTTGTTTGCAGGAATAAATGCTTGTCTCATTGCCCTTCCCATGAGAAGGACTCATTCCTGTCTTTCTGTCAGGAATACTTCTGAGACCCATCAATACAAGAGGTAATGCATCTGGCCATTTCAGCATCGTGGATGCACACACTTTCCCTAATCTTGACTTGATTGTGCCATTTAGCTGTTCGACTATTCCAGAAGCCTCTGGACGATAAGCACAGTGCAGTTTTTGTTCAATGTTAAATGCAGCACAGATTAATCGAGTTATTTCATTATTAAAATAAGGTCCTCTATCTGATTCCAAAGTGACTGGAAAACCAAAACGAGGGATCAATTCCCTCAACAGTAATTTGGCAACTGTAAGACTGTCATTTCTTCTGGTGGGGTATGCCTCCACCCATCTTGAGAACAGACACACTATGACTAGCAAATACTTTAGTCCATTACAAGGAGGTAACTCTATGAAATCTAACTGCAACCTGGTGAAGGGTCCTTCTGCCTTTCCAATTTTTCCCCAGCTAACCACAGTCTTCCTGCCTGGATTTTGTTGCTGACAGGTTGAGCACCTTTGGCAAAGGCTCTCTGCGACTACCCTGAATTTCGGATTATACCAACTCTGTCTGAATAATCTGATCATCGAATCTCTCCCTATGTGTGTTGCTCCATGATATACTCTTGCCATTTTAGAGAGCAAACAATCTGGCATGACTGGTCTTCCATCTAAATACACCCATACTTCATCTTCTGACCATTTTGAAAAGGCTGCTTTTAACCAAATTTCCTTTTCTTTTCCTCTGCTTCTTCTTGTAACTGTCTAATCTCATCCCATGTTTCTGGAATTGAGAAAAACATAAGTTGGCAGCTGGTTTCACCCGTTTCAACTTTTCTGTTTATGGCCATTGTATTTTTCGCACAATATCGAGCAATTTGGTCAGCGTATCTATTGCCGGCTGCCACATAGTCCTTTCCTGACTGATGTGCAGCGCATTTAACAACTGCTACTTCCTTTGGCAATTGTAATGCTTCCAGCAGATCTTTCACATTTTTACGGTTTCTTATAGGAGATCCTGAAGAAGTCAGAAATCCCCTCTGCATCCAGAGTTGGCCAAAATCGTGCACAACCCGAAACCATATTGACTGTCCGTAAATATGGTTATTCTCCAATTTTTCCCAATTTTACATGCCTTTGTTAAGGCCACTAATTCGGCTACTTGTGCAGATTTGACCCTCGGTAAACAGGATGCTTCAATTACCCCTGTTATCTTACATATAGCATAAGCAGCACTTAATCCTCCTCCTTCTATCCTCAAACAGGACCCATCCACAAATAACTCATGATCAGCTTCCTTTAATGGTGTTTCTTTTATGTCAGGACGGGGCTTGGTACACAATTCAGTCACATCCAAACAATCATGATCAATTTAATCTCTTACTTCCTCATTGCACGGGTCTGGCAATAATGTGGCAGGGTTCATAACCGTACATTTTATCACTGTCACATTTTCTGCTCCCAAAATCACTCTTTCATACTTAGTCAGCCGACTAGGTGTGACATGTTGTGTTCTTGTCAGTAGAATTTCAACTGAGTGTGGAACATAGACCTTTACTGAATGTCCCAAGCTATTGACTCACTTTGCTCCAGACTCATACAAGTAGCAGCTACTGCTTTTAAGCAGCCAGGTAAAGCTGAAGCCACTGGATCCAATGTGGCAGAAAAATACGCCACTGGACGTCGGCTCAATCCATGTCTCTGTGTTAAAACTGAAAGTGCACAATTTACTCTCTCACAGCAAAACAACGCAAATTCTTTTGAATAATCAGGCATGCCCAAAGCAGGAGCTTCGCATAAACAATTCTGCAATTTCACAAAGGCTTCCAAACATTCATCATTCCAATCAATTGGATCTTTAGCTCTCTTCCGTGTCAATTGTATCAATGGTTTTGCTAGCATGGAAAAACTGTTAATCCACTGCCTACAGTACCCAACCACTCCCAGAAACATTCTCATTTCCTTTTGCGTCTGAGGTAGTTGCATCTTCTTGATTATTTTGATTCTTTCGGTGTCACTTTTCTTACTCCTCTTTCTATTTTATGCCCTAAATATTTAACTTCTTGTTGACAGAACTGTAATTTCTCTGGAGACACCTTGTGTCCTCCTTCAGCCAAATGGTTCAGTATTGCAATTGTGTCAATGACACAATCCTCTCGGGTTCTTGATGCCACCAGTAGGTCATCAATGTACTGAACCAGAACCGAATTTCCAGGCATGACTAATGACTCTAAGCACTTTTTCAGGATCTGATTAAAAATCGAGGGACTCTCCTTGTACCCTTGAGGAACTCTGCACCATGCATAGATACGATCCTCGAACTTAAATGCAAAAAGATACTGGCTGTCTGGGTGCAAAGGAATAGAAAAGAATGCTTGACATAAATCAATTACTGTAAACCAGCCCGCATTCCAAGGTATCTGATAAAGGATCACTGCTGGATTTGGTACTATTGGGCAACATGGTACTACAATTTTATTTATTTTTCGTAAATCTTGCACTATCCTATATTTTCCACTAGGCTTTTTAAGTCCCATCATTGGCGAGTTACAAGGACTACTCATTATTTCTTTTAAAATGCCTTGTTTAACCATTCGATCAATTTCTGGAATAATTCCTGCCTTTACTTCTGGACTCATCTTGTATTGTCGTGTTTTTAAATAAACTGCACCTTCCTTCACTGTCACTTTCACTGGGTCTACATTTGACATCAGCCCAATATCTTTTCCTGTAAAATCCCACACTTCCGGATTAACTGTGGCTCTCAACTCTTCTGGTAATTCATTTTCAGTCATTAATGAAAACATTTCATCTACTTCTGTTCATTGCTTGACTAGCATCATTTTGTATATAACATCTTCATCAGGGGTCTGGAAAGCGACACCATCTGGTGTACAATAGATCGTGCAATTCATTTTGCACAGTAGATCTCTTCCCAACAGATTTACGGGACTGGAATCACAAACTACAAACCGATGCATTTCTTTAAAGTTTCCAATGTGCACCTCCATTGGTTTCGTGATTGGGGTTCTAATCTGTTGATTCGACACACCTACAACTTGGATTGATTCTCCCGAGAGGGGTAGGTTTGGGATGTCTGCTGTTCTCACAGTAGACCGGGTAGCACCAGTATCCAATAGAAAAGTGATGTCTTTACCTTCCACTTTCCCATCAACAAATGGACCTGACTGATCTACCGGCAAGGATGCGCCAAGCACGCATTCCTCTTCCTCCCCCCTCAGGCACTGTCATTGTACAAAGTCTGAATTTTCCTCATCATTCTGCAACAAATATTGCGTAACTGTTCTTTTATTCTTACCACTTTCTCCTTGAATTCCGGTGTTCGTACTGAACTTTTGGTGGTTCACAAAGTTTGGCATAGGAGCTGGTGGCACCTGATATTGTGAAGTAACTACCTGCTGCTGCTGATTGATAAGTACTTCATTCTGCGTCTGTGGGATTAAATTTTGATTTGGCCCATTATTATTCTGAATACTCTTACACTCGTTCTTCCAATGTCCAAGCTTTCCGCACGCATGACAAGGAAACTTCTTCTTCGCTTCTTCTCTGTTCATTCGTCCTCTATATTTATTACCATTCGCCACTTGATCATTCTGACTCTGTTCTTTCACTTGATTATCAGTCTGAGTATTGGTTTTATTCTCCTGTTGCTCTGCCAACTTTACCTGTGCCCACATCATTTTCTCTTTTAGTTTTCTACGTCTTGCTTCTATGTCATCTCCGCAGTATTTTGCATACTTTAAAATCTCATCTACTGTCTTGCTTTGCCAACACAACCTGTACTGTTGTATCATCTGACTAATCTCTGGTTTCAAACCATATACAAACCGATACACAAAATGTCCCATATCCTTATCACCAATATTCTCAAAACCACTATACTGCTTAAACACCTGCAATAACCTTTCATAATACGCATGTACAGATTCATTTGGTTCTTGTGTTGTCCTATCTATCTTTACCCAATCTGTTTCTTTAGGAGGAATTTTCCCTTTCAAATAAGTAATCACTTGATGATATTTCTTCATCGCCTCCTCTGAGGGTGCTCCTGTCTTTGAGTCTCTAGCATACTCTTCACTTGGCCAATCTATTGTAATCTTACACTCCGTCCATAAATCAGCAGGTACCACAATGTCAAACAAACCATCCAGATCCTTCAATAAGACCTTTGAAACCTTCACAAATCTTTCTACCTGTTTATACCATTCAACTGGTTTTTCTCTCAATTTTGGAAAATCATTTGTAAATGACAAAATATCTTGTCTACTCCAAGGAACATGAACATATCCTCCTCCTGGAACCTCTCTCACTGGACATAATTTCTCAAACTTTTCTGTTTCCCTTACTGGAAATGCAGATGATGCTTCTCTTGCTTGAACTTCCTCTTTCTTTCTTATCCATCTAATTCTCCATTTATCAATGTCTCCCCATTTTCGCAAAACATTCATTAACTCCTTTATCTGTAGTCTCTTTCCAGATGCATTTTAAACTTTCTAAATCTTTGTCAGTAAAATCTACTCGATATGGTTTCTGCAACAACTTTGATTTCCCTATATCTATTCCAATTTCTGAAGCAACTTCTGTCAATTTCTCATGAAATACTCTTGCTCTTCTTGTTATACTCTTACATAAAAATAATAATTCTTCATCATTGTAAACATTCAATCTTTCTGTGCTCACACGTCACACTATCATTTCTTCCAATTCCACTTTCAGTCTACTAATGTCTAAAGTCTTTGGTGGTGAGTTCCGATTATCTCTTTCCTGTGCCCATCTTTCTATGTCTTCAGGGGTAACTACTGTTGCACCTCCAGTTCCTATAGGGACCAAAAGTCTCTTTTCTCTCAAATTTATAGGCGTAACTCTTTTCGGAGTTTCAGTTAAAGGTTCCACATTAGGGAGATCCATTAATGAAATAACTGATTCACTTTAACTGACCTGATCATCTGTAATGATTACTTCTTTTCTAGGACTGTTTAACGGAACTGTCACAGTTTGTGGTTTCTGGCAAGTCTTTTTATCTCCGTACAATGGGATTACCGGACCATTAGTCACTGGTACTGTCAAAGCTTCAGTATTCAAATTTAATTGACTTAGTTTCTTTACTAATTCTTCTCTAGTTTTATTTAAAACATCTCTCTCATTATCTTGCAGCTCTCTATTAAATGACGTATCATGTAAAATTTGTGGGGTTACAGGCATTCCTATCACTGGTGCGCTTGGGGTAACCTTACTAGTTGCTTCTTGATACGGTGGTGGATTTTTAATTAAAATATCCTCTAATAACTCATAATCTCATTCACCATATCCTGCGGTATTCAAGTGTTTCGTTTTCTCTTTACACTTTCCTCCAGACTGTTCCTCAGCCATTAATACTGGATATAAACCTTCAGATACCATAGCTCTCCTCCACTGTTTCATCTGCCCTTCGCGTGATTCTTGCAAATATCTGGGAAAGAATCCTTTATATCTCCCACCTCTACATTTCTCACGTTCATATGACTCAGTCTCCCATTCTTCCAAAGCCTCATATTGAGTTAACCTAGGTCTAGGTTCCAAATCATTTATTCTCATCCTCAAATTCTGAAGAATTCTCCCATTAAACGTACCATTTTCAGGAAACGCTAGCACTCCATCACCTTTCGTATATTCTATCCAATTTTCCAACCACACGCAAGTATGATATCCTCTTTCCATCATCATAAAGGATGCTGGTGTCTTCGGTGGCGGAATAGGAATTCCCTCTCTAGTCAACACAGGCTTATCTTTCTTAAAGAAATTCTTAATTTTCTTTATAAATGACATTTTTCTCTTTTCTCCATACATCCTAGATGAACGATATATAAAATTGTATTCTGCAAACCCTTGAAATCTTCTATCTGCACGTCTCACACTGGTAGTCAAATCGAAATCCCGTATACAATATCTCTTTCCATCAATCCTAGCGCGGCTTCTAACTGGTTATCCAATCAAAATCAGGCTCACGCTCGTGGTCTGACCAATGCCAGCGCGGCCTTTTCTGACGTCAGTTCTGCTCCTTACTACTGACCCCTCCTTTACAAGGCTGCTTCTGTCACACGCCCGCTGTTTCAACCTATCCCAGCGCGGCTCTCTGTGACGTCAGTCCAACTCCGGCGACTGACCCTCCCTTCACAAGGTAATACGAAAACTTATTTTCTTAATACTTTGCATTAAATTCTTTGTTATTAACGACATAAAAACATTCAGCTACTCTGCCTGTTCCACTAAAACCAAAGGATAGATTTTCTTTTCACTGCGAGTAAAACCTTCCGCTTACTCTTCATACACTGTGAGTAAAACCTTCCGCTTACCCCTCATTCAAGCTCCAGAGAACCTGCTACTCCTCTAGTGTCACCTGTATTGGGAAATGAGACCAAAGTTTCACCCGCGAACTCCTTTTGCTATCATTCGCAGTCTACTTTTATACGAAATAGTCTCTAGTTTAACACTGCCAGCCCTGCGTAGCTTCTCAGTGCTATTCCAACAGACGAGTAACCTCACTGCAGTTTGGTTTCTATCGCCACCCGCTATTCATTTCCCGGGAATTCTGGACAACATAGAACAAAGACGCTAACTCTTTTGTTAAAACATAAATCAATAATCAATCATCTAGACTTATCACCAAACTAGTCAATAATAACCATAGCTCTGCTACCCGAAAACTGATCCAGCGGTGTACTAACAACAGATACTCTACTACCATATACTCACCTGGGCCCATAAACACTTACACAGATCCAAGTATACCGCTGGGTTTAGTTTGTTTTTCCTTATTCAGGATTAGTTATTTCTCATTCCTAACTAACCTTTCACTGATCAAAAAGTTCTTTCCTCTGGTCAATGGACCATTAGTTGAACTAGTTGATGGTGATAATTAACATAACTTATTAACTATTCTTTAATTAAGAAAAATAACCACAGACTCGGGAAGTTTTAAAATCTTTATCTAAATTAAATGAATGTGAACCATTTCAAATTACAGTACAAACACCCTCATTCGTAAGATTGCAAATCAAATCTTCTTTGAGACAATATTTCACACACATACAATAACTATGCTCGGAAAGGAGAGGACAGAGAGAAAAGATCATCTACAAATACCATGAATTTATAGTTACCAAGGATGGTGTGAAGACCAAACCCTCTGGCCTAATGGCTGGTAAGGGTCCCCGGGATAGATCAGGAGACAAAGACTTCAGGACAGGAATCAGGACAGGATACTTAACCTCTCTAGAATACCGACGACTGCGTCGCACCCTCTCTGACACTCTCTTCCTCCTCGAGTTTCTTCCGCGATCTTCTTGTCTAACCCAATCAATTAAAGATAGATGGTTCCGCATTCGGAGTCTTCATCAGCATCTCACGGCGTCCCTTTCAGCATCAGCACCACCCACAGCACCAACAGCATCCCGAGCTCTCGACTCCCAGCATCGACGTCTCTCCCCTCTTCTGCATTCTAACTAACTAAAACTACCTCAGTTATACCTTTCGTTGACCATGGACCACCCACTAAAGTTTCAATATCGCAAAAATACGTATTCTGATTGGTCAGGCAAGGGGGATGATCATCACACCATGCTTACATATTACTTATTTCCATTGAACCATTGTTCATAAAACCCATCCCCTTAAACTTTATTCTTTTCTTCAGTTCCCATACATATCCAAACTTTATTTGTTACATTTCTTTCAACATTTTGAATACAAGTCTTCTTGCATGAACTCTTCACCCACTGTTCACAGGGCACGTCATTCTCGTCCTTGGACGGCTGTCAAAACCTTGCTCATCCTTCCGGATTCACTCTCGTGTAGGCATGCGCAAACTTGAATCAGTCTGCTCAATTCAGACAAACGTGAAAGGCCCAAATGCGCACTAATAATAAAGTCAAAAGAAGAAATGTTACTTTAAAAAATAAATGGTTTCACTGTATACCACCCCTCTCTACTCTAACCCTGTTTACTTATTAATACTTTCCCCGCATTAGCATTAGTAAATAGCTGGTTTTCATTTCGGCTAAGCAGATGCCATGCTTTGTGAGTCTTCAAGACTCCATTTTAATGCCTTCTGCACATGCGCTAGAATTTCGCTCCAAGCATTAGTACCGTCATACTGCGTAGATGCAGTTTACGCATGCGCGATAAAGATTTCCCAGTTAGAGCGTTTTTAGTCCTTCGTTCATATTGTTAGCGTTAGTAAAACACATATGCAAGCTTCTCTAACCCGTGTGTTTTCTGTTTTGCGTGTTATTATTTACAAGACGTTGTTAGTAATTCGTTAGCGGGTTAAACAAGAGGATTCTTCCGAGCAAGTCTCTTTTACGAGTCCTTGCTCCATCAGTAGCAACAGCGCCCGGCTCCGAGATTGCACGTAATCCAATGTAAGGGCTCCCTGCATAGCTCAAGTCCCCGCCAAGGGCAGCCATCTGACTCCCAGCGCCGAACCCTCACCTCTGCTGTTAGCCGTTTCCATCATAATTTTTCTGTGTTTCTCGGGGCTAGCCATCATTAATACAAATCCATGGTGTGGCTAGCTTCCAGACCGCCTGGTGGTGCAGGTAAGAAGCGAATGCCACGCACTCCTCTTTAAATATCCAAAACCTCCTCTCCACATCCAAAGAAGCCTGCACTCACGTTCAGTGGGAGATATCGTGTTTATTTTCTGGCAGCATTTGTTTTAAAAATAAGTAGCAGGAACGCGTTTCGGCTGTCTTTGCAGTCTTTGTCAACCTGTAGAGTACACATAATATTCCCCATTTTAAATGCTGCCCACAGGTGTTGCTGATTATATCGACATGAAAAAGTTACTTCCGCTTTCCCAAGCTTACAATATTTTAAAGGTACATATCTATTTCTGCGCAAACGCCTGTGGTAAAGCAAAAAATTACATTTACGTGTTCAGCAGTTTAAAAGTTGCACGACATAGATGTCATGTTTTCACAAGTTCGTAATTAACAGCGTGAGCGCTGCAGTCTTTGGAAATTAAATTTTACTAGTGTGACTACTCCGCAACTGTCTGACGTGCTGGCAAACATTATTGTGTATATTTCAAATGTTCATGCTGGTGAGTATACCTCAAGTATTCAATGACTGTTACCAGCCCCGCACTTCAAGTTGTTCTTCTTGGTAATGATAAACAATCCTTTTCGTTTGCAGCGCTCACCTTCTTATTAGTATAACTGCTGAAGTTGTTGGTTCAATACAACAAGTGCTGCCCTTGTAATTACAATGTCCCCTTTGAATGCGCTGTTCAACATAAGGTAGTGATCCAGCGGTGTACTAACAACAGATACTCTACTACCATATACTCACCTGGGCCCATAAACACTTACACAGATCCAAGTAGACCGCTGGGTTTAGTTTATGTTTTTCCTTATTCAGGATTAGTTATTTCTCATTCCTAACTAACCTTTCACTGATCAAAAAGTTCTTTCCTCTGGTCAATGGACCATTAGTTGAACTAGTTGATGGTGATAATTAACATAACTTATTAACTATTCTTTAATTAAGAAAAATAACCACAGACTCGGGAAGTTTTAAAATCTTTATCTAAATTAAATGAATGTGAACCATTTCAAATTACAGTACAAACACCCTCATTCGTAAGATTGCAAATCAAATCTTCTTTGAGAAAACTTTTCAGACACATACAATAACTATGCTCGGAAAGGAGAGGACAGAGAGAAAAGATCATCTACAAATACCATGAATTTATAGTTACCAAGGATGGTGTGAAGACCAAACCCTCTGGCCAAAGGGCTGGTAAGGGTCCCCCGGGATAGATCAGGAGACAAAGACTTCAGGACAGGAATCAGGACAGGATACTTAACCTCTCTAGAATACCGACGACTGCGTCGCACCCCTCTCTGACACTCTCTTCCTCCTCGAGTTTCTTCCGCGATCTTCTTGTCTAACCCAATTAATTAAAGATAGATGGTTCTGCATTCGGAGTCTTCATCAGCATCTCACAGCGTCCCTTTCAGCATCAGCACCACCCACAGCACCGACAGCATCCCGAGCTCTCGACTCCCAGCATCGACGTCTCTCCCCTCTTCTGCATTCTAACTATCTAAAACTACCTCAGTTATACCTTTCGTTGACCATGGACCACCCACTAAAGTTTCAATATCGCAAAAATACGTATTCTGATTGGTCAGGCAAGGGGGACGATCATCACACCATGCTTACTTATTACTTATTTCCATTGAACCATTGTTCATAAAACCCATCCCCTTAAACTCTATTCTTTTCTTCAGTTCCCATACATATCCAAACTTTATTTGTTACATTTCTTTCAACATTACGAATACAAGTCTTCTTGCATGAACTCTTCACCCACTGTTCACAGGGCACGTCATTCTCGTCCTTGGACGGCTGTCAAAACCTTGCTCATCCTTCTGGATTCACTCTTGTGTAGGCATGCGCAAACTTGAATCAAGTCGGCTCAATTCAGACAAACGTGAAAGGCCCAAATGCGCACTAATAATAAAGTCAAAAGAAGAAATGTTACTTTCAAAAATAAATGGTTTCACTGTATACCACCCCTCTCTACTCTAACCCTGTTTACTTATTAATACTTTCCCCACATTAGCATTAGTAAATAGTTGGTTTTCATTTCGGCTAAGCAGATGCCATGCACGTGAGTCTTCAAGACTCCATTTTAATGCCTTCTGCACATGCGCTAGAATTTCCCTCCAAGCATTAGTACCGTCATACTGCGTGGATGCAGTTGACGCATGCGCGATAAAGATTTCCCAGTTAGAGCGTTTTTAGTCCTTCGTTCATATTGTTAGCGTTAGTAAAACACATATGCAAGCTTCTCTAACCCGTGTGTTTTCTGTTTTGCGTGTTATTATTTACAAGACGTTGTTAGTAATTCGTTAGCGGGTTAAACAAGAGGATTCTTCCGAGCAAGTCTCTTTTACGAGTCCTTGCTCCATCAATCCCCTCTCTGATGGCATTTTAAGCCATCACAAAATTACCCATCCCATCCCAGATGCCAACTTTAGCACATCTCAATTTTCTATTTCTTTTCTCATTCTTCCATTTGTTACTTCTTTTCCTTCTAAATCTTTCATCTTCTTATATATCTTTCCTTTCATTTCTTCTAGTTGTATCTCCTCATATTCTCTTTTTTTGTTTCCTTCCTTTTCCCTCTCTTTCTAGATGTATTCTTCCTTTCCCTCTATTTTTGCAACATTTATATGTTATCATTAATATCATTACTATTGTTATTATCACAACTAATGGAAATATTATTTGACCTAGAAAACTTTTCCCAAAATTAGTAAACCATTTCTCTATTGATGTTATGCTCTTTGTTAGTTTTCCCCACACACTGTCAACCTCCAGTTGGGTCAAGTCTTTATGCATTCTTGTAATGTTTTCAATATATCCTTTAATTTCTCTACTCTTGTCTGGAATATAAGTGCAGCAATGTTGAATTTTCAACATACCACAGACTCCACCTTCTTTTGCTAATAAAATGTCAAGAGCAAGACGGTTTGTAAAACCATAGACCTAATTGCAACCATCTCTGTGTTAATCATCAAGAATCCTCCTTCAGTGTCTGTAGAAAGACGATCAACTATGGTCGATAATTTACAAATTTTCTGCGAATTCAGAATGACTCCAACTGAGGGTATCAATGCACTAAATATATCTCCTACTATTTCAGAAAATCTAGCTCTTCTTCTTCGTGTTAGTTCATTAGATTTTCCATTGATTCTGTCCACATGATATATTTTCGGGAAAACTATTCCAAAATAACAGCTCCCGTACCATCTTGCAGGTAACCTATAATAGGCATTGTTCCCGCAGACGTAATAAATTCCTGGAAATACAGGATCAGTTCCCCCTTTTAGTCCCCACCCTCCTAAAATTAGGAAGTTGTGTTCACACTCACTGGAACCAATGTAATTATTATTGTAATCTGTCTTTAATCTATGGAGGCAGAATTTTCGCTTTTTCACAAAATCCAGGGACATCGCAGCGTGAGCTTTGCCATTTGCATATATTCCCTCTTCTCCAACCCATGGAGGTACATGGATTTTCTGTTCAGCAGCTTTCTTTATTAAATCCTGTCTCCTTTCTTCTACTAAATTCAAAAACTCCTTTTCTTCTTCACGTAAGGTACAAGTTAAATTATTTTCGTGTGCTTGAGCCATATCTATTGAACTCATTGTTAAAAAGAATTCACCCATAAATTGTGCATTCTTACTACTAGCTACTGGATTCATTTTCTTTCTAATAGGCAATTCTGAAAATACTACCATCTAGATTTGAATAAAAATACTGAAGTCTCCCTGTAGCATAAAATAAACTTGATAAAATACTACATGACACACCATATGTTAGAGGTATATGGTGATATGTCACCCTTCTGATACTGATGAGGGTAACTTCATACAAACATAGCAATTTTTAATTTCCATTGTATTAATATACTGAAATAACAATTTAACAAACACATTTGAAGACATATTATAATCTGACTCATTATGATAATTTGCCCCATCTTCTACCCCTATTTCTATTTTAGTTTCCTTTATTCTATCTACCTTTTCATTAGTAATGGTATTATTTTTGTCACTTGTTTCCATTAATAAAGTTAAGAATAACCATACTAATACTACCAATAATATACTACAAAATCTAAAACATTTTCTTTTTAAACCTCGTTTTGGTCTTTCGGTGACTTCGATTTCTGCCATTTTAATCTGAGAAAATTTCTTCTTTTTTGCTTTCTTTTGTCTGCTAAATTTTCTTCTCTTCTTTTTATTTTTAAGGAGGTCTCAATTTGCTTTCTTCAATCTGTGCAACATGAACTCTTTCTGTTTCTTCACTTAAACCTAAGTTTTCAAATTCTTCGAGTATAACGTAAGTCCACTCAGGGGCCCTGTATTTTCTATTTAAATTTCTTAGTCTTGGGCTTCTTCGAGTGAGTGTCACTAAAGTTTGCTTAGATTGTGTTTGACTTGTGACTTCATTCACTTGTTCTGGTTTCTTTTCTGATTTTCTCAAATAATATTTTAATTTCTTCACTCCTACTGGCCAATTGTCTCCTTCTCTAACTCTTTTGACCTGAACTGCACTTTCACCTTCTTTATCTTCTTCTAGAAACCTTTTATTTTCACTTAATCTAGGCACAATCTGACCTTGTTCTCTATTTTCTGTGCTTGGACCTTCCTCTATTTGCACCTGTCCAGGTCTTATTATAATTTGTTCTTCTTCTGCCTGAACCTGTTCTTCTAGATCTACCTGATCCTGTTCAGGTCTTATTTCAGATTGTCCTTCTTCTGCCTGAACTTGTTCTTCTAACTCTGACTCTCCCTCCACAGGTCTCTGATTGTCTTTGTTTATTTCGACCTGAGTGTGTTCTTCTTTCCCAGTCCTTCCCTGTCTATCTTCCTGCCTTTTCAGTTTTGTTATTCTTCTTGTTTCGACAGCATCATCAGGTATTTCAATTATTGGTATCCAATCTTCCTGACTTGTACTTGGCTGTTCGTCATTTAGTTGTCTTTCAGAATCTATCACTCTAGACTCTTCAATTTCACAGCTTTCAACTTCTGACGTTTCAGCCTGCTCAGTCAGTGGTTGCTCTTGTTGTTCTGATGGGCTCGGTACTCTTCTGGTATGACTAGCATGAATCCAATTGGGCAAACCTGCACACTTCACCGCTGTGGTAGTGACTAGTATGACTTGACGCGGTTTATCCCACCTTGGTGCTAGACACGACTTCCTTGCATGTTTCTTCACTAACACCCAATCTCCAGGATTCAAATCATGTGCTTGGTCTGGCTGTCTTTCAACTGCGTCTTCTCCAACCTGGTGGGAGACAGAACGCACCATTTCAGCCAATCCTTTGCAATAGTCCAATACCAGATCATCAGTTATACTCATTAATTTGTTTGCAGGAATAAATGCTTGTCTCATTGCCCTTCCCATGAGAAGGACTCATTCCTGTCTTTCTGTCAGGAATACTTCTGAGACCCATCAATACAAGAGGTAATGCATCTGGCCATTTCAGCATCGTGGATGCACACACTTTCCCTAATCTTGACTTGATTGTGCCATTTAGCTGTTCGACTATTCCAGAAGCCTCTGGACGATAAGCACAGTGCAGTTTTTGTTCAATGTTAAATGCAGCACAGATTAATCGAGTTATTTCATTATTAAAATGAGGTCCTCTATCTGATTCCAAAGTGACTGGAAAACCAAAACGAGGGATCAATTCCCTCAACAGTTATTTGGCAACTGTAAGACTGTCATTTCTTCTGGTGGGGTATGCCTCCACCCATCTTGAGAACAGACACACTATGACTAGCAAATACTTTAGTCCATTACAAGGAGGTAACTCTATGAAATCTAACTGCAACCTGGTGAAGGGTCCTTCTGCCTTTCCAATTTTTCCCCAGCTAACCACAGTCTTCCTGCCTGGATTTTGTTGCTGACAGGTTGAGCACCTTTGGCAAAGGCTCTCTGCGACTACCCTGAATTTCGGATTATACCAACTCTGTCTGAATAATCTGATCATCGAATCTCTCCCTATGTGTGTTGCTCCATGATATACTCTTGCCATTTTAGAGAGCAAACAATCTGGCATGACTGGTCTTCCATCTAAATACACCCATACTTCATCTTCTGACCATTTTGAAAAGGCTGCTTTTAACCAAATTTCCTTTTCTTTTCCTCTGCTTCTTCTTGTAACTGTCTAATCTCATCCCATGTTTCTGGAATTGAGAAAAACATAAGTTGGCAGCTGGTTTCACCCGTTTCAACTTTTCTGTTTATGGCCATTGTATTTTTCGCACAATATCGAGCAATTTGGTCAGCGTATCTATTGCCGGCTGCCACATAGTCCTTTCCTGACTGATGTGCAGCGCATTTAACAACTGCTACTTCCTTTGGCAATTGTAATGCTTCCAGCAGATCTTTCACATTTTTACGGTTTCTTATAGGAGATCCTGAAGAAGTCAGAAATCCCCTCTGCATCCAGAGTTGGCCAAAATCGTGCACAACCCCGAAACCATATTGACTGTCCGTAAATATGGTTATTCTCCAATTTTTCCCAATTTTACATGCCTTTGTTAAGGCCACTAATTCGGCTACTTGTGCAGATTTGACCCTCGGTAAACAGGATGCTTCAATTACCCCTGTTATCTTACATATAGCATAAGCAGCACTTAATCCTCCTCCTTCTATCCTCAAACAGGACCCATCCACAAATAACTCATGATCAGCTTCCTTTAATGGTGTTTCTTTTATGTCAGGACGGGGCTTGGTACACAATTCAGTCACATCCAAACAATCATGATCAATTTAATCTCTTACTTCCTCATTGCACGGGTCTGGCAATAATGTGGCAGGGTTCATAACCGTACATTTTATCACTGTCACATTTTCTGCTCCCAAAATCACTCTTTCATACTTAGTCAGCCGACTAGGTGTGACATGTTGTGTTCTTGTCAGTAGAATTTCAACTGAGTGTGGAACATAGACCTTTACTGAATGTCCCAAGCTATTGACTCACTTTGCTCCAGACTCATACAAGTAGCAGCTACTGCTTTTAAGCAGCCAGGTAAAGCTGAAGCCACTGGATCCAATGTGGCAGAAAAATACGCCACTGGACGTCGGCTCAATCCATGTCTCTGTGTTAAAACTGAAAGTGCACAATTTTCTCTCTCACAGCAAAACAACGCAAATTCTTTTGAATAATCAGGCATGCCCAAAGCAGGAGCTTCGCATAAACAATTCTGCAATTTCACAAAGGCTTCCAAACATTCATCATTCCAATCAATTGGATCTTTAGCTCTCTTCCGTGTCAATTGTATCAATGGTTTTGCTAGCATGGAAAAACTGTTAATCCACTGCCTACAGTACCCAACCACTCCCAGAAACATTCTCATTTCCTTTTGCGTCTGAGGTAGTTGCATCTTCTTGATTATTTTGATTCTTTCGGTGTCACTTTTCTTACTCCTCTTTCTATTTTATGCCCTAAATATTTAACTTCTTGTTGACAGAACTGTAATTTCTCTGGAGACACCTTGTGTCCTCCTTCAGCCAAATGGTTCAGTAATGCAATTGTGTCAATGACACAATCCTCTCGGGTTCTTGATGCCACCAGTAGGTCATCAATGTACTGAACCAGAACCGAATTTCCAGGCATGACTAATGACTCTAAGCACTTTTTCAGGATCTGATTAAAAATCGAGGGACTCTCCTTGTACCCTTGAGGAACTCTGCACCATGCATAGATACGATCCTCGAACTTAAATGCAAAAAGATACTGGCTGTCTGGGTGCAAAGGAATAGAAAAGAATGCTTGACATAAATCAATTACTGTAAACCAGCCCGCATTCCAAGGTATCTGATAAAGGATCACTGCTGGATTTGGTACTATTGGGCAACATGGTACTACAATTTTATTTATTTTTCGTAAATCTTGCACTATCCTATATTTTCCACTAGGCTTTTTAAGTCCCATCATTGGCGAGTTACAAGGACTACTCATTATTTCTTTTAAAATGCCTTGTTTAACCATTCGATCAATTTCTGGAATAATTCCTGCCTTTACTTCTGGACTCATCTTGTATTGTCGTGTTTTTGGATAAACTGCACCTTCCTTCACTGTCACTTTCACTGGGTCTACATTTGACATCAGCCCAATATCTTTTCCTGTAAAATCCCACACTTCCGGATTAACTGTGGCTCTCAACTCTTCTGGTAATTCATTTTCAGTCATTAATGAAAACATTTCATCTACTTCTGTACATTGCTTGACTAGCATCATTTTGTATATAACATCTTCATCAGGGGTCTGGAAAGCGACACCATCTGGTGTACAATAGATCGTGCAATTCATTTTGCACAGTAGATCTCTTCCCAACAGATTTACGGGACTGGAATCACAAACTACAAACCGATGCATTTCTTTAAAGTTTCCAATGTGCACCTCCATTGGTTTCGTGATTGGGGTTCTAATCTGTTGATTCGACACACCTACAATTGGATTGATTCTCCCGAGAGGGGTAGGTTTGGGATGTCTGCTGTTCTCACAGTAGACCGGGTAGCACCAGTATCCAATAGAAAAGTGATGTCTTTACCTTCCACTTTCCCATCAACAAATGGACCTGACTGATCTACCGGCAAGGATGCGCCAAGCACGCATTCCTCTTCCTCCCCCCTCAGGCACTGTCATTGTACAAAGTCTGAATTTTCCTCATCATTCTGCAACAAATATTGCGTAACTGTTCTATTATTCTTACCACTTTCTCCTTGAATTCCGGTGTTCGTACTGAACTTTTGGTGGTTCACAAAGTTTGGCATAGGAGCTGGTGGCACCTGATATTGTGAAGTAACTACCTGCTGCTGCTGATTGATAAGTACTTCATTCTGCGTCTGTGGGATTAAATTTTGATTTGGCCCATTATTATTCTGAATACTCTTATACTCGTTCTTCCAATGTCCAAGCTTTCCGCACGCATGACAAGGAAACTTCTTCTTCGCTTCTTCTCTGTTCATTCGTCCTCTATATTTATTACCATTCGCCACTTGATCATTCTGACTCTGTTCTTTCACTTGATTATCAGTCTGAGTATTGGTTTTATTCTCCTGTTGCTCTGCCAACTTTACCTGTGCCCACATCATTTTCTCTTTTAGTTTTCTACGTCTTGCTTCTATGTCATCTCCGCAGTATTTTGCATACTTTAAAATCTCATCTACTGTCTTGCTTTGCCAACACAACCTGTACTGTTGTATCATCTGACTAATCTCTGGTTTCAAACCATATACAAACCGATACACAAAATGTCCCATATCCTTATCACCAATATTCTCAAAACCACTATACTGCTTAAACACCTGCAATAACCTTTCATAATACGCATGTACAGATTCATTTGGTTCTTGTGTTGTCCTATCTATCTTTACCCAATCTGTTTCTTTAGGAGGAATTTTCCCTTTCAAATAAGTAATCACTTGATGATATTTCTTCATCGCCTCCTCTGAGGGTGCTCCTGTCTTTGAGTCTCTAGCATACTCTTCACTTGGCCAATCTATTGTAATCTTACACTCCGTCCATAAATCAGCAGGTACCACAATGTCAAACAAACCATCCAGATCCTTCAATAAGACCTTTGAAACCTTCACAAATCTTTCTACCTGTTTATACCATTCAACTGGTTTTTCTCTCAATTTTGGAAAATCATTTGTAAATGACAAAATATCTTGTCTACTCCAAGGAACATGAACATATCCTCCTCCTGGAACCTCTCTCACTGGACATAATTTCTCAAACTTTTCTGTTTCCCTTACTGGAAATGCAGATGATGCTTCTCTTGCTTGAACTTCCTCTTTCTTTCTTATCCATCTAATTCTCCATTTATCAATGTCTCCCCATTTTCGCAAAACATTCATTAACTCCTTTATCTGTAGTCTCTTTCCAGATGCATTTTAAACTTTCTAAATCTTTGTCAGTAAAATCTACTCGATATGGTTTCTGCAACAACTTTGATTTCCCTATATCTATTCCAATTTCTGAAGCAACTTCTGTCAATTTCTCATGAAATACTCTTGCTCTTCTTGTTATACTCTTACATAAAAATAATAATTCTTCATCATTGTAAACATTCAATCTTTCTGTGCTCACACGTCACACTATCATTTCTTCCAATTCCACTTTCAGTCTACTAATGTCTAAAGTCTTTGGTGGTGAGTTCCGATTATCTCTTTCCTGTGCCCATCTTTCTATGTCTTCAGGGGTAACTACTGTTGCACCTCCAGTTCCTATAGGGACCAAAAGTCTCTTTTCTCTCAAATTTATAGGCGTAACTCTTTTCGGAGTTTCAGTTAAAGGTTCCACATTAGGGAGATCCATTAATGAAATAACTGATTCACTTTAACTGACCTGATCATCTATAATGATTACTTCTTTTCTAGGACTGTTTAACGGAACTGTCACAGTTTGTGGTTTCTGGCAAGTCTTTTTATCTCCGTACAATGGGATTACCGGACCATTAGTCACTGGTACTGTCAAAGCTTCAGTATTCAAATTTAATTGACTTAGTTTCTTTACTAATTCTTCTCTAGTTTTATTTAAAACATCTCTCTCATTATCTTGCAGCTCTCTATTAAATGACGTATCATGTAAAATTTGTGGGGTTACAGGCATTCCTATCACTGGTGCGCTTGGGGTAACCTTACTAGTTGCTTCTTGATACGGTGGTGGATTTTTAATTAAAATATCCTCTAATAACTCATAATCTCATTCACCATATCCTGCGGTATTCAAGTGTTTCGTTTTCTCTTTACACTTTCCTCCAGACTGTTCCTCAGCCATTAATACTGGATATAAACCTTCAGATACCATAGCTCTCCTCCACTGTTTCATCTGCCCTTCGCGTGATTCTTGCAAATATCTGGGAAAGAATCCTTTATATCTCCCACCTCTACATTTCTCACGTTCATATGACTCAGTCTCCCATTCTTCCAAAGCCTCATATTGAGTTAACCTAGGTCTAGGTTCCAAATCATTTATTCTCATCCTCAAATTCTGAAGAATTCTCTCATTAAACGTACCATTTTCAGGAAACGCTAGCACTCCATCACCTTTCGTATATTCTATCCAATTTTCCAACCACACGCAAGTATGATATCCTCTTTCCATCATCATAAAGGATGCTGGTGTCTTCGGTGGCGGAATAGGAATTCCCTCTCTAGTCAACACAGGCTTATCTTTCTTAAAGAAATTCTTAATTTTCTTTATAAATGACATTTTTCTCTTTTGTCCATACATCCTAGATGAACGATATATAAAATTGTATTCTGCAAACCCTTGAAATCTATCTGCACGTCTCACACTGGTAGTCAAATCGAAATCCCGTATACAATATCTCTTTCCATCAATCCTAGCGCGGCTTCTAACTGGTTATCCAATCAAAATCAGGCTCACGCTCGTGGTCTGACCAATGCCAGCGCGGCCTTTTCTGACGTCAGTTCTGCTCCTTACTACTGACCCCTCCTTTACAAGGCTGCTTCTGTCACACGCCCGCTGTTTCAACCTATCCCAGCGCGGCTCTCTGTGACGTCAGTCCAACTCCGGCGACTGACCCTCCCTTCACAAGGTAATACGAAAACTTATTTTCTTAATACTTTGCATTAAATTCTTTGTTATTAACGACATAAAAACATTCGCTACTCTGCCTGTTCCACTAAAACCAAAGGATAGATTTTCTTTTCACTGCGAGTAAAACCTTCCGCTTACTCTTCATACACTGTGAGTAAAACCTTCCGCTTACCCCTCATTCAAGCTCCAGAGAACCTGCTACTCCTCTAGTGTCACCTGTATTGGGAAATGAGACCAAAGTTTCACCCGCGAACTCCTTTTGCTATCATTCGCAGTCTACTTTTATACGAAATAGTCTCTAGTTTAACACTGCCAGCCCTGCGTAGCTTCTCAGTGCTATTCCAACAGACGAGTAACCTCACTGCAGTTTGGTTTCTATCGCCACCCGCTATTCATTTCCCGGGAATTCTGGACAACATAGAACAAAGACGCTAACTCTTTTGTTAAAACATAAATCAATAATCAATCATCTAGACTTATCACCAAACTAGTCAATAATAACCATAGCTCTGCTACCCGAAAACTGATCCAGCGGTGTACTAACAACAGATACTCTGCTACCATATACTCACCTGGGCCCATAAACACTTACACAGATCCAAGTAGACCGCTGGGTTTAGTTTGTTTTTCCTTATTCAGGATTAGTTATTTCTCATTCCTAACTAACCTTTCACTGATCAAAAAGTTCTTTCCTCTGGTCAATGGACCATTAGTTGAACTAGTTGATGGTGATAATTAACATAACTTATTAACTATTCTTTAATTAAGAAAAATAACCACAGACTCGGGAAGTTTTAAAATCTTTATCTAAATTAAATGAATGTGAACCATTTCAAATTACAGTACAAACACCCTCATTCGTAAGATTGCAAATCAAATCTTCTTTGAGAAAATATTTCACACACATACAATAACTATGCTCGGAAAGGAGAGGACAGAGAGAAAAGATCATCTACAAATACCATGAATTTATAGTTACCAAGGATGGTGTGAAGACCAAACCCTCTGGCCTAATGGCTGGTAAGGGTCCCCCGGGATAGATCAGGAGACAAAGACTTCAGGACAGGAATCAGGACAGGATACTTAACCTCTCTAGAATACCGACGACTGCGTCGCACCCCTCTCTGACACTCTCTTCCTCCTCGAGTTTCTTCCGCGATCTTCTTGTCTAACCCAATTAATTAAAGATAGATGGTTCTGCATTCGGAGTCTTCATCAGCATCTCACGGCGTCCCTTTCAGCATCAGCACCACCCACAGCACCAACAGCATCCCGAGCTCTCGACTCCCAGCATCAACGTCTCTCCCCTCTTCTGCATTCTAACTAACTAAAACTACCTCAGTTATACCTTTCGTTGACCATGGACCACCCACTAAAGTTTCAATATCGCAAAAATACGTATTCTGATTGGTCAGGCAAGGGGGGATGATCATCACACCATGCTTACATATTACTTATTTCCATTGAACCATTGTTCATAAAACCCATCCCCTTAAACTTTATTCTTTTCTTCAGTTCCCATACATATCCAAACTTTATTTGTTACATTTCTTTCAACATTTTGAATACAAGTCTTCTTGCATGAACTCTTCACCCACTGTTCACAGGGCACGTCATTCTCGTCCTTGGACGGCTGTCAAAACCTTGCTCATCCTTCCGGATTCACTCTCGTGTAGGCATGCGCAAACTTGAATCAGTCTGCTCAATTCAGACAAACGTGAAAGGCCCAAATGCGCACTAATAATAAAGTCAAAAGAAGAAATGTTACTTTAAAAAATAAATGGTTTCACTGTATCCCACCCCTCTCTACTCTAACCCTGTTTACTTATTAATACTTTCCCCGCATTAGCATTAGTAAATAGCTGGTTTTCATTTCGGCTAAGCAGATGCCATGCACGTGAGTCTTCAAGACTCCATTTTAATGCCTTCTGCACATGCGCTAGAATTTCGCTCCAAGCATTAGTACCGTCATACTGCGTAGATGCAGTTTACGCATGCGCGATAAAGATTTCCCAGTTAGAGCGTTTTTAGTCCTTCGTTCATATTGTTAGCGTTAGTAAAACACATATGCAAGCTTCTCTAACCCGTGTGTTTTCTGTTTTGCGTGTTATTATTTACAAGACGTTGTTAGTAATTCGTTAGCGGGTTAAACAAGAGGATTCTTCCGAGCAAGTCTCTTTTACGAGTCCTTGCTCCATCAGTAGCAACAGCGCCCGGCTCCGAGATTGCACGTAATCCAATGTAAGGGCTCCCTGCATAGCTCAAGTCCCCGCCAAGGGCAGCCATCTGACTCCCAGCGCCGAACCCTCACCTCTGCTGTTAGCCGTTTCCATCATAATTTTTCTGTGTTTCTCGGGGGCTAGCCATCATTAATACAAATCCATGGTGTGGCTAGCTTCCAGACCGCCGGTGGTGCAGGTAAGAAGCGAATGCCACGCACTCCTCTTTAAATATCCAAAACCTCCTCTCCACATCCAAAAGAAGCCTGCACTCACGTTCAGTGGGAGATATCGTGTTTATTTTCTGGCAGCATTTGTTTTAAAAATAAGTAGCAGGAACGCGTTTCGGCTGTCTTTGCAGTCTTTGTCAACCTGTAGAGTACACATAATATTCCCCATTTTAAATGCTGCCCACAGGTGTTGCTGATTATATCGACATGAAAAAGTTACTTCCGCTTTCCCAAGCTTACAATTTTTAAAGGTACATATCTATTTCTGCGCAAACGCCTGTGGTAAAGCAAAAAATTTCATTTACGTGTTCAGCAGTTTAAAAGTTGCACGACATAGATGTCATGTTTTCACAAGTTCGTAATTAACAGCGTGAGCGCTGCAGTCTTTGGAAATTAAATTTCACTAGTGTGACCACTCTGCAACTGTCTGACGTGCTGGCAAACATCGTGTATATTTCAAATGTTCATGCAGGTGAGTATACCTCAATTATCCAATGACTGTTACCAGCCCCGCACTTCAAGTTGTTCCTCTTGGTAATGATAAACAATCCTTTTCGTTTGCAGTGCTCACCTTCTTATTAGTAAAACTGCTGAAGTTGTTGGTTCAATAAAACAAGTGTATATATATATACACACACACACACACATTTACATAAATGACAGAGTGGTGGTAGCCATTCTGTAGTTATAGTTAGGGATACCAGAGATAGGGATTTCTTGGATTTTTGTCCCTTAATATCTCTGCACCCTTTTGACAAACCTCCACAAGTCTTTGCAGACCTGTTGCACCTGTTGCATTGTCGGTGGACTCAAAGTTTCGCTTGTTTGGTCAAGGGGGTGCAAAGAAAAAAGGGGGGGGGGGTCCCAAAACACGCTTGAAATCCAATGCATTTTACGTAGACTTTTGTATTTCACTTAGCGGCAAAATGGCTGAACGGATTGTAATGAAATTCCACAGCAATGTACATTAAATTATGTAGATGACTCTTGCAAGTGATGATATCAAGTGGTTATGATGTTATAATAGTCAACAACTTAGTGATACCTTGTAGCACAATACTACTAAAAGTAGCAAAGAAGCCCAAAAACAAACTAGACTGCATATGTAAAATATCAGATTTACTACATGAGCAACTGAAAGACCCATTTTTGGTCACATGCTAATAGAAACCTATAAACAAATACATAACAAATAGACTACATCTTAATCTACGTAAGTTTTCTCTGCATGCTTTCTGGCTCACATAATAAAACTGTGCCCAACAAGCTAAACAAAACCCATCTTCCTTATATAGTCCTGTGCAACAAAATGGAAAAGTACCTCGCTATGAGTTACACAAACTACTATATTGATAACATGATAATTGGCCATTAGGAAAAAGTAATAATCTTCATTTTTATAATAGCAATGATTGGCTTTCATTCACTTTGTGCTACATATGCAGCACAATCCTACTAAAGGTAGCAAGGAAGCCAAAAATAAACTAGACTGCATATGTAAAGTTTCAGAATTACTACATGAACAACTAAAAGACATGTTTATGGTCACATGATTATGTTATGTAAACCAATAAACAAATACATAACAAATACAGTAGATAAAAAGAAAGAAATCCCTTTAAATCTGATTGCCACTTTGTAGTTATAGTCAGTATTCCCAAAGATAAAAATTCCTCGGATATTAGCTCCCTAATAACTTTCCACCCATTTGACAAATCACCACAAAACTTTCCAGACCTATAGCATTTTCTACATTTTGATATGATGTAAATTTTTAGGGTGAATCGTTAAAGGGGGTGCAAAGATAAAAGGGGGTCCCAAAACGTGTTTTTCCACCAATGCATTTTCCATAGACTTTTGTATTTGACGTAGAGCGAAAACGACTGAATGGATTTACATGAGATTTGGCAGGATTATACATTATGGTGTGGAGTTGATACTTTTTGGGTACTGGAGTTAAGTAGGGTAAGTATTTTTAAAGTTATAAGGCATTTAAACCTAGTGATATCTGTTGTTGCGGTACTTTTGTGGAATTTCGCGAAATTATGTGAAACTCCAGCAGTGCGTGGCTATAAACCTATTTAAAAATATATTTAAAAATAAATACATTTCCCTACCTATTACCACTTTAATAAAGTGGTAATAGGTGGGACCTACTATTTACCTATATCTAAGCCCTAACACTGAACACAGCCAAAGTGTAGTAAAAACAATATGCAGCCTTTTCATTCTCTAAAAACAGCCATTACCCAATTATATACTGGCTTGTAATCATCATGTACCATGGTATACTGCAAAGTTATCACCGTATACCATGGCCCAAAATGTAACTAAAGCCTGGTTGTATTATTGGACTGAGATACCATTGCGTCACGCATGGTGTTGCATGGGCAGCACAATACTTAAGCCAGTTTTACAAAGCAATGCAAGGCCACCATACGTGGCCCTGCATTGAATGTTAAATCTGGAGAAATGCAAGGCAGCGCAATTCGCTGTTTTGCATTACTCTGCACACCATAATCTACATCGCTACAAAATGTTACATACATTGATACCATGTCACTTTAGCCACTCCACTATAACCTATTCCACTCTATGCCACTCCACTGTACGCCTGTCCACTGTACGAGACTCCAGTCTACGGCTCTCCACTCTATGGTATTACACTGTATGCAACACCACTGTACGCCTCTACACTCTACGCTTTTACACTGTATGCGCCTCTACTGGATGCCTCACCAGTCCACGTCACTCCACTATATGCTTCCCCACTGGATGCTGCTCCGCTATACTCTATACACTATTCCACGGTATGCCATCTACTGTACGCCACTCCTCTCTATTTCACTGTATACCACTCCACTCTACAACACTCCACTGTATGCTATTTCACTGTATGCCACTCCGCTATACGCTACTCCACTCTACACTACTCCAGTGTATGGCATTCCACTCTACGCCACTTCATTCTGCGTTATTCGATTAGACGCCACTACAATGTACACCACTCCACTATATGCTATTACACTACTTCACTACGCTACTTCACTATACACTATTACACTCTACGCCACTCCACTATACAACACTCTGCTCTACACACCTCCACTCTCCCCTATTACACTGTACACAATTCAACTCTACGCCAGTCCACTCTACGCTATTACACTGTATGCAGCACCACTCTACGCCTCTTCAGTGTACGCCACTCCCGATATGCCACTACGCTATATGCTACTCCAGTATATGCTATTCCACTCTATGCCATTCCACTGTATGCCACATCACTGTATGTTATTCCACTTTATGCCACTCCATTGCATGCTACTTCACTCTCCGCCACTCCAGTATATGCCACTCCACTCTATCCCACTTGATTCTATGCTATTCCATTGGACGCCACTCCACTGTTCGCCACTCCACTGTATCCTATTACACTCTACTCCATTCCAGTGTACCCCACTCCAGTCTACACCATTTCACTATATGCCACTGCACTGTACGCTACTCCACTATACACTATTCCAGTCTACGCCACTCTACAATGTTTCACTGTATGCCACTCCACTATACGCGATGCCACTCCAGTGTACACCACTCTACACAACTCCATTCTACGCTAGTCCAGTGGATGCCACTCCACTCTACGCCGCTCCACTATTATCATATGGTTCCTACGAATTAAGTAGGACTGTGTATCTGGAGAACATAAACTTCAGAATATGGGAACTCAGTTCACTCATATTATCAGAAAATGTTGGCCCAATTCCTAACTAGCTCACAGTGCTCCATCTGAACCCCTAACTGTACCAGTGTACCAGATAGTATCAGCAACCTAGAAAATGACCACTCTTATTGTCCGAGGAAATCGTGAAAACTGATCTACCCTTTCATTGTTAATTTTGCATGCACAAGGTAAACACAAGAAAGATACGGATATGGCTTTTCAAACATTTATTGAAACAATTGTATTCATGCATAGAGAGCGTGAGCAGCAATTATTAGGCAGATGAAACAAAGCATTGTAACCAGCCTTACAAGAATGGTAAAAAAGATAAACAGTTCAACCATGATAACATTATTATGTTATTATATTCCTATCTAATATTTCTGATACTATCAAAAGCATAGTGGGAGTACCCTTTGCCAGATCCTTTGGGATAACCTAACCCCCCATACCTGGGTATGATGTGTCAGGAAGCTAGTCTGATGTAGAAACAGCTACCGTCCTTTGTAGGATAGAGGTCAGAGTTAGCAGGGATGCATCTCAGTCACAGTGTGCAGTGTTCCAGGACAATCTAAGCAGAAGTGCTCCTCTGTCAAATGTAGTAGAGAGGCTGTTTATATAATAAGAGCGCTCTTCCATTCGCTCTGTATCAAAGGTGCAGAGCTGATGCAATGGTTCGTCTGGAGTCTTAGAGCTGTCTCCAACTGGACAACCAAATACGAAGGCATTGCTTTCTATGTACCTAGCCTTGGACAGAGTATACAAACAACATGATAATAATACCTTTTAAGAAATTAACTGCATGTACAATAGCTTCTCAGTACATTATCGTGTGAGTGTAAAACATGTAAAAAGTCACCATTAGAAAAAGATGTCATGCTAAAACGTGAAACTAAAATGGAGGCTCAGAGTGGGCCCTGATATACTTCACTACGCTATATGCTATTTCACCATACCCCACTCCATTGTACACCACCCCAGTCTACACCACTCCACTGTACGTCACTCCACTTTACTCTATTCTGCTCTACGCTATTCAACTCTATGCTATTGTACTTTAGGCTACTCCACTGTCCTCCACTCTATGCTATTCCACAGAATGCCACTCCACTCTACGCTATTACACTGTATGCAACTTCAGTTATTGCCCGTGTATGGTATTCCACTATACCCCACTCCACTGTATGCTATTACACTCTACACCACCCCACAGTACACCCCTCTAGTCCACACCACTTCACCGTATGCCACGCCACTGTACACTACTACACTATGAAACTTTACGCCACTCCACTGTACCTTCCGCACTATACAGTGTTACACTCTATGCCACTTCACTGGACGCCACTCAAGTCTCTGCTACTCCACTGTACGCAATCACATTTATGCCACTCCACTGTACGCTACTCCACTCTACGCCACTCCAGTGTACTCTCCCTCACTCTACAGAACTCCACTCTACAAAACACTAGTACACTCTATTCCACTCTACTAGATCCTACTCCATTCTATCCAGGTACACTCCACTGTCCAAATTTGCACTCAACTCTATGCCCGAACACACTATTGTACAACACTCTACGACAGTTTCCAACACTGTATAATACAGCACTCCACTCTACTGTATGAGTCGCCACTCCAATTTTTAACAGTTTCTTCGGCTCTACGCTACGCCACTTCAGTGTATGCCAACCCACTCTACGCCAGTCCACTGAACACCACTCCACTCTATGCTATTCCACTTTATACCTGTTTGCTCTTCTAAACTCTACTGTACAGTATTCCACTGTACGCTATTCCACTGTATGATACTCCAGTTTGCTTTAATCCATCCTACACCACTACAGTGTACGCCACTCCACTTTACGCAGCTCCATTGTATGACACTCTCCTCCACTCTATATAACTCCATCTATAAAAGTCTACCACATTTCATGGGGCTCTACGACATTCTACTCCACTCTATCCCCGTACTCTCCACTGTCCAACTCTATAGTCTTCTCTAGGCCTATACACACCAATGTACAACACTCTATTCCACTATACAACACTTGTAAATAACACAGCACTCCACTCTACTGTACGAGACCCCACTCCATTTTGTAACAGTTTAGTACCTAGGCTACGCTCCTTACCACTCTACTCTATAACACACCAATACACTCTATTGTTCTTTACTCCACAATATGTTACACCACTCCACTCAACTCTACTCCACTGTACAAGACTTTACCCCACTCTACGCTACAACAATCTAGTCCACGCAGCTCCACTGTTTCACACACTTCTGTACTCTAGGCAACTCTACTTTGCAACACTCTACTACACTGTATGCGACTCGCTGACACTTTGCTCCTGTCTATACCCCTGCACTCCATTGTACAACACTGTACTATACTGTATGCCACTGTTCAACACTCAACTCCACTCTACTCTACGATATTCTAGTCGACTATACAACACTGTACGCAACTCTTTGTATGCCACTGCACCCCACTTTAATCCACTCTACTCTGACAGGGTACTCCACTCTACTCCAGTATTCTGCTTACGCCACTCCACTCTATGCCACTGTACTTTATACCACTGTATGCCAATCCACTCTACCATACTCTACAACACTGTACTTTACTGTACACCACTCCACTCTACAAAAATCAACTAGACAGTAGGCCAGTCTAGTCTACTGTAGTCTACATCACTTTCCAATACTGTACGACACCCCACTACACTCTACTGTAAAACACGGTACTCCAATTTATGACACTTTACTCGACTGTATGCTACGCCACTCCACGCTACTACAGTCTGCGCCACTATGGTCTACTACACTCCACTCTATGACACTTTACTCCACCCTACAGTACCCCACTCCAGTGTACTCCACTCCACTATACTTCACTGTTCTACACTTTATCCCACTCTATCCCACTTTACTATACTTCACTCTATGCCATCCACTGTCCGACACTCTACTCCACTGTATGCAACTCCACTCTACAACACTGTATTAAATTATATGCCACTGTACTCTACTCTATGCCCATCCACTCTACGCCACTGTACTACACTATATGACACTCAACGACAAGCCACTCAACTTCTTTCTACGATACGGCGCTCCACTATATGACACAGCACTCCATTCTACCGCGCTCTCCTCCACTGTACGCTACGACACTCTACTTGACAATCCCCCACTCTATAACACTCTACTTCACCCTATTCCACTCTAAAACACTCTACTCCACTCTATGACAGTCTATGACACTCTACAATACTGTTCGACACTCCATTCTACTGTACAACTCGCTGCTCCTGTCTACAATACTTGACTCCACTATATGAGACACCATACCACTACACTATATAACACTTTACTGCACTGTACAATATGCTACTACACTCTACTCTACTCCACTCTATTCCAATCGACAATACTCCTCTCTATGAAATAGAATTTCGAACACTCTCCTCCACTGTATTGTACGGCACTCCACATAATAACTCTTCACTTGCGACACTGAACTCTATGATTTGAAACTTATTTTTATTAATAAATTTAAAAAAGCAATTGCAATTCAATGAGAAAACCAAAGGTTAAAATTTAGTTATAGTTAGGAAAACTTATTTTCCCTATAGAAAGCGAGTTTAAACTACACATACTTAAGAAAATTATAAAGTTATAGTTATAACTTTCATTTACAATGTATCCACCACCTTCAAATTATTATAAGTAGCGGACCTCGTTACACAATCTTTTCAGCTTGCTAACCAGACAACACTAACTATAACTTGCCACTGGCAAATTCACTGAAACAAAACAAAGGTTACAGGGATGTTGTAGCTAAGCTGAGATTTAACCGACACAAAACAAGTGAAATTCAGCAGTTATAGTTACCTGAGCTAACTGTAACTTACACACAATGCACTGCTTATGACCTCATATATTACATCACTCATGACATGGTCAGTGACATTACTGATGACATCACTGATTACATCCCAAATTACATTACTGACGACATCATCCAGTGAGTGTAAGTGTTTCATAAACATTTCTGACACTTAAGGATAGATACTAAGCTACTACATAAGTTAAATTGCTACTCTTTGTGTACTACTGATGATTGATACTATTTGTAACATATGTCATCTGAGTGGCTGTGTGGCTGTCTGTATCAGTGTGTGAGTGGGTGTCTAAGTGGCTGTATGGGTGTCTGAGTGGCTGTATGGATCTACAGTAGGTATGTGAGTGGCTGTATGGATCTGTCAGTGGGTGTGAGTGGCTGTAAACCTTTATATATATATATTACCTTGGTAGTTATAGGTAGGACCTAGTTTCCATAAGAAAAATATTTTTTTTATTTGCCTATAACTTTGGCGCCGTTTGACGAATCTAAAGGAACTTTTCCAGAACAAGAGCCCCAGTGATTCTTTTTGCTCATGGAAAGTTTTGGGGTGACCTGTTAAGCAGCGCCAAGGCAAGTCAAACTATATTCTTTTAACTAGCTTTTTGACTTCTAAAACCAGTATACAACAGTTAACACAGAGTCTCAAGTCAGCGCCATTTCTCATTTCATCTTTTCAGACTTACAGTAACCACTTACAAGCTGAATCATATTATCAATTACTTAATTGACTGATTGGAGAGACATTCACCCAATATTTTCTGATATCTGGCCTCGCAACCCCTCCATTTATATATTATCCATTCAGCAGCTGTGTAGTAATCCATTCCTCCAAACCAATCTCTTACTTAGCAAGGTTCTCGCTTTGCCTGTCCATGCTACAGCTCTTTTTGTGACCAGGAAGTCCACCGCAGCCAGCATTCTATGTGCCCTCGTGTTCACACAACCATCCGTAATCCCCAAAAGCACTACCTTGAGTTAATTACTTGGCAGTGCGCATATACATTCCGGCAGGGAATCGTACATCCTCTGCCAATATCTCTGGATACGGAGACATTAACAGATGACGTGGTACAAGGGTCCTCTAACTCTTTTACATCGAGCACAAAGTGGGCTATTCCCACTGCCCATCTTCCAAATTCCTTCTGGGCTAAGATAAGTCCCATGAAAATAATTAAATTGGATCATTCTCAGGTTTGAGGGCATCACGAGCACGGTAAATACCATTTTGGCCTCCTGCCACTCGTGGTCTCCCAAATCTCCCACATCTCTCTCCCAAGCAGCTTGTGTTGCTACTAGCATGTCAAGGGTATTCGGTATTGAGAATCTATAGTGTCACAATATTCCCTTTCTACCTAAGGGTTCCATCACTAGTTTAACCTCCAGTGGGTTATAATCCATGACCTCACTAAGCTCCTCTCTGTATTCGGATAGGACATCTCTCGATTGCAGATATGAGTAGAATTGCAACCTGTGCAGTTGAAACTCTATGCTGAGCTGCTCAAAAGACTTGATATGGTCTTGCTCCCAGATGCCCCCCAGGGTGGACATCCATATAAGATCCCACACTTTAAACCCAGACAGCTGTGCCACATGCTTTAGCTTAGTACCAGTCCAGAGTGGTGTCTGGTGAATCAGCTTATTTAATGATGTAATATGTCTTAGAGTGTCCTACCAACAGAGAACTGGGATTCTAATAATAGGTGGTAGCGTAATCGAAGGAGGCCCATTATACAAAGGATGCTGAATATCAACTTCATCTAAGACCTCCAACTCCACGCTAATAACAAGATCCAGTCTATCTCCAAAAAGCCAGTCTCCAATCGGGACCAACTGGGCCACCCAATTATAAAGCCTGAGGTCTAGCACCCTTTGCCCCCATTGGAAGTTAACATAGTACATTTCCTGAAGGAGACCCTGGGCTGCTTCCCCCTATAAGAATTTTGTCTCTAGAGCCTTGAGTCCCGTGAAGAAAGCATGTGGGAGAACAAAGGTGTAGTTCTGATATATATGCTGTCTTGCAGCCTTTCTCAATCTGACTACACATTGGTAGGTGAAGTGCTTAAAACGGGATGACCAGGCAAATACCATTTCTTTGAATAACACATTATATATATATATAGCATAGACAGTCCTTTTATTTCCACGCCAAACAGCCTCACATCCAATTTTTAGGTCATAACACCAAGTGCAGCAGCGTGGAATAGCCTATGCGTTTCGGCCGTAGCCTTCAACAGGGCCATAGAGATGTACTTGCAGAGTGCCCATTTAAAAGGGGGAAATATGCTCCGACCTCCACCTCTTTTCAACCAACTTTATTTACAAAGGAGACACGACCAATATATCAGCTAATGTCTTGCATACAGAGGCTTGGAATTTAGATACATGTAAAGTAAATCGAATAAACACAGATAACGGTAAAGTACCAGCCTAGTTTTTTTCCCTTTTCCTTTCTTTAATCTAAAAGCTTATTCATCTTAAACCATACAGTATGCTCCAAAGCCATTCTATTTTGCTTTGAGCCACATTGTTAATATTTTTTACGATAATGTACGAGATAGTACCCTTCATTGCCATCAAATTCCTTCATGTTTATCCTTGTTTACATGTTGATGCACACTAATCTACACTCCATATTCATGCATTGTGACTTTGTCCTATTAGATATTTAGAAGTTATTAAAGATTATCAAAAAGTTATTAAGAGCTATACTATCCCCATCTAGTAAGCCCTAGATCATATAGTTTGACAAGTCTCATGTTTTCTAAATATAAAGTGCAATGTGCCTGGTCTTAGAACATGTTCCATGAGTAGAACGGGACTGCATGAGATAGTTAAATAAGTCCCATACCTCATCATTTCATCAAACTAGTTCTCACCTCTGGTGTGCATCGTAGGGATTAACTATGTGTTTTTGTGCAAAACAGCAAGATCTCCTAAAGTGCTTTATGCTGAAACTGGAACAATTGTAATAAAATATATATATCAAAAATATATATTAAATATATATATATATTACTATTATAGATAAGGTGCCTACATTTTATTTTATTTTATAAAGTATTTGATCTATATCAACTTAAAAGTGCACCATATCCATTCTTGTGATAAAGTATCACCAGGTGTTCCACAGCAAGCCTTCTACACATCAAACTCAAGGGGCCATTCATGAAGTACTTAGTACCTAATATGCTAATGCTATTATTCAAGTTTTACCTATTACTTACAGCAGAGTGAGAGAATGTTTTTGGCCTCCCATGGGTATTCCCTATCTCTTACAAGCAAAAAAATATATATATATATTTATATATATATTCACTGAAAAAACCATAGGTTTTAGGGACAGTTACAGTTAGTTGGACATTTCACTCGGCAAAACCATAGAAATTCCCCCGTTATAGTTAGTTCAGCTAACTATAACTCGCGCCCCCGCAATGCACTGCTGATGACGTCACATATTACATCACTCATGACATGGTCAGTGACATCACTGATGACATCACTGATGACATCTCTGATGACATCACTGATGACATCATCCAGTGACTGTGTGTTTCTGTAAAGTTTAAATATGTTTAATATATATAGGGAAAGGCGTATTGAAGAATGAGTGGGTGTATAAGTGTCTGAATGGATGATTTAGTACGTGCGTGACTGACTCTACAAGTGAGTGATTAAACGTATCTTAACTAGTGACTAAACTGTGTGAATGTCTGTATCCGTCTGTTTGTTGGTGTGTAAGTGGATGCATGAATTTGCGAATAGCTACATGAGTGTCTATATGGGTTATTGATTGGTTCTCTGAGTATCTGTATGGCTGCCTGAGTGTTTGTGTGGGTGGGGTGTGTGTGACTCTGTACATAGATGTGTGAGTAGGTGATTCACTGGGTGCATGATTTCAAGAGTGCATCTTTGATGGACTGCTTGGGTGGGTGAGTGTGTGTATGGGTGTGTTAGTGAGTGAATGTATATCTCAGTGGTACATGTGCGAGTAACTACATATGTAAAAGGCAGTATATATGTGTGTTAGAGTATTTAAATGGCTATAAGTGAGTGTGTGATTGTGAGAGTGGCTGTATGGATGCGTGTGTGCTTGTATCAGTTATTGTATAAGAGCGTAAGAATGTGCTAGTATTTGTATGAGTAAGTGAGCTGGTGTGTGTATAACTGTATAGGTGAGTAAATGGGTGTGTGATTAATTTTTTGCATGACTGACTAGGTTTGTGAGTACCTCTATGGATGAGTGGAGGTTTTTAGTGTTTATATAGGTGTATGAGTGCATATGATAGTCCTGTACTGAGTGACTGTAAGTATGAGTGACTGTACGGGTGAGTGAGTAGATGTGTGTGTGTGTAGACCTAAGAATCAGTGAGTGGGTATGTAGTTATTGGTATTGGAGTGTGTATGGTTTTGAGAATGGCAGTCTGTAATTTAGAGTGGGTTATCAAAAGTTATATTAGGGTGTGAGAAGATGCATGAAATTATCACATGGATGATGTCATCAGTGATGTCATTTGAGATGTCATCAGTGATGTCATCAGTGATGTCACTGACCATGTCATGAGTGATGTAATATGTGACGTCATCAGCAGTGCATTGCGGGGCGCGAGTTAGTTAGCTGAACTAACTATAACGGGGAATTTCTATGGTTTTGTACAAGTGAAATGTCCAACTAACTATAACTGTCCCTAAAACCTATGGTTTTTTCAGTGAATTTCAAAGGTTTTTAAATGCTAATTTCTAACTATAACGTGTCTGAAACCTATGGTTTTTCAGTGAATTTCAAAGGTTTTTAAATGCTAATTTCTAACTATAACGTGCCTGAAACCTATGATTTTTAAGTGAATTTCAAAGGTTTTTAAATGCTAGTTTCTAACTATGCCTACAGAGGTAGGACATGTGAAGAAAGAAGAAAAACGCACAGAAAGAAGCAAAAGAAATGCAGAAAGAAGCAAAAGAAATGCAGAAAAAAGCAACAGAAGTCCACAAAGACGAAGAAAAGTGCAGGAAGAAGCAAAAGATGTGCAGAAAGAACCAACAGAGGAGCAGAAAGAGGCCTTGTTGCAAAATCATCCTGTGCCCACAACTTTTTCAGACGGGTACTGGTGGTAACTGACTCTGACTAACCAGAGCCAGTGCTATGCTAAAAGACACTTAGAATACAGTGAAAACACCTACATACACTAGGGAACACTATGCGTTGGGGTACCCCTGTGATTAGCATGACCTCCTCTGTAAGTCCCTAGTACATAATAGGGCAGGGGATTAAAACTACCTCTTAAAACGCGCTACAGGGCGCGTTTGCACAGTGGTGAAGGGAGGGGGCCTGAGGTGACATGTGTGCAAACGCGCCCCGTGGCGCGTTTTAGGTTGCGGGATTAAGTCCCCTTGAATCCTGAGGGTCCCTGGGGCCCAACTAGCCCCCAGGTACCTACAGTTAGGACCACAGAGCTGAGTTGCAGAGAGGCGTTCCGAGGGCACGCACCTTTTTTCACCTCTCTGCAACGCAACTATGTTGTGCTTACTGAAGGTACCTGGTGGGCTAGTTGGCCCCAGGGTCTCTGAGGATTCAAGGGGAATTAATTCCCCAACTTAAAACGCACCACAGGGCGTGTTTGCGCACATGTCACCTGAGGTCCCGCCCCTCCCTTCACCACTGTGCAAACGCGCCCGTGGCGCGTTTTAAGTTGAGGGATTAGGTCACCTTGAATCCTGAGGGTCCCTGGGGCCCAACTAGCCCACCAGGTACTTCCAGTAAGCACCACAGGCCTGCGTTGCAACGCCTGTAACAAATTGTGCAGTTGTGTTTAGGTAGTGAAGGGGGTCGTGCTGGGGGAGTGTTTTAGGGTTTAGGGTAGTGCAGTGGTGTTTGGGTAGTGTAGGGAGTCGTGCTGGGGAGTGTTTTAGGGTTTAGGGTAGTGCAGTGGTGTTTGGGTAGTGTAGGGGTCGTGCTGGGGGTAGTGTTTTAGGGTTTAGGGTAGTGCAGTGGTGTTTGGGTAGTGTAGTGGGTCGTGCTGGGGGAAGTGGTTTAGGGTTTAGGGTAGTGCAGTGGTGTTTGGGTAGTGTAGGGGTACTGCTGGGGGTAGTGTTTTAGGGTTTAGGGTAGTGCAATGGTGTTTGGGTAGTGTAGGGGGTACTGCTGGGGGTAGTGTTTTTGGGTTTAGGGTAGTGCAGTGGTGTTTGGGTAGTGTAGGGGTTCGTGCTGGGGGTAGTGTTTTAGGGTTTAGGGTAGTGCAGTGGTGTTTGTGTAGTGTAGGGGTAGTGTTTTAGGGTTTAGGGTAGTGCAGTGGTGTTTGTGTAGTGTAGGGGGTAGTGTTTTAGGGTTTAGGGTAGTGCAGTGGTGTTTGTGTAGTGTAGGGGTCGTGTTTTAGGGTTTAGGGTAGTGCAGTGGTCTTTGGGTAGTGTAGGGAGTCGTGCGGGGTAGTGTTTTAGGGTTTAGGGTAGTGCAGTGGTCTTTGGGTAGTGTAGGGGGTTGTGCGGGGGTAGTGTTTTAGGGTTTAGGGTAGTGCATTGGTGTTTGGGTAGTGTAGGGGTTCATGGGGGGTAGTGTTTTAGGGTTTAGGGCAGTGCAGTGGTGTTTGGGTAGTGTAGGGGTCGTGCTGGGGGAGTGTTTTAGGGTTTAGGGCAGTGCAGTGGTGTTCGGGTAGTGTAGGGGGTCATGCTGGGGGAGTGTTTTAGGGTTTAGGGCAGTGCAGTCGTGTTCGGGCAGTGTAGGGGGTCGTGCTGGGGGTGGTGTTTTAGGGTTTAGGGCAGTGCAGTGGTGTTCGGGCAGTGTAGGGGGTCGTGCTGGGGGTGGTGTTTCAGGGTTTAGGGCAGTGCAGTGGTGTTCGGGCAGTGTAGGGGGTCGTGCAGGGGTGGTGTTTCAGGGTTTAGGGCAGTGCAGTGGTGTTCGGGCAGTGTAGGGGGTCGTGCAGGGGTGGTGTTTCAGGGTTTAGGGCAGTGGTGTTCTGGCAGTGTAGGGGTCGTGCTGGGGGTGGTGTTTCAGGGTTTGGGGCAGTGCAGTGGTGTTCGGGCAGTAAAGGGGGTCGTGCTGGGGGTGGTGTTTCAGGGTTTTGGGCAGTGCAGTGGTTTTCGGGCAGTGTAGGGGGTAGTGCGGGGGTGGTGTTTCAGGGTTTAGGGCAGTGCAGTGGTGTTCGGGCAGTGTAGGGGGTCGTGCTGGGGTTTCAGGGTTTAGGGCAGTGCAGTGGTGTTCGGGCAGTGTAGGGGGTCATGCTGGGGCTGGTGTTTCAGGGTTTAGGGCAGTGCAGTGGTGTTCGGGCAGTGTAGGGGTCTTGCTGGGGCTGGTGTTTCAGAGTCTAGGGCAGTGGTGTTCGGGCAGTGTAGGGGTCTTGCTGGGGCTGGTGTTTCAGGGTTTAGGGCAGTGCAGTGGTGTTCGGGCAGTGTAGGGTGTCGTGCTGGGGGTGGTGTTTCAGGGTTTAGGGCAGTGCAGTGGTGTTCGGGCAGTGTAGGGGGTCGTGCTGGGGCTAGTGTTTCAGGGTTTAGGGCAGAGCAATGGTGTTCAGGCAGTGTAGGGGGTTGTGCTGGAGGTGGTGTTTCAGGGTTTAGGGCAGTGCAGTGGTGTTCGGGCACTGTAGGGGGTCTTGCTGGGGGTGGTGTTTCAGGGTTTAGGGCAGTGGTGTTCAGGCAGTGTATTGGATCTTGCTGGGGGTGATGTTTCAGGGTTTAGGGCAGTGCAGTGGTGTTCGGGCAGTGTAGGGGGTCTTGCTGGGGGTAGTGTTTCAGGGTTTAGGGCAGTGCAGTGGTGTTCGGGCAGTGTAGGGGTCGTGCTGGGGGTGGTGTTTCAGGGTTTAGGGCAGTGCAGTGGTGTTCGGGCAGTGTAGGGGGTTTTGCTGGGGGTGGTGTTTCAGGGTTTAGGGCAGTGCAGTGGTGTTCCAGCAGTGTAGGGGGTCGTGCAGGGGGTGGTGTTTCAGGGTTTAGGGCAGTGCAGTGGTGTTCGGGCAGTGTAGGGGGTCGTGCTGGGGGTGGTGTTTCAGGGTTTAGGGCAGTGCAGTGGTGTTCGGGCAGTGTAGGGTGTCGTACTGGAGGGTGGTGTTTCAGGGTTTAGGGCAGTGCAGTGGTGTTCGGGCAGTGTAGGGGGTCGTGCAGGGGTGGTGTTTCAGGGTTTAGGGCAGTGCAGTGGTGTTTGGGCAGTGTAGGGGTCGTGCAGGGGTGGTGTTTCAGGGTTTAGGGCAGTGCAGTGGTGTTTGGCCAGTGTAGGTGGTCTTGCTGGGGGTGGTGTTTCAGGGTTTAGTGCAGTGGTGTTCGGGCAGTGTAGGGGGTCTTGCTGGGGGTGGTGTTTCAGGGTTTAGGGCAGTGCAGTGGTGTTCGGGCAGTGTAGGGGTCTTGCTGGGGCTGGTGTTTCAGGGTTTAGGGCAGTGCAGTGGTGTTCGGGCAGTGTAGGGGGTCTTGCTGGGGCTGGTGTTTCAGGGTTTAGGGTAGTGCAGTGGTGTTCGGGCAGTGTAGGCGGTCGTGCTGGGGCTGGTGTTTCAGGGTTTAGGGCAGTGCAGTGGTGTTCGGGCAGTGTAGGGGGTCATGCAGGTGCTGGTGTTTCAGGGTTTAGGGCAGTGCAGTGGTGTTCGGGCAGTGTAGGGGTCGTGCTGGGGGTAGTGTTTTAGGGTTTAGGGCAGTGCAGTGGTGCTTGTGTAGTGTAGGGGGTCGTGCTGGGGGTAGTGTTTTAGGGTTTAGGGTAGTGCAGTGGTGTTTGTGTAGTGGGTCATGTTTTAGGGTAGTGCAGTGGTGTTTGGGTAGTGTAGGGGGTCGTGCTGGGGGTAGTGCTTTAGGATTTAGGTTAGTGCAGTTGTGTTTGGGTAGTGTAGGGGGTCGTGCTGGGGGTAGTGTTTTAGGGTTTAGGGTAGTGCAGTGGTGTTTGTGTAGTGTAGGGGGTCATGCTGGGGGTAGTGTTTTAGGGTTTAGGATAGTGCAGTGGTGCTTGTGTAGTGTAGGGGGTCGTGCTGGGGGTAGTATTTTAGGGTAGTGCAGTGGTGTTTTTGTAGTGTAGGGGGTCATGTTTTAAGATGCAACGCTCCAATACCTGACCAGTCTGCACTACATAAAACTGCAAAAAACTAAAAATAAAAAGTGTTTTGCACACTTTTGTCATTGGGCTATATGTGGGCTACATCTGGGTAATATTTGTGCTATATTTGGGCTCTTTTTTCTCTGGTGGCCATCTTGGAAGACTTCTTTGTTATGAAGTTTCCTAATTTCCTCATTTACTGCAGTCTCCTCAGTAGGAAATGCTTTCAGTTTTTACTTTGATTCCATCAATAAGACATTCAGATGTGTCTCACATTTGCCATAAATTCAGAATGTTAGCACTCTAGTTGCTCATTAGATCACTTTAGTAAAGCTACTGCTCACCAGGGAGTTAACTGGAAGTCTGCTGCTGGTATTGAAAGTGATTGTTTCAGTCTGCATGTCAGAATTTTCTAATGAAATAGAAGAGGATTTGAGATCTCACTTAAAACATGCCCTAATTTTTCTTTCTGCAGCACTAACCATAATTTCTATTTCAAAAAGAACCCCTCATTTTGTTCCTTTTTAAATTAAATGTTTTAACTATTACCGGTTTATTCCAATCAAGATGGCTTCAGGTGTGCCATACTTTTGTCATAAGTAAGGCTGTTAGCGCTCTAGTTGTTCTTTAGAACACTCTGGGAAGCTGCAGTAGAACACAAAGGCATCAACTGGCAGGCTGCTCCTGTTGAAATATAACAGGAAGATATTTGAGATCACACTTGAAACATGTCCTAATTTTTCTTTCTACAGCACTAACCATCATTTCTATGACAAAATGAACCCCATCATTTTGTTCCTTTTTAAATTAAATGTTTTAAGTGTTACCAGTTTATTCCAATCAAGATGGCTTCAGGTGTGCCATACTTTTGTCATAAGTAAGGCTGTTAGCACTCTAGTTGTTCTTTAGAACACTCTGGGAAGCTGCAGTAGAACACAAAGGAATCAACTGACAGTCTCTGCCCTTGTTGGATGTACATGTTTTACTGAGAATGTCAGACTTCATTCTCACATGACTGAGAAAGATAATGTGAATTTACAGAAAATATGCTCTCATTTTAGCTTCTGGAGCACCTTCCAAAACTAGTTTTCTCTCAAACATGATTCATGATATCCCAGCAGAAGGTTTTTAACAGGGTAAAATCACCTTAGAACACACCACAATTCCTGAAATTAGTATGGTACCATCAACAAATGAATTCTAATGTAACTAAAGTCTGTTATCACCCTTTATAGTTCTCCTTTTGGTAACCCTCAAAATCTTTGATTCACTACAATGCATTTCAATGGGGTACTATCATGTATATTGGTCCCAAGATGGCTGCCAGCAATTCCAGGATGAAGTGCTGACAGCCAATCAGATCTCACAATGACATGTGTGGTTAGGCTCCGCCCAGATATATATGTGATTTTACTTTTGATTTTCTCAGGAACTACTGAACGGATTTACACCATTTAACCAAAAGGCACGACTCTGAACCAAGGGCTACCTTTGTGCCAAAGTTGGTGTAATTCCGTTCAGCAGTTCAGGCTGTAGCTGCGATGAAAGGTTCCTATGGAAAATTGCATGGGGAAAACACGTTTTGGGACCCCCCTTTTTTCTCGGCCCCCACTTGACAAATCACCCCGAGACTTTCAGGATAGGAGCGGACCGGAGCGCCCCACGAGTTTTGAAAATTTCGCGAAGATTCGTCAACCGGCGCAAAAGTTATTTCAAATAGAATGTTGCGGATTTCCTATGGAAAATAGGTCCTAACTAGAACTATCTACTGGCGACCGCCAGTAGATAATATATAACATGGGAGTGTGACCATTCTATACAGATCTACATGCTCCATCAATGAAATGGGCCATCCTTCCAGCTCCTCTCAAGTACACCTCATCAAAGGGACAATATTTAGATCTCACCCCAATTTATTATCGCGCGTAATCTTGGGCACCGGGTATTGAAATCAATCCACTAACACCTGCACTAGTGTGTGGGCAAGAAACTGCAACATTGGACCAGTAAGCTGGATATAACTTTTTTTTGCTCCAATTTACAACTGACCCTGAAGCTTTCCTGTATACCTCAAATATTTTAACATGTCGCTGGAATGAAGCTGATGGCTAGGTGGAAAAGGAGTGGAAAGAGAGACACCCATGTCAGGTTCCTTGTTCTGTGGGAAGCAACTTATACAAGACTCCATTAACTCTTACTTACATGGTCAGAGCCTCATATAGAGCCTGCACATATCTCAAGAACTTTGTCCCAATATTAATGTTTTGAAGCACTGCAAGTAGAAAAGGCCAATGGACTGTGTCAAAGGTCTTCAGTAATATTGCATCCATATTATACATGAAAGAAATTCTGGCTAATGCCATTTATACCTGACCCAGGCGGTGTCTAGTGCTTCTGCCAAGCATAAAGCTGTTTTGGTTCTCGTGCACTAACTTCCATATCACTTTGGCCGACCTAGTGACTAGAAGTTTGGCTAATAGCTTGATATGACACACAATCCTCTTGTGGTTTATTAGATTTGGGCATGGTGACAAGTGTTTCCGCATGTATCTCCCTCAGAAGTGAGACTGTACGCCCAGTGTCCTCAAACAGTTCTAACAAGTGTGGGGACAGTATGGAGGGGAATGTTTTAGTTAGCTCAACTGTCAGGCCATTTGGGCCAGGAGTTTTGCCTGAGGATATCACCAATATTACCCCTTGGACCTCTTCCAGCAAGAACGGTTGATCCAACTCTCTACACTCTTCCTCTGTCAGCTCTCCAAAACTTAAAACACTCCCAATTAGGTGCATTATCTGTAAGGGCAACAGTAGTTGTTTACAGTATAACTATTAATAATAATAAGTGAATGCTTCTGCAATTCCCAGAGAGCCTGAAACTCTTTGGCCGCCTTCATTTTGGAGTGCAAGGATGATATTCACTGCTTGGTCTCTTTGGGATAGAGTACAAATCAGCATGCCAGCCATATTCCATAGCTCAAACTTGAAACTTTCCAGGCCATTCTAGCCGTGTCCATGAATTTCTGTGTATGTGCCTGAGCTGTTCCAAAAGTTTACTATCAACTTCCATATTACTTTGAGCCACTCTTTGTTCGAGTTGCACTATCTACAACTCGCACTCCATAATTTCTTGTTTCCTGTCCCTTTCAACGTCACGTAAATAAGAGAAACCCACACCTCTGATCACTGATTTTGAAGCCTCAAAAAGAATAGAGAGGGATGATGCTGAAGAAAGTACTCCTCGATCATATCTCACAGTCTATCAGGGCCTTATCCTTCAGCCACCATTCATTGAAACACTGTACTCCCCAGTGGCCACTTTGTGACCCTTTAAGCCACATTTTAACTGGTGCGTGATCAGATAGTCCCCTGGGGAGTATGCAGGATCCTGCTACAACTAGTACAACTGGTGCATGTACTGTCTCTCACCCTGATGAGTGTGTCACCATACATCTCCCAGTACCAACAAGGTCGCCCATTTGTGTAAAGCTAGCAGTCTTGTGGCTGCACCTGGTGTTTCTGCATCACTTGTCGCATTCATAATGCTGTTGAAATCTCCCCCTAAAACTAACCTGCCACTTGGAGATTTGAGCAGGGCCTCATAGAGAGCCCATGAAGTGCTACTAACCAGGATGGGAGGAACATAGACATTACATTACAAAAGTCCATGGGGCTTCCTCCAGTGTACCTTCGATTATAACAAACCTGCCTAAGCCATCTTAACGAACATTGGAGACTACCAGAGGAAATGGTTTATGGAATAAAATAGCAGTCCCTTTGGACCCCTAGTAAATCCAACATGGAACACTCAGGTATAGTATATGTCGACCTAGAAAATGACATATGTTCCCCAAAAACTTCAGAAGGGGGTTTTTGCATTAGCTCCTGATGCACTCGCTCTATCAAAAAACAGGTAGTCAATCCACCTGAAGGAAGGTTAGCAGCCATGCCTCAAAGATCTGTTCTGTGTGTGTATCTTCTACGCCCTGCCGTAAACCTAGAAAATGAAGGCTGTTACTTTAGGAACAGCCCTCCAAGTCTCCGATCCTTGCCGCTATCTCCCCATCAGAGGATCTTAACTTCTGAACAGTTTAGGCGAGCTCCATGACTATGTCCTCCAGTACCACTACTCAAGTTTCCACTTCAGTCACACGGCTTATGGTCTTGCGTATGTCCTGTCTGAGGAGGGCTACGTCTGCCTCCACATCACCTCCTTCAGTTTAAAGTGCCAAGCGGGATGACTGGATTGCTCTCAAAATAGCGTCTGTACCCTGGTGAACCCCTTCAGCACCTCCAGGCCCATTGGCATGCCAGTATCTGTCACTGAGTTTGCCGTGTCTAGCATGGGGAGCTGTTCAGCAAACTTGTCCATTTTGCCCAGTCTTGCTGGGGCTTTGTCTTCGACCAATTTTACAGCTGTTGTTCAAGCGTAGTCTAGCAGGAGTAGGGACCTTGCCTTTCTTCTTTGTCTCTGTAACCCCTCGACCTGCTGAACCCCATGTGGTTGCACAAGCAGTTGAGGCAGCCATCAAATGCCCTGTCTATAAATATAAGGATTCTGGACATCTGGGTCTTTCAATTATGTCTCATCGTAACAGATACCAGCCTTCTTGTCATGTGTCAAGGACAGGTATTTATCTCAGTATTCTGTTACTGAGTATCACTGGTGTCTCAACCGTTAGCACCCAGGCACCATGGAAATTGCTTCTGCAGAGGTAAATGCCCATAAAACAAGAGTATGTAGCTCCTTGACAACTTCACCCAGCTTAGGAGACCATTAAAAGGAAGGCATCAAATAATCCAGCAATGAACCACCTGCGGGCCCATTCCAAATTTGATGGATCGATGCAGCCTTCTTGATCAGGGACAAAATACTTATTGTGGTGAGAGCATCATGCCCATCTCTGTCCCCAGTGCACCCCAAGATGCCTCACAGCCTCCTCTGGGGGGCAGGCCAGGCTCATGGTCAGCCTCAATCCGCTCCTCTTTTCTTTTCCCTGAATATGCCTCAAATCAGCAGAGGCTAAGGCTTATGCAAGGGGAGAGTAGAGCAATGGTAGGGGGCCCATAGTTGTTGCCCCATGAGGATTTGTCCCAAAGGGTGCTCAATCACATCTCGCAATGCACCCCTCTCTTGATATTGGAGATCAATAGAGCTAGCCCCTCCAGCCACTGCACAGCAGCAAATAGGGGACCATGAGGGCAACAGGTGTCTATGTCATCCACCGCTCCTCACCATCTCACTTCAGGACCCGAGCAGCCTCACCATATCCTCAGCTTCCACTAATGCCATCCGATGCACAGACCCCTGTCTCCCTCTGGGTGCAGCAAGCCTCTCAGCAGCAACAACAACCTGGTGGCATGAGATCTTCCATGGCCCGGCTCCTATCTTCTACCCCTCAGGGCTAGCTCTGGACTCCCTTGTCGTCACCGCTTGGGGCAGCCCTGCTCTGCTGTCTTTCATGCTTGCGCCGGGGCACTAGTCCTGGGTGCCCGCCATCTTTTCTCAACACCGGCGAGACTTCATAGGTCTGACCGGCTATTGCTGGGCAGAATCATTGTTTGAGGTTCAGCCCCACAACACTGCTAACATTTTGGGCTCCATTGTGTCTCCAGCCAGTCCGCTCATCCTCGCCAGTATCAGGATTTAAAAGGATATCAGAGGCCAACATAGAAGCGCTAGAGAATGGCAGCCGCCATCTTGCATATCAACCACTCTCCCTTCATCAGATTGCTGATGAAAAAAAATAATCTTCATCTGTTAGCTAGAGCCAACTAATGACCCATCCCCAATGGCCCATTCTTGAGAATAAATGTTTTTATTGAAAGAGAAATATCCATACTTTTGATTGCATCACTCTCTGGCTGTAAGTTGTTTATTAGGTCTCCTGTTTAAAATGTGTGCCCAAGCTTTCCTGTAAAGTAGCTGTGAAGCAGTTATCTGCTGACTATTATTAGTTATTAAATGGGGTGCCAATGCCCCCCCCCTTCAACCTTTTTTTATCTTATTTGTCTAGGTATCACTCCTTTTCCACTATCACACCTTTTCTCTGCTGCTTTTACACCGCACCCCTCCTGGACAAGCATAAGCACCAGGATGACAAATAAAGAAATATTTCATTATTGTTATATTTAAATATATTAGGCAAGAGCCAGATTGTTGAGTTTTCCTATTCTTCTTCGGTCCATTTTTCAAACTCCGTACACAGTAGCAGCTCCAGCTTTTTTCTATCTGCTGGATTTTTTCCCTATTTATTTGTGCGGTTCCAACTCCCTATGACATTGTTATTGTGTGCTTTTCTTTATTTGCCTTTTTTTCCACACCCTCTCTGAATCAGTATGCGATGTGCCAGCTCAATGTCTTCTCTTTTGCTCCTATCTTTATTCCCTTTCTTCTCTTCTCCTAGAAAGGCATCAGGCTCCTGCAATAAATATTCAACAGCAGATAGAAGGCAAAGGGCATCTGAATCAAGTGCCATAAAGGAGTTTATAAAGATTATGGTTACCAGTCTGTGGCAAGGCATATGCAAGCCTCTCAATTGAGCTTCTCTACTGGACTTCCCTTGCCCATTCCCTCTTTCTTGTATGTCCAATATGTCCAAATCTGAAGAGGGCACAATGTGAAAGTCTATTGATGACACCAATGCCCACTTCCAATCGTTACTGAATTCTACAAACTGCCTGCCTATCTGTCCGCTGGGTAAATGCGTCGAAAATGTTACCTTATTTAGGACTGGTCTTGTGGTCCATATCCATATTTCTCTTTCTGGGGACCACCATAAAAAACATGCCAATCCCTTGAAGGAAAATACATTTGGTGGCTCTCATGTGGAGGGAGAACAGTCCCCGTGTGTCAGGGCCATTGATATTTTGTTTTGCAGAAATAAACCCCAGCTTTAGGGATTATCTGTGCATAACAAATGCCAACTGGCCACTATGACATGGTGGCCGACCAGCAGCACTTTCAGACGAAAGTGCTTCTGCTGTGCTGCAGTAGCAAGTTTGCCAAAATGAACCTTGCTGTCACGCTGGGAATAATGAATTATGACTTGCATTCTTGACTGTCTGGTCCGAGACAAGGATCTTTGATGCACACCTCAACAACTATGGGGCCCATTACGATGGCGGGCGGATTTTGTCCGCCCGCCACTGTAGCGGTGATTGGGTCCGACCGCCATGCGTGCGGCGGTCCCGCCTATACAATTATGATGGGACCGCCACCGCTGCGTTCGGATTCCGCACCTTTAACATTGCGGCGGTGGCTGCTGACAGCAGCACCGCCGCCATGTTGAAAGGAGCATGTTGTGCATTTCACTGCACTACGTGGCAGGCACTACACTGTGCCTGCCACTTGGTGCAGTGAAACCCAGTGCACCCACACCTCCCCCCAACACAAGGGGGGCCCGCAACGGGCCCCTGAAGGCATTCTCCGCCAACCTTTCAATGGCGGTTCAACCGCCACGGAAAGGCTGGCTTCCGCCGGCATCATAATTGTGCCGGCGGAGCCTGCTGGGCTCCGCCGCCATTGTGAGCATGCTGACCGCTCCGCCTGGCAATCGTGACGATTGTTACCGGCAGAAAAGCGGCGGACGGACTTTCCGTCCGCCGCGGTACCCACCGCCATCATAATGTGGCGGGGGGTAAATCTCATGACGATGGCGGGCGGATGCCCGCCATCGTAATTAGCCCCTAACTGAGGTTCTCCGATGCACACGTCAATAACTACCTGAGACACTGGGATAGAACTGAAAAGGTGGATTCAATATGTCTTTCTCTAGATCATTACAATTTTTGGTTTGTGCTGCTTGTTCCTTTAGATTCAGTATTATTCAGTTAAATGTGTTCCTGAAAGAAGCCAAAAGAACGATATAGATGTACAGGAATTAAATCACGGCTGCAATTTTGTAAATTTCCAAACCTGAAAAGGTGCCTGTGAAGGTTTTCTTGCAACAATGTTAAGTTTACTTGAACCTGCTATCTTCGTGCAGACAATTCCTTATTCTTGGAGTTTGGCTGTCCTGTTTTTGCTCCTATGTGAAATGAAGCTTGGGTAGTAAGAAACCCTTCATTACAATCCATTGTGTCGTTGTATGTCATAGCAACGATTAAAGGACTGTAATGAAGGCTCACTAGCCATCTGACCTTCATTTCCGATAGAAGCTAAAATAGGACTGTTATGAAGGCAAGGGAGCCTTTAATATAGATGCGCTTTTGTGTTTTACATGTGTCTGGCTTTCATGCGCTGACATTGTTTTTCTATGCGTTAAGCCCAGACCTATTGGCTTTGCTACTGCTTGTTTTTAAGTAGGCAGGAGCTGTGTTTTAGCTGCGCCTAAGAGTTTACTTTGGAAACGAGCAGGGATGAATGCCCACAAGCACATGGAAATCTCCTGTAGATACGATAGGTTGTGTAGTATCCATACTGCACTTATTTATCACAACCATATTATTAATTAGTAAGTAGTGAAGGAGGCCAAAAAAGGATTATTTATTATTAGCCACCACTCAGTCACAAAAAAACTGCATCATTGGAAGGCTACTTTCCTTTACAATTAAAATCCTCTAGCCCCACAATAGTTATGTCAGTCATGAGAGGGATGCACTTCTTTGGGTAAAACACTAGGTATAAAACATTATTCTGAAAATGTTGAGTAGCAGTTGCCTAGTAATAAGCCCATTTCTATCTCATTCCCAGGATCTCCACACACCTCCTGGACCAAGTCTGATATTTTATTCCATAAATCTTTAGTGGGGGACACATTTTTTTGCTGCCAAGATTGACAAAACACAACCCCCCCCTCAAATGAAAGATATTATTGTAAAGCAAGACTCTACTGTTTAATTTTTGAATAATTTGTAATTTGAAGGAATTGCTTTTCTTATATTTCACAAGATCAGCATAGTTGCTGCATTACCTATCCTGAAACATAAGAACCAACAATCTTGCCCATGTATGTATAGCAATGGCATGACGATCCGGTTTAGATCATATGTTATTGCTTGTAAGTATATATCTTGATTTATTAGAATCAATACTTTTGCTTATTACATACCTGTTTGAATACGACACTCTATTTCTCTATAGGATACTTTTTTGTCTTCAGAGTTTATTAGAATAATAGCATAGGTTTTGGTTAGGTTATGCCCCAGTGCCAGTTCGGGTAATGTCCCAGTTCCAGAGTAAGTAGCATAATTAGGGCCTGATGTACAAAGCAATTTTGCGGTCACAAAGCCTGAAATATGCAAAATCACATGGTTTCGACTGCAAATTAGCTATTTGTTATTTAGTAAACCCATATTACGGTTTGGTGTCAGGGTAATAAATAGCAAAATGGTTTAGAAACCATTAACGAATCGCTGATTGGAAGGGGCTTATTTAGGGCGTCTCTTTCAGATATCAATTCGTTAAAGAATGTATCAATGATTTGCAACTGTAATCCTATCACAAAACATTGGAAAGCTATCAACTCCCAAGTTAAGGCAATAATACATTCACAAAAGTGAAGGGGATCTCTTGAGAGCCCTTACTATTTGTGAATGTGAACAAAACATTGTTGGGGAGGAGGCAGTGGTCCAGGTCACCACTGGCAACTCTCAAGCAAACTTTAAAAAAATAATATTACTGCATTTAAGATTGCTCCAAACACTATTCAGAATTGGGATTGGTCGAATACTGTTTTCCTGGTTTTTTAGGCCTTTTCCGGATTGGTCAATGGCCCCCTTGGCTGACCTCCAAAGTAAGTGGGAAGCAGATGCCGGCTGCCACATTACACAGAAAGAATGGAAAAGATCACTTGCGCACCCGCATAAAACTTCTCAGAAATACCAGATTTGTGTACATTCGGCATAACATACTCCATCAAGCTTATTTAACCCCAGCGTGGCGCTGAAAAATTTACACTACTGCTTCTTCTGCCTGCCCACGCTGCCATAATCGGAATACAGATATGATACACATGTTGTGGGACTGCCAAATCGCCAGGACATTCTGAGATGCAGTATGCACCCTTCTCACGTCTACCACTGCCTTCTGAGAGTTAAACAATTTAGAGTGCTGTATACTGGGACAATAAAAGCGTCCTCAATCTGGTAGGACGAATATCCGATTCTTGGACTTCGCCTTCCTTATAGCTAGGCACTCAAACACAAAGAGATGCAAGGCGTCAACCCCTATCCAGTATAGCCCACTGGCATGCTAGGGTGGTCAGAAGGGTTGATGCGGAATCTGTATCCCTGAAGTGGAAAGAGGCAAGGGGACTCTGCAAACATCCTATTGCTACCTTCTGGGAGGAGTAGAGTTTCTACTTCAAAGACTGCCTCAAGCTCACTAGACCACCGTAAATAGAACAGACTGTGCTAGCACATCACTGCTGCAAGTGATATTGTACCACAGAATCTACTTTGTATTTAAGCTCGAGGTGAGCTCCCTGACAGGTGGTGCCAAGACTAACGACTACTGCATCTTTTACTTTGACCAAGACTTGTCCTCCTTAATACTGCCTATGATATATGAATAAGCTTGCTGCTGTTTTAGACTGTTATCTTTTCATTATAGTAATGCCATGATGTAGAATTTTTCATTCATCTCAAACGTTAAATTAATACCATTATTTGTTAATCAACTAATGCTGTTGACTTGAAGGATACTTTTGCCCATGTATCACACTAGGGGCCTCATTAGGATGTCAGTCGTAAAGCCTCTGACCGACATCCCTCGTTTGATTACCAACCGCCTAATTACAATGTAGGCGAACCGGCCAGTCATTCCGGCTGGCTTCCTACGGGCTCCCGGAAACTGCAATAATTCCTACAGATGGCTTTTCTGCCGTCGGGATTATGATGTCGGTTTCAGACAGGCTTTCCATATCGGGCTTTCCAATATAGAAAGCCTGTCGAAAAGTGACTTTGGGGGCCCCTAGCAGGGCCCCCGTCTCCCTGCGGCTTCCGGTTGGGGGCAGAGGGGGCACCTATGTTTTCCCCCTGTAAATCCCTGCACTGTGTGGCAGGCAACGTGAGGTGCCTGCCACACGGTGCAGGGATTTACACAAACTCTCATTTCTCTATGGGAGCTTGTGCTGCGGGCGGAAATCTCCAACAGCACAAGCTCCCATAGATAAATGGGAGTTTGCGACTGCACCATGTGCGATCGCATCATAATGCGGTGTTCGGAATCGCCAACCTGCGGTCGGTCGGTTCCCACACCAGAAGGGTGTCACCCGACATCGTAATTAGGGCCTAAATTGTTTAGCGAAACACTGTCTACATGACAGGCATGATGAGGTAAGAAACAAGAATAAGAAAAAAGTCAGCACAATTTGTTAAAAAAAAATAGGACTGCATTTAAAAAGAAACGTTTCCTTTATTTAAATATGATCACAGACATGGTGGCCTGCTGACTAACTGTGATGGCATCATCATGAATATTAATGAGGAAGGTCGGATTGTTACACACTACGATTTGGTATTTTGTGGACTTAAGTATTTGTACATAGGTCGGTTCACACAATAGTGTTCCATTCTCAAAACGTCAGTTATCAATTTGGGAAATTATATTTTGTGAATGGAAATTTACATTGGGACCATAATCAAGTAAATTTGAAGTATGGAAACCTTACCATCCTATGAGTTGAGCCTACGACCATCAAATATCACTATGTTAGACAGCGGAGGTTACCCTTCTAGCATGAAATTATTATATTGAGTTGTGCTTAACATGTATGTTTCACCATAAACTTAGGGTAATGTAAAAAGATTAACAGGGACAATGAGAGACTAGATTCTATGATGTTAACAAGAATTGTGTGTCTTCTTTATTTTGCAGAAAAATGAATGGCTGTGTTTGAACTGCCAAACTCAGAGGTTGCTAGAGGGAAGTCTGGGAGATGCCCCTCCATCTGTTTCTGTGCCTAATCTAAAACAGCAGCCGACAGGACCAACAAGGCACTCCGCCAGCGGAACTCCCACAGGATCACCTCGTCATCAACCTGTGACAACATCCACTGGCTCAACCCAGCACCAACCCGGAAAACCTCACACGGGCTCACCACGGCATCAGCCTGGTGGAACTAGTTTGCCGCAGCAGCAGCATAGAGTGCTCCCTCAGACACCTGTAACAAGTCATCAGCTGGAGTCATCACAAGCCAGGAACTATTTGCAATCAGACAATCTCAGGGCTTCTGAACAGACTACAACTCAGACACCAGTCAGCACGCATAGTAAACAACCAACAGGTTTTGATGATACACTACAGTCAAAATCACTTGCAGAGTCTCCAAAGTTGTCTAAATCTTTAATGCCAAAAGGAAAAAGCTCTGGAACTAAAAAGGAGACAACAATTAAGGAAAGCAAAACAGCGCCTGAGATTTACAAAGTGAAGGACAAGGAGGTATGTTTTTATCATATTGTATCATAAAAGCTTTATCTCTAAACTCAGCATTTCTAATCCAGTGGTTATAATGACAGTGTGTGGTATGATTGAAACTTTTTGAGATATTTTCACAGATTAGAAAGCCTAGCAAATCACTCTTTTTATGTTGGGTTCGCAAATTGCATTGGTAAATGTCAGGAATCTCCTGACTCATAGGAATGTCAAGAATCAGAAACTTCTGTCTCTCCCACCCTGTCCTCGATGTTTTCTATATTATGAACACTGAAGAGCCCTGGGGGAGAAAAAAGAATGGGAAAGAGAAAGAAAAACACTATCTAAAATATCAGATTTCTGCTTAGACCAATTGGGATAATTTGCCTTAGATTTATTGCTCACTACCTCCAATTGTAGAACATAAATGACTACATTTATACTTATAAATTATATATACTTGAAAATAGCAACCAAGTCCAAATCCCATTCATGTCATGGGAAATGTCATGAGATTATATCTGCCATGTTGTATGAGAGTATCCAACCTTTCCTGTCTCTGTACGCTACACATCCTGAGTGGAAATAGCGGCTTATATCAAATAAAGTATGAATAATTGTTGAGTACTGATTGGATATCTAAAGAGTGTTTTGACGTAAGAAAGTGTAACTGAATAAAACGTAATCACTATGAGCAACTATTCTTCCTATTCCATCTGAAGCGATTGGTATCCTTAACCATCACATTTTTACTCTTAACTATAGTGATGTTCACAGAGCTAACTTTTGAATCCCTAACAGTATCCCATCACCCCCTCCGCCCCTGCAAGTCCTACTTCAGGACTTAGATTATCTGGATGGACAATAAAAAATCTCTTCACTAGGCAGGGAAAGTGTATATTGGCTGCAGGCTCCCAGGATCACTTCTCAGGACTGTATTCTTTACGGTCGACCAAATATCATAACGTTTCCATAGACATGAGGAAATCTAATATTAATTGTACCCCTTAGTCAGGCTCCAAACAAGAGAAGACCAGAGGAGGAGGAAGCACCAATCTAGTGTCGCTTAGCAGTGGTTTGTGTAAGGCAACACGAAACACTGTAGGTATCTTCATGGTGTGCTCTTCAGTTTCTAGTCAACTAAATATCGTAAAAATTCCTTAGACATGAGGGAATCTAATATGGCTTGTGCCTTGTATTCGCGGTCAGAACAAGAGAATAATAGAGCAGGAAGATGCATCAGTCTAGTGTTGTCTAGCACCGGATTCTGTAAGGCAGCATGAACACTGGACTCATCTTCATGATTAATAGTAAGACCAGTTTAATTGTTGACACTAGTTATGAGAGAGAACTACTGGTCATTAAGTACTCTTTCGCACATTGGGGACACTATCTCAAGAGAGCCATTCATGAATTCACTGTATGGACAGATCACAAGAATCTGTTATGCCTCACATCCATGAAGTGTGCTATTGTATGTCATGGTTGCTGATCAGTAACCTTCTCCTGCTTCCAATACAAGATCACTTATAGACCTGGAAATTCTCATGATAAGGGGGACGTCTTATCTTGTCGACCTGTAGAGAGGATAGTAAGACCTTGGCTCTTAACATTCTGAGTATCTCTACTATTACAGACCATAGGGCCACAAGTACTAACTTTTCCGTTTGCAATTTCCAATTAGCAAATATTTGTGATTCGCTATTAGGAAATCGCAAACAGCTATGCACAACAGTGTGTCTTACACTGGTTGCGATTCCCAGTGGGTTGCAATTGACCTACCTCATTAATATTCATGAGGTAGGTCGCAATTTGTCACCCATTGGGAATACCTAAAAACACAGGGATGATGGCCTGCTGGGGACAGCAGAGCACCATGTCTGTGTCTGCTTTTAAATAAAGCAAAGGGTTTTTTTTTGCAAATGTAGCCTGTTTTCCTTAAAGGAAAATGGAATGTGTTTCAAAAAGAAAAATGGAAAGTTTTCTTTACATTTTTTAAGAGTAGGCAGTGGTCCATAACGTTTTCGCATATATTCACAAAGAGGAAGGGGCCCCTTGGGTATCCCTTCTTGTTTGCGAATTAAAAAGCGAATTTTTTGCGACCGCATTTTGGTCGCGAAACATTCATACATACCACTGCGAGTCGCTATTAGTAAGGGATGCACTCAACACACCCCTTCCTAATACAGAATCGCTAACCTATTTTGCAATTCGGTTATAGGTTACCGAATCGCAAAATAGGGTTTGGTACATAGAAAAAGGCTTTTTACTGGTTGCGAACAGCCCGATTCTGTGAATCGGGCCGTTTGCAACTGAGAAAAAGCTACTTATATGTGGCCCATAGATGCAGAGGAGAGAGTCAGGTCGACCACATGGGAATAGACCATGAAACAGTGGGAGGAAGGTTACGGAAATCAGGGTGAATTTAGGAAGAATACATTTCCCATATTCCTTGGAACATAATAGGAGACCTGGCTAAAAGATGTATTGGAAACTGTAGAAGACAGGTTGTGGAAACTGAGAGCAAGAACTAACCCTTTAACCCACCAATATTGTCATCTCCATGTTAGGAAGCACATGCCTGGTGCAGCATGGACAGCGTGGCTATTTAAGCCTGAGGCATGAGGCTCATTACAGCTCAGCTTGCAAGGAGTACGTTAAGCACAGAGAAGTATTGTCTATTTGTTTGAATACTTCTGGTGATATACTTTCCTTACTGTTCCATGTTCTTTTGCCATCCAGACCACATTACTTCCTGAGCCTGTCTATTCTTCTGACGATCTGAAGTTACATATAAGTGGCACATGTGTGTCTCTCTTCTGCCATTTTTGCCCTCATTAACTCTGATTGTTGCGCCTGTGCATCTTGTCATTAGTAGAGAGTGGTCGGAAGGTTGAGCATTCCCAACGGCAATGTAGCCGACAAATCCAAGCTTGACACCCAACCAGGAATGCTTTCGTCACAATTTTGTAACATATTTATCAGAACCACAGTAGGTACATAAATTCATTGTATGCCTATGTTCCCTTTCTTCCTTAGATAAGGGTGGACATAAAGTTCCCATCTGTATAGACTTGGACAAAGGGAGTTTAACTGCTTCTGATGATAGTTCAGAATGTGATCTTTCACATATTCTATAACTTAACACTTTGTTTCTTTTTGCCCTTTCTTTCTACCATCTGATGATTAATTTGTAACATTAAAATAATTTCACATAATTGGTAAGACTATAAGTAACCTGAGTCACTGTGTTCCTTTGGTTCTTTATTTTTTTTTTTATTAAATCTTTTTATTAAACAGTGGCTCAGGACATGTTTTACACATATAAAACAGAAAATAGATATACTTCAATACTGTAATTCCTTACTTCTTAGGTAAATATAATCTCAGGCAGCTGACCACACCCAGGATCGCCCGGGTTACTGATACTCACATTCCCTCTTCTTCACTATCCCTCCCCTTCCCCTTTCAATACCCCCTGTATGTCCTCCAGCAACCCCAGATTTTACCCCATTTTTGTGGACATCCTCTGGCTTTATAGACTACCTTCTCTGCTCCCGAGCACCAGTCTAAGTCATTTTCCCATTCCCTCAGATCTGGGATCTGGCTTGCGCCCCACTTTTTGGCTATGTTTCTTTTAGCCACCATTGCTGCCACTTTCAGCCATCTTCGGTTCTTTATTTAAGCCCTTATAAAAGAGTCTTGCTCTTTTTTCTGTAGCCCATTCAGTTTCCAGTAGCAAATGCTGCAATCGATTCAAATAAAGTAGGAGCTCTTTATTACCTTGCTTTAAATTTTGTAAGAGTAATCAATGCAGTTGCAAATGACCTCCTATCCAATATATAACATATTGTTTTCCTAAATATTTCAACATCATAGAGAAAAGTACTATTCAGAGCTATTAAGACATTGATTATAACATTTCTTCTGCGAAATGTGATAACACAAAGTCTACCATAGTTACTTGTGTAGGGAAGACTGAAGGTCCACACAGGAAATGCAAAGTTTACTGATTAATAAACTGGCCCATCTGATTAGGGATCATCAGAAAAACTCTCTGGAGACACCAGCAGAATAGGAGGGTGGTTGTGGGTAGTGGAAATTGCAACCCGCCTATAGCCTGTGTGTACGCTTGTTGATTTATGTGGACATATTAAAGGGACTAGATTTTGACTCTGTCTTCGTTATTTTAATCACCGGTAGTCTTCATATTTCTGCGTAACTTCCTCTAATTGTTGTAGCAAACAATAATTTTTGGTTTTAGCCTCAGCCATATTTTGCTGTATCGCACCTTTGGTGCGTCCTAACTCAACCATGGGAAGAAGCCTTTGGATCCATGACATTCAGGAGGACAGAAAACAAGGGCCTTCCACTCTGTCATGCCTCATCACGTCTGCAGAAATGTAAGGAGTAAGAAGCTTGTCCAGCTCACCCACTGCACCCGCTGTTTTTTATTTTATGAGCACCTTAGAGCCCTTGGTGGGAAAAGGGAATGGGAAAGAGATAACAGCCTTCTGTTTGGACTAGTTGATGATTTTGCCTATGGTTTAGTGATCACTGCCTCTGAACTTAGAACATAGATATTGATATTTAGAATTATAATTATATTATAATTATATTGTAGAATCTTTCTAAATATTTAAGGATCACAGTTATACCTTTTAATTAAATGTCTTTCAGGCTGATTTAGAGTTTGGCTGGGGGTACTCCATCACAAAGATGATAGAATACCCTCTTCGCCAAATTGAAAGTCTATCCCTCTGATTTACAGAAGGGCAGACCTTAAGTATGTCAGCCACGGAGACTACTCTAATTTAGAGTGGATGGTCAAATGTCCATTTCTCACTATCCGTCACAGCCGGGTAAAACCTGGTGCTAAGGAGCAACGAAAATTGCAAAATGATCACCATACCATGGGAGGTAACTGGCATTGGTGTGAGAGTTATTCATTTTTGTATTTCAAAAGACAAAATTCTGCTTTGGAATTTTGTTTTTGAAAATACGAAAACATTTTAAAAGTTTGACAGATGGTACCATCATGTTGATGAAGCCATCCATCAAAATGTCAGTACATTGACAGGAACCATAATACATGTTAATAGATGTCCATTGGGTGAATTTTCTAAATTTGGAGTACACTTACTCTGTCAGGACAATAGAATATTTACTGCATTGATAAATTAAATAACGTACTGCAACATCATAATCTGGCCCTTTGTCGTCAACTAGTGTTGAACTGAATAATAAATATGTGAGATCAATATTATTGCTAAATGTGTGCACATAAATCAAATGATCATACATAAAAGGATATACTGAATGTAAGGAGTTAAAAGTTCACAGGAAACAATTGCTTCACAATGATCTATAATCCAGTCCAGGTAAATTCATAATGAAAAACAAACAAACATGTAAGTCCCAATCCTTGTGTACAAAGTTTATAAATACCAACTTTAATGTACTGCTTCAGCAAACCAACATACCTTGGTATGTGAACAGCCAAGGGTTCCAAACAAGTTCAAAACAGGCTTAGGTACAGCAAGTTTAAAAAATCTTGAAGGTGAAGGAGAACCAAAACAAACAGAAAGGATTCATTCTCCATACTGGCATCCATATACCCTCGAAAATGACTACCAAGTTCAAATTTCGGGAGATGTTGTCAGATTAAATCTACCATGTTAGATAAGGATAATGCAACCTTTCCATCTTGAGTGGGCATAAAGTCATATATTGGCTGCATCAACAATAAGGCATGAGTAATTGATGAACAAATATATAAATTATGTAGTGAGTTAACTAAATGCAGCATAATAAAACATATTTATTGTGAGCAACTGATCTTCCTATTCTATCTGTAGCATCTAGCTCCCATAACCATACTGCTTTTACCGTCTATTTGACGGTTATTTATATTTTTGTAAAGTGCTGTTATTTTTTTTCAAATGCAGTAATCTGTTGCCATTAATTGAAGTAGGTTTTTAATTTATAGTTTCATTACAGTAAATTACCCCATGACTACGTTTTTGACATGTTGACGAATGACCTGAGGTTCATGATTCCTAAATTAAAATGCAGTGGTTAAGACTCTAACTTCCAAATTCAACGACTGAGGCAGTTATTACAACTCTTATTTATTCATGATCTTATACTTATTATAATCTTTAAAGAATAGAAGAAACCACCTTCTAATTTTCCACAGGTTACTGTGCACTTATTAAATTGAAAGGACACAAAAATAGAACTGGACTCACAGAAGCTGAAACAAAAGTATTCCCTGTCAACTAAGATTCTGGGAATTTACATTATACTTAGTAAAATAAAACGCAAAACAAATGTGCATAGAATGTATATGCATGAAAACATTACATACTCCTATGAACACCTTCATGGCATTCCCTGGCATTACTTTTGGTTGCGCATTATCCTTTTCTACTGTGTTTTGCTTTTGGATTGTTGGATTTAATATGTAGCCCTGTCCGAATTTAGAAGTGGTCAGTACAGAAAGAAAAGATGCTTTGTTTTTCCTTCAGACCTTGGCTGGTTGAAGCAGGAATGATCTCCACTTGATCGCCTCTCTGTATTTGCATTCAAATGCACTCTCCTGAACATTTAAATGTACTCTGTGCACCTTGCAGAGAACATTTCCCTTATACAGGCAGAGGGCCTGATTACGCGTTTAGCAGATGGAGGACATTCACCAAAAAGGAGCAGATGTCCCATCCAACTTACTTTACGCACATAGACATCAGTGCACTGTAAACAGGCCACATCCGCATAACTACAGATCTGACTAGAATGTGTGTGTTTTTTAACAAAGCAAATGGTGTTTATCTTAAAATGCTACGTTTGTAAGTACATAATTATTTTATTTTCTTCTTATTACTGACAAACAAATGGTATAATACAGTATTACTTATATATATATTTTTCAATAATCATTTACCTGTATGAAAAAAAATGTTTGTAAGCTAACTGTCCCAAAATACCTGTCAGAAAGCACTAACCTTGTACTTTGGGTCCACTGAGAGCGATGCAGTCTCCATCCTCGCTGCATCCATAATCAGTCCACACAGTAAGAGTGATAGTGAAAACAGGAAAAGGGGAATGGGATAAGAGGGAAAACAGAGACACCGGACCTCACTGACTCTTCACTCTGCAGTTCAATGTGAATATCAAAAGGCAAATATTATAGCTTTAATAGCCTGTCATTACAGTGCAGCCTAGAGCACCAACAGTAGATATAGGCATATTTCTATATAACGCACTCGTAAGATTTAGTACCTCATCATTGTTAAAAAATCTGCCGTCTCTATTGATAATGCAACTGGCATCTACTTCATGAATTTTCCGTCTATGGAGATGATAGAGTTGGTTTCTAATGGGGATGACTGTGCAGCTCTAAAGCAATTAACATTCCTCAGTATTACGGGATGCTTTCATCCACCAACATACATATATATATGTCACTTATGGACAATTCATGTACCATGCACTTAATCATATGTAAGACTATTCAGAAGTTCTTTTTGCAGTTATGCTTCCCTTTCCTTCACGGGAAGTAACCAAGAGTGTTTGTAAAATATTTGCTGTTAGATCTATACTTGTTAAATCTAATGTTAAAAACTGTTAAAAGTTGTTCTTCCAACACGACTTGATTTCAGAAATTCTTCCCTGATTCTAAGTTTTCATCTAGTAATGAGTGCTGAGTTCCCCAGATGAAAACAGGAATCCGAGCTTAAGGAACTGGGTGCAGCAAAATTGGAGCACAATTTTCTACCAAGAATGCCATCTCTAAGATGGCTGCTGACATCTCCAAGCAGTGTGTGAGTTCAAGGATTCCTGGGAATTGTGGTTTCGTTGTTCGGTGCCTGCACCTAGTGTGTTCTCAACAGCGGTCGAAGTGCATTAAAGAAAAGTATGGGAACTGTGATGCTGCGCGCAGTGGCAGGTAAATGAGAGTGAGAATGGGGTCAAAGGCGTGACTAAAAAAAACAAAATATTCTGTAGCTTTTTTCGGTCTTTCACCTTCAGGTAACTACATATAAAATAGCGCACAGCATAATTGAAAAATAAATGCAAGCTAAGTTAATCAGTGGGAAATGAATCCTGGTTGGTGCAGTGGAGAATATTGACTCGTGTATGTTTAGTGGTATGAGGTCCTAGTCTGAGATAGAAAGCACTGTGAATATGTAAGTCATTATTTGAAACTTGCATTACACACAGTATAGATAGGCTGCTACAAAATGCGTAAAATGATTTTTAGATTAAAAAAAGTGCTTCAAAAATATAGATTTTAGTAATTTCCAGATCGTAAAATGTTTTGCAATTTTTTATAACTGTCTTTTAAAAGCACACAGCTCAGCTGGTATCTCTCTTGTACTACCACTCAAAAAGATTACATCTGACTATTACAGGAAGCTTTAAGTGATTCCATCAATTAAAGCCAATACCGGCTTCCAGGCACCTTTCACATTTGCAGATTTACATTTCTTTCAGCAAGCAGGCACCCTCGCAAGAAGGCTTGTTTCTTGTTTGTGTCTGCCTGCCTTTGTTTTAACAGAACAGTAAACTCCCTGCCTGACACTTCAGCTGAAGCATTTAAACTATCGGAATTACCGTCTTTTCAGAGAAAGTAGGGAAACTGTTTTGCATAAATTAAAAAAGTATGGGCACGTCGTGCCCCTCAGATCCCTCCCACTACGACCACTGGTTCTCGACCGACGCAAAGCCTTTCTCCAGAAGGCGCCGACATTCAGCAACCAACACCAGCCTAGCCATCCTTTGAAATAAACTCTGCGTACATGGGTTTGGACGAATATGCCAGTGCCCACCGAGTCTTTACCAGTAAGCTATGCATACCATGCAATATAAAAAAATACATAATGGGTAGCTTGATCAATATGGTCCTAGATTGCCATCTCAAGTCCAGAGACATCTACACACCACTCAGCCCTCTGCCTTGTCATTTATGATGTCAACAGAACCCCTTGTTAGAAATGTAGGACTGCATTACAACTTTACCTATTAGTTTAGCACAAAGACATTACTGAGTAAAAATGTACAGTATAACATACAATATCATTTTAAAAAACGGATTCATGTACTGATTGTCCTGTACTTCACTGAACAATCAGGAAGATACTCCTATCACAAATAGCAGCAGAAATTAAAACAATTGTAATTAGAGCAAGTATAATATGAACATTTAGTAGCAATTTCCTTTAGCAGCCCTGCCAAGTACCACGCATCAGGCTTTAGACTAGCTCATTTCAGTGTGGTGGTCCGCTTCACTGCACTGAAATGCATTGTCATGCATTTATAGCTGTCTGCCAGAGCGCTGCTATTTAGCACCTCCACTGACTGTCAAAGCTCTTAGCTAGCAGCTTGCAGCAGGCTTGGGGGCTGCCTCAGCCTGCGGTAATCCCTGACTTCATGTCTGCAGTCTTCAGTACAATGATTTCATTTGCCCAATCACCATAGTCGGGCCCGGCATAGTTTAAAGTTGTTTGGCAGCCCCCCTGGCACCGTCCCAGGCAGCGCCGCCATCCAGTAGGTCGAACACTGACTGACTTGTGCGGCATTGACTACACTGGACTGCAGTGCAGGGCAGGATGGCTGCTAAGGCAGTCACTCACCACCACTCTCCGGCCGCGGTCCGGTCTGAACCATTATGCCGGCCTGGCAGCAGATGAGTGATGTATTTCTGGTTTCTCCACTGTAGCTCAGGGGCTTCCAGCAGGACTTGAGCAGCCTCCATAGGCCGGCGCAGTATGCCCATTCTGCAATGCGCCTGGTGAGTCTGACAGGGTCCGGTTCAGTGCATATGAAAGGTACATGCAGCTGTCAGCTAATTCCCACAATTCCCTGCTCCTTTAACTTGAAAGTTACAATATTCTCCCTGTAAATTGACATCCACTGACATTCTAGCCTGACTTAATGCAGCTACGCAGGGTAATGGGCTGTTTTGCTAATGCGCTGAACATAACCATACTGGGAAAGCCACCACCAAGACTCTGATAAGTAAAAAGCGGGCTTCTAAAATACACTTGATAAAGCAACATCTGCCCCTCCGTTTGCCCCACGCTTCAGCAAGCACCCTCCCCACAGGTGGCTCTGCGGCTCCGACCCCAAACCTTGCCCCACTAGCTGCTTTGGAATCCAACAAACGCTGATCTTGCAGCCACACCCCCACACTCCTCCCATGAGCTGGGCCAGAAGCAGCGACTGCATCCCCCTGATGCTCATAAAAAGCCACGCAAACAAAGCCTAATAATGACACAGCCCCTACAGCGGGGTTGACAAACACCATGGTCCCATCTCCAACCCCCCCTCCTTTTTCTCGAGCTCAAACAAACCCTGCACCATTAGCTTCATTAGCTAATACTCCAACCTGCCTGCACACACAAACATTAGAGCGCTATCCCGCACCATGGCAATCATGGCACAAAGCCTGTACTGCCTTCTGATACACTACACCCGCCCCAGTGCCAGTTGCAACTTATCTCACTGTCTTATGCAATCCAGAATCCGGACCTAAACACACCCGCATTGTTCTTGGGAGAGGGGGGGCTGGGGAGCTCCATGCTTATCGCTTCAGCAATAAAAGCACTACATCTACCCAACCTAGAAAACATCGTTACCCCAGGGCGGTAACTCCTCGACAATCGCTTCTACTACCAAATGCCCTCCATACCTTTACCACCCCCCATCCCACCATTTGAAAAATGTGCACCCTCCCGTGACCAGAAAACATATGATACTGGGCACATACCAACTATACCATGTCCCATAGACCTCCTTATAGTTCTTCATAATACCTATGCCACCTTTCAGAATTTCTTGGGCCCGGCTCCTCCCTCCTCAATGTGCGGGCCCCTGGGGCTCCCTCCTCTCTGAATCGTATTCTCTCTCAATCTTCCTTTCTCTACTTCCATATTTCCTTTCTTCGGATCTCCCTCACTGGTCTTTCTTTTCCCCTCCCCACTTATATCTCAACTGTTTCTTTTCTTTCCTTTCGTTGCGTCTCCCACTTCCTTCTCTCACTCTTCGCCATTGCTCTGTATCGCATCATTCTCCATTAGCTTTTACTTACACAACTATTTCTCTGCCTCACCTCTGCATCCCCCCCACTCAATACTCACGGCCCCCGGTCTCTGCTGCAGCCCAGCAATTGTATACAATGAGCTCAATCCCTAACCTTGTATGTAGCCCCACTAGTGCCCCCCACCTCCCAGCCCCCTTATGTGTCAGGACTCCAGAAGCCGTGGTGTTAAAGAAGAGAAAAGACAGGTAATGAGCTATGCCAGAGGAGTGAGTGTGTCCCCACGTTCTGGCGGGAACATCAGCTTATAAAGAACACCAGCATTATCATTTTTACATTCATCCATACTGCGTTTCTTATCCAAGCTACCCACTACCCACAGCACTCCCTGCCCTGCATCTACCTACGCACATTATGCCAAATGTTTCCCTCCCACTCAACAGCACCCTCACTGAGGTTTTGCCGTCAACAGTTCGCCTGCAGACCCTCCCAGATCATCTTATCTCCTACTTACTGCATTTCTACTCCCCACCCATCGCACCGTTTTACCTTAGAACCGTATCTGCCCAAGCAATCCACTCCTGCCTAGTATCTTATCCATCCCGAGGACTTGTCGCTCCCTTAGCCCTCCCTTAGCCCTCCCACCCAAACCCCCTCACCTCACACAATGCTGAAGCAGCACCTCTCTCCTCTGCAGGATCCCCAGGAGAAAGAGGGCCCTGTGCCAGGCGCCTGCAGTTAAATACCACCCACCCACAAGGCCAAATTCCTCAAGTAAAATTTTCGACTGGGCTGAACCCAGTGACCTACTCCACTGCCCAGTAAATTCCCTGCCTCCCTTTATCCCTCTTACTACCCATGTCAAATCCGGGTTCTGCTCCCTGAGAGTGGCCTCCACTAAGACCCATGGTCCAGCCATCTCCCCCACCCCTTGGGGAGGGGGGGTGTTGGGAACGAACCAAGGGGCATAGAGTTTCTCGTTGCTTCTAAGGGTGTAATTTCAGATATTTATATGTTTCCCTCATGCTCATTGCTTGATTTTGCTCGCAAGAAAGTGTCACTCATAGTCGTTAAATGCCACTCATAATTACACTGAAATTATGAAAATGTCACACATAAGCAATCTGAAACCTTGACAGCTATGCTTTAGGGGACAACATTCATGCCTCTAATACTCCAATCTTTTTACATAATGTTTGCAGTAGCCAGACATACATTATTTTCTTTCTGTACTGCCTTGAGAAGCTAATGCATCTTTAAACCTGCAAATATCATATTTTTGAAAAATAGGACTTAGCCTTTGGCTCCTCAACCCAGCTTAAAGAGGACAAAAAGAAACATTTTTGCATCAATTCAGTAGATGATTTAGCACACAGATGTTGAATGAGAATCACTCTATTAATCCAGCATGCAGTTAAAGATGCATGTGGAAGTATCCCTAGCCTACACGCGAGAAACAGAGTGCTCAGAGGTGTGCATATTTAATCCAAATATGGCTCTTCATCCCACCCAACCCTCTCATCATATAATGGTGGCCTATAATAGTAAAGAGTACCTTCTCGTGAAGTAAAGCTTGTTTTCCCTAGTATCTAGGTTTTAAAATTCCAAACACTTCTACTCATGCATTCTAATAAATGCCATAGTAAAATATATATTCTTAAAAGTGATAGCTTTAAAAACGTAATCCTGAGGAGGAGGCAGCCACGTACCAAGATGACTACCATTCTCAGGAGTTCCAACATGGCTCCCTTTCCAGAGCTATGGCAGGGCCCCGGTAGAATGCAGTGAGTTGCAAGAACTGCAAGTGATGCTCTACTTGGTGATTAGCTCCTAAATGTGGAGGCCTGCTCTTGCTCCTATAACCCAGAAGAATAGCCCCTGAACACCCGTAGGAGTGAGATTCTGTGGAATTGCTCTGATGCCACCTGCGATGCACCTGGCTGAGGACAGAGTGGACCCAGAGGAGGGGGATAGACAAGACCTCCAGGATTCTGGCGCTTCACTGACGTGGTGATAGGAAGGCCTACAGAAGAAGCCTGCTACGGTGGTGCGAGGGTTTACACTAATTTGTTTTGGTCTTGTCCACTGCTTGAAGGCTGATGAATACGTATCTGAGGAACAGACACCCAGAAAGGGGAGGAACTGAGACCTTATTACAATTTCCCGGACAGCTCTTCGTTCCTGCTGTAAGCGCCGGGACACTCTGTGGAGTAGCCGCGCGCTTTACAAATACCTAGTTAACATAACATAACTCCTCTTTGTAAGTGTTCTGTATCCAAAGGAGAGTAAACAAAAGGGACTGAAGGCAAGCAAGACATTTTTGCACCAAAAGCGTCAAACTCTGGAGGAACTCGGGGAGAAAACCCTGATGGGCTGGATGCCGATAATCCAGTTCTGACCTGTCTCTGCAGGTATCTCTGCAACAATGGAGTCAATGACATACTGCTTTGGAGGGGTGAATGAAGAACACCAGACCAGTATGGTGAATAATGAGGAGGCAGCAGACAGCCTTGTTCGCTGGATCTCTGTAAGCGGCGCAATAGCCCGAGGGGCCGAAGGGAATACCGGACACGCACAGTAGAGGTGTTTTTGGGTCTTTATTGCTCTTTTCTGTGATAATCGTTTTCGGGAACTACGTTTTGTTCGTCCCATAGGACCTAAATGAAGTGAACCAAGTCCGGGTGCAGTCTAACCAAAAGAAATTAAACAGCTGGGGATCCTCTTCTCCCGCTCGACCACCTTGGTTGGGCGTCCGTGGTATTATACCGGAATGGCCGTAGGCGTCGTGTCGTTCCTCAACCCGGGCAGTCAGGAAATAAGGGGAAGGAAAGAACAAAACCGAGATTAGCTCGAGGTCCTCTGTTTTACCTAGTTGCTACCACCACCAGAACGCCGTGCAGGGAAAAACGGGGAATAGCGTGTAGGTGCTTGGTGTTGGGGAAGTGCACAAACCAAAACCACACGTGCCCTAGTTTCCCGTGCCGCCCCACCACCACCAGAACGAACCCTTCAATGCCACTTGCCTTGGGCCACGGCCCGGGATCAGGGCCGTGGCGTTGGGACCCGGGGCGTCCTCTCCCCTTCCTGGGCCGCCGGGTTTATCCGCACTGTACACCACTCCAGGGGTCTTTGGTCTTCCTTCTGTCTCGCCGCTGGGCTCCTCTTCCGGATCGTCTCGCTCTCCTCTCTTCTCCGTCGCCTCCGTCTCTCCTCTCTTCTCCGTCGCCTCCGTGGTTCCTGTCTCTCTTTCGTTGCTCTCGTCCCCGCCCTTTTGTTGGTCGGCTTCTGATGACGTCAGGTCGTCCTCGTTGAATCGACCCAGCGCCACTAGACCGCTGTGCTCCTCTGGTGCGTTTACTGTGTTCCGGCCCGTTTCCCTCCACTTCCGGTCCGCCGGATCCTCGGGGTTCTCACAATCTCTACCCTGAAAAGAGAAAGATGACACATGGTCTTCATCTCAATAACACGAGAATATTGAAAACTGGGCAGTGGTCACCACATTGGACATAAAACTGGAGAGTTTCTTGAAAATGAGGCGAGAGCTGCCTACCTCAGAATACTGGATGTTCTCCTTCTGGTTGAGGCATTGAGATGGGCATGGTCAATAGTAATCGTACAACCCACTCCTGCCGCCTCCACGCCCACCCCATGAGGGTCAGGGAGGGGGGGGGGGAGAACGAAATGTCAGCACTTCAGGTGCAAAAGTCCACATGTTCCTGGGGTCAGTCAGACAGCCCGATTACGAAGCAGAAGCTTCAAACAAAGAAAAGGTTCTACTAAATAGGACCTTTATGGCTCTCCAGGTGTGAGGATGAAGCATCAATTAAAGAGCTACTGCGGTTTCCAGTCTGATGCCTCGTTCCGCTCCTGAATCTATATAGGGTCAAACTGTGACATCTGAAGGTGCTATTTGGATGGTGGGACTATTGTGCGCTACTATATGTGGCATGTATTTTGTTCCGCTCCTTTCTCCCCCTCCCCATGTCCTCACACTTTCCCCTTCTAGAACTAAGTGTCATGACCATACAGTGACCTCTGACAGTGTTACTATGTAGATATACAGATCTGTAATTCGCTGTGCAGTGCTTGCCCGGTCCTACCGATGTCTGAGGTGTTACTGGGGTTGTTTGATACTATTCACATGTTTTGGCTGATTCAATACGAACTGAACAATTCTTATGAGTATATAAGGACGGGGAGAGGAGTTGGCCTAACGCCTAGGGCGGTGGACCTCGAATCTGGGGAACCGGGTTCGAGTCTTGGCAATGACGGTGAACATCCTGGGATTCTGGGCAAATCACTTAACCTCCCCGTGCCCAACAAAAAAACAAAAAAAATTAAAATAAAAAATTAATGTGTCCTCATGTAACCCAACTGATGCTATGTAAAGCGCTCTGATACCCGATACCTTCGGGTCAAGTTCGCACTATATAAAACTCCGTAAGAAGAAGAAAATATAATGATACAAAAACATCACCTACCTCCAGTCGCCGGAAATAAAAAGTACAAGCATGTTGAAAAGAGCAGGTAACCATTTTCTGAGTGACAGTTATTATTGGTTACCCCCACCCTCTATTCCATCAGCAACAGGAGGTTACCCTGTAAGACAGCAACAGCTTTCTTTACAGATCATGTTAGTCAGGTGACTGTTGTTTTCCCTACCTGTACACTTCTTCATAAACTGTGGGCCTGATTCACAAAGGTACCCGCACACATTTAGTGTAAGTTTACAATTGTTTGCTATTCACAAAGGGGTTTACAAGTAGCATCTTTACGAATGCAGAGTGTCCGCACATAAAAAGACCTATCTTTTTATGTGTGGAGACTCTGCACTCGTAAAGATACTACTCGTAAAGCCCGTATCTTTTTATGTGCGAAGACGCCGCACTCGTAAAGGTACTTCTCGTAAACCTCTTTGTGAATAGCAAACAATGGTGAGTTTACTCAAAAGTGTAAGTATACCATTGTAAATCAAACCCTTAGTGTATTTGAGAACTTTCTAGTGGTGTAATCTTTTTCAATAACTCTGAGAAATCTAGGGCAGGATAACTCTCTAAACCCCAAGGAGAAATAGTCCAGGAAAAGATTCCAGTGTGTTTCAAATGACTCCCATTTCTGATCATACGACCTTGTTATTTTCGCCATTCCCAGAAGGTCCCGTAACCTACGGACGCAATCCCTGTGACAGGGGTCTTTCCCCATAGTGCAGTAATAGCCTGTCTGGCTGCGCAGACTGCCAGGAAAATTAGCTTTTCCCTTCAGGAATATAAGTGGTATTTTTGCCCATTTGGTAGTCCCAGTAACATGTATGTTTTGAACATAAGAGTGTTTAAATCAAACGTGTTGTCTATCACATCTAGGACTTCTATCCAATATTTGTCTAGTTACAGTTAGTGACAGGGAAAATGGGATAACACCCACCAGCACCAACATATATTTGTCTGATGTGGGTCTCAGTCATCCCGTTTAGCTGGTGTCTGATACCAGTTTAGTGTGAGTTAAACTATAACTGTCCTCCCTGTGGCACTCCTGTAAGTACTGTGTGTTCCGGCAAATATATATATATATATTTTCCCATTCCACTTAAGAATATGGGCTAATTCATTTTGCTAGTGTTTCTGCACCCAGGGAATTCTCAGCTGCTCCAACTCCCATAAGATATTTGTAAATACAAGATCTATGTTTTTGTTGCTCCCTCTTAGTATTAACTGTGAGAAGTTGGCCTGGTATATGCTGTCCACTAATTATAGTGGGCACCTTGCACCAGTCCAAACAACCCCTTATTGGAGATAGGTTAAAGACAACCTTATTGAAAGCTATCCTAGTGGTAGCTATGGAGAGCAGCCTTCAGGCTAAGTCTTGAAAGGATTGTAAAACAGCTTGTTTTACCAGTCTATAATCTCTTGAGTGACCAAATGAAAGAGCACCACACCAGGTATATATTCAAAATATATGTATTTATTGCTAAACACACCCCTCTAGTCTCTTTATGAGGCTAGAGTTCGAAGTACATAAGTTAGAAGTTATTTAAACAAGGAAAAAGCACAAATACACGTTTGGGCCCTAGGGGCGTACCAAACCATATACCAATAAAGTGGTATAAGAACCACGACTGAACTAGACACTAGGCCTAGAGCCTCTAGAAGTGCTTGGACCACAAGGAACCACCCAAGGTAGTGACACAGGGGACCCACGGGAGACGCGTGCAGTGTAAATACACAACCGCGATACGCCATTGACTTCTATGGAGAAAGTCGTGATCGGGAAATTAGAGAAAAGGGACACTTTAAAGAGGACTTGGACCAAACCCTTTGAGATCTAGGACTTTGAAGAGTCTCTACCCACGGGAGCACCGGAGTACTCGTGTTACCTCACCCAGGGAAGCCGGATGCATAGGTGCCTTTCGGGGTCGGGTTTCGTCGTCGATTTGAATGGCGATCTGCTGCTAAGTGCTGCTGGCGACCAAGTGAAAAGTGTCCGGGTGGATCCAAGAGTGGATCGGAGTTCTGAAGAACCTGAAAGCAGAGGGGACAGAGTCTGGGTCACTAGCCAGTGACCAGGAAGGCGATGGACAGATGCCCACCGATGTCGAGTGCTTCAGGTGCGTTGACTGTCGTCTTGACTCTTCAGCCACGAGGTCCAGGAGGTGTTGTCGGCGTCCAGGAGCAGGATTCGGGCTGGTACACGATGTCTGTCGAGTGCTGAGGTGTCGGCGACCAGATTGGACCCAACAAGCCTTGGCAACGGCAAATCTCGATGCAGAGGAAGATCGTCGATGGTGCAGACCAGCAAGGTCTGGGGAACTCACCCAGCGAGGGTAAGTGAGGGCAGGCCTGGAGCAACCAGGATGCCAAGTTAGAAAAAGATTGGCCTTCGTTAAGGGCTACTAGCCAACGGGCTAGCGACCGCGAAGGAGCCTCGAGACGCCGCACGTGGATCTGGCTCACAGGACACTCGTGGAGTGGAGGCCAGTGATCTTCGGTGCAGTTGGTGCTGGAGGCTAGGGCTACTCGGAGCCCAAAGCACGACTTCGGGGAGACCCAGAAGAGGATGCACTTGCAAATGTGCTCGGTGTCCAGGGGTCACGGTCTCAAGTCACCCACGATAGCCACGGGCCTCTGCTTTGCTGGGGACTCAGGGTAGCCTCGGGAAGTCTGAGAATCCACCTCTGGTGATGCGATGACTTCGGCGTCCGGCGGGAGCTTCAGAAATGCGAACCGGACAGATGCTTCTTTGGTGCCTGCCAAGCAGGGGAGTCACTCCTTGACCCAAAGGGAGATTCTTCTGTCCTCTAATTGTGAGTAGAGCGTCGAAGGTCCAGGATTCTGTTTCAGAGTTTCGTCCAGGGATAATCTAAAGTCCTAAGGACTGGGTTCCTATACTTATACTAAGGATAGGGGTTGGACTACTCTGTGGCCCCACCTATGGGTGGGTCAGGGCAGAGGGGTGGCTACACCCCTTTCCCTTTGTCCAGTTCGCGCCAAAGCAGGGGCTGCAAGCCCCTGATCCGGTTTGAACTGGGGTATGCACAGGGACACCAAGTGTGCCCCCAGTGTAGGACTTCAAAGCACCAGAAAGTGCTCCCGCCCAGCCCCAATACACATTATCCTGTCTGGGGAGGTGGTCACACCTCCCTGGGACAGGAAACCTATTGTCCAGGCCTCCCCTGCCGGAGTTTCGTCCAGCAGCAGGAGGCCAGACTTGTGTCTGTGGCAGTAGCATCCATTTTGTGATGCCAGGCTTTAGAAAGAAGTTACCGGCCAGGCCAGGGTTAACATGTCTCTCCCTCTAGAAGGGTGGAATGCTACCCCCGCCGCCAGAATTGGCGGGGGGTAGTATTCCAAGATGTTTGACACCAAACACGACATGTTTAGGTGCAGCCATTCCAAAGTTAGCATTTAACGCGAGGTTATAATGCGCTTAAGAGTATATGGTCAGGCTGCACTACAAACAGCATCAGAGAAGGGTCTCCGACTGCTGCAGAGGGGCCCTGCTCATGCAGGGGCACCCTCTCACATAGGAACCACGCACTCTGCCTTCAGGATTGATAAGGTCTGCCTTAGGAGTGACTTATAGGTTTATATGTGTGTATGTATTTAGTGATATAGGTAACCTATATCACAGTAAGGGGTGCATGCACCACCTTACCCAGGCTGCAGTAGCAGACCTGTGGTGTCAGTTTGGATGGCCTTCCAGGGGTGGCATAATACATGCTGCAGCCCCTGGTAGGCCTCTGAGGTACCTATGCCCTTGGTACATAGTATACCATATACTAGGGACTTATAAGGGCACTCCAGATTCCAATCAGAGATGTGCCTAAGGCACATGGAAACCTTTTACAGAGAAAGCAGATAGACTGGGGTCCTGAATAGCAGGATCCCAGTCCAACTAAGTCATAAACCAGCAAAACACCATAAAAAAGTGGGGGCAACCATATAGTCAGATTCCACCTTCCTACATAACCCCCCAAACGAAAGGAGATAAGGCTAACCTTGGCCAGTTGAGCCTTCATTGACTAAGTGGTCATATAAGGAAGCACCTGCCCTAGCATGGTTGCCCCCTGTCTTATGGTCCACTAAGCAATCCCTCACCCTAAGGGTATGAGAGGGTCTCCACCATGGGGAATCACTACCTGTGGTGTGCTTAGGTAAAGTACAAGGCTGGTGAGGTGTCTGAGTAGGGAAGTAAGGCCCTAGGAATGTTGGCCTCAGCTTCCTCAGATCACTGGTCACCATGTATGCCTGTCTTTCCATGACTGAGTTGCACTTTGCTCTAAGGGTCAACCTTTGGCTGCCTACAGCTGGGGGTTGGGTCCCTTTGGATGGACTACTGGAGGGACAGGGCAGGTTTGGAACCTTCAGGTCCCAGGTTTGCCCTTGCCTACCAGAGTCCTTCTGGGGAGGTCCCTACATAAAGGCATGGGGGATCCCTCAGTGTGTAGAGGAGTTTTCACCTGGCTAGGGCTACTAGACTGGGTGCCCCTAATCTGCTGATGGGGGTTCCTCTGGACAGGGGGCCCTGGGGGTCCACTGACCTCCCTGACCTCTGCAGCCCTGGGCTGGCTGAGGCAGGGTAGAGAGGGGCAGGTTACCTGCTCCAGACTGGGTACCACCTTGGAAGGGTCCTCTGCCATCAGGGGTGTGGCCAGGCCAGGCCTGACTACCTCTGGGGCAGTTCCTTCACTAGGGGTAGGGTCAGTTCCCTGAGGAGGCTGACCCTTACCTACTGTCTGGAGGGAAGAAGACTTTTCTTCAACCCTTGTGCTCTCTTTTGGGGGAGAGTGGGCCATTCTTCCAGGCTCCATCTCTCCAAAATCTTGGGCTGGGGCTGTGGCCATCACAGCCCCACTAACCTTTACAGGGACGCCCAACATCCTAAGATGGGTTTGGTGTTCAACTTCAGCCCAGGCTGAAATTTCCAAATCATTGCCCATCAGGCAATCTACAGGTAAGGTGGGGGACACTGCCACTCTCTTTGGGCCTGTGACCCCCTCCCAGCTGAGATTGACTATGGCCATGGGGTGATCTGTTCTGACACCATCAATGTTGGTCACCTGGTATTTAAACTCAGGTAAAAACTGGTGAGGGGGACTAGCTTCCCTGCCACCATGGTGACACTAGCCCCTGTGTCCCTAAATGCCACAGCTTTCTGACCATTAATTATTGGCTCCAATCTGTACCTGCCCAACGCTGTGGGACCCATGGTAAAGGTGGCAAATCCTATACCACCATCAGAGTCAGAGGAGTCTGTTGAGGGGTCCCTGTCTAAACTAGGGCTCACCTCTGTTCCTCTTGCACAAGCACCCAACTTTTTGGGTGCACTACTCCCAACTGGAGGATTACTACTGGTAGTACCAGGAGGGGTGGTAGTAGTTGTGGGAGGAACATTTACTTTATTGCCAATCCTGGGGCAACTGGGATCAGTTTTCCAGTGCCCAGGCCTTTTACAGACATGGCAATATGGTTTCTTTTCAGGAGAGGAAGGAGTTTGGGACCCACCCCCAGAAGAGGAATTTTGGGGCCCTGTAGGGGACTTATCCTTAGATTTATCCCCACCTTTCTCTTGGGACTTAGTAGAATCTTTCTTCTGGTCACCACCCTGATTTCTAGTTTTTACTCTGGTTCTGACCCATTTGTCTGCCTTCTTTCCCAATTCTTGGGGAGAGGTCAGATCAGAGTCCACCAGATACTGGTGCAAAAGCTGGTTTTGACAATTATTAAGGATCTGCTCCCTCTTAATCAAATTGTACAATCCTAAAAAGTCATGCACTTTGTTGCCATGTATCCAACCTTCCAGAGCCTTTGTAGCACAATCTACAAAATCAACCCAGTCTTGAGTCTGAGCTTTTGGGTGTCTCTGAACTTCAACCTATACTGTTCAGTGGTTAGGCCAAACCCATCTATCAGAGCACTCTTCAAGACTGTGTAATTGTCAGCATCCTCTTCTCTTACAGTGAGGAGCTTGTCTCTACCTTTGTCTGCAAAGGAGAGCCACAAGATTGCTGCCCACTGCCTCTGGGGGACCTTCTGAACTTTACAGGCCCTCTCCAGTGCAGTTATCCATTTGTGGATGTCATCCCCACTCTGGTAGGGAGGGACAATCTTGTTTAGGTTTCTATGGTCATAAGACCTTTCCCTATCTCTAGGGATATTGCTGCCACCATGGGACTCTAGTCCCAACTTTCTTCTCTCTCTAAAGAGATCTAGGGACTCCCTGTCTATAGCCAGTTGCTTCTTTTTGAGTTCAAGCTGAGCTTCCTCATATTGAACCAGCCTCTTTCTTCTCTCATGAGAGGATTCCCTCCTATGAGATGAGACAGAGCTCCCTATTGAGGTGCCAGAGTGGTTAGACTCCTGAGAAGGAGACCTAGACCTTCTGGGCACACTCATAATCCTTCCTGGGGGGACAAAGAGGGCATCATTCTGATCATCCTCTTCATCTTCCTCAGGAGGGATTGGATTATCCAGGTCAGGGCCATTGTCGCCCTCCTGGCCAGTTTCAGAGGGGGGGCTGGGGGTACTGGTACCCCTGGTCCCATCCTCATCATCTGCCTCACCCTCAGCTCCTACCCCTTCAGTCCCCAAGGGCTTACTAAGGTCATAAGCCACCAACAACTCCTTGAGGTGTTGGGTGGTGGGGCTTTGGCCTGTCCTTATTTTTCTCAAGTTGCATAAAGCTCTCAATTCCAAGAATGGGAGTGTATCATACTTGGAGGGTGGAAGCTCAATGGCTTCCTGCAAGGATTCTTTAGATCCTACCCTTAAAGACATTACTAGTGTGGTGTGGTGTATGCACTACCTACTCTAGTGTGGCCTACTAAACTCTCTTGAGTTGTAGAAAGGGTTGTGCTATCCCTTAACACACAACTCTAAGTTCAGTAGAACTTACTGTATTCTAAGCTTAAATTATATGTACCTTAGGTACCTTTAGTGGTTTTCAGTTGATCAATTCAATTGAGATTATCTGGTAAAACAATAGCAAGCTGGAATCCCACACGCTGCACACCAATGTGAGAAGTTGGCCTGGTATATGCTGTCCACTAATTATAGTGGGCACCTTGCACCAGTCCAAACAACCCCTTATTGGAGATAGGTTAAAGACAACCTTATTGAAAGCTATCCTAGTGGTAGCTATGGAGAGCAGCCTTCAGGTTAAGTCTTGAAGGAATGTAAAGCAGCTTGTTTTACCAGTCTATAATCTCTTGAGTGACCAAATGAAAGAGCACCACACCAGGTATATATTCAAAATATATGTATTTATTGCTAAACACACCCCTCTAGTCTCTTTATGAGGCTAGAGTTCGAAGTACATAAGTTAGAAGTTATTTAAACACAGTAAAAGCACAAATACACGTTTGGGCCCTAGGGGCGTACCAAACCATATACCAATAAAGTGGTATAAGAACCACGACTGAACTAGACACTAGGCCTAGAGCCTCTAGAAGTGCTTGGACCACAAGGAACCACCCAAGGTAGTGACACAGGGGACCCACGGGAGACGCGTGCAGTGTAAATACACAACCGCGATACGCCGTTGACTTCTATGGAGAAAGTCGTGATCGGGAAATTAGAGAAAAGGGACACTTTAAAGAGGACTTGGACAAAACCCTTTGAGATCTAGGACTTTGAAGAGTCTCTACCCACGGGAGCACCGGAGTACTCGTGTTACCTCACCCAGGAAGCCGGGTGCATAGGTGCCTTTCGGGGTCGGGTTTCGTCGTCGATTTGAATGGCGATCTGCTGCTAAGTGCTGCTGGCGACCAAGTGAAAAGTGTCCGGGTGGATCCAAGAGTGGATCGGAGTTCTGAAGAACCTGAAAGCAGAGGGGACAGAGTCTGGGTCACTAGCCAGTGACCAGGAAGGCGATGGACAGATGCCCACCGATGTCGAGTGCTTCAGGTGCGTTGACTGTCGTCTTGACTCTTCAGCCACGAGGTCCAGGAGGCGTTGTTGGCGTCCAGGAGCAGGATTCGGGCTGGTACACGATGTCTGTCGAGTGCTGAGGTGTCGGCGACCGGATTGGACCCAACAAGCCTTGGCAACGGCAAGTCTCGATGCAGAGGAAGATCGTCGATGGTGCAGACCAGCAAGGTCTGGGGAACTCACCCAGCGAGGGTAAGTGAGGGCAGGCCTGGAGCAACCAGGATGCCAAGTTAGAAAAAGATTGGCCTTCGTTAAGGGCTACTAGCCAACGGGCTAGCGACCGCGAAGGAGCCTCGAGACGCCGCACGTGGATCTGGCTCACAGGACACTCGTGGAGTGGAGGCCAGTGATCTTCGGTGCAGTTGGTGCTGGAGGCTAGGGCTACTCGGAGCCCAAAGCACGACTTCGGGGAGACCCAGAAGAGGATGCACTTGCAAATGTGCTCGGTGTCCAGGGGTCACGGTCTCAAGTCACCCACGATAGCCACGGGCCTCAGCTTTGCTGGGGACTCAGGGTAGCCTCGGGAAGTCTGAGAATCCACCTCTGGTGATGCGATGACTTCGGCGTCCGGCGGGAGCTTCAGAAATGCGAACCGGACAGATGCTTCTTTGGTGCCTGCCAAGCAGGGGAGTCACTCCTTGACCCCAAGGGAGATTCTTCTGTCCTCTAATCGTGAGTAGAGCGTCGAAGGTCCAGGATTCTGTTTCAGAGTTTCGTCCAGGGATAATCTAAAGTCCTAAGGACTGGGTTCCTATACTTATACTAAGGATAGGGGTTGGACTACTCTGTGGCCCCACCTATGGGTGGGTCAGGGCAGAGGGGTGGCTACACCCCTTTCCCTTTGTCCAGTTCGCGCCAAAGCAGGGGCTGCAAGCCCCTGATCCGGTTTGAACTGGGGTATGCACAGGGACACCAAGTGTGCCCCCAGTGCAGGACTTCAAAGCACCAGAAAGTGCTCCCGCCCAGCCCCAATACACATTATCCTGTCTGGGGAGGTGGTCACACCTCCCTGGGACAGGAAACCTATTGTCCAGGCCTCCCCTGCCGGAGTTTCGTCCAGCAGCAGGAGGCCAGACTTGTGTCTTTGGCAGTAGCATCCATTTTGTGATGCCAGGCTTTAGAAAGAAGTTACCGGCCAGGCCAGGGTTACAATGTCTCTCCCTCTAGGAGGGTGGAATGCTACCCCCGCCGCCAGAATTGGCGGGGGGGTAGTATTCCAAGATGTTTGACACCAAACACGACATGTTTAGGTGCAGCCATTCCAAAGTTAGCATTTAACGCGAGGTTATAATGCGCTTAAGAGTATATGGTCAGGCTGCACTACAAACAGCATCAGAGAAGGGTCTCCGACCGCTGCAGAGGGGCCCTGCTCATGCAGGGGCACTCTCTCACATAGGAACCACGCAATCTGCCTTCAGGATTGATAAGGCCTGCCTTAGGAGTGACTTATAGGTTTATATGTGTGTATGTATTTAGTGATATAGGTAACCTATATCACAGTAAGGGGTGCATGCACCACCTTACCCAGGCTGCAGTAGCAGACCTGTGGTGTCAGTTTGGATGGCCTTCCAGGGGTGGCATAATACATGCTGCAGCCCCTGGTAGGCCTCTGAGGTACCTATGCCCTTGGTACATAGTATACCATATACTAGGGACTTATAAGGGCACTCCAGATTCCAATCAGAGATGTGCCTAAGGCACATGGAAACCTTTTACAGAGAAAGCAGATAGACTGGGGCCCTGAATAGCAGGATCCCAGTCCAACTAAGTCATAAACCAGCAAAACACCATAAAAAAAGTGGGGGCAACCATATAGTCAGATTCCACCTTCCTACATTAACATTTTCTCAAATGTTGTCAAATGGCAACCAGATGCAGGTCTGACTGACTGGTGAAGGGCCTAGTGTCATATCTATTAGTAGTGAAAGCTTTCTGTCTCTTGTATCATACAGTATTTCTTGAGAGTCTCAAAAGGTATGATGCTTGTTTCATAAAATAGGGTGTCTATCTTCCCTCGTCCCATCACTCTGGAAGGCCTGTTCCTCCGTGACAGGTATAAACATTTGGTTGCCCACACCACAAATGTTTCTTTTGTGATAGATGGTGAGTATAATGTCCATTCTTGAAATTTTTTCTCCAACCATGTTATTTTCCAAATATGTGTCCCAATCACCATGTAATATATGAAACAGCTTTTTTTTTCTCTCAGATTCAGACCCATTGGAAGGGGAGAAACATAGCCTTCAATCTGGGTATTTGATCTTTCTGTAAAAAAATATTTAGCATTTGTTACCTTTGCAAATTCATTTTGAAAACGAACACCAGTCCATGCCCCAAGTAATTGCAATACCAGGGACACTGATTTAGCAGGTCTGATAATGAGAACATTACATCATCAGCTTACATTGTAAATGTATAGCTCTCTTTTCCTATTCACATTTCTGTTTATTCATGTGTATTCTTCTGAACTTTGTTTGCAAGCAACTCCGTGGTAAGGATTAAAAAGAGTGGGGAAAGGGGGCCTCCCTGTCCCATTCCTCTCTGGACCTCAAAGTGCTAGGGAGAGCCTCCTTTGACTCTGATAAAGGATATAGGTTTCTTTATAACTCTCACTCTCGGAATCTATGCCAAACTCTGAATGCCTTGAGTGTCTTGCCCAGAAATTGCCAGTTTACCAGATATTGACCTTCTATGCATCGAGAGATATCAGGAAGTTATTTTTCCCATTTCTGGAGATATTTTCAGTGATCTAAAAAAACTTTTTTTTTGTCTTTTTGGTTTCTCACAGGAATAAATCCAAAAGATTCAGATCACTTATTAATGATTATTCCTAATCTCATTACCAGGGGTTTTGTGAAAACTTTGGCATCAGTGCTCAGTACTGAGATAAGCCTGTGGAGCTGCAAAATGTGTGATACCTACCCAGTTAGGGGATGGCCATGGCTTCTCCCATAGATGGCTTCATGATACCATCATCTAAGTTAAATACACTAGTCAAAATAGGAGCAAGGATCTCAAAGGAAGATTTGTAAAACAGCCGCTTACAGTCAGGTGGGCCAGAGTATTTATCCTTTTTAAATTTGCTTATACATGTAAGAATCTCTTCCACTCTTATACTCTGTTCAAGAATCTTCTGCCTGCTCTTGTGATATTGTCTGCACCTATGACTCCCCAGATAAGCATTGATGTGGGTGGGATAAGTGTCCTCAGCTTTGGAAAGGGTAGTAGAAGCATCCAAAGGCCCTGGCTATACCGAGTCATCAGGTGTCAGCATCCCTCTCTGACATTTCACTGCAGCAACCCTGTCCTCAATATTTTATGCTCAGAGTTTGCAGATTAGTAGTCTGCCTGAAAAGTTGCCCCCTTCGTGATAGTACAGTCTGGTTCTAAGTAGTGCATACTCTGCTTTGTCGATACCCAGTGTCCTGAGCTGTGCCCTGCCAACAACCAGTCTGCATCCTGCTTTCCTTGAGTTTGCCCTCTTTTGTATCCATCCTGTTCTGTGCAATTGCTCTCTGAGGTTCTCTCATACCTCGGCACTAACCTTATTCAGTCTGGAGGAGACCCCGATAAGTCATCCCTTGCCATCGCTTTTAGCGCTTCCCACAATTTCCCCTGATTTCATCACCCCTGTGATTCTCTGTCATATACTTAATAATACAACCACTTACTTCCTTCATGTTGGTTCATTTGTGTAATAAATAGCTCGATCATCAATCTCCACCTGGGTCTATATTAGAATGCCAAGGGAGTGTAAGTAGTAAAGAGATCCGATAAGGCTATCCGTCTAGTGTCTGACCGATGAATACTAGGGTGAAAGTAATCTGTCATATGTGGTTTGGGCTGCAGAGAAAATTATATAATCTGGGGCAACAGGGTATTGGGAGCACCCAGGTCAACTAATCACATAATCTTTAGCCACTCTTATCCATCTGCTGACTGTGTGCCTGTCTGACCCACTCATTGAGATGACCTGTCCATGAGGCTGTCTGTAACAATGTCATAGTCTCTGCCAAAGATTTTTGCCCTGATGCTATGTTCACCACCTTGGTGATGTTTAAAACTTCTCCCGACCTGTGTTAGATGAATATATGTTCACCATAGTTGATCAATATGTTGAATGCCAGTCAAAGGTTCTTGATGATGGAGTTTCTAATTCTGGTTTAATCACAGACATCTGTGAGAAAGGAGAATAGTCACCCCCTCTGATTTAGTAGGACTGAAGGCAATGTATTGTCATAGGAACCATCTTATTTTGAGTCAGAACTAGTTATTTCATAAGTAAGTGTGTTTTTGTGGCTCTAAGATGTCCCGCTGCATATTTAACATCACTAGACAGCCTCTGTTTGATGGTCTCGGAAGACAAGACTAAGGCTGGCCTACAGCTCCTCACTGGCTATGAACTTGTTCTGGGTCAGTATTGTTGCCTGTTTGGGGTGCTGTGCCCCTGGCATCGTGTTTGAAAGGTCTTTAATTGGAGATGAAGCAGAGAACCAAAGAGACACTGCTAGTCCATTCCTCAGCTTGGCACAACCCAATTAAAGGTTTAAAATTCCAAATCGAATTCTTAGTCTGAAATTGAGGATATTAGCAGCAATTGTTCAACATAATACATACATGCATTTCACCCAGAAAAATTCTGATTCTTTTTTTCTTTTGTGAGGAATATCGAAGTCTCCAGCCAGTGTCAGGCCCTACCCTTATCGTCAATAACGCGTTTCTTAGGCCTGAACTTGAATAGCATGGTGATGAGTACCAATATCTTTTCACCCAGATAGGTTCGCATCCTTAGAATTGCACCATATTCCTGGCTCAAATGGTGTCATTTTGCATGTGAGAAAAGCGACTCACAGTGACAGGTTTCGGCGTTTCTAGGTGGGTATGCTTTCATAATAGGTAAACACCCACAATCTTCACACTTTTTGGGGAGACATATTTTCTCCCTGAGGGCTTCTGGAGTTATTGCTGTTATTGTTGATTATCACTTGTATTGCTCACAGCCATGTTGAGGATTTTTGATTCCTCTTCAAATTTTCTGCAAAGATGCTGCATTGGAAGGAGCATGAACGATGAATATTGTGGCTGTGATTTATAAAACAATCCTCTATGGTGGTGTTTTTTAACTTAAGTAAATTAATAGCTGGCAAAAATTATTTCATATCAGCACTGGTACTAGCTTTAGGTCTTATAATTTCTTCATTACCAAGATTCTGATACAGCAAATTAAACCTCAATATGTTGCTTCTACCTCAACTTTATTTGTTTGCAATTTAATATGTCATGTTCCAGATCAAGCAAGTGTAAGGGCACTTTGCAAGATGAAACAGACATTTCAGTCGGATATAAAGCTGGTACAACAGAGAACATCATCCTTAGACGGCAATAAGTTAGCATAACATGGTCTACTTCTGGAGCCACGTTTTCAAATAAGCAGTTCACAGTGAAATAAGACACAATACCAACACATAAAAAGTCAAGTCAAGTCAAATTTATTGTCAATTAATTAAAGTCATACACTATTCTCCAAAGCAATAAAACCATTATGTAACATTAAAATATAAAACCAGAAATTCATAAGAAATAATAAAACAGTATGCAAGATTGTGGTTTCCCTAAAACATTGACCAGTGCAATCCCGTCATTTGCGCGTTGAGGGGGCTTGTGACTACATTAAAAAACGTCACTATGTTGACTAACATTTGTGCGTCTTCACCACTCAAAGCGCAAATCAGGGCTTCTTAAAATTAAGGGGCGCCTGTTTTTAATGAGGCGAGTTTTAAGCCATTTCCCCTTTCTGCTAAAAGTGTAGGGCATGTGCTAATATACGTGGTAGCGTTTCTTGTTTAAACTCACATAAGCTGCAATGTATGGACCGATATTTGTAGTCAGAACTCCAGTATTGAAATACATTAAACGCAAATTCAAATAAAAGGATATCTGATTGGTTTTAACATAAGGAGTTAAAGGTAGTAGGGCAGAGTGTTTTCATGGATGCTCCCCCCTGTGTAGTGAGAGTGGTTCTTAGATCTTCAGACCTGAGATTCTATTAAAAAGGCTAAGTTTCTTGCTTTTTAGGCTAAAGATTTGAAGATTGCCGCAGATGTTGATATATTCCAGAGAGAGCGCTGTTGCAGGGTACTCATGCCTTCTCTAAGTAATCTGGCCAGTGGGTGAACCTTGATTGAAATGCCAGATAAAAGTTTTTAAGGAATTGACCTTGTGTGGCAGGTGGCTAAGTAGAGAAGTTAATTTAAGGTTTAAAGATGGTTGCTGCAGATTGAATTCTAGTCTAATGTGCGCCTGGGTAGTTGAGTTTGACAGGTTAAAGCTTTTGCCTGAATAGGTTAGATTGTGTGCTGTCAAGCCATGGGGCCAATATCCCAGGAAGCGCCATGAGCACATAGCAGGAAAGAAATTCTGCGTGAATAACCAAATATTAGGGGAGGCAATTGAGGGGGGGTTCCAGATTGTAATAGAGACGACAAATAGCATAGAATACTGATGCAACCATGCTCTTTAAGTGAGCTTGGGTCGTTGAACCACACGCCGAGTTAACCGTTTGTGCTTTGCCTTTCTACTATGATTTTCCCCACCTTACATCTCTTCAGCTTGCCGTGCTTGTTACTAAAGACCAAGACTGCTGATTTAGTTGCCTTAATTCTTAGGTTATTGGCAGCATTGGACCTATTCAGGGCATTCCGTGATTTCTGCAGACCAGAGGCTGTATGGTCTAAAATGATTGTGTTGTCTGCATATTGCAGAGACTGATGGGACAAGAGGCCTATTTTTGGGGGCATGGCTTTGGGCTTGTCTGCTGTATATAAGCTGAAGAGCAAGGGGGTGGGGGCAACACACATCCCTGCTTTTAATCATCTGTTGGTCTCTATCTTCCCAAAAAATAAAGTGACACATAAGGAAAAATATAAATGATGATAAAATAGCCTGACAGATTCTATGAGGGCAGAAAAACATCCATTGGCCATACAAAGCCACCGTTAGAAATATTGCTTGATCAAGTGTTTCAGTTCCTTTTGAATGAAACAAGAGGGGTTATGAGGCATCGACATTTTTTAGCACTAACTTTGAGCGATTTAGCTATGGTTATTTGTTTCTTTAACTGAGGTGGTTCTGGGCGTATAGATTTTGGTCTTCAAAGAGAACGGCTTCTTAATGATGTGGTCAACTTTTGTGGTACATTTGTGCATGGATCTGTACCTGATGAAGGCTATTTTGAGGTTTAATAGAAAGCCATTTTAGAATAATGAGGACTTGGGTGAATGTTCTCAAAGCATTTCATTCCCAAAAGCGTTCTTGTTGCTCCATGTATTGCTGCCTTCAGAGAGCCCAGATACAACTGTGGAGAATCTGTGAGCAGAGCATTTCTGTAATAGAGGGTAAGCATATTTAATGATTGTACCACCATTTTAAAGTCTGATTCTGGTATTAAAGATTTGACCCCACGAATAATTTTTAGTTGGTATTGACTGCTTTTTGGTTTGATGCTACTGTGGACATGTAAGTTCAGCTTTTTATGAAACCCAGTATTTTTGTGTATTCAGCCATGTGAGGTTTGCAGTCCAGAATATGAAGTGAAAGAGATTACTGCTCAATCCTATTTGTTGGTACAGGTTTTCTAGGTATAAAGATAGCCATTTACTCCTTGCCTGACAACTATGTGCTTTGCTAGGATGCTAAACCATTGCTGTATTTCGTCACTCGGGCTATCCATCCTTTATGTTTGTTGTGTTTTCCCTTTTCTCTGTCCCTCGTTCAGTTTCTTGTGCATAGTTAAGCAGGCTCGGCTTCTGTATTATCTCCTTCCCTCTGTTGTATGTACTGGGTCCCATGTCATTAACATTTGCCTGGTTGTTGAGAATGTCTCCTTGTCTTTCACAATGATCACCACCACACCAGTGGAGAAAGTATTGGTAAGTAACAGTCCAATTGGCTAATACTGTGTTAATATCACTTTGATATTGTGTGAAGCATTACAAGTCATTTGGCATCTGTATTTTAAGGTTCAGGCTCATTCTAATATATACTTCCCTTGCAACACAATTTCATGCAAGGGAGGTTTCCAACATCCAGTATGCACACCTACTCATAATGTCTCACAAGAGAACTCTTTGAACCAGTCTGTACGCACTTACCGGAAGAATACCAATCATCAAGAGGGAAGGCTCCAAAGCTCATCGTTGGAAGAAATACTGATACAACTGTGTTTCTTTTTCTTTCTCCCTTACCCGTTATTCCCTAACTGTCCACAATATTTAGTCATAATTGGAGTGGCACTCATGAAGGTAAAAGCGACGGAAGGATTCACCTTGGATTCAATCATATTTTTTGCCTCGCCTACAAAAAAGATTCCACACTTGCAACTGCTGCCAGCTATGGCTCAAGTCATAAATAACAAAGATTAAGAACAAATTGTAAACAGCATGGCAAGAGTGTGCTTTTTTGCTCAACAAGATTAATATATTTGTAGGAACACCACCTCCTGTTATTGCGAGTGCTTCAGGAGTTACTTCTGTTCCTGACTCTTTGACAGGAACTTTACTTGGGATTTTTCAGGTGTTACAAGTGGGTAGCAAGTAGCTCGCCTCCCCTTTTAAATATGGAGCAGGTCCCCATATCTTTCATGCTTTTCTCACCCAACTTACTCTCCATTTTATGGCATAACCACAATATTTCCAATTGTTCAAGACTACAGTGGATTTATTCTGCCTTGGTTAAAGACGCTATGTTACTGTTGACACTATTGTTTTTGAGCCCATGGTTGGAGAATTACAGCACCTTCCTGCAAAATGTTAGAGCTATATTTGGTAAACACCCGACACTTTAGTCTGTTCACAGTGGGCTGTGAAGACACGTCAAGGTCCTAGAGATCTTGTGAGCTATATATAGCTCAGTTCCAGTAGTTTACCACTGAAGCATGCTGGACTGATGAGGCAGCAGTCGCTGCCTTTTATCATGGATTACAAGAGGATCTCAAAGATGCTTTAACAGTGGTTGTTAATAGACCCACAACATCAATGATATTGGTGGACCTTAACTTACAGGTAGACGCAGATCAGAAGTATCGAAGAGGTAAATGTGTATAAACCACCTGTATTTTTTATAACATGGAAGGCACCAGTATAAGAAATTAAAGAGGAACATTTGAAACATTGGAAAAATGTGGAAACTTTTCATTAAGACTGAAATGGAGAGCAGACAACAAGAAGGGTTATGCTTATACTGTGGATAGCTATGACACTATGTGTGAAATTATCATGCAAAAGAGGAAAACAGGTTTGCTTGGTCCTGAACAACAGACGAGGACTGAATGTATAGTTTGGAAAGATGTGTCTCAGACAAAGCACATTTGTTCCTCCATTTTTTGTCAAGAAGTAAGGTCCTTTCATCTTACTAGCCTCAGGGGATGGGTTCTGGGACATCTAGTATCTTTATAGATTAGACATTTTAACATAAACATATCCATCCAAAAACAGAAAAGATCAGAAGCAATTTTTGGAGTGGATGGAACTGCCTTAACATTTAGGACATGTGGAGAGACTGAAATTTGATATCATTGATGTGCCTGGATTTGGCATGATTTTACAAAACTCCTGTCTTCAATGTCATGCCCTCATAAAATGGTCAGAATAATCCTCTTTTCTTGTATTGTCAAAAGCTCTATCACATTTGTTGCTCTTCCCCAATGCAGTAAACCCAGCTGTGTTTTTCATTAAAAACTTCTGAAAACAGAGGATTACCAGAGGTGTATAGTGACTTCTTAGATTTGTTTGTTGTAAAAAGGGTACTCCTCCAAGAGGAGTATGATTGTGCCACCAGTTTAATCCTTGGGGCAAAGATATTACATGGCTGTATTTATCCTCTCACTGTTAAGAAAGATGAACCTCCAAGAGAATATCTCAAGGAGAACATTGAAAAAGGTTTTACTCAAAACTCCACTTCTCCTCCTGCAGCCCTATTTTCTTTGTCCCCAAACCAGGAGGACACAATAGCCTTGTATAGAATATACAGAATTAAATGGCATTATACTTTACCTCTGTACTCCACTATTAATATCTCTACTTTTGTATAAAGTCAAGTTAGCTTAGATAGTCATGAACTAGATCTTAGGGGCACTCACAAACTGGTAGTCCTCAAAGAAGGAGATGAATTGAAGACTGCCTTTAACGCCCACTATGGACATTTTTAAATACCTGGCCATGCCCTTTTGATTATGTAATGCTCAGATGGCTTTCTAGTACTTTGTCAACAACAATTCTAGAAACATTTTAGATTCTTATATCATCATTTATTTAGATGGTACCTTGGTTTTCTCAGAAAATAAGAAGCAACAAGTGATACATCTGGGAGACGTTTTACAGCGCCTCTGAAAATATGACCTCTCCACCAAATTAGAAAAATGTTTATTTGAGGCTTCTGAAGTAAAATTTGTTAGGGTTTTTAGTGTTGGAAAAAGGTATCAGTAGGGATCCTACCAATGTCAAGGCAGTGGAAGAGTACCACCAACTGTTGAATGTAAAAGAAAGTAAAAGATTCTTAGAATTTGCAAAATTCTATCATCATTTCATGCCAAACGTTTGGGACATCATTAAACCCATTATGATTCTAAGTCAGGCAGGATTTCCATTTATGTGTGGACCAGAGCAAGAAGCTGCATTTCAAAAAAAGTAAGATTGCATTCACTATTGCACCCATCTTAAGACCTTCAGTCACTGAACTACAGTTTATTGTGGAAAGGGATGCGCCAGCACTGGCAAAAGAGGCGATCCTTTCTCAAAGGCATTGGCAGACAAGAGCTTTACATCAAGTTGCCTTTTACTCCAGGAGCCTTATCAGAACAGAAATGAACTATGCTATTTATGATAGAGAGCTTCTTTCCATCAAGGTATTTTTTGTGCATAGGAAGCAGGAGTTGGAAGGAGCAGTACATCCAGTTTTAGTTCGGACAGCTCATAAAAACCTACAGTTTTTAAAGTTTTTGAAATGTACAGTTTTACACCATGCTAGGTTGTCATTAAACTTTTTTGCTTTGAGTACAACATCTCCTATTTTCTGGGGAACTGACATGGGAAAGCAGACACACTTTCACAACAAACAGAGGTGTAGCTTTTCCAAAATAGAAAAGACATCTGGAATAAGTTAAAAGATACATGCAAACTATGGACCCGCAGCAATGGCTTATGAGTAATTCTGGTATCAGGAGATGTAAAGAAAGACAGGTTTTTTATGCTATCTGGTTATATATGCCTAAAGAAGCACTTCAAATTAAAGCCATTCAGTGGTATCATGATTCTCCAGTGGCAGGACATCCAGCAGAAAAGATAACTATTGACTTTCTTACACAAGAATTCTGGTGACCATCATGGATTATAACATTAAAGAAATGCACCCAAAAGTGTGCAAAATGTTCCCAGGCTAAAGTGTTCTGTCAAACGCCTTTAAGACTTTTGCAACCCCTTCATGCACCCTGATCCCCATGGTCATTCATTTGTATGGATTTCATTGTAGAACTCCCAAATTCAAGAGGGTATAGTACAATTTTGGTGGTTGTGAACTACTTTATATCCTTCAAATATTTTCTACCCTTAAAATCATTACCATAATTAGCTCCAGCTCTAGCCAGAATCTTCATAAAATAAAGCTTACGTCTTCATGGTCTGCATAATGGTATAGTGACATATAGAGAAGCTCAGTTTATATCTAAATTTTGGAGAGAATTTCTGAAGTTTGGGGACCCTTTCTCATCTCTCCACAATGCATCAGCCTCAGACTGATGGGGATACTGAGAGGTTGAACCAGTCAATTGAGCAATATTTAAGGTATTGTTATGAGCCTTAGAACTCAGGTCGAAAGACAGCAAGATTAGCCCTGCTTGCTCCCCTTCTGGGTGGTCCTACGTCCTGTAGCACACTCAGTGAAAGAAGGGAGTACCTGATTCTCAAAAGGAAAGATGGGATGTGGGATGAGAGAGAGAGAGCTAGTTTCTAGCAGGATGGTTGGTATAAGACCGGGGCAGGACTGTATGAGATACCGGATGGTCCAGTGGCAGTGTCACAATACAACTTACTGTCAAGAAATTAAAGCAAAAGACAGTGAGTATTAGTTAATGGAAGAAGAGATTTTATAATAGTTCAGTATCATAAAAATACTTGATGTCAATTACCCCCTGTAACTAGCCCCCAGGCAAACCTGAAAACCTGCTCAAGAACAGAAGACGAACATGATTTGGAGCTGTCAGAAGATGTGTGATTACTGAGGTACAATTGTAGCAAAGTTGAAAGCTGTGATGGAGACTAATATTCCCTAAACCCCCCAACTGATTATATTGTGTGTACCTAATGATGCTGATCTCCCCAGAAAGCAATTCCTGTTTTGTATGTTGGGCTTTATAGTAGTATGAAGGAACTTTGCAAAGTTATGGGGTGTGGCTGGCACTCCCACAAGAGCTATGTGGCGAGAGGGAATGAACAGATGCATTGAGGCAGAAAGAGTGGTTTACAAAAGTTCCGCTGCCTAAGGAAATTTGAAAACGTTTGGGGGCCATGGATAGCCTACTATGGACTGGAGAACAGCTCTGATGACCCTATGGGTGGAGAGACCCCACTATAACACCATCGTCCACGCAAGATGTCAGGATGGGTTGTGCAAGTAGTGGTGCTGGGGGCAGGCAAATTTATTGTCATGTGCTTTGCGGTGCGGGAAAGGGATCAATGGAAGGTAGGGTTTGGAACACATATGTGCTTGAATGTTTACTACATATGTTTTCACCACTTTTTGTGTAAAATCAAGAAGAAGATTTAAAAAAGTTTTTAAAAAAAGAACCGAAGAAAAGTAGTGCTTCACTCTACTGGAAAGCTAAATCATAGTTGCCAAACCAAAAGAGGAAATCCAAAGCCAGGTGAAAACAGGTTCCTAGTCAACGAAGCCAAAGCACAAGAGATAAACAGAGCAAGGTCAAAAAACAGTAGATGAGCCAAAACACCAAGATCAGTCCAAAAACAAATACTGGTATCAGTACAAAGAAGCGGGAGAATGGAAACCGAGGGAGCCGACAAATTGGAAAACAACAAGGGCCTGATTTGCAAAGGGCCTGCGCACTCATGGCGGAGGCCCCACAGTCATGGGGGAGTCTCCACACTCTGGGTGGGATCTCCCCAATGTGAATTCTCATTTCCGCGATTCAGCCCAAATGCTGAGACTCCACCACAACTGTGGGGCCTCTGCCATGATTGCGGAGGCCCTATGTGAATCAGGCCCTGAAGGTATGGGAATGGTATCACAGTTTGGAAACTGTAACATCAAGCGAGGGATTCAAAACAACTGTGTTGTCAGGCACTGTCTTCTGCATCCACTAACCGTGTATAGGACTCTGTCCTCTCTTACCTGGAAGTCAACTACTGGTTCTCTGGTGGCTGGGCAGGATGTCAGACCCCACCATGGAAGCTCTTGTCCTCCATGATTGCAGTCTCCAGTGCCTTGTCCTCCATGTGGTATGTTTCCTAACTCTCTTGGGTGGTTTCTTCCCCTGAAACCTGACAGGAGTTTTTAACGTCTAGACAGCAGGATTGGGTGCAAAGGTTGTCATTAGCAGAATTTGCATCAACAATTCATTACATAATGCACTAGGCTACTCCAGCTTCTTCTGCTTACATGGGGTGCATCATAAGATGTTTCTAATGCTTTTCTCTCAGTTTCCTTACCAGCGGAAGTCCTCAACTCCATCTGTACCTAGAGACATCAGTCAGTCACACATTTAGAACAGACAACGACTGGCTGTAAAAAACAGGAAAACATATAGTTCCCAGCTCTACTGTATTGTATGGAAGATCAAGTATAGCTGGTTTACACACACTTGACAATTTCTAGATCCCTTCCTAAGTTTGCCACCCGGTTCTTAAGTCCTTGCAAAATTACGCAGTTAATATGTTCCACAGGTCTGATGCTCCAGCTTAATCTACACTGGCATATACATTTGGTACTCCATATCTCTAGGGTTCAATCTTCCACTTCACTGGGGCCTTCACCTACTTCACCCGTTACAGTAAATGGAAACAGGAGTTTGAGGTTAGAGATACTCTAGACTGCAGAATTTCTAGAGGGCAGTTACATTAGCTAGAAGGTTGGAAGGGATCTGATTCATGTGGCAGGATTTGTACATGCCCCCAGAATTCTAGCTAAAGTTCATTGATCATTTCCAAACAAACCAGGCCCAGTTCAAAAGGGGAGTTGTGTCCAGCTGTTAGGAATAGGAGGATCAAAACGAATTTCACAGGCAGCTGAAGACTATGGCAATCTGGTGGGGCGTAAAAGTTCTGGATGAGTGCCCTGTGGTGAGCGAGCATAGCGAGCGACCCCGACTGTCATATGGGGGGTGGAGGGGTTTTCCACCCAGGAACATTTTGAGAAAAAGAGTGGGTAAATGCTGCATTTTCAAACAAATTTGAGAAAGCAAGAAGGTTAATAAAACAATTTTGCAAGTGTAGTTATGACATCAATAAAGAGATTACATTTGATAATAAAGTATGTAACTGCTTATTCAGTATAATCAGAGAACTTCATATCAGACTTTGAGATAACAATGACATGAGTCTGTGAATTAAACATTACTGAGGCCTGTGGAAGGGGTAGTGGTCTTCAGAGTGTCTCAATCATGCCCATAATGCTCATTCTAAGTTATACACGTGCACCCTTTTCTCTCCACACCTCATCCATCCGCATATCTTATCATCTTCAGCAGCCTCCTTTCACTGACTCCTGAATGCACTTCCTCTCATCTCCTTCACTTCACAACCCCCAAACACACAACGTACCGACTCACCTGTATTTTAATTTACTTTTGCCTTATCAATATTATGGCAACTGTAACCTCCTTCACACAGACACACACAGTTGCACAGAATCACAATTGCAACTGGAATAAGTGACCATTGCTCTGTTTGTTCAGCAGAGAGGCCAAGGATTTAATGACCAAGTATTCTGAACACCTTTTTTGGCCCACTGACAAGCACTGTGGCGAAATTTGCACTGCCTTCAGCCTTTGCTCCAGAGCTCTCAATGTTGCCAGATAGGACTTGCAACAGAAGCAGAGGCTAGAAAGCAAATATTAGCCGGAGAAAATAAAACATGAACAAGTTGGTTTAATTAAACGCTGCGGCCTGGACAGAGTGCGTCTGCTCAAAGTCTCTGGATGTACAAAGTTTTGGCCGTCAATTTATACAGTTCATGAGGTACAATAAAATGATCTCTACATTCCTAAGGAGCATCTTAGTCATAAATCAATTGAATGTGTGCATCTGATAAGGACACAGATGGCTCTCGACCTCGGGGAGAGCTAATGTAGGCCAGAGAGTATGTGTCCAGATGTCGGCATGAGGAGCATGTGATCACTGTATGTGGTGTGCATGTCGTGTCCTGATTGGTTGAGTGTACCTATCTACATGTGGTATCTAGCATTGTGGTATTTCTGGGGAACACGAGCCTTTGGTCAAACGTGTTTCATTGGGGCCAATTACCTCAGACTTGTTTGTGGTGCAACTATCTATCTATGAAATTGATCAGGGTTTTCCCTGGGTGCGTGTTTGCCTTTAGTTTATGGGGGACCCCACCTGTGACCTGTTACTCGATAGATGTGGGCATGGGTCGCAGGACCTGCCTGACCAAGTATCTCTGACTCAGGGTTGATGGGGAGGTCACCTTGAGTGAATCTGACAGCAATGATGTGAGTTCATTGGAACTCCTAAGATAAATATGGCAGCCACTGGTATAATATTTATTGACATTATCATGATTGCGCATACAGTTGTCATCTTGTACATTGACATCGTTCTTACTGGTATTGACAAAGTTATGTTTGCTTTGGTCTGAATGTACATTGACATTGTTCTTATTGGCAACAATAATAGTATCATTTCAAGCATGGATTATGACATACATTGGTACATTATTGCTGATGTCTGCGCTGCTGTGCGGGCACAAATTACGGTATACGTAGACATTGCATTCACGGGCATTGATGTGGTTATGAGGGCACAGGCTATGGCATACATTGACACTGCATTTACTGTTCTTGCTGTTGTCCGGCCTGCACATATCATGACATTCATTGACATCGAATTTACTCATTCCAACAACGCCTTAGTTTCACACAAATAGAAATGAAACTTTATTGTTCCCAGAACGCAAACATCTATTTGGGGAAACAGAAGCTACTTAGTGAGCTGAAATTACTGCCGCTGAGAACTGAAGCACAGCGCGGTGGCACATGTCATCCAAGCGATGCTTTACATGCCCTGCCCTTAACAAACATCTGAGTTCCTGTCTGAGGAATTAAAACTAATAATTATTAAACTAATAAATGAGCTCAGTGGATGCAATTGGTTGCAGTAATTGGCTTATAAGTCACAGCACCTTCTAGAAATCATACAGACTATTTCTTAAAATATAAACATTTGGCCAAGAATTCCGGGTAGGCATTATCCCTGTCATATACAGATTTTTCCTCATTGAAAGAAGATCAGTGGGTTGCGCTCAAACTGCAGTGATACGTGTGTAATCTGGAGCACCTAGTTTTGAAAATCAATGAGACAGATCAGTGGATTAATGCACCTGCTCTTGAGAGCTGTAAGCAATGTTAATATTATTGTTGCACTTTACTTGAGAAGCTTGAAGAAGCATGTGGCACTCCTCGTCCCTGATCGCCGCTGTCTGAGTTCCTGAAAGGCAGCCCCTGCTTTTTTTTGACAAAACGAAAACACATTTTCCGGGCTGATATTCATATTTTGAACAGAACATGTATATGTCAATACGGTTTGACGGCCTCTCCTTAAACATGCGGCAGGTGTCCAATATTAACTTTTAAAGTTGTTTCTCAAAAAGTTTCAGCTACCATTTTCAGATAAATTCCAGAGATTAACGATAAATTGAAGCTCACTCCTAGAAAGAGGCCACCTTGGGAAACTGTTGCAATTCCGTCCTTCTTATTGTGAAACTCACTGGCAAGGCACGCTTTGGGGAAGAGGAGGCAGCACAGACCACTGATACCTGGGTTGGGTGAAAAAGGCTGCTTTATTGATATAGGTACACATTACAACATAATCTGGGCTTTTGCCTTACAAAACTATAGCCTCACTATACATCTTTACTCACCTACGATAAACTACACCCATCCCTAATTCAACCCTCCCCCAATGACATCTTCAACTTGAATAACATACTTACATCAGAGCTGCTCAACTGAGTGGGCCCTCTAAAAACCATTCCCTTTTCCTACCTCAACTACCCTTTGAACCTCATTGAACTTCCTACCTAACCTTTAACTTCCTATGTCGTCCAGGCGTGAACTTCCTACCAATGCCCCTTTAGCCTGTACTGCTGCTGACAAACAATAAACGTCTGTAAATCATGGCAACTTCTCAGCCAACCGTTAGCGCACCTGAATCAAGCGAGAACCGAACACATAGCTCCCCTTGTGCACCTGTACCAATGGAAACGACCGAACACAGGGAAAACAGTAAAACCCCTCAAATGTGTTCGTTTTAACCTCTAACGAAAGGGACGGGACAGTGGGGGACAAAAGAAAATGGTGGCTGGCAACCAAAATGGAGCCCCTATATATGTTGGGCTATATCATAGCTTAAACGGCTGCCCCCCAAAACCCCATTGGGGAAGAGGGGGCAGCACAGACTACTGACACCTGGGTTGTGTGAGAAGGTTGAATGTTGCAACAACGCATTCCGTTGCAACGCATGCCTTTACCATGCATGCGTTACAACGCGAATGCCTTCACCACGTATAACCTTTACCACGCATGCTTTTACAACGTATTTTGTTGTAAAACATGTATGGTAAAGGCCGCCCTTTTTTAAAAAGACCTGACCCTGCTCTAAGCCCTAAATCTAGACCCCAGCGCGCCCCTGCCGTGTTAAAAAAAATACCCGTCTCTGCTCTAAGCCCTAAGTCTAGACCCCAGCGCGCCAATGCCCTGTTAAAAAAATACCCGTCTCTGCCCTAAGCCCTAAATCTAGACCCCAGCGCGCCCCTGCCGTGTTAAAGAAAATACCCATCTCTGCCCTAAGCCCTAAATCTAGAGCCCAGCGAGCCACCCGCCCTGTTAAAAAAATACTCGTCTCTACCTTAAGCCCAAAATCTTGACCCTAGTGCGCCCCCCGCCCCGTTAAAAAAAATACCCGTCCCTGCCTTGAGCCCTAAATCTAGGCCCTTGCTTAAATGGTCCGGTGTTTTATTTCCTAATTTGAAAGGGGAACTCTTCATCCAATAAACAGATGCAGTTTATCCTAAAAGTGTACTCAGCTTTGACGGTGGTTGTCAGCGGTTTTAAAAGGGCGCATGCCTGACCTGAACAAAGATGTTGCGAAGACAGCAAAACACACGTTTCCAGGATGACACACGAATGAAGGAATCCACTGCACTCGGCCTGCGTGATAAGGATTTTATCATAGACGTCACATCACGACGAGTCAACTCTTGTGAGGCACAGGTCGTCAAGAGGAAGCGGAAGGATCTCTTCGCTCCTCTAAAGACGCCGATAGCCTTGACCACATAGGTGCCGTTACCAGCATATGCCCTCACCACGTACATTGTAAAAAAATGCCTGCTGAAGGCTATGCGTGGTAACAGTGTATGAGTGGTAATGCCTGCGTGGTAAAGGCCCTGCGTGGAAACAGCCGCGTTGTAATGGCTATTTCCCGTGTGAGAGAGGTCGCTTTATTGAAACAGGTGCACATTACAACATAACCTGTGCCTTTGCCTTACACAATTATAGCCTCACTATACATCTTTACTCACCTACGATAAACTCAGGGACGGCTCCTCCGCTAAGGCAGAGAAGCGTCGCCCCACTGCCTTTCAGCACGGTAAAAAAGGAAAAATAAAATCATAACGCAATGTTATTATCATTTTATTTTTCTGTGCTGAGGCAGTTTTGTGGGGCGGGGCTAGGCTGGACAGCCAGGGAGGAGGAGGGGTGGCACCCTCCTAAGTCCACATGAATGTTTGGCCGGTCCGCTGGGGTCGGCCAAATATTCATGCGCACCACGTTCCATATTCTCCACCAAGGCTGGGTGGAGAGCATGCCCAGGCTCCCATTCTCTATCTGAGAGCCGAACAATGGTGCTCAGACCAGCAGTGTTGTGATTGGCTTAGGAAAGCCTGGGTGCTTCCTGCTTCCTGTTCAAACAGAAGCCAGGAAGAGGACGGAGAGGAAAAGAGAGGCGGCAACCGGCCGGCAGGTATGTGATTTATTTATTAACCCCCTTCCCCAACCCACTACTGCTTCGCATTAGCAGCCACGACTGGATAAACTACCCCTCACCCCTAAATTAACCATCCCCCGATAACATCTTCAAACTTGAATAACATACTTGCATCAGAGCTGCTCAGCTGAGAGTGGGACCTCTAAAAAACTTTCCCTTTTCCTACCTCAGCTACCCTTTGAACCTCATTGAACTTCCTACCTAACCTTTAACTTCCTATGTCGTCCAGGTGTGAACTTCCTACCCGTTCCCCTTCAGCCTGGACTGCTGCCGACAAACAATAAACTTCTGTAAATCATGGCAACTTCTCAGCCCACCGCCACCCAGAGTCGGAGGGGAGATACCCTCCTGACTCTGCCCCCTCGCTTACCTGGCAGATAACAGAGATAGAAGGGAAATGTCCCTGGTCACTCAACCCCCAACACTTTGGCTAACTCCAACTTCAACTGGAGCTGGTAAAGCTTCATTCCCATGAAAGACAGATGTACCCATCTCCTCTGAAAAATTCGACGTCCTCATACGTCAAATCTGAATGCTCTATCCTGCCAACGCCTTTATCCCTGCCAAAAACCTTAATATCTTTGTTTAATTTCTTCCTAGCTTTGTCTATGGCCGACCGTTTTACCGCCCCTCGCCATTCTCTCCTGGGTTAAACTCCGTCTGCATGGTGTAGCAGCCTGCCCAGAACTTGCAAGTCTACATGGAGATCCTCTTTCATTGCTTTTATGAGCACTAACCTCTTTTGTACCACCATATCATTTTGTCCCAAATGAATAATGAGCACATCTGCACATTTCCCGCCCTCCAGCAGCTAGTTCGAACACGGTATGAGCTCCTTCCATCGCATGCCTCCTTTTCCTACCCATGAGATGGAGTACAAGTCCGAATTGAAACCCAAATTAACGCCATGAATGCTCGACCTAGCATGCCTCTCCGTCCACTTGACAAACGAGTGGCCCAAGATCCATATTTTCATTCCCGTGACCAGTGGACCGGGAACAGAACCTGAAAAAGAAATAAAGATGACAACCTGTCCATTACTGACCCCCAACTCCTGCTCCCCTAATATATGCCCGAAAGCAACCCGATTTCCATCTACCCAAGTCCATTATACGTTAGGGACCCCAACCCAGTCTGCTAGCTTCCGTCACTGCCCCAACCCTGAAGGAATGCATTCCAAACTGACTGGAATCTAAGCCCAATGACTTCAATGTCTTACGTAACACCGCTAACAGCTGAAAGGCTGTGATGGCTTCCCATCACTGAGTTGGAAAACTCTCCCCTCGTCAACCGCCCCACCCCGCACAGTCTCTGCCCAGCGTACCAGGCAAATTGTTGCTATTCGGTAATACTTCAAGAGAACCGCTTTACCTATTGCCCTCTGGTCTGTCTTGGACTTGTGTAGCCACACCTGGACCCACCTGTCTAAGAAAGACACTTCATCCCACCATAGGCCCCTACAGCCCCTACCCCCCAAGAGTTCTGAAACCCGGAATACCCCAAAGAACAACCAAGACATGATAGCCGAGAATAACCCTGTCTCCCTGACACTTGTGCACACCGTCTTAAGTGACTGAATCCCTTGTATCAGGATGTCTAACGTCATTGGCTGCTGCTTGTGCCCCACTGGACCTGCCTGGCTCTGGCCCAACCCTCCAGGATTATTTTCCCCAGCTCTCCTGGCAAAGGGGCAAAGCCCCACCAAAGCCTGTCCATGAAGGCGATGCTTGCCAGTTTTCCTGAAATCATCACTCTGGACTGACCCTTCTCTATGAGAGAGAGGATGAATTCCACTGCATCTTCTACCCACTCCACTCGTGAAACTGCCTTCTAGCCCCTCCCTCCAGAAATTCCCCCCACGCCTGGAGGTATGCCCTCCTACTAGAAAGGGCGAAAGATCTTGCTTCCAAGTGTAGCATCCTTTCTCTCCTATGGACCATAGCTCCTGTGGCACGTGAGTCCGCCTCCGTGGCCAGGCTATGGAACCTCTCCCACCGCGAATGAGACAAGGCATCAGCAAAGTCATTATCCACACCGGGTATATGTCTTGCTCTGAACGCAAAATCAAATTTCAGATAATGCAATAAGAAGACTCGCAACAGCTGCCACAATTGTGGCTCCCTTGCCGACTGTCTGTTGACCACCTACACTACTGACATGTTGTCCACACAAAAAAGCACTGTCTTGTAGGATAGCTGTGCCCCCCATAGTATAACAGCCACTACTAGGGGGAAGAACTCCAAAAAGGCAATACTACTTCTACCCTCCCTCCAGACTGGGGGCTATTTCTGGGCGCACCAATGACCTTGCCAATACAGGCCGAAGCAGCAAGCTCCTGCTGCGTCATAGAAAATGTGTGTGTCCCAGTCCATGTCCACCAAAGATGTCAAGGGAATACCATTAAAAGATTGTAAGAAGGCCACCCACATACGCTGGTCCTTCCTGACCCCTGACGACAACCTGACATGTTGGTGAGGTAAGGGTATCCTGATAGAGACAAACTTAGCTGCCTACAAAATGTCCTCCCTGCTCTCACCACTCTGCAGGCGAAGTTCAAGTGTCCCAACAGCGTCCGCATTTCTTTCACCATCACTTCCTTTTTAATCAACATTGTATTCAATAGGGCCAGCATCTTGTTCTTCGTATCCTCCGGCAGCCAGACCTCCCCTGCCACCGAATCAATCTCGATACACAGAAAGGCCAACACTGTCTTAGGTCCCACTGTCATCTCTGGGGGCAATGGAACTCCCAAGTCCGACATCAAAATCTGAAATTTGTCCAGCGATCGCTGGCACTCTCCAGATCTTGCTGACCCCACAAAGAAGAGATCAAACAACTATTACATTCTTCTGGCCAATCAACCAGTTGATAAAAAAGGAGGTGGGGTAGCCGCTATAATTCGTAAAGTTTTGAACTTTACTAGACTTACCACTTTGAACATAACCTCAGTAGATAATCTAGTTATTAAACTAGATTTGGCTTCGGCACCTTTAATCTGTATATTGCTCTACAGACCCCCAGAGCATGCCGCTCTTTCCTAAAAGAATTGATTGAACAGATTAATCATGGAAAATTTTGCTCATTGCCGATTTTAATTACTGGGCCAATGACATGGTGGGCGGCCCACATTCCGCCAGAATGACTGATCTACTCAACGGTCTGAATTTTATTCAGCATGTAACATCCCCTACACATATTAAGGGACATATCTTAGATCAAATCTGGACATCCAATCTAGCAATGTCCGATTTGACAGTGTCCCCATGCACCTGGTCCGACCATTTCTTAATGAAACTTGTGATCTGCAATGCAATCACAGGTAAACCCTCAGCCAAAGGAGGCCTGAAGGCAAGGAAATGGAACAATGTCAACATTAATGCCTTTTGCAACTTATTGGCAGATACAGTTCCAATTAATCAGCCATCTGTTGATCTCGACCTTAGTGCAGAAATTATGACAGACTGGCTAACTGCAGCTATTAACATACATGCCCCTTTCAGGATAATTAGAGCAGCAAGGCGCCATGAGGCACAGAGATGGTTCTCTGAAGACCTAAAAATCCAAAAGCTGGCCCTGCGTCAATTAGAAAGAAGGTGGAGACGGAACTACTCCCCTGATAAGAAAGACACCTACCTAGCTCAACTAAAGGACTATAAGAAATCGATCTAAGTCACTAAGGCTAGTTACTTCTCTGCGAAGATTATGAGCCCAATTTCATACTCTCTGGCCATCATACCCAAGCCTAAAACCCTCCTTTAAACCTTGCAGCAATACCCTAGCGTTGTCAGTCCCGTCATAAAATGAAAGCCAAAATGTAAGTTTGTCCGGAATAATGGGCATATGAGCCTTTCCCGCCAGATCCTTGTGCCCCCCGACCTAACCTGAAGCCACCTGGGGGGCATGGCCAAGCCGCCGACCAAGATGGCCGCGCGTCGTTGAAGCTCCGCCAGCTGTTGCCAGCGCAGTAGCAATTTCCCCCACACATACGGCATGAACTCATCAAAGCCCGACACCACCGGATCGCTCAGCGAGTGCCGCGCACGGCGATCCCGGCTGATCGCGGATCAGTGCCTCCGAAATTGGTTTCCCGGCGCCCGGAGAGGTCTGGGGCGGAGCGAGTGACTGCTGCGGCCGGATCCCCGCTCCACGTAATGCAGCTGAGGGGCAAATGCGGCCGGAGACTGGTGCCTGACTGGAGCGCCTGAACTACACGGCAGTGAGTGCACCGGGCGCGGGTCCACTTTTGCGCTCTCCTCTCCCGCCTAATCTTCAACTCCACCGGGACGCGGTCGCGTTTGGCTGCGCCCGGTCCATCCCGCTCGTTCCTGCCTCCTCCCTGAGGCCCCGCGGGGACAGGGCCCGCGGGCGGGTCTGGGAGGCGATCACCCGGTCGCTTGCAGGTGTGGAACTGGGGGGGGAGGCGAGAGTGGTACCAACGCTCCCTGCACCCGGTTGCCCCCGCGCAACTGATCCTCCGCCCGGCTCACTAAGTGCGCAGCCTACAGACGCCTGGCCCATCGCCTTAGTTATTTGATACGACACGAGGCCCACGACCGCTGCTGACACAACATACCCTTTCGTGGCGATGGCGGACATCTGATCCCCTCACCTGGGCTTCCACGCAATTGCCTGCACCACATGAAGCGCCTACCTCCGGTCCTCTGCTTTCTCCCATAAGGATCTCATCATTCCTCAGTGCTGGGATTAAAGCCTGGACGTATTTACACACCTCAGCGTACCAGTCAGCGTGCTCCCCCCTCCAAAGCGCCCACCATTCCCCATATCAGACTGCTCAGGAGAACAGCTCGTCTGATCTATCTGTGCTCTGGGCCCTGCCTTCGTTTCTCCTTCTTCGCCCGCTAGTTGAGGGTCCTGGCTGATCTTCTGCCTGCAATCAGTACGGGGATTGTTTTTGCCACCGGCATGGGCCGCAAAGACCCTAAGCAAAGGACTCTCCCTTTCGAAAAGCTTGTTGAGAAAATTCCAGAGGGCAGCTCCAGCATGGCGGAGGGTGGACAGGGCGCAGATCACATCGACGAACCCTCCGCTCAATCCACGTCACTACTGCAGGAGATGAGAGCGGGTTTTAGGGCATTGGATGGGCGATTTGACACCCTGGACAAGAGTCTAGAGAGCATGGGGGCTAAAATTCAAGTTCACAATCGGCGCCTGGACGTGGCTGAGGCGCGCATTTCCGACATTGAGGATGGCACTGCGCAGTCCCTCAAAAGATTAGAGCTTGTGGAACGCATCCTCAAAGACGTGGCGATTAAGAACGAGGACCTCGAGGCGCGCAGCAGACGGAACAACATCCGTATTTTAGGGGTGCCGGAGACCACCGCCACTTGCCGCCTTGACCTCTTTGTCGAGACCTTGCTTGCGGACATGTTCGGGAGAGAGTCCTTTACCCCTGGGTTTGTGGTGGAGCACGCTCACCGCACCCTGGGACCACGGCCCAATCCGGGCTGCCCTCCAAGACCTATCATCGCACGTATCATGAACTTTCGGGACCGTGACACTGCACTACGCCTAGCCAGAGAACGTGGAGACACCACATGGCAGGGCTCTAAGCTAGCGTTATACCCGGATTTCACACTCCTGGTGCAAGAGGCCCATCAAAAATACAATGGGGTTAAGGCTACACTAAGGAACTTGGGTCTGAGGTATGGCATGCTCTACAGAGAATAATACAAGGGAACCCGAGTAAATGAATAAGGCAGAGACTCTCGGGACAACACTAGCAAAGACCAACCCACGGCAAGAGGGAGGAAGGTGTCAGCTGCCTAAAGATATAAGTAGGACGTGAATACGTCTCTAACCAATAGAGAGGAAATTAAATTCGTCCAGGGGAGAACAGAAACAATAACTGAAGTCCTGACAACAATGAATGTACAGAAATCAAGATAACTGTTTGTTTGAAGGATCAAAACAGAAAAAATATAACATACAGAGAATATTTATTATAATTATAAGTATTTTTTATTCCTTTTTACTTCTCATAATCAGATGCTGAGCCATAAAGAGAACATATTGAACTAAATACAATAATCATATAAATCAAAGAACACAGAATAATCAAATGCATAAACAAAGAGATAAGAATCTCCCACCCCACAAAATAGAACTAGGTAAAATCATGGACATAGAAACATATATATATATACACTTCCAACAGTCAAACCATCTCATACATTCCACACTCTCACATATCCAATGAGACAAGTTACACACAAAAATACTAAAAATAAGACCGAAACCACATCAGAATAATGTAGTAATAGGGGTAAATGGGTAAGAAAACATCCAGTTGGTACTTTCAGGTATATACCACCCTGTGGTTTCTGTCTTGCACGGTGCCGACGCGCGTTTCGGTGTTAGGCTAAATGGTAGCCGTCACCTTCCTCAGGGCACTGATGGATAGAAAATCAGACAAGGGAGTACTAGGGCGGGGAGGGAAAATAAATATGAAGCCAAACTGGGCAAAGTGACAAATGGGCACTTCTAAGGTCAGGAGCTCCGTTTCAGGCTTACTTTGATCCAGTTGTAAAGGGAACAAAGGGGAAAGTGAATCGTAGCACTGGATACGAAATAGAAGTCCTTCTATGATAGCAGAGAGTCAATAAGACCCGCTAAGTCCGATCAAAGACAGAAGTCTTGAATATAATAGGAATCAAGGGACGGAATCCTCCAACCAACTTCCTCAGGGCCAGGGATAGACCCAGGGTTAACAGCTGCACAGCGGCAAGTGGTAGCGAGCCGACTGTAATACGGGTCGGAAATTAGTGAAGCGAGCGGTAGAATCTCGCTGAACCGTGTCGGTCTTCATCCAAGTTCAATCGAGACCGGCAGAAGGTCGATACAGAAAGAAGCGGGGCGAACAAAATGCAGCTCCTCCGGTGGTTGCAGTTGCAGGCATACGGCGCCTTGGGTCTCGATTTCGAACAGAGGACCCGCCATCTCGAGAAATGGTCATTATATTCAAGACTTCTGTCTTTGATCGGACTTAGCGGGTCTTATTGACTCTCTGCTATCATAGAAGGACTTCTATTTCGTATCCAGTGCTACGATTCACTTTCCTATTTGTTCCCTTTACAACTGGATCAAAGTAAGCCTGAAACGGAGCTCCTGACCTTAGAAGTGCCCATTTGTCACTTAGCCCAGTTTGGCTTCATATTTATTTTCGCTCCCCGCCCTAGTACTCCCTTGTCTGATTTTCTATCCATCAGTGCCCTGAGGAAGGTGACGGCTACCATTTAGCCTAACACCGAAACGCGCGTCGGCACCGTGCAAGACAGAAACCACAGGGTGGTATATACCTGAAAGTACCAACTGGATGTTTTCTTACCCATTTACCACTATTACTACATTATTCTGATGTGGTTTCGGTCTTATTTTTAGTATTTTTGTGTGTAACTTGTCTCATTGGATATGTGAGAGTGTGGAATGTATGAGATGGTTTGACTGTTGGAAGTGTATATATATGTTTCTATGTCCATGATTTTACCTAGTTCTATTTGTGGGGTGGGAGATTCTTATCTCTTTGTTTATGCATTTGATTATTCTGTGTTCTTTGATTTATATGATTATTGTATTTAGTTCAATATGTTCTCTTTATGGCTCCGCATCTGATTATGAGAAGTAAAAAAGAATAAAAAATACTTATAATTATAATAAATATTCTCTGTATGTTATATTTTTTCTGTTTTGATCCTTCAAACAAACAGTTATCTTGATTTCTGTACATTCATTGTTGTCAGGACTTCAGTTATTGTTTCTGTTCTCCCTGGACGAATTTAATTTCCTCTCTATTGGTTAGAGACGTATTCACGTCCTACTTATATCTTTAGGCAGCTGACACCTTCCTCCCTCTTCCCGTGGGTTGGTCTTTGCTAGTATGGCATGCTCTACCCTGCCAGATTGAGAGTCGATGTCAATGGCCGGGCCCGCATTTTTGACACCCCCACGGAGGTGCAAGAATTCTGCCAAGCACACAAGCAAAACAACAACCGGACGTTTGCTGATGGGGCCAGATTCTCTCCCCCGTGCAGCGGCTCCAACGTAAGCATGGACCTTTTTTCAAATGCAGGCACTGGCTAACTTTACCATATTTTTCATTGTTCCTTTGTTAATTTAGCTAGATGGGGATAATAACACTTGTCAATACGAAATGTTTCAGATGGATGGACGACTGGCGTGGCGTTGCCACCCCTCATGGTGTACACCTTTGGTCTGTTTCTAGTGATACGGATATGCCGATTCAGGGATTTTTCATTACTGCTTAAAGTTGCTTGGTATATCATGTTTTGTTGTATGCGGGGGTTTACGCCTCGCCTTTTTTGTGGTGAGGTTGGGTGGGGGGTGGGGGGAGGAGAGCTTTCCTCGCACAGACATTTTGAGTTATTTACTGTTATGCTCACTGTCCAATTTCACATTTATCAACGATTGACTTTTCTGCCCATAGCTGTCAAGACCATTAGATGGCCCAGCTAGGTAATATTAGTGGTCCCTCTGGTTTGTCCCTTCTGTCTTGGAATGTCAGAGGACTTAATGACAACCGCAAGAGGAGGCATGTCGTTCACTATCTGCTACGCCACAAAATTGACATTGTTTTTTTACAGGAGACACACTTGTCCAAATCTGACCCCGCACATTTCGCCTCAAGCTGGGGTACACACAGATATTGTTCCAACTTCAGCAATTACTCCCGTGGCACAGCAATTATTATCCATAAAAGGGTGCCTTTCAGTCTTCACTCCACCATTGGGGATAGCGAGGGTAGATACACAATTGTCACAGGATCATTAATGGGTCACAGCGTCGCCCTGGTATGTGTCTATGCCCCGAACATTGACTCTCCGGAATTCTTTCATTCCTTACATGCCCAGCTTATTAAGTTGGACTCCGACCTATTGCTGGTAGGTGGCGATTTCAATTTACTCCTTAACCCCGCCTTAGACAGCACTGCTACATCTCCGGGCACTAAACCGCGTACTCACCGAGCGATACTAGATCTTTGCGAACAATTGCCGCTTCTTGATATATGGTGCAAGCGAAACCCTTCCACCACTGAATACACGCACTATGCCGGCCAACATAACACTTGGACCAGGATAGATTATTGGCTCATTTCCCCTGGTATATCCTGCTGGTACCAATCAATTGAGACACTTCCGAGAACATATTCCGACCATTACCCAGTTAAACTTCTCCTTGGCGTGCCCAGACCAGATGGGTACGAGCGACAGTGGCGATTTCCTAGTCGAGCCCTCAACGACGACCTCTTCTACTCCAAGGTACACGAAGCCATTGAAGAATACTTTGCCATCAATACTGGCTCGGTCAACTCCTGGGCAGTTCTGTGGGAAGGGTTCAAGGCATACATAAGGGGCGTCTGCATTTCCAAGCATGCCGGGGTACTAAAAGATCTACGAGCGACACTCTCTCGACTGGAACGAGACCTGAGGGACATTGATAGCAACAAAACACACAGCTCCAACCCAGAAGCGACCAAGCGCCGGCTTGCTCTCCTCACTGAATATAGGGAGTCTGCAGATCGCGATATACTCTTTTTAGGTAAATATTGCACCGCACGTCGCTATGGCGAAAGTGAGCGGCCAGGCCGGGTGCTAGCGCAGATGCTTCGTCCCCCATACAGCAAAGCCTACATCACTGAGTTGAGATCTTCCACTGACCAGACGCTCACAGACACCTCGGAGATCCATAACGAACTCCTCGACTATTATACCTCACTGTACACTTCTAGAGTAAGACGCGACCCCACTGCGCAGGAAGCATACCTGTCTGAGATCGCTTTGGTCTATCTAGAGAAGAATATGCAGGAATTCTTGGCCGAACCAATCTCAGAGGACGAGGTCATTAGTGCCATCACGGCCCTTAGAGGCTCCTCGGCCCCTGGTCTGGACGGCTTTACAGGAGATTTTTATAAGTCATATAAAGACTTACTGGCGCCTCAACTGATTGAGGTATATGCAGAAGCCCTCGAAAGGCAAATCCTACCTCCCTCCCTTCATGAGGCTGTCATTATACTCCTTCCCAAACCTGGCAGAGACCCGTCTCTATGTGGGTCATAACGACCTCTGTCCTTATTAAATTTAGACTATAAAATTCTGGCCAAGGTTCTCGCTATGCGCTTGTCTCTCCTGATGTAATTCATTATCTCCCCGGCCCAATCCGGCTTTGTTCCTCATCGATCCACTTCACTGAATCTTAGGACGCTATTTTCGATTCTACACAGGAATAATCCTGAAGTCTCGGCAGCCGCCATTTTGTTGGACACTGAAAAAGCGTTCGACTCCCTAGAGTGGCCCTTTTTTGTGTCCGTCATGCGCCGCTTGGGAATGCCTAAGGGATTTATTGCCACCACTGAATTATTGTACAGCCGCCCCACAGCGAGACTTCGTCTGAACGGTACACTCTCCCGACCCTTTTCTCTATCCCGCGGTACTCGGCAAGGCTGCCCCCTGTCTCCATTATTATTTATTCTCGCCATGGACCCCTTAATCCGACATTTTCAGGAGAAGCACCTACAGAGGGGCCTCCAATTCAACACTGGCCCTCTTTTGGTCTCACTCTATGCAGACGACACTATTCTTTATGTAAGGGAACCTCATGTTAACTTGGAACCACTTATTAGCGAAATAATCAGATTTGGACAGCATTCTGGCCTGGGCATCAACTGGCACAAGTCAGTTATTTTCCCCTTAACCTCGAGCACGCTGCAGTGGGAGTGTGAATTCCCCCTTGAATGGTGCACTGACTCCGTTAAGTATTTTGGCATTCATATCCATTTGGACACAGCTCATATTCTCCGCCTCAATTATGGTCAAGCAATCAGCGCCCTCGAGGCTCAGGTGGAGAGGTGGCTGCGATTGCCGCTATCCATCGCTGGCAGAGTAGCAATTATCAAGATGATTGTGCTCCCCAAATTTTTATATCTTTTCAACAACATCCCCATACCCCTCCCGAACAGTTTCTTTTTAACATTACGCTCACATCTTATCAGATTGGTCTGGGGGGGCAAACAGCCCCGCGTGCTTTGGCAAGTGCTGACACTGCCGTATGAAAGAGGGGGGTTCGTTGTGCCCGATTTTCAGTTATACTATTTAGTGGCCCAATGTAGCTACGCCTTTGCTTGGTTCCACCCAGACGCTAGGATCCCATTTCTCCGTCCCGAAGCTGATTTCGTACTACCTGAGAACAGTGTTACCCAAGGGCATTCCCAGAGACCCCACCGACATACAGACGGTCTCTACCACCAGTTGGGCTTGGGAAAAACTGAGGCGAATCACAGGCACTCCTACGCTATATTCATCGGCTTTACCCATCCCCAATTCCCTCTGGCTGCCGATCACGGGGGAGAGGCTGGTGCAGCGCACATTGGTCAAATTTGACATCACAAAAATGGGGGACTTGTTCCCTAATGGACATGTCTTCTCTGTGGCGGACGAGGAACGCTTCTGCCACGCCACGTTCATGGATCGCTTCGTGATGGGACGAATCCGTTCGGCACTGCGGGCCTCTCTGCCTGGTTTTCCCATCGAACCAGACTCGTTCACCCCACTCTCCGTGGTTATCGAGAGTAAGGGAGGATTCACCTCGTATCTAAGCTATACAAGGCGAGCTCAGACATCATTCCAGTCACTGACGACAAGATCCGCAAAGACTGGGAAGATGACCTAGGGCACACCATCACAGACGACCAATGGGTCAAATGTTGTACAGTAACGAAAGAAGACTCTTTAAACAGCCGACATAAACTGCTCCATTTTAAATTTCTGCGTAGAATGTATGTCACCCCGGCCAGATCTCACAGGCTTGACACATCCAGACCGCACAATTGTCGTAAATGTAATGCTCCATACGCTGACTTCGCCCATCTCACATGGACATGTCCCAAAATACAGTCATATTGGAGGGCTGTACACGAGACACTAGGAGACATGACTGAATTGACTCTTGTCCCCATGCCTGAGATTGCATTACTAGGCTATGTGGTTAACTTCCCCAAAGGAATTCGTAGGTTCGCCTCCCTTAGTTTGCTGCTGGCCAAAAGAGAAATCGCGCTACACTGGGGCCACAAAACAGTTCCCACATTACAAAGTTGGCTGAACAGCCTAGCATTCTGCAACACTAATAGCGAAGTTTACTCTACCACATTGCCACGCTCCTCACGTCCCAAAGACATCTGGGGGCCATTCAGGGCATATACGGGGGCTACACACCAAACCACTGGCTCCCAACTCGAACAAGGTATAGTCCCGCCCGGAGTGGGATGATGGGCTTGTGCACCACAATAACCTGTTTCCGAATGTCTCTATGCAATCTGCCGATGTTGTCCGTCTTGATTATGTGCATTTGTTGGGAATTGTCCTTTCTATGCGGGGGGCTAGGGGTTGGGCTGTTGGAGGCAAACGTTCTCCTCTTGATGGCGTGGACATTCCACCGGGACTGTATTCACAAATGTTAATTTATTTCTTCGTTTTCTTTTGCTTCTTGCCACATTGGCTTGTATATGGTCGACATCATTGCATGATCCAGTTAACTGCAACAATGACAGTGAGCGCTCATGTTTGTATCGCTGTAACGCACTAAAATGGTAAATAAAGTTAAAAAAAACCCAAAACCCTGAAGCCACCTGCCTGCCTGCACTGGTTTCCCGGAGCTGTGCCTGGCTGGCTACCAATGTTACCTTGTTGTTGCCCATATCCCGTGGCGGAATTGGTGCCGCCCGCGCTGAAGCAGGCGAACAGCGGGTGTCTACCCGAACACTTCGAGAATTTGTGCCGGAATTTGCAGAGGTCCCTTGTACACATGCCTTTGTTATAACCCCGTGCTACGCAAACAAATGATGGACAGAATGCTGAATAAATCATACATTCACCCCCAGTCAAGAGATCTGGGTTAAATCCATCGTTCTTTTACTCACCATGCCACCCCAGTTTAGACCCAGCCATATGCAAATCAGTCTTTACCCTGTGCCTCATGGGAATAGTCAAGACCGAACAGCCAAGCCAGGTCCTCCCTGGACCGGAAACAAGCATCCTGGGACCGGTTTCTGGGTATTACCCTTCATCAGCCAATCTAGCTTGATTCCAGTGACACAGTGAGCAAGGGACCCACGTCTGGGCATACCCATCCCACTTAGGGTGAAAAGTGCTACGCAAACAAATGATGGACGGAATGCTGAATAAATCATACATTCACGCCCAGTCAAGAGATCTGGGTTAAATCCATCGTTCTTTTGCTCACCATGCCATCCCAGTTTAGACCCAGCCATATGCAAATCAGTCTTGACCCTGTGCCTCATGGGAACAGTCAAGACCGAACAGCCAAGCCAGGTCCTCTCTGGACCGGAAACAAGCATCCTGGGACCGGTTTCTGGGTAATACCCTTCATCAGCCAATCTAGCTTGATTCCAGTGGCACAGTGAGCAAGGGACCCACGTCTGGGCATACCCATCCCACTTAGGGTGAAAAGTGCTACGCAAACAAATGATGGACGGAATGCTGAATAAATCATACATTCACCCCCAGTCAAGAGATCTGGGTTAAATCCATCGTTCTTTTGCTCACCATGCCACCCCAGTTTAGACCCAGTCATATCCAAATCAGTCTTGACCCTGTGCCTCATGGGAACAGTCAAGATCGAACAGCCAAGCCAAGTCCTCCCTGGACCGGAAACAAGCATCCTGGGACCGGTTTCTGGGTATTACCCTTCATCAGCCAATCTGGCTTGATTCCAGTGGCACAGTGAGCAGGGGACCCACGTCTGGGCATACCCATCCCACTTAGGGTGAAAAGTGCTACGCAAACAAATGATGGACGGAATGCTGAATAAATCATACATTCACCCCCAGTCAAGAGATCTGGGTTAAATCCATCGTTCTTTTGCTCACCATGCCACCCCAGTTTAGACCCAGCCATATGCAAATCAGTCTTGACCCTGTGCCTCATGGGAACAGTCAAGACCGAACAGCCAAGCCAGGTCCTCCCTGGACCGGAAACAAGCATCCTGGGACCGGTTTCTGGGTATTACCCTTCATCAGCCAATCTAGCTTGATTCCAGTGGCACAGTGAGCCACTGGATTCAAGCTAGCCTGGCTGATGAGGGCTGTTAGCCCGAAACCGGTCCCAGGATGCTTGATTCCGGTCCAGGGAAGACATGGCTTGGCAGTTCGGTCTGGACTGTTCCCATGAGGCACAGGGTCAAGACTGATTTGCATATAGCTGTGTCTGAACTGGGGTGGCAAAGTGAGCTAAAGAATGATGATGGATTCAACCCAGATCTGTGACTGGGGGTGAGTGTTTGAAAAGTTTCAGCACTCCGTCCATCATCTCCTTGTGTTTGCTTTGTTCGCCCTAAGTTTTCAGGGTATGCCCAGACGTGGGTCCCTTGCTCACTTTGCCACTGGATTCAAGCTAGCCTGGCTGATGAAGGCTGTTAGCCCGAAACCGGTCCCAGGATGCTTGATTCCGGTCCAGGGAAGACATGGCTTGGCAGTTCGGTCTGGACTGTTCCCATGAGGCACAGGGTCAAGACTGATTTGCATATAGCTGTGTCTGAACTGGGGTGGCAAAGTGAGCTAAAGAATGATGATGGATTCAACCCAGATCTGTGACTGGGGGTGAGTGTTTGAAAAGTTTCAGCACTCCGTCCATCATCTCCTTGTGTTTGCTTTGTTCGCCCTAAGTTGGCAGGGTATGCCCAGACGTGGGTCCCTTGCTCACTTTGCCACTGGATTCAAGCTAGCCTGGCTGATGAGGGCTGTTAGCCAGAAACCGGTCCCAGGATGCTTGATTCTGGTCCAGGGAAGACATGGCTTGGCAGTTCGGTCTGGACTGTTCCCATGAGGCACAGGGTCAAGACTGATTTGCATATAGCTGTGTCTGAACTGGGGTGGCAAAGTGAGCTAAAGAATGATGATGGATACAACCCAGATCTGTGACTGGGGGTGAGTGTTTGAAACGTTTCAGCACTCCGCCCATCATCTCCTTGTGTTTGCTTTGTTCGCCCTAAGTTGGCAGGGTATGCCCAGACGTGGGTCCCTTGCTCACTTTGCCACTGGATTCAAGCTAGCCTGGCTGATGAGGGCTGTTAGCCCGAAACCGGTCCCAGGATGCTTGATTCCGGTCCAGGGTAGACATGGCTTGGCAGTTCGGTCTGGACTGTTCCCATGAGGCACAGGGTCAAGACTGATTTGCATATAGCTGTGTCTGAACTGGGGTGGCAAAGTGAGCTAAAGAATGATGATGGATTCAACCCAGATCTGTGACTGTGGGTGAGTGTTTGAAACGTTTCAGCACTCCGTCCATCATCTCCTTGTGTTTGCTTTGTTCGCCCTAAGTTGGCAGGGTATGCCCAGACGTGGGTCCCTTGCTCACTTTGCCACTGGATTCAAGCTAGCCTGGCTGATGAGGGCTGTTAGCCCGAAACCGGTCCCAGGATGCTTGATTCCGGTCCAGGGAAGACATGGCTTGGCAGTTCGGTCTGGACTGTTCCCATGAGGCACAGGGTCAAGACTGATTTGCATATAGCTGTGTCTGAACTGGGGTGGCAAAGTGAGCTAAAGAATGATGATGGATTCAACCCAGATCTGTGACTGGGGGTGAGTGTTTGAAAAGTTTCAGCACTCTGTCCATCATCTCCTTGTGTTTGCTTTGTTATAACCCCAGCATGCCCCAATCTTTATTCCTTTGGCTCCTTCTGTTACCTCCCACCCCGCCCCAGGTGGGGTGCACCTGAAAGGGCTTATACACTATTGGCAAACCACTAGCTGTAAATATGATTCTGCCAAAGTTTGACGGGCCCATTGTATGCTGCCATAAGTCTGTGTACAGCTCCCCCCCATTAGGCCTCCGGGTCCACTGCTAACCGAGCCCGCTCAAATGGCCTCCACCCTTACTGACACCATTTTTAAGTGGGCCTCCCCACTGGTCGGAGGATCCATGGCCTCAACTCCCACCGAGACCGTCCGCATGCGGGCCTCCCCGCTCGACTGGCGCTCTCCCTCCCTGGACCCTTTGTGACCATCTGTAACTGCATGTACCTCCTGTTTTCTCTTCTTACCTGGTGCCAAAGTCGGTGCCCGCTCGGGGGCCACCGTTTCGCCACCATCTGTTGACAGTGTCTGTCTGGACCAGTCCCCTGCTGCTGGGCCCTTGTATCCCAAAACACACTTGGTGCACAAACATTAGATGACCCTGCCCCCCCCCACTGCTCCTTCCTTCCACCATTGAGATTCAGTTTCCTCCTGCAGCTCCCCTTCCTCTAGACTATCCTCATCATAACCCAGCACTACCTGTGTGAAATCTACCCTGGGTTGTCGAGGGGGTGTGAGGTAATGTGACAATGTCTTTGTTACCCCTATCTGGCGGGGGGGAGCCGTACCTTGCACTCCCACTTTGTTACCACTGCAGGATGCATAGTGGAGTATGCTCTGAATCCTTCCACCCATTGCACTGCCGGGGTCGCGCCATACCCACATGTGGCAGTGATCTGGGGGCCAACACTGCATAGAAGAAACAAACGGAGAGAGGGGGGTCCAAGGGAAAATCTAGAGACCAGCGAGGATCTATTCCCCACAAAAATAGTACAGTGTAACACAAATAATCCTCGGGTCTAAAGGGCTGAAAAAACAGCAAACGGAGACTATAGAAAAGAAGTCTTGTTGTTATTGGGGGAGTCCTTTAATTAGGACGAAATCCCATCACCCACCGAAGTGGCATGCTTCATCATCTGGGATTCTCCTCTTGGCGGAGACACCTAGCCCCGCCAATGGCTACAACCCCCTCACTGTGAGGGAGGAGCTCAGGGATGTTTTCAGAGTCCTACTCTTGTAAAGGATCTCCTAAAATCGATGTGAAACAGGACAGGTTGGGTAATGGACGCAGTGCAATGAAAGAGAATCTCAAGATGTGAGTGACGTGATGTTAAAACGAACTACTATGAATGTAAAAAACTTTATTCGTTCATTCCTAGTGTTAGGGTTAAAAAACAGCGCACTAGCAGTGTATAAACTTTTTACTGCTTGTGACGGGTGGATCAGGTCTACAAGTTTCCGCCAATTGACCCAAAAAGGTGTCACTGCCTTCTTCTGGACCTATTAACACAAGTGCTACTGCATGAAAACAGTGAGAAAAAATGAGTGAAAAAGATACAAAACCAGTAATCCAGTTATGGAGAATACGATTTACTAGTGTAACCCGTTATTTACGGATAAATGGCCTCACCTCAACCTAGCAACAGCTCAGGGGAGAGGCACTGCTCTGTCCGTCGGTACCCCGGCCGGCTAGCTGCACGGGGCTTCGCTGACTCTTCTCCTTGGGACAGCTGAGCCGCACGTGGCTCATCCGAATCCGGCCACCCATTTCGTGCTTCGCCCTGCAAAAAAGAAAGATGGTCCAGTGTGCTGGTCATTTTAAACCCCCTGACTAAGGGCTCCCCCAACCTCTCACTCGTCCAGTCGCCCTGGGGGGGGGGGCACTAGCGCCCCGTGAACCAGTCCGCCCGGTGTCCCTGCTAGCCCTCCTTCCAGGTCTTCAGTCAACAGGCCCTTCGGCGCTCTCTTGTGCCCTGAATTGCCATAGACACTGCCCGGAGGCTTTACCGCCCACAGACTGACTGAGGTCTCTGATCCGTGCCTGCCCTCCAAGCTCCCACCTCCTGCTCCTCCCCTTTGCTCTACTCCAAGAAAACCAGGCCCCGCAGGCTTATTTAAGCCCCTCCACCAAGGCCCTCTCGCCCTTTGATCCACCAAGCCCTCCCCAGGTGCCCCCCCATAAACTTTTGCGTAGCGTATCCCTGGCTCCCACCAGAGCTCTGTCTAACCAAGTGTCACTGCTCCATTCAATGTCCTGCCCCTCGCCAGCACCTGAGCCCTATGCCTGCTGAACCCTCCCCCCCCCCGACTCTCCATTTCCAGCAGCCAACCACTAGCTGTACACTTCCCTAAAGTCTACTTCAGGCCAAGGCGCCTCTTGTTGGCTCATGGTCCACAACTGACCGATCCTCTCCTCCAATTCCCCCTCCCTGATAAACCCCCTGCATTCCCAACCCTCCCTCTATCTCTGCGCGGGGCCGCGCGCACATCGGCGGCGGCCCGCCCCGTTTTACAAACCGCAAGACCTATCTATCTTCCTGTGAGGCCTTGCATGGTTCCACCTGCTCAGGCCCGTCCCCTGTAGTGTCCTGCTAGGCTTCACTCGCATTCGGAGAGACCACGCGCTGCCTCGCATACTCTGTGCCCTATGAGCCTTCCCCTCCCAGCGGAAGGCCTCGCCGGCATCTATTTTCCCCCCGCTGCGGCCCCTGCGCCCGGGCGGCTGGGCCTACATCAGCCCTCGGCCTGCCGCCCGAGCCGGCAGCCTTAACTCCTCTGCCGAGGGCCGCTATCTGTACGAGAGAGTGGCCCCTCCCACTCACCTGGGACTCCGTATGGGCCGTCGTCCTGCGCTCGGATGCCCAGGCCAGCACCGCAGTGGCCACACCCCGAGTGGCCTTCCGCCCGTGACCCGTCTTTCAGGAGGTTGAGTCGCCCGGCCTCAGCCAGGAGACACACTGCCTGGGCCACCCTCTCGTCACCTACCGATGACATAAGGTAGGTGTATGCTAGAAACTACCTGCCTTCTACTACTACAACAACCGCTAAGGACAAAAAAACTGCTAATGGTTGCCAGCCACCGTGCTACCACGCTAAAATGGTGGCTGGCAACCAAAATGGAGCCCCTATATATGTTGGGCTATATCATAGCCCAAAGGTAGCCCAAACCCACCGTGCAGTCCCCTGGACTGCACCACTTCCCCAAAGATCCCGGGGGTCAGACTTTCCTCCGGTCGGCTGCCCCCCAAAACCTCATTATACACGAAACCTATTGTTTTATTTATAGAAATATACAATACATTAGAAACTTGTAAACGAAAAGAAACTTCAAGGGTTTTGTTAAACTAAACACATTGAATGGCTGAATATTATTTTATATAAACATTTAAATAGGTATTTGTTTTCAGTCTGTATGTATGCTGGAATAGGCGATTAGCCCAGGGCCATCCAGTTTAGTGAACAAGAGTATTCGTGATTTGTGCTAAGGTTTTCTAGTGCTGCATGCAGCAATAACTGCTTCAACTAATATTCCGTCAATTGAAAATGTGACTTATCAGAATCACCTCCCGAATATGAAATATAACGTGAAAGCTCTGGGGACATCTGTCTAACTTGGGTGAGAGATTTCAAGGCTTTCATTCATGTGACATGTAGACACGGCGCAATGCCGTGTGTTTCCTCTCACACAGCAGTAACGTGCTGCTGGTTTTCCACCATGCTACACTCAAACGTTCCACCATGAGTGACTCACCGTCTGCCAGCGCTAAAACATAATAAAATACATTTTTTGTGAAAGCAAGTCACTAACTAAAGGGGCCAACAGCAGCAAACCGTCAACTTCTGAGTTTTTTCAATGATGACTCCTGACTTCGAGCGAGCTGCCTCGCGGCGTGCATGACTGTGACCAGCTCAGCCCTCCAGTCCCAGTACCAACAGCGGCTGAGTCATACCTTCCCACAACAGCAAGAGACCTTCTAAGCCTTCTGAGATAAAGGTTGAGAATCCGGGCATCAACGTCCAGGCCCTTATGGGCAACAAACTACCCAAACTCCAGCCCCAACCACCGCAGCTGTCAGAAAACTGCTTTGATTTTTCCTTGGTGGTGCACAATCGCCCTATGGAAAGTTGTATCACGTTTTACCCCCCCAGGTGGAAGAGCATCTCATCCAACCAGTGGGTGCTCCAAATGCTTTCTGACCACGACCCCCTGATATGCCTCCTACACCACAACCCCACCTGAACGACCACTTGTACATACTCCAAGGAGAAGTTCAAGCCATATTGGCCAAGGGAGTCATTGAGAGGGTGCCAGTATCAGAAGTCGGGCTGGTTTTAATTTCTGTTATGTCCTGGTGCCAAAGAAGTATGGAAGCCTCTGCCCTATTCTACACTTCGTCCTCTCCACTTTTTTCTTTTGAAGGACATGTTCAAAATGTTCACCAGCCCCAAGTTCTGTCTACCCTGTATCCAGGAGATTGGAGGGTGGCACTAGACTTGCAGGACATCTACTTTCACATTTAAGTCCTTCAGTCCCACAGACGCTACATGCAGTTTATGGAGGCCACAAGAACTTTCAGTTCTTGGTGCTCCCCTTTCGATTGATGTGGTTGCTGGCCATCTAGAGAGTTTGGTGATTCCAGTCTTCCTGTATCTCAGTGACAGGCTGATGAAGGCAGGCTCATCTCAAACAGTTTTCAACCTTAGACCGTGGTCTGAGTGAGAGCAGCTCTGTTGCTTCTTTGCCTCTTGGCCTCCTGTATCATGCTTGTGGATCACACCAGGTGTCACATCTGGGCTCTGTAGTGAGATCTGAAGTATCTATAGATTCAGCAACATGGGAATCTTTCGGATTCCATCCAAGGGTTGAAGGAGACTGCAAAGGATCTGCAGTGAGGGCTGCTAGAATGCAATTGGTCCTCTGGCAGACCCCTCTCCCTGCTTCCCCCAGAGCTAACGGTCATGGCAGATGCATCATTGCTTGCTTCAAAAGTTCATCTGGGAGAGGTAGAGATCAGAGCACTCTGGTCTGCAGTGGAAGCCCGTCTCCACTGCAACTTGTGGAGTTGCGGGCAATATGCTTGTCACTGAAAGTGTTCTTCCCGTCCATCAAGGAGGAATGGGTGCAGGCTCTTACCGACAACACTACCACCATGTGCTACTGCAACAAACAGAGCAGATCATTGTTGGGGATCGTGTGCAGGGAGGCTTTTTGCATTTGGAAGTGGCTGAATCATCAGGGAATCTCTCTGATTGTACAACACTTTGCAGTATCTTTAAATGCCAGGGCGGACGCATTCAGCTGATGTTGCCTAGTGGGCAACAAATGGCGGATACACTCAGACATGGCACAGGGCATCTACCAGCAATGGGGAGAACCCCTGCTTGATCTTTTCGACTATGCATAAAACATGCAATGTCAAAGCCTCTGCGTGTTGGACTTCACAAGGCTGTTCTCACTCGGAGAAGTCTTTCGCTTAGACTGGAGCTTGGGACTTCTGTACATCTTCCTCCCTTTGTATCTCCTGCCCATAGTTCTGATGAAGATCAGGAAAGACTGGGCTCAAGTCATCCTAGTGGCTCCAAACTTGGCGAGGAGAGTGTGGTACCCAGAACTTCTTGCCATGAGCATCTGTCCTCCAATCCGGCTGCCTCTTCAGAAAAATCTCCTGTTGCAGCAACCGGGCAGGGTCCTGTGCCCAAACCTGTAAAACCTACATCACCATGCTTGGAGATTAAGCAGCAACAATTAATGGCTTTTTTTACTCCCCAAGTAGTTGGTGTCATACTGCAGCCAGGCATTCCTCCACCAAAACCGTTTATGCGGGACGTTGGGAGAAGTTTGTTGTATGGTGTTGCGCCTGCAACATCCAGCCTCTACAGTCACAGTTAGCTTACGTATTGTTATTTTGTCTTTCTTTAGCCCAGCAAGGCCTTGCTGTGGCAACTGTTAAAGATTACTTGTTGACCCTTACAGCTTCTTTCGTCTACCTGATCAGCCATATCTTTTTAAATCACCTGTTGTGATGCGTTTCTTGAAAGTGCTAATCCATATGTTGCCGTCAACACCATTTTTGATGCCTCCGTGGGACCTTAATTTGGTTTTCACCTTTCTCAGGTGCTCCCCATTGAAATCAGTGCACAGTTGTTCCCTACGTCTTTTAACAATAAAACCAGCATTCCTCATTGCCACTACCTCAGCTTGTGCTGTGAGTGAATTGCGAGCCTTGTCGATCCAACAGCCGTAGCCCAACTATTTTCCAGACAAACAAATTCTTCAGACAACAGCTTCCTTCCTCCTGAAGGTTGACGCGCACTCCATATAGGGCAGACCAACACCCTTCAAGCTTTCTTCGCCCCTCACCCCTCCAGGGAGGAAGAACAACTCCATTGGCTCTACCTCAGAAGGACCCTTAGCTTTTAAATTGAGTGGATGATGAACTCTTTGTGGGCTTCTCAGGCAAAAAAAGGGGAAAGCGGTGAAGAAGAGTACTATCCTGAGTTGGATAGCTTCAGTGCATCAAGATCTGTTATGGGTTGGCAAAGAAACAGTTTCCAGAAGGCCTACACATTTGTTCCACCTGACCGAAAACTGCTGGCCAGTCTTGGACATCTGCCAGGCTGCTACATTGGGTGTCAGTTCACACATTCATGCCGCACTCCTGCCTGGATAGTCAGGTTTGACAAGAGGGGCATTTTGCCTGCTCTGCCCTGCAGGATTTTCTGGTCAGAGCCATTCCACAGAACCATCACCTGGGGAGGTACTGCTTTGGTATCTGTCCACAAGGTGAGAAATGTGCAGTATGCATCAGATAAAAAAAAGTTACTAATTTATTAATTTTTTTATTTGAAGAGTTTTATATAGCGTGAACGTGACCCGTCCATGTATCAGAGTGCTGTACATATAGCAGTCAAGTCATACATACAGGGAAAAGAAAAGAGCAAATAACAGTCAAGAAGGAATACGCAGGTAGCAAAAAAAATACAGTATATCATTCAGCATGACAGATCCAAGAGCCGGGGGAGTCCACCAGAAGACAGACAAGCTGAGAAACCTCAGGAATACTAATGAAGGAATATGTGCATCAGAAGCTTTTTTTTACATCTATTTTGAAGGAGGTAGTCGAGGGGTATGTCCTTGTTTCAGGAGGTAATGCGTTCCATATTCTTGGGGCAAGGCCAGAGAAGGGGTGGTTGTAATATTTCTTTTTGTTGAACTTCTATGGTTTCAACAGTAGGGATTTAGGGCTTAAAGAAAAACTACCCCCAGATAGTTCAAGTTTTTTGTCCAGATCGACAGCAGTGTTATGGTGAAGTGCCTTGTACGTTATGCAAGCAATCTTCAATTGGATTCTTGCTTCAAACTGGAGCCCTTTTAGATGTTTTAGGTCTGGTTAGGTGGTTGATTCTTCTGGATCCTGTTATGAGCCTAGCAGCTGAGTTTAATGTGTCCTTTAACTGAGCCAGCTTTACTTTGGGTAAGCCAACAAGAGTAGCTCTCCCGTAATCTAATTGAGAGAGGACTAGGGATTGTACTGCTAACTGAAAATCATCAGGGGGCAGGAAGGGTTTGATTTTCATTAGAGTGTATTTGATAATTGGCTCCCCTGGTGGTTGCACTGATATGATCTTTCATATTCAGGTAATTGTCCAACAATGTTATACCTAAAGATCGAGTAGAGTCAATAATGTGGGGGGAGCAGTTGAGACCTGTGAGTTGTTTCAGCCATTCTTCTTTGGGGGCAGAGTGATTGCGAGGGGCGATTTAAAGGCATTCTGTTTTCAGGGTGCATGAGGTGATTATGGGTCAGACATTGTTGGGTTTTCAGTAGGGTGCAGTTGATCACTTTGACATCTTCAGGTGAAGAGATTTTGAAATAAAATTGTGTATCGGCCAACATGTGGTAAGGCATGTTTGAGGTCTTAAAAATTTGGGTAAGAGGTTCCATGAACAAGTTGAATAACTCCAGTTGTGACTGGTGTGATATCAGACAGGTGGGTTTGATTGACTTTGATGCTCTGAGCTCTAGTATGAAGGAATAAAGCAAACCAGTTTAAAACAGGACAGGATAGCTCCATCCTTTTTTCAAGGCGGTCAATCATGCTGTCATGTTTGACCGTATCGAATGCAGAGGAGAGATCAAGAAGTATAAGTAGACAGGGTTCGTTCTGATCAAGCAATCTCAGGGCATCGTCGACAATGTGTGTCAGCGCCATTTCAGTGCTATGCCCAGTTCTTAAGCCACATTGGCAATGGTCTAGGAGTTTGAAATTGTTCAATGTGGTTGCAGAGTTGCAAGTGTACACATTTCACAAGTAGTTTTGCTTGAGTCAAGATTTTGAAAATTGGACGGAAATTGTTGAGGTCTGACTGGTCCACATTTGTTTTTTTTAAAATTGGGGTGACCTGTCCTATCTTTAGGCAATCAGAACTCATGCCCTGAGAGAAAAATGCATTGACAATCTTTGTCCATAGGGGGAGTATGGAAGATCTAAGCTCTTTGATAAGCTTGGTGGTCAGAGGATCATTAAAGTGGTTGGAGCGTTTTATTAATGTGATTGTTGTGAATATGTCAATTTCTTCAGGGATTTTGAAGGAAGACTAGGTAGCCTTATTTTTTGTAGTATAGCCAGTATGAGAGGATCTATCCAGGAGCTGCACTGGGAGGAGACGGGGCTGGTCATGAATGAGCAGAAGCTGAGAGGCGAGTTCCAGTTCACATTTGATCCTCCTTGTCTTATCAATGAAATGGGGGGAGAACTCATCCCCGCTTGGCAATGTCCCAGTGTCTACCGTGTGGTGGTTAGAATGCGAAGTTGCTTGTTGTTTGACGATTTTGAATAGTTTTTTGGGTGTGTTTTTGGCTTTGTGTAGTTGCGCTCTAAAGTATTCTGCCTTTGACCTATGGATGTGTTTGTTGTAGGAGCTTCTTACTGTACTCAGTTGCTTGAGGTGGGAGCTGGATGGAGAGATTCTCCATGATCTCTCAGCAAGCCTTAAATTGCGCCTTTCCTCATTTAGTTTGCCGTTGAACCAGGTTGTGGACTGTCTACTGGCCAGTGGCGGCTCGCAGAGGAGTGCTGCGGGGAGGGGCTAAGGGGGGTAGTGAGTCGGACATACGACGGGCAGGAGTAAGGTAAATAGTTTTATTTATTTATTTACCTTACTCCTGCCCGTCATATGTCCGACTCCACGAGCCCCCCACCCAGCACCTCCCCCGCCCCACAGCACTCCCTCTGCGAGCCGCCACTGCTACTGGCTATCCTTTTAAGCTATTTCGGAGCAATTGTATCCAATATGTCTGACATGGATTGTATGTAATGTTCAGTAAGATAATTCACATTCGTCATGTATGACTCCGTGGTCCAGGTCACCGCTCCCTGCCTCTGCCCGCATTTTTCTTCTGTTGTTGCTGGTTGCCTTAGCAACCACTCACTTTCCGCTTTCTGTCTGCCTTCATTTTGCTTGTTGTTGCCTTAGCAACCGCCATCCTTCCCATCTTTGACGCTCCCGCCCTCCTGTCTCCCTATCGTCTGCTCCCACCTCCCATGACTATTTCATGGAGGCTGCTGCGCGACCCCTATGAGCAGTCCTTGACTCCGTGTTCCAGGTGACTGCTCCCTGCCTCTGCCCACATTTTCTTTCGGTTGTTGCTGGTTGCCTTAGCAACCACTCGTTTTCCACTTCCTGCCTGCATTTTGCTTGCTGTTGCCTTAGCAACCGCTGTCCTTCCCCCCTTTGCTGCTCCCGCCCTACCGGCCCCTCCTGCCGCCCAGGACTATTTCATGGAGGCCACTGCGCAGCCTCTATGAGCAGTCCTTGACTCCGCAGTACAGGTCATTGCTCCCTGCCTCTGCCCTAATTTTCCTTCTGTTGTTGCTTGTTGCATTAGCAACCACTCACTTTCCGCCGACTGCCTGCCCGCATTTTGCTTGTTGTTGTCTTAGCAACCGCCATCCTTCCCTCCTTTGCTGCTCCCGCCTCCCTACCAGCCCCTCCCCCTCCCAGAACTATTTCATGGTGGCCGCTGTGTGGCCGTGCCCCGCAGGCCTGCTGCCGGCACACTGAAGGCACGCCATAGGCAAGCCCGTCTGCACCCGTTCGCGCCTGGATCACGCCCAGTGCCAGGAGCCTCGGCTATCCCCCAATGCATCGCTACACCACCTCCGAGCTCCTAGCCATGGCCCCCAGAGGCTGCAACAACAACTGCTGCATCTTCTCTCCTAGATCCACAGAAGTACCCTTCGCCTGCCACTGCTGCCAGTTTACCTGCAACACCAAAACCCTCACCGCATCTACACAGCCGGCCCCCTACCCTAGAGAACAGCTCCAGTGCATGCTGCTATACGCCCAATCCCTCTGCGAGCATGCCACGGAAATATGGGACACCATCACCACTTCCACCCCCAACATGATGTTCATCATCTTGAGACCTGTCTCACACTATCCTCAGCACCTGACATTGTTACCGCAACGCCCCACGGCTACAAGATGATACACAGAGACCGCGCCAACAGACACAGAAGAGGCATCGCCATCATCCGCAAGGAGACCCTCCAATGCACCACAACCGAATACGACATCTCATCAGTCATGGAATACCTCAACTTCCAAATCCGAATTGACGCAAACACCACTATCGGAGGAACCCTAGCCTACAGACCCCCGGGACCCCGCCCGGCTTCTGCGACGCAATCTCCTAACTCACCGCCCCCCTGGCAATCGACTTCAAGTACTACATCTTCCTCGGCGACCTCAACTTCCACCTCAACGACCCCAATAACATCAACTACGCCAACCTCCTGAAAAGCATGCACAACATTGGATTCATGCAACTGGTCACTGGCCCCACACACAATGCAGGACACACCGTGGACCCAATCTTTACAGCCAGCAAAGAATCAAATTCAGCCACACCACAGAACTCACCTGGACAGACCACAGAATCATCACTTCACCATCGCAAGCTCACCACAACCCACCCCAACGCCTCCTACCCTCCACCCACCGCAGATGGAACAAAATCATCGAGACCCAATGGACTGCCGCCCTCAACACCACCAGACCCCAAACCACCAACATCCTTGAGCAAGACGTCCAAAACTTCTCTGACTGAATCTCCAGCTGCACCAACACAATCGCACCCATGGAAACCGTCAACACCTGCAGACACAGCAAACACGCTAGCTGGTTCACCCCTAAACTCCAGGCCTTCAAACGTGAGTATAAGCGGCTGGAGAGACAATGGCGCTCCAACAAGTACCCCTCTGACCTCACCACTTTCAAATCTGCCCTCAGCAAATACCACCACCGCCTCAAGGAAGCCCGAAAGGACGCCCTAACCACCCGCATTGACGCTAGCGCCAACCACACAAAACAATTCTTCAGCAATGTGCGAGAATTCTCCTGCCCATTCGCCACAGTGACCACGATTCGCCCTTCCCAAGCCCTCTGCGACTCCCTGGCAGACCACTTCCACAACAAGATTAGACATCTACAGCAACTTCGACCCACAGCCAACCAACCTCGGCCACCTCCCGACACACACTGACAACCTCTACAGCCACCTCACAGATTGGACACCTCTCCCCACGCCAGTCACCACTGCAATCATGACCTCTATCTACTCCGTAGCACGGACAGGCCCCTGCCCCCACCACGCCTTCAACCATCACCACTGCCACCTTCCCTGAAGCCTGGAAACACGCAGAGGTGAAACTCCACCTGAAGAAACCCTCCGTCAACCCCCAGCGAGCTCAAGAACTACTGCCCTGGCAAAAGCCATCAATCACCAGATCACCTAAATGGAAACAAACTGCTCTACGTCACCCAGTCCGGCTTCTGCTCCAACCACAGCACCAAGACCGCCCTGATAGGTGCAACCGACGACATCAGATCCTTCCTTGACCATGGCAAAACAGCAGCCCTGATCCTCCTCGACCTCTGAGTGGCTTTCAACACCGTATCCCATCATACCCTTATCACCAGACTCCACCACATCGGCATCAGAGGAAACGCCCTCAAATGATTCTCTTCCTCCCTCACAGGTACACCCAGAAAATCCTCCTACCGCCCTTCACCTCCGAACCCAAGAGCATCATTTGAGTCCACCAAGGATCCTCCCTCAGCCCCACCTTCTTCAAAGCCTCTTTAAAGCCTACATGACTCCACTGGCCGACATCGCCCACTCCCATGCTCAAAATCATCTCTTACGCTGAAGACATCCTCATCCTCTTACTCTCGGAAGACACCGCCACCGCCAGGTTCAACTTCCATAACGCCATGACCAACATCACCGATTGGAAGAGATTCAACTGCCTGAAGTTGACCATGGACAAGATGGAAGTGCTCATCTTCAGAAAGAACACCTCCCCATGGGATGAGTCATGGTGGACCACTGCACTTGGACCCTCACCTACCCCCACCCCCACAACTTTGGAATCATCCTGGACAGCAATCTCTCCATGAAGCACCAGGTCAACCCAGTAGCCTCCTCCTGCTTCCACACCCTCAGCATGCTTTGTAAGATCTTCAGTTGGATCCCCGTCAGCACCAGGAAAACAGTGACTCAAGCAGTGCTTAACTTGTAAAAAAAAAAGAAGAAGTGCTGTGGCCCTTGTCAGGAGGCCACCACAGTTTGCACCACAATTTGTCACTGTTCTTACTCAACTACTACCCATCACACTGCTACAAGTGTGACAAGTCAGACTGATCGAGGCCACCAAAGCTTTAACAATGGCTTGAGTGGCAGGTATTAGTTGTTTTGAATGTATATTGAATTAACAAGCAACTGTTTTTCTGCTCATCTTTAAATAACACAAACAGCGCCACCATGTGGCAGCTGTCATAAGTTCAGGTTCTGGCAATTAAGTGCTGGTGCCGAGCACCGGAAACCACGGGCTCAAATTATGCACTGGACTCAAGCCCTCGTCACCAGCCGACTAGACTACAGAAAGGCATTCTACGCCGGAACTACCACCCATCCCCTCAGAGGATCCCAGACCATAAAGAACGCTGCAGCCAGACTCATCCTCGACCTCCCCAAACGCACCAGCAACACCCCCCACCTCAGAAGCCTCCACTGGCTCCCCATCCAGAAGAGATGCCAGTTCAAGCTGCAGACTCATGCCTACAAGGCCCTCCACAACGCCGAACCCTCTTACATCAACCACCGCCTGACCTTCCACCAGCTGACCAGACAACTCCAATCCGCCTCCATCGCCCACGTCTCCTGTATCCGACGGAGCCGCAGTGGAGTCCGTTCTTTCTCCTACCTCGCCGCCAAATCCTGGAAAGGCCTCCCACTCCATCTCCGTACCACCCTCTCACACATGGACTTCAAGAAGGACCTCAAGACCGGCTCTTCGACAAGGGCTCTCCATTTCTCAGCGCCTGAATACCCCCCGGGGTGATAAGCCACGCTATATAAAATACTGATTGATTGATATGTGGGAGGAGGTCGGATGTTGTTGTTAATATAAGTTAGATCGCTAAGATTAATATTTCATAGGTCTCTAGACCATTGTCTGGGTTTAAGATGTTGCCCCTTTATAGACAACACCTTTTCCAGGATAAGGAAGGAGATTAGGTAGTGGTCTGACCAGTCACAGGGGGGTATGGATTCAAGTTATATGGCATTATCCTTAGCGGTGATTAGATCTAGGGTGGATCCTCTACTGCTTGTTGGGCCATTGCATGACTAGGTAAGGTTGAGGTCCATAAGGAAGGCCTTGAAGGTGTTTAGAATGGGGTAATTTGAGTCATTCCAGTGGATGTTGAAATCCCCAAGGAAGGTCTGGTTGGTGTGTTGGTCTGAGTTAGAGGAGACGATCTCCATTATTTGTTCGATTTTGACCCGGGAGAAAGTAAATCATGTGAAGTTTGCACATAAGCTTGTCATTGCTTCATATTTTGCTACTGAGGTATTAGCAGGACGGCATTGGAACAGTTTGTGAATGTTTTAGGGTGAGCATGGAGTGGTAAATGCATGCTATGCCACCTCCAGCTCTTCTGGATATGTCCAGTCAAAGGATGTCATCGTTGGGTGGTACTAGAATGTCCAGACTGGATGAGGCGGAATCATTGAGCCACGTTTCAGTTAAGATAAGGAGGTCAAGGTCTTGTGCAAGAATGAGATCAGCAAGCTCAGCTGTGTGTCTTACCGCCGACCTGCAATTAAGAAGCATAGAGCTGAGATAGGATTTGGTAACTAATGTTTCTTGGTGTGTAATGGGGACTTGTATTAGATTGTGCACTTGTTCATGGTTCTATAGTTGAGACTGGGTTCTCTGAGCGGGTTGGAGGGAATAGTCTGAATAGTGACAGGCTTGGGTAACGAATCCTTATGTGTAGTGGTATATGGGAGCAGAAGGGAGTGAATGTCAGCATCAGATAGGTGGTCTGGCACCCTCTTACTACTAACCCTCTTACCTACTTAACTGTTCTGTGGAATGGACTCTCCGAGTCTATATTAATAAGATTGTGCTCTAAACATTTGCACACTGGCACAATCTGATTTCTAAATGCTCTGCGTACAACAGTATGGACAGAGATCAGAAAGAAACTGATGTCAGCAAATGGAGGTGGCGACTATGTGGAAGGTGCCAAATATTACTTTTGAGGGTAGGACGGACCTGGCACAGAACCATATGATGATACCGACTGGGGTGCGAGGGAATTGCTGAGAAAATTCTCCTAATCCAGTCTGGCACCTGGGGGTATGCACAGGGTGAGGAATCTGCAGTTAGATAGAGTATCCACCAGAAAGAGCGTTATCACTGCTCAGGTCACACCATTGGATTCAAACCAAGCAAAGATAGTTGTTTATAGTTTTAATCTTCGAATAAATGTCTTTGTAACAAGGCTTCCAAATATGTTTTAGGTCTGATCAAACCCTGGTCTCTTTGCTAGAATTATTTACTCAGCCGGCATGAACCTAAACATTCCCCCTTCCTTTATATACCTCTTTATAGACAGGGAAAGGTTGTCAACATGTAGTGTTATAATACTTCTGAAGACCTGACAGTTTTCAAAAGCATTAGACTAATCAATACTCACCTTGCTTGCTGCACCCTATATTTCCCCAAACCATTTTGGTCAGATACTTTGAGGCTTGAGTCAAAATTCAAGTCAGTGGAAATGGAAAGAGGATTGTAAGAGGTACTGAAAAAAGTGCCAATGGCCCTCCTAAACCACTCAAAATCCACCCAGGTTGACAGTTCTCTTCAAAACCAACCTTATTATAACTTACAATAATTCCCACTGTAACAATAAATGTTACATTTGGCAGAGAGTCATAAAAAACATTCACTAATTTTCTTACTCAACTATTGTCATTGAGCTTTCGTAGGTGAATTCTTTACCAAATCAAAATGTGTAACTCCATCAAAAAATAATTATGACCATCAGACATTTTACTAATGCAAAAAAAGTATTTGTTAGGGAGATTGCTTAAAGTCCGGTCGGAGGTACTTTGTCCTCTTCGCAGCAACACAGAAACGCTTGTTCCCAGAGAGTTGCCAAAAAACAAATTGTTAGATCTTCTTATCGGGCCTTCCAATTTAACTCTTGGATTTTCTGGAGATTAGGTACTCCGTTGTGGTAGGCCCATAGCACTGTAGGAATGTAGGACCACTGTACGTGCCTAACCTCAGCTCCCCTGTATTTGGGAACTTTTACTTGCTGTTGTACAATTAAGTAGAAGGAATCATGACTGTTAAAAAACTTAGAAGTCGCTCCATTCAAGTGAAAAGGTAACCAGTATTAACAAGAATAAAAGGGGGCATAGAAAGTCTCTTTATATTGGTTCTTTAGAGGGTCTTTTTTCCATTCCAGAATTCTTTCCAAAGTTCGAACTCACCGCATCAGAAGAATTACACTTACAAAGGAAAGAAAACCCTGAAGTTGACCTTGCCTCATCGGAACCCCCCTAGAATAACAGACCCAGAGGATGCCTCTTGGCGAAAATCCCCATTAAAATTGGTGGACAAAAATTTACCATCTTCTGTAAACATGTCTATAATACTGGGTTAATGAAGAGTACCAGTCAGCTGTATTCCCTGTAGACTATACCTGATCTTGACTTGAGCACAGTAACTTACGCAGGGAAGCATAAAACTCCAAAAGAGACACTTAAACTCTTCAACAGCACTTAAAGTGATGATTCTACCCATGCAAATTACCTTTCTTGCTCACCTGACTTTCCTATTTATAGCTCCTTTCATCCTTCAGGAGATTATGTGCACCTCTCTGAGGCTCTCCACACCCTTAGGAGAATTTTAGAGTCAATGAGGCAGCTTTTTGAAGAAAAAAAACACAATAAATTCAGATCATATTCTGGAAACTTTAACAGCAGTTATGAACACCATTATATTACAAAAAGATATTCTTGTTCCATTAAAGGTAAGTGAGGAAACTGGGCCAGGGGGACAAATAAAGGATCTAAACATGGAAAGTAAGGTAGTGGAGATGAATTTAAAACAAAGAAGGTCACAGGCAACCCAAACAGGGAAAGTTAGAGTAAGTCACAAAAACCAGCACAAAACTAAAGGTTTAGGTGCAGTATTCTCTTTGCGCAAGTTGTTTTCTGAAGAGGTTGAAGATTCTCAATCATGCCCAAATCCAATTTCTTCTCCTTACTTTCCTATTTTAAAAAAACAACTTACTATAAAGGACGTTGAAGATACTTATAAACTAAATGGGGAAGTAGAAATAGATTAAAATATCAGGATATTCCCAGAAAAGGAAAGTACTGTCAAAAGAAGTGGAGAAAAAGAAAAAGCTCAAGTGTAGAACTTCTATAAAAGGTCCAAAATGGATATTATTAAACTTAAAGGAAGACCGTATGGCAAATAATGAAATATGTACCACCATTACTATAGACCAGGACCAGGAGATACCTTCGGACTCATCTCCTTCCATTCACATAGTTGAAGGTGAGTTGTTATATCCTCAAGCTCCAGAATTTAAACTCGCTCTTTTAGTATCAGATGAACAAGCCCTTATACCTGAAGACTCTGCATTTGTAATTAATACAGAGCTAATGAATACAGTTGTAGAAAACTGAAATGTATCTTATCTTTCACTGATTATTGAAATTGTTGATCTTTTTCGTAATGACAATAGTTCATTAAATAGACAAAGATTCCTTGAGCTTTTGCACACTAACACACAATTGCCCTTTCTTCAGTAAAACTAAAACTGGTTTCCTTCCCAATAAAACATGATATGGACAAGGTATAAGTCGAATTTTGGTCCATCGTTAATTAGGAAGGAAAGCGATGCTTTACATAAAAATGGCTATGATATAAGCAGTATTACTCTTTTAAACTCAAAAAGTTCCCACAGTTGCATATTTGACAAAAAAAAAGCACCTAAAAGGGTTTCTCCAGTAAATGTACCCAGCTGTTCAAGTATCATGTGGCATTTAGATTCTTTTATTATTCACGTTAACTCAAAAAGCAGACAAATTAGAAATCGGGTACTATCTAGGAATTTGGCAGGCTTCACTGAACAGAAAACCGCCTTGCTTGTTGATTTGAGATCATCGATTATTTGTCTACGGGAGACTTTGCTTACTAATAAACTCATTTCAGACTTGTACTTTGTAATAGAGATTCCTGCGCAACCCATCTCCAAAAGCAACGCTAAGGGAGACCGTGCCATTTTGTTTTCAACAGATTATTATTGGGACTTAGAGATTCTTACCTTGCTGTTTAAAAATATGTAAGGCATTTGTATTAATCCCCCAAAGAAGGATAACCAACAAGGCAATTCTCTTTTGATATTCAATGTTTCTATTCCCCCTGATCAGCTAAATAACTCTATTTTGAACCAAATATTTGAATCTATTGAAATAATACTAGATAGCAGAAATAATTTTAATGCACTTCTGGTGGGGGGAGCTTTCAATGCTAAAATTTCCAACGCAGCCTTGAACATATATAGGGATAAAGAGCTCGAAAATGACTGGAATATTCTGGAGTTCGCCTATCCAGTCAATGTTAAAGTGGATAGGTAAGGGAGATTTCTTCTGGCGTTATTACGTAGGATAAACACAATGTTAAAAAATTGAAGCGCAGATCCAGTTATCTCTGCGTCACACACTAGAAGAGGTAACACAGGCTCCTCTTTTATTGCCTATATAGTTGCGGACTATGATCTTTATTCTTCATTTCTGGAAGTCGATGTCCAATTCCATCCAGGCAGTGACCGTGCCATTCTCTGTATGACTTTGGATTTACGGCTGCAAGAATCAGCAAAATGGTCTTTCAAGACAGGTAACAGCAAAGCAACTGAACATTCGAAGCGGGGTAAAATATTTTGGAATCCCCCTATGAATAAGTCACTATTGTCCCATTGGAACTTTCCCAAGGAAAAGGAGGATAACTTAATTGCTCTCTCTGAAAACGTTATGGCACAGGTAACTAATGAGATAAAGTTAGTCAGTAAATCCCTAAAAAAGAGGGAAACTGTATCAAGGAACTAACTGTATAGGGCATCACGGTAGAAATAAATAATCTTACTCGCCTTTAATTTTCTGAATATTTTGTCTGCAGAAATAAATAAATTCACGTTCTCCGGGAAGAAAGGGAAAAGGATTTGTCTAACCTTAAAACGGAAAATAGTTAACCAGAAGTGATTCGATTTTCAGCAGGCAGCGAGAAAAAAACCTTATGGCTGTTCTGGAGTCTAATTGTGGCACACAGTGGAACCAAAAGCGCTCTGTCTATTGTCTACATTCCAGGACCAGTCTGGACTGAATTTATTTCAAACCTCTACAGGAAAAATACGCCTTTAGAAACCCACAAAAAGATATATCAAAACTCATAGGGGATACAGTGAACTCTTTGGTGGAAATAACTCCTCCAACAAGCAGTCAGATAGAAGCTTATATAAAAAGCAAGAGCTTCTTCAGCAATGGGTCCAGATGAAACACCTGTAATAGGTTTAAAAAAGGATCCAGAGGCATGGGGAAAAGGTTTATCTGCACTTTTTAAATATTGCTATCAGACAGGTCACATTCCTTATTTTTGGAAAGGCAGTATTATAATACCACTGCATAAGAAAGGTTCATGATCTCTTCCAAGTATTTTTTGCCACATCGCTCTCCTAGGTGCCACAGGAAATATCTTTGCCTCGCGTATCTTGGAGCAACTTCAAGATTGTGTTTTTTGGAAAAAGAATAATCCCACATGACCAGTCCAGTTTTAGACCCAATCATTCAGTCAATGATAATATCTCTACTGTCGAAACTATTATTAATAAAATCATTGGAAGGTCACAAATTTTGTATACAGCTTTTATATACTTTTCAACTGCATTCGATAAAGTGGACAGGCCAACTTTATGGAGGAAATTACTTGTGCTAGATATTCCTATATACCTCCTATGATTGATAACAGCTCTTCACTCATCTACACGGTGCAGAGTCATAATGGGTGGGAATATAGTTGGAAATGTCGATTTACACAAATATCAAGTTGGAAATATCGCGATACAGAAATTTCGACAGGAAGAATATTGTGTTAAGAATATCGACTTTAAGGTAAGAAATATCGTTTTTAAAAATATCGAAGTCATTAATATCGTTTGCAAGAATATAGTTGTTTAAAATATCGATTTTTTTAATTAGTGTTATGTATTTTAGTATGTATTTTAAATGTATGTGATCTATTTTTTTTGTATAAGTATTGTTTTTGTTTTTTAATATATGTGTTACATTTTTAGTAGTTATCAATTTTATTTTAATTACATTTTGCGTTTTTTAGTTCCGTAGCGGGTTGTGGGTTTATAGGGGAATAGGGTGGGAAGTAATTTAATTATAATAAATGATTACTTTTTATTTAGTAATATTTATTTAGTTTAGATTTTATAGTGTTAATTGTGGGAAGTAATTTATTATTAATTAATTATTAATTGGTTGTTAATTAATATTAATTGATTAATTGGTAATTAATTATGGTAATTTTGTAAAAAAAATTAGGAGCGGGTTGTGGGGTTTATAGGGGTAAAGGGTGGGTAGTAATTTAATTATAAATTAATGATTTTTTTACATTTATTAATATTTATTTAATTTAGATTTTATAGTGCTATTTGTACGAAGTAATTTATTATTAAGTAATTATTAATTGGTTGTTAATTATTAATAATTAATTAATTGGTAATTAATTATGTTAATTGTGTCATTGTTTTAGGAGCGGGTTGAGGGGTTTATAGGGGTAAAGGGTGGGAAGTAATTTATTTTTAATTAATTATTAATAGTTAATTGATATTAATTTATTATTTTAAAATTAATTATGGAAATTGTGTAATGATTTTTAGGTGTGGGTTGTGGGGTTTATAGGGGTAGAGGGTGGAAAGTAATTTATGTTTAATTAATAATTAGTTGATCATTAATATTAATTCATCAATTGATAATTAATTAGGGTAATTATTTTTTTTGTTTGTGAGTTTTGGTTTTATAGGGGTAATGTTTGGGGAGTAAATTAATTTTTATCTGTTTTAATTTGTTTTTTAATAATATTTCTTTAATTGATAGTTAATTATGTTAATTATGGAGGTACATTTTTTTTAAATTTAGATGTGTGTTGTGAATTGTGCGGTGTTATAGGGTAGGAAATAAAAAAGATTAAATTTGTGTAATAATTAATGTTTTTGTTCATAAATAATTTCTAATTAAAAAAAGTTATTTGTTTGTAAATTATTTTTACATTTATTTGATATATTATGTCTAGGTATTTTTCATATCTATTCAACATTATAATATGTTTCTATTTTTAAGATTATATGCTTTTCATTTTAAAAAAAAATATTTTGTGTTGGTGATATTTTGTGTGTTTTAAATTTTGAACTGCCTGGAGTGGGAATATTAATTTTTACCCCTCCGCTATCCAACACTTTCCCTATTGTTGCACTAACTGGAGTGGAAATAGTATTTTTTACCCCTCCGCTATCCAACACTTTCCATACTGTTGCACTCACTGGAGTGGGAATAGTCATTTTTATTCCTCCGCTATCCAACACTTTCCCTACTGTTGCACTAACTGGAGTGGGAATAGTAATTTTATCCCTCCGCTATCCAACACTTTCCCTACTGTTGCATTCACTGGAGTGGGAATAGTAATTTTTACCCCTCCGCTATTCAACACTTTCCCTACTGTTGCACTCACTGGAGTGGTAATAGTAATTTTTACCTCTCCGCTATCCAACACTTTCTCTACTGTTGCACTCACTGGAGTGGGAATATTAATTTTTATTCCTCCACTATCCAACACTTTCCCTACTGTTGCACTAACTGGAGTGGGAATACTAATTTTTACACCTCCGCTATCCAACACTTTCCCTACTGTTGCACTCACAGGAGTGGGAATAGTAATTTTTACCCCTCTGCTATCCAACGCTTTCCCTACTTTTGCACTCACTGGAGTGGGAATAGTAATTTTTACCCCTCCGCTATCCAACACTTTCCCTACTGTTTCACTCACTAAAGTGGGAATGGTAATTTTTACCCCTCCGCTATCCAACACTTTCCAACACTTTCCCTACTGTTGCACTCACTGGAGTGGGAATGGTAATTTTTACCCCTCCGCTATCCAACCCTTTCCCTACTGTTGCACTCACTGGAGTGAGAATAGTAATTTTTACCCCTCCGCTATCTAACACTTTCCCTACTGTTGCACTCACAGGAGTGGGAATAGTCATTTTTACCCCTCCGCTATCCAACACTTTACCTACTGTTGCACTCACTGAAGTGGAAAATTTAAGTTTAAAGACTTTTATATAGTTTAATGTTTTAATTTATAATATAATGTTTTTTTTAATTAGATGTTGTTATTGGTGTATGTATATATATATATATTTGTAAATTTTCATATATACAATTATAAAATAAATTAAAATTAATGGTTTATTAATTGTTTTAAGGTAAATATATATATATTACATTTTATATGCAAAAACTTCTCCTTCCGTGAAAGTAGAAACAGGGACACAGCGGGGCTTAGAAGACTCCGTTTATTCAAAACCCGGCATAACGCGTTTCGGCGACTGCCTTTTTCAAATGCCTCGGGTGAATTGAGGTTTCAATTCACTCGTGTAAGCCCATCCTCCTAAAGTAGCGTGGGACACACCAGAATCTCATTATTTCAGAGTGTACTCAAGCTGCTCAGTGTTCAAAGACTGCAAGTTCCAGCATGCAGTTGGTCCGTGGCGCTAATGAGTATCTCTGTCAGCCTTTTTTATTTGATTACTCCAAGTGAGAGGCTGAATGATGTGATTCAGGTTGAAACCTTAACACAATCCTGGACAATAGACGGTTTCTCCGCCCTCTCTTCCAACCGTCCTCTTCCCCGCTGGCAGAGTGCCTGGAGGTGCTAGTTCAAGTAACTGCGTCTCTCCATATCGTATGGACTGTCTATGACAACAGGTTCACTGCTTCCTGGGGACAGACGGCGATCCGGTATAAGCCATTGATACCTTGAGATGCTTGAGGAAGGGTCCCCATTGCGTGTCACTGGCTACACGCTAAATATGCAAAAACTTCTCCTTCCGTGAAAGTAGAAACAGGGACACAGCGGGGCTTAGAAGACTCCGTTTATTCAAAACCCGGCATAACGCGTTTCGGCGACTGCCTTTTTCAAATGCCTCGGGTGATTTGAGGTTTCAGTTCACTCGTGTAAGCCCATCCTCCTAAAGTAGCGTGGGACACACCAGAATCTCATTATTTCAGAGTGTACTCAAGCTGCTCAGTGTTCAAAGACTGCAAGTTCCAGCATGCAGTTGGTCCGTGGCGCTAATGAGTATCTCTGTCAAGTGGTCTCAGACCACGATGCGCACACAATTACTCTTCGATGGAGGCCACCTCACCCCCCTGTACCGACATGGAAGCTACCGCGTGAGTGCCTTACTGACCAGGCATTCCGCCACACACATGGGGATCATATTCAGGAATACTTCACACTAAACACCGGCACGGCATCCTCCAGATTAGTAGAATGGGATGCATTCAAGGTCGGAGCCAGGGGGCACTGCATCCAACAAATAGTGGGAGTACGGAAAATACTGGAGAACGCATTACTGAAAGCAGAGACACAACTGGCGGGGTTATCGAAAGCTGCGGATAAAGGGGTAGCCACCCCAGCGCAAGTTGCAAATGCTAAAACACTACACGCCGAAACCTTGCGCGATCTCCGTAAATATAACTTCAGAACCTACGCAACCAAAGTACACAGGGAGGGTAACAGAACCGGGACACTGTTAGCTTGGTTAGTTAAGCAGGGTACAGAAGTAAAACCAATCACGGAACTCAAAGATAAGGAAGGAAACCCTAAATACTCTCAGCTAGACATACTACATGTGTTTCAGGGTTATTACTCTGAAATTTATAGATCCCCGGCACAAACACCACACCAGGAGCTGACTCATTTCCTTGGCCCATCAATCCTGCCCAGCATCCCACTCGCAGATAAAAAGGAGTTCGAAACAAAAATCAAACCCCCGGACATAGCACACGCGATTAGAACACTAGCTCGCAACAAAGCCCCAGGTATGGATGGGTTCCCGCTCGAGTATTATAGCACCTTCGCGACCCAGCTAGCGCCCCGGATGGCAGCCATGTTCGAGGACGCGCTGACCAGGGGCGAGCTCCCGCGCTCGCTCCGCGAATCGATTTTAGTGACATTCCCGAAACCACATAGAGAACCGACATTACCCTGCGTCCTATAGACCAATCGCTCTATTAAATGCAGACTGCAAAATATTAGGTAAGATACTGGCAGATCGTTACAGTCAAATCCTCCCGGCGCTTGTGCACCCAGACCAATGTGGGTTTGTCCCAAGACGCAACACCTCACAGAATTTGCGCAGGCTGTTTCATATCCAGGATGGGGCAAAAGAACGGTTCCCACGGGCAGCATGCCTAATTTTAGACCTGGAAAAGGCCTTCGATACCCTACTATGGCCATATCTGTTTGCAGTACTCCAGAAGGTAAACGTAGGCCCTACCCTACGGGCATACACGCAACTTCTCTACAGGGGCCTCACTTCCAGAGTCAGGATAGGCAAACTTATTTCCGCCTCTTTTCCAGTGGAACGGGGGACAAGGCAGGGATGCCCTCTGTCCCCCCTTCTGTTTGCTTTAGCAGTAGAACCCTTAGCAATACGATTAAGAAGAGAGGGGGAAGAATGGGGAATCCCAATAGCTGACTCGGTACACTGTGTATCGCTATACGCAGACGATCTCTTGATCTACGTCCGAGATGTTACCAGTGACCTCACCCTCATATGGTCAGCACTGCGAGACTTTGAAGCGACCTCTGGTCTCAAAGTCAACTGGGACATATCTACGATCTTTCCGCTTAGCCCCCACTTGGCGCCTCTAGACATAACAGTAGGAACCCAGACGATCACCTGGAGTGCCATGGCCCCCCGATATCTGGGAGTGCGACTGTATCACTCTCCCGAAGATCTATATGAAGGAAATCACCGAAAGGCATTAGCGGGGCTGCGAACGGCGGTCAATTTCTGGAAGACATTGCCCCTGGCTCCCATTGGGCGTGTAGCCATCGCTAAAATGATTATGGTCCCAAGACTGCTGTATCATTTCACAAACCTCCCGGTCATACCACCGCACTCCTTCTTTCGGGAATTAGATACATTGCTCACAGCGTTGATTTGGGGAGATGGACGGCATAGGATAGCCCTAACCACGCTACAGCTACCCACAACTCGGGGGGGCCTGGGAGCTCCGTCCTTCGAGGCGTACTTCCTAGCGGCACAACTCCAATGGCTCTCTCACTGGGTAGCGGAACGGCACATAGGAGAAACAATTACCGACGAAGGCCGCTTACCCCTTCCAGCTATCCGGAGGTTGTTGAGGCCCGAGACCAAACCCTCGCGCACATATCCCCTACAAGTGTCCATAGCCCGTAAGTGTGTGCTGCGAATACACCGCATGTCGAAGGGAGGGCCCTGTATTCCCCATTACTCCCACTAGTGGGATTCCCCCGGAAGGACAAATATTATACCACGGAGGCCCTCCGAATATGGACGGATCACGATGTGACTGAGGTGGAGTCCCTGTTTGAAGAGGGACAGCTAAGGACATACGCCCAAATGACGGAGCAGTATGACCTCCCACCGGGACAATTCCTTACACATAGGCAACTCTTAGATAGCGGCCGACACTACTGGGATCTCCGAGAGGGGGAGCCCCCGACACATCCAGTCTTACACACGATCCTTCGTATGGGCGCGGGCAGGCACCTGGTTACTTGGCACTACAAAGCGATCCGGAAGCTAGCCAGTACCTCCCTAGACACGTTGCGACACACATGGGAGGATGAGGTGGGACGGGTGTTCCATGATAAAGAATGGGAAAAAGCGCTGGAATACCCCAAAAAGGTCTCTAGGAATGCGCGGTTCAAAAACATACAATTTAATATCCTGCACCGAGCATATCTAACTCCTCACCGGTTACACCGTTTTTACCCTGACACGCATTTTGCTTGCCCCCGCTGCCAAACCCAGGAAGCGGACTTTAAGCATATGTTCTGGGATTGCCCTATAATCCGACAGTACTGGGACAAGATACAACAGTCACTCCAAGCGACGGTAAACCTCCCGACCATATCCACATGGGAGGCATGCGCCTTGGGAGTTTGTCGCAAAAAGAAAACCGACAAATTATGTGGCGTTTTGCGTCCCTGGCTCTCCTTCTCGCGAAGAGGGAAATAGCCATGTATTGGCGGGCCCCAGCGGAACCACCAGTAGAGGCATGGGTGTGTGCTATGAAAAAATGGGGCGCAGCAGAGGAGGAGGCACTAAGGGATGAGGAAGTGAAAGGGACACGCAAACATTCCATCTCCATGGAATGGGCATACCTGCTATTTCAATTTACACAGGAAACGACAACGGCAGCAACACCTGAGGCCTCACAACTCCAATCCCAGCGCCTATCTCTATCTCCCACAGCACGGACATCGGCCTCCACGGTATTGCCATGGGACACTCATCACCAAACTAATGTTCAAGATGGATCAGATGCACCCCTATATGGCACTGTAGACTGCCCTCCATCCCCCTCCTGCACACGTGATGACACCGTAGCGCGAACTCACAGCCAGTCACATCACTGCCCACCACAATGCACACTTCGATTGCTCCCATTCTCCCTTACACCCGGTTTCCCCCCACAGTTCACAGGTTTGTTTTTCCCCCCTTGGCATTTCTGAAACTAAAACCATCCACCAAGGAATACATTTCCGGATCCTGTTAGGGATGACTTACATGGGTAGAGGTGAGGGCGAAACACCAACCCACACCCCCGGGATACATGCCCAACAAGACATCGCATGACCTAGCAAAATATGCTGAGTCAAACTGGAAGATGACTCCCAGGCTGTTGTAAGCTACCTTATCCAAGTTGTATCGATGTATGGTCAGACCACTAAATGCATTGAGAAAAATACTGCTAACCAAATGCTCGTAAAAGTATGTTATGACATGTCAATGATGCAATAACAACTTGTACCAAGAAATGTGAAAACTTTAATAAACAAATTTAAACAAAAAAAAATGAGTATCTCTGTCAGCCGTTTTTTATTTGATTACTCCAAGTGAGAGGCTGAATGATGTGATTCAGGTTGAAACCTTAACACAATCCTGGACAATAGACGGTTTCTCCGCCCTTTCTTCCAACCGTCCTCTTCCCCGCTGGCAGAGTGCCTGGAGGGGCTAGTTCAAGTAACTGCGTCTCTCCATATCGTATGGACTGTCTATGACAACAGGTTCACTGCTTCCTGGGGACAGACGGCGATCTGGTATAAGCCATTGATACCTTGAGATGCTTGAGGAAGGGTCCCCATTGCGTGTCAGTGGCTACGCGCTAAATATGCAAAAATTTCTCCTTCCGTGAAAGTAGAAACAGGGACACAGCGGGGCTTAGAAGACTCCGTTTATTCAAAACCCGGCATAACGTGTTTCGGCGACTGCCTTTTTGAAATGCCTCTGGTGAATTGAGGTTTCAGTTCACTCGTGTAAGCCCATCCTCCTAAAGTAGCATGGGACACACCAGAATCTCATTATTTCAGAGTGTACTCAAGCTGCTCAGTGTTCAAAGACTGCAAGTTCCAGCATGCAGTTGGTCCGTGGCGCTAATGAGTATCTCTGTCAGCCTTTTTTATTTGATTACTCCAAGTGAGAGGCTGAATGATGTGATTCAGGTTGAAACCTTAACACAATCCTGGACAATAGACGGTTTCTCCGCCCTCTCTTCCAACCGTCCTCTTCCCCGCTGGCAGAGTGCCTGGAGGTGCTAGTTCAAGTAACTGCGTCTCTCCATATCGTATGGACTGTCTATGACAACAGGTTCACTGCTTCCTGGGGACAGACGGCGATCCGGTATAAGCCATTGATACCTTGAGATGCTTTAGGAAGGGTCCCCATTGCGTGTCAGTGGCTACACGCTAAATATGCAAAAACTTCTCCTTCCGTGAAAGTAGCAACAGGGACACAGCGGGGCTTAGAAGACTCCGTTTATTCAAAACCTGGCATAACGCGTTTTATATACGCATGTTTACATTTTTTTATTTAAATTGATGTTATATTTGTTCAAATGTATATTAAATCTAATTCATTTTTTTAAAGTTAATTTTATTATTTAATATTATTTTTTATACATATATTAAAATCGATATTTTGTACAACTATATTTTTTACATCAATATTTTTTTGGGGTATTTTTGTAATTACTATTATAAATATAGGATGTCGATATTTTTGACATCGATATTTATAACTCAGTCAAAGAACTTTATTCGGTCATTATGACCATCAAAGTGCAAAAGGTACAAAGTAGTGGATTCGCCAACACATACAATGCCTTCATATGTTTCTACAAACAAAGGGGGTCATTAGGATGGCGGTCGGAAAATCACTCCGACCGCCATGGTAGCGGGAAAGCACCGCCCGCTAGGACCACGGCATAATCGCCGGTCCCATTTGGATGCTCCGCAGTCGAAATCCGACCGCGGCGGTCGGATCGCAGCATCTAGCATTGCGGCGGTTGCTGCTGCCAGCAGCACCGCAGCGATGTCCATAAGAGCATGTCCTGCATATCCCTACACTGCGTGGCAGGCACCGCACAGTGCCTGCCACATGGTACAGGGACATGTAGGGGGATACCATGGGTACCCCCCCAGTGCACCCCCACAACACAATGGGGGCCTGCAATGGGCCCCCAGAGACATTCTCCGTATGCCTTTTCATGGCGGTTCCACTGCCGCGGAAAGGCTGGCTACCGCCGGCATCATAATCATGCCGGCGGAGCCTGGCCCTGCACAGGCCCCATTTTAGCGGTCCAGCTCCGCCCGCCAGGCAAGCGTGCGGACTGCTACCGGCAGAAAAGTGGCGGGCGGAGAATCGAACCGCCGCGGTCGTCACCGCCATGCTAATGGGACCGGCGGTTTTTAGTGTTGTGATCGCGGGCGGATGACCGCCGCCAGGCCGGCGGTTACCACCGCCGGCAGCGGTCATCCGCCCGCCATCCTAATAGACCCCAAAGTTAGCTGACAGTAAAAAACATAACATCTTCATAAAAAGGTTAAAATAGATTAAAATAGGTTAAGTATGGGGCATAGGGTGGGGATATATCAAGTAAAAGACTCGCACTTGTTGGGGCCCTGCGAAATTTTACATAAAAATGCAAAAACATCTACTGTAAAGATACATTGTTAAAAACGTGCGACTAATATGTTATGAGCACAATGTCCATGTTCCAGCTGAGTGGCTCCATCGATTAAAACGGCTAGGCTTACAGATGATGGTTTGGAAAAAACCTTCATATAAATAGAGTTAAATCTGGACAAAAGTGTACTCAGAAAGATACTCTCAGAAATTGAACTTCACAAATAGGTAGAGAAGAAAAAAGTGCTAGTGCATATAGTGCAGGGGTACTATATTACATACATATTATAAGACCAATGCAAACGCAGTTTACAGTGTTAATCCCCCGACACCAATAAAAGAGAAACAAATGATCAAATAGGTAGGGCGGGGTTATGCATAGATAGATAAATCGGCATCATTGCCATAGTACAAAGAGCCCGTAAAAGTTTTATGCATATAGTTCATGTGCACAATCATAATAACGTGGTTACAAGTACAGATGCTATTTATATGTCATGCTCTGACTGTAGCTATAGACTGGTGGGGTCAGGTGTCTAGTTTAAGAGCTACAGAAGGTGGTTTAGCCATTCTTCAATCTAAGCCTCCTAATAAGCCACATTTTCCCCAGAAATTTGGCTACTGCGCAAGCTAATAATGGCCTGGAGTCTGTTTTTAAGATACGTAGCGCCTCTTGGTGACATCGAGTACCCATCTGCCTGCAGACGGGGGCTAACCATTTGAGCCTCTGGATTTTATACAGTGGGCATGCAAAGAGAACGTGTTTAATCGTCTCATGGGCCCCTGGACAGTGACGACAGCAGCGTAATGCATTAACCATTCCCCGCTGCCAGGTAGCTGTAAACGAATTCAGAGGGAGAGTACCAAATCTGAATTGAATGTATAGCTTCCTATCATTCGGGATGGTAATAACCTCCATATACTGCTCATACATACTTAGGGGCCGATTCCGATCTCGGCCGGTAGGGCTCCGAATCGGATTCGGCTTTACCGGATCCGATTCGGAGCCCTGTTTCCCGACCGAACCGTACGCTGGTCCGGCCGAGCGAGTACGATGCGAAATCGCCGACCGACTCGTCCGGGCGTCCCGACCGCTCCGACCGACTCGCTCCCGGCTCGAACCGCTCCGACCGACTCGCTCGGACTCGACTCGCACCGCGCAATGGAGGCGTTTCCCGGCCGGGTAAGTACGATGCGCGCCGCGAGCCAGTCCGACCAAGCCGCGCACTCCGGCTCGTAAGAGCTGTCGGAGCCGTACTTTGGGGGTCCGTGTCGGACCCCCTGTGCGCGTGGCCGCGCGAGTCGCACACAGGGGGGGACCCATGGGTCCCCCTACCTGTGCGTGTACGGCGCGAATCGCTTCGCCGCGTACCCGCTGTAGGGGGCGCCCTTGTCCGACTCGCACCCATTGAGTCAATGGGAGCCCGCGTACGCGTTGTACGACCGGCTCCCATTGACTTCAATGGGAGTCCGACTCGACTCGAGTCCGATAACATACGGACGCATCGTACTCGTTCGGTCGGACTGCACGGGTCCGATTCGGTCGGAAATCTCTCCGGGTCCGGCTCGGTCGGAGAAATTTCCGGCCCGAATCGGAATCGACCCCTTAGTAGTGTCGTGTAGTTCCTATATTACCTGTACAGGATCTGCGCGTTTGGATTACATAAACTGTGGGATTGGTGGCGGACGGATTCCGTGCACCCCCACCGGATATGTTAGCCTGTCTGTATTAGCTAGCTCACAGTGCCACTAGAGTCTCCTCTTATCGGGGAGAGAATAGTTCTTGGCAACCTCAGAACATGACAACCCTGATCCCCCAGGATCGTGGAAACAATATACTACCTTTCGCTCAGTCACTCGTGTTCACTTAGTTTGTCTCAGAGAGATACACAGAATAAACAGTCTGGGCGTTTCAATAAGTATTTATTGAACAGTTGTTATTCTAGTGTAAAATATATGAGCTGCAACAACCATTAGACAGTAGCAGAGATATATGATTAGCAATATTATGAAAGTAAAAGGACGGGTATAGTCCTACCATCTTGCAGGAATCATGAATATATACATGTACATAAAACACATGATAAAAAGTGCGTACTCCTACGATGCCTCCCTAACTAGATGTACCTAAATGTACCTAGCATCTGTGTAGGTGTTATGCCAAGAATCCCTCTAGGATCTAGTCCACCCCATTACCTGAGAGTTTAGAGAATGTGCGACCCCGTCCTGGTCTCGAGTTGGACACCCCGCGAGGGATGTTAGACCACTGCTAGCTGGAGCGTCTGCATGCAGGAACCTCAGCGTCTCTGGTCAGTGTGTCAGCCGGGAAGTCACTGCCTCCTCTATCTGTCTAAGCAAGACATGATGTATATATATACCCATAGGTCTCCCCAGGGGTCCTACCTTGCTGTGTTACTGTGTCGGCCTGAAGGATGATGTCAGGCCTGAACTTTATACAGAGATATTATACAGGAGATGGTAATCCTACTGTTAGTCCTACTGTTAGTCCTGCTGTGCTTCCAAGAAGCCTGATGCATAATGTATGAGAATCGAACTAGGGAAAAACCCGCGCTCTGAATGCAGTGTCATATCTGGGTAAAAGGTCGGTGCCTAAGAACCGTTATGTATGTAATGTAGGGAAAGATAAAGGTGAAAGGTTGCGGTGTCACCTGCGCCTATATAGGGTACCTATATGGAATATAACACCCACTCCTCTTCCGAAAGGACGCCATATGTAACCTATTGTTGTACTACCATTCAAACTAAACATTTGGTACGCACAAAGTGTTTAAAAACATCTCTTTTGCTAAAATGTTTAAAAACGTCTAAAAATTTCTAAAAACTTCAACATTTTTAAAAAGTTTTCCCCCAAGTCCTAGCTCTAAAAGTGTCCGTAATTATAGTCCGAACTACTATAAGCATTTTAAAGCCATGAATGCCCAAAAAATGAAAAGGAATGTCAATTTTGTATCTGAGTTCCAAATTTAGCTTGTTATTAAAAAGGGCAAATTTTTATCCAGCACACAACGAGCCAAAATGAGTCAAAATGTTTGTGTCCTGGCTGGTAGACGCAACATTTCCGTTGCTTGCTTCCGCAGTAGACGGCCCCTGTAACATCTCGCAAAGAATGTCAATTGAGCACAGATGATCTTCTGCGCTGTCCGCAGCCGGCGCTGGGGCAGCCTGTGCGCCGTCCAAAGCCTGGGTGCCAGTGGAGGAGCCGGTGTTCATACCAACAGGTGTAGTTACAACCTGTGGTGGCTCAAGGAATGCCGCCAACAACATTGGAATGCGCTGAGGACACTGCAGAACATGGGCCGTTATCGGGTCCAGTAGAGCATTCACGTCCGGTTGCGCACATGATGGGAGCGTCAAACAAAGGTCTAACACGCATTCTTCTCTGCAAAACAGACATCGGAGGACAGGTAAGATGCAGTCCATCCAGACTGGTGAAATGACAGGAACCAAGACGCACTTAGTTCTCTTAGGCGAGGCGTGCCTAGGTGTTGTACCATTCGGTCACGGTATTTCCACTCCAGGAGCGCTCTTTCCATCTCCTTGGTGACTGGGACGTCCATTGCGTAGCAGAAAAATAACAATCAGGATACCTGCTATTAGAAACAGGATCAGCGGAAGTCCTCCAAAGATGCTTCCGAATACGGAGTGTATGAAGTATGGTATAACTCCAAGTACCATCTGAAAGGTGTTTAGAAGTCCAGAACTTATGGTCTTAAATAGGTGGACAATGCCAGTCGTATCAGACATGTTAAACATACGATTCACCATTTCTTCGAAATGGAAAGGGCAGTTTGGATTAATAAGCCCCTGTATCTCAGCTGAAGACCTTGCGATCTGGAGATCAAAAGTCTCTCTAGCGGAGGCTAAGGGCACATACTTCTGTAGAAGCATGGCTTTCATTCTGCTTAGAATATCAAACCGTATTAAGGAAACATTCAGTGAAGGCCATAACGGCGCCTCCCTGACTGTATGGGTCGGTGGAAACAATACTTGCATACAAAAAGTAACCCTGGAGCTCACGGTTAACAGATATGCGATACCCGGGAGCATGCCACAGCAGCCTTGACCGTTCAGCATCAAGTAACTCCATTTGAAAGTAGCCTGAATGCTGAAGTAATCACTGCAGCTGGGGCACCCTTCAAATGACAGGACATGTTTGCTACAGAACCATTACAAGCTCCGTGCAACATTATATCCTGGCATATGAGTGATCCATTTAAAGCGCTCTCACAGTTTGTACCACTGAGAAACACTTCTCGATCCCCACTCCGGCATCGAAATCTGTATGGTAATTCCCAAGATTCCTTAATGTACTCCTTACCCATTTTTTCATATTTGCCTGCCTGCTTTTGTTCGAGGCAATATTGAAATTTAAAAGTAGTAACCGGTAGAGTTATGTGGCCATGGATTAGCCATTCTGTAGACAGCGATTCCGCCACTGTGAATGGTAATCTATCCAGTTTTTCGATACGCAGCATTGTATATTTTGCTCCCCTTTGTGCCATTTCTATCTGGTTATCCGTTAGATTATATTCAGAATAGAGACGTACTGTTGATAAAACGCCAAGGCACGTAGCCTGCACGCAAAGATTGCAGCGTCCAGCTCAATAACATTATAGAACGTAACTGAGATTGCCCGTGTTGTAATATGGCTAAATCTTGTTCTAGAATGTCTATCGCAGAAGATACAATGTTGCCTAAGGAATATATCCTGGAGGTCAATGTTGTTAACCCATTGTCTACCACTGCTAGATATTTCTCTAAGTTAATACGGTCTATTTCCCGTATCCTCTCTGCGGCCTCTTGTTGCGATATTTTCCAAATTTCATTGTAGGCAGCATAAATGGCAGCATATATGAAGCGTTTTTGTCGTGGTTTCCTGGGACCTAGTAAAAAATCCCTAAGATCCATATCCTGTGTGAGTACGGATAAGTGATGTTTCACCTCTGTGAGTGTTGAGGTTTCTAGCTAATTAAGGCACAACTTCCCAACACTGTTTGACGTCACTACCCCTGGATGTTGTCTCTGTACATAGCGAGGATCTGGCCTATGAATTGTGAACCCTTCGGTTTTACCCATGAATCTTTCCTGACAACCATTTGTGTATGTGGGCCAAATCAACCATTTCTTCCGATCGGGGTCTGATCTAGTGTATTGTATGATGTCATCTAATGTTATCCCTGTTTGTGATGTTTCGTTTCCCTCGGTGTTTGATGGAGTCGGCACTCGAGGTGTGTTCAAGTCTTTGTTCTTGGCTATTCCAAGGCAAGACGTCTGTTGCACTGTCTCGTTCAAAAACATGATCTGCTGAGGGATGAGACATGCTATAAACAAAGCTTCTAACCCCTGCACCTTCCATTCTCTAGTACCCCAGACTGATTTTAAGTGTATGGTGTCTTGCCATAACTGGTAAGCTTTTTCGGACAACTGGGCAATAAAGGATGCAGAGTAAATCTGTTTGGTGTTTGTTAACATATTTTTCTGTGCTGATGTTGGTGCAACCTTGTAATAATATGAGGCTGGGTCAAACATATTAAACCCTGAAAAATATGGAAACTTCTGTGCAAATGTTTTTGAGCTGCCTTTCGGCGGTGTTGGACAATGTTCCCACTGGTGGTATGTGAACACATTTCTAGGATTCGCAGATTTATGCAGAAAATGATGACCATAATGTTGATAACAATACATACTCTCGAAATCTGATGTGCTTTCCAACATTTCACTATTAGAAAACGCGGCAGATTTTTCCAAATCAGATAACATGTTATTAACAGTTTCAAAATCCCAATCATCGGAAAATGTACTTGAGGTAATGATATCACTTAATGATATTTTAAATAAATGAAGAATTTTCAAAATTTCAGTCGGGCCAAATATATCGAAATCAACCTTGTCCTACACTATACCATCAGGTATAGGAACTGCTGTAATGTTCACTGATGACAAGTCTCTTTGTTCTCGATGAGATGATTGGTGTGGTTTAAAAGTAAGTTCACCTTTTGGGCTGTAGAGCTCTGCCGAATGTATTTCCCACTAATAAGCATACTAAAAACTATTACCAAGCCTACCCAGAAAAGAAAGAAAAGTATCCCGGTGATTATCCATAGTTCTACCCACGGTGACACCAGGTAAGTCTTTTTAAGAATGTTCAGAAAGTCTTTTATTTGCTGTTTCGTGATTTTTTGGCTGGCGTCGTTTCCGGTTCGCTTGGATCCAAAGAAAACGTATCAAAGTTTATGAAGTAGCCAGAAGCAGTTCGATTAATTGTTGGTATTGCATCAGGATTCGTTGAAATCGTGGTTTGCTCTTGTCGAGGTATGTTGACGTAGACGTCTGTATTTGGTCTAATTGCAATTTGATTTTGATTTTGAATTTGAACTTCAAGTTCAAGAGGAACGAGTTCCATAGCATTGTTGCATAGTCCTTCATTCCGTGTTGGAGGCTCTTCGAATGTGATGAGTCTTTACGTTTGAACTTCTTGTATTGTAGCGAGAGGAGGGCGTCTGCTACTTTGGAGTCCACGTGGCCTACTACTCAGTATCGGCCACATAGTGTGGTTTGATTAGGTCAATTGAGACAAATCTTTTCTCCTTTTTTCCGGCAAGAGGTGGCAGAAGTACAGTTCTTGTTCCTTCAATTGCTAGGACCGGTACAGGCTTTCTGTAGGATGGCCCAAATTATTTTTTGTCCGCTATTTTCTCTCTGACCAGATCCCCGAGATTTGGGATCCAGACAGGTCTTGCAGTGACTGATTTGACTTCCCCAGTGGCGGTCTGTTTCAGGTGGACGTTACTTTGTTGTGTCCTGGATTCATTTAGATCCTGTAAAACAGCCAAACGATCATGGATGTCAAAAGGGTTTTCATCCGCCACTGTGCCGTCACAATCAAGATCAGGTACCCACATTCTTGTCCCAAATAGGACCTCATATAGAGGGACACCCCCGAGAGAACTTCTTGGCATGTTGTGAAGTGCACGCTGAACTCTATACAGATGTTTTACCCAACTTTCACCCATGCCTAATACTCTAGCTGTTAAAGATTGCTTTAAGTCTCGTTTTTTTCTCTCCACTACCGAATTTCCCTCTGGATGGTACGGAGATGAGTACCGCAATGCTACACCCAATCCTCGCATGGCCTCCTTGTAAGCCTGAGAGCTAAACGCAGGGCCCTGGTCAGAATGTAATGTGCCAATTGCGTATGTCCCTATGAAGACTCGCAAATCTTTTATAACAGTTTGAGCGTCAGCCGAGCACTGGGGCCACACCCATATGAATCTCGAGCAGGAATCCACTGCAACCATGATATACTTGTAAGCCCCTTCACATTTTAAGGGGCCGCAGTGGTCCAAGTAAGTGCACACGAATGGTCAGTCTGATGCTGTCTAATAAAGGGACCTGTGCTGGGCGAGCTACGGGGGCTCCATTTATCTGTTGACAGATATCGCAGTTTAAGACGAAGTCTTTGGTCTGCTTTGTTAACCCTGGCCACCAATAGCTTTGTTTCAGAAAAGAAACCGTTGCCGCAGCTCTTGCATGTACAGAACCCATCCCTTCGTGTGCTGCTTGAATTAAACCTAACCTACGATCCATATTTGGAATTACTCTACCCCAAACTCCAGGAATCTGAGCAAATGGAATGTTATTGGCATCTAACTTGTAGGAGTACTTGAGTGGAAACCTTTTCGGTACTGCTCCGCTGTTTTTGTGGGTTGCATTAATAGCTACCATAATCTCACTGTCTATTCTCGTTTTAGAACGAGTGATTGCAGCTACGGAAGCCGTGCGTACAGCCCCCTTTGCGGCTTCATCAGCCAATAAATTCCCTTCAACGTGAACGCCATCACGCTGATGACTCAGTGTATGTATCACGTGAGCTCTCTGTAGTTCGGTTTTCAACTCCACTACCTGTTCCCATAGCATTTTATGCTTAATTGTGCCACCTTTTGCATCTTTGAACCCGTTTTGAACCCAGTACTGCAAATATTCATTGTAAGACTGCACACAGTAAAAGGAATCGCACACAATTAGTGTGGGGAATTCTCGATCCGTATTTACAAGTGCCAGTATCAGTGCTTTTAATTCTGCCAACTGTGCCATGCAGTCTCCTAGAGATTGCGTTTTAGTGCAACTCAGGTGGAACTTTCCATCCCGCATGCGACCTTTAACGATTGCACATGCTGCGCTATATTGTTGCTTACTTCCTATGGCCGGTTGAGCAGATCCGTCAGTATAAATAATATATTCATACTGATCTAGAGGCATTATTTCGTTTGGTAGAGGATATTCTTGTTCGTATTGCAGGAATGCTTGTGTCTTTAAATTTGGGTCGTACCTGTATTCTACATCTGTTGCATTGAGAGAATTAGCCCATTGTATCCATCTTGGATGTAAGGCTTTAGCGTTGGGAACGCTTGCCTTTGTTGCAGCCTCTAAGGCTGGAACCGGAGTCGCTACTATTATTCGTTTCCCCCGAGCCAGTGCTCTTTCTCTCACTACAGCAGTCTGTACTGCTGTCAGAATCTTTTCTGTAGATGCGAAGCGCATCTCAGCATTTGTGTACAAATGTGATTTGTATGCAATTGGTACTGTTTCACCTTGATTATATGTTAGATAGGTGTACCCAGATTGACCCGCAACTATACGGACCACCAGGTTGCGTACGTTTACGCGTGTCTGTAAGTGTTTAGAAGCTATCATGTCGGCTTGTAAGGAACGAAGTGTATCTGTGTGTTCCTGTGTCCAATATCTGGCTGAGAAATCAGGTTTAATTAAGTCGTAGAAAGGTTTTACTCTTTCTGCGTAATCCAAAATGTATGTTCGACCAAAATTTAGGAATCCCAGTATTGACTGTAAATTTTTCAATGATTTTGGAGGTTGGAGCAGCGCACATTTCTCTAAAAAATTGGCTGCCAGGCTCTTTCCTTTACTTGAAAGTTTGTATCCTAAAAACACGACACTGAGGTGGGCAATTTTTGATTTTTTAAAGTTAAACTTGTAGCCCTCAGATGCAAATCCCAAAATTATGGTATTTACTCTGTTCAAGTGTTCCTCCAGGTCATCGTCCGTTAGATAAATATCATCCACATAGGACAATACCTCTTCATCCAATTTTTGAAATAATTCGGTTACTGTAGCCGAAAACAACCCCGGACTGTTCTTATACCCCTGGGGGAGTCGACAAAATTGACCCTGTGTCCCTAGCGCTGAGAAGGCTGTTAGATACCTGCTTTCAGGCGCTATATTTTGGCAGAAAAATCCATTTGAGATATCAAGTGTTGTTTTATATTTTTTCCGCACAATGTTATTCATTAATGCGGCACTGTGTGCATTTTGGACTGCAAATGTCTTAGTGCAAGTGTTTAAGTGTCTGTAATCTAGAACTAGAGAATATGTATTGTCAGGTTTCATGACTGGGAAGAAAGGATTGTTCATTTGAGAGGTGCAAGTTTCAATCACCCCTTGGTATTCAAGTTGATCCAAGATCTCCCTGACCTGTTTTTTAGCTTCTTGCTTTATTGGATACTGCCTCTGTGCAGTCGGAGTATTTTTTATAGGAATTATGTGGTGGGTGGAATCCTCATCCCATCCAACATGGTTTTTGTATAATGCCGGAGCCTGGGCTACCGCCCACTCCTGCGCATATGTGTGTTGCAAATGCCTGGGAATATCGTCTGAGAATGCCGGCATAATTACCGTTTCTCCCTTAGGACAGTCCATGACGAATGCTGGCGGCCAATCTTGTTCAGCTAACAAAATGTCATAGCCAAACGTTAGGTTCTCCCAAAAGAGACCTCTCACTTTCCTACTCTTGTAACCCCTCCAACTGGAGCGTTATTTCATATACTTTATGTGGGACACTTACGCTAGTATCGGGTGTTTCTACCGTGATATAATCATTCAAGTCCGCTGTCACCAGAAATTCCTTCAGGTTCTGGCGAGCTATTGTTACTTCTGCCGCACTGTCTAGCATCGTCAGAGCCCATTCCCCGTTCAGTAGTCGAGTCCTCAGAATTCTGGGCATGTCTGATCTTTAGACCTGCATCTTTCTTCTTTTTGAACTGTGGCTTTTGCTTTGGTTTCTCTTCTTTTTTAGAAGTGTAAGCTTGGGCGTGCTGCTTTTCTCTGCACTTTGTACGCTCTTCTTGTCTGTCTGACCGTCCTTCCCTCTCGGAGTTTTTCGATGAACCCTGAAAGAAAAGAGAGGAACGTGTATCGGTATCCTGATACCTGTCAGGTTTCCTAATATTATCCCTATTCCTGAGATTATACCTCTTTTCGGAGGGCTCCTGTGGAGGAGATCTACCTCGGGATTGAGATCTATTTCCTTTAAAGTTTGTTGTTTTTTATTATCCCTCTTCTTTTTAGAAGAAGCAGGTATCTGCTTGAAAGTGTCCTTTTCAGAACTGCCCATCAGTTGTGGTTTTAAAGCTTTCCCACCCAAACTGTCTCTGCCTAATTCTGCATACGCAGTTTCAATTATTTTGGGTAGTTCGTGTTCCTGTTCTAAAGGCACCATAATAAAGCTACTTGCAGCACACCCTTGTTATATATTATTCAGTCCAACACAAATTTGGGTTGAATTCAAAACTCAAATCAACTACAAGTATTAGTTTCATTGATAGATCAGTATTATCCAAAGCCGACACACAGCCCAAAAACGAGTTCAGTTCTTCAAATCCTTGTCTTTATCAAATCCTTGTCTTTATTGATTCATGTTTTAAAAATTATTCCAGCACACGATCTAGCCGACACGTGTTTCGTCTGCACTCAGACTTTTTCAAGGCTAGAAAAATAAGTGAATACAATGAATATAAATACAAACACCAAATATAGAAAAATACCCTATTTACAAAAATAAAATAGAACCTTATCACAACCTACTATGATTCCACGTCATTTAAAAACACATTTAAAAAATCTTGCAGCATGTAAATATATGTATTTAAACATTAATGCATCATTCACTAGAATGAGCAATGCAAAAGATCCACTAAAAAGAAAGAAAGGAAAAGAAAAGAACGAGGAGAAAAAGGAAATAAAGGAAAATCAAGTCCAGTAGGTACAGATAACCCACTGAAATACCACAGAATTAGACACATACCAAAGAATGTGACCAGTTCACACATAAGTGAAGACTATTGCTATACAGTGAAAAGACACCCATATAATGTGCATGGAAAATATATGCGAGAGTATAACTCTCTGAACCACAAAATTATTCCACCACTGTGCTCCACTTAATAAAAACCCACTAAAAATGAGAAGGTGCTATTCATTCCCTTTTCATTAATCAAGAAACCCACCAATATAGTAGCGAAGCAACTGTCAATTCGAATAATGATGTAGACACACGGGCGCATCAATTAGCATACGAAGTGTCATGAAAATGTTGTGTAATTTGCCCGTAGATCTAAAGTACCGGAATAAAGAAATGCATTTCATTATGGCAAATGTAAACAAAACTGTACATGATAACTCAATACTCCATAATTGCATAACCATTATCATAGACCTAAATTGGCGACTAGAGATCACTAGATCTATTGGCCTCGGTACTATGATCTATAAACCACAAATTTTCATACAAAAGCTGGTGTAGCCGGGAAGTGACAAGCTATGAAAACAACCGCTAGTCCCATTCATATAGATAAAATAGATCGTATCTGCTACTGATAATCCTAATAGAACACGGGTAAATTAACTCCGCTAGATGTCATGTAAATACGTCCATAAAGATATTGTAGATCGTATTTGCCACTGATAATCCTAATCAAACACGGGTAAAGTAACTCAGATAAAAGTCATAAGGGGATGTCTTAATAATGCATGTTCCCATGTGGGGAAATAAGTAATGATCCAACGTGGTGACATGACGGAATCCACAATAATAACACCACAACCTAATTGAAACATACCTTAAAAACAAAAAGTCACAATATGTGTGCATCAAGTAGTGCGTCCTCAGTGGTTATATATTCAAGATGAAAGATTGTGGGTACACATCCATGATAAGATAGTACCTATCAAGAGAGCACAACAATTAGGGTGAAGATAAACATCGTACATTGCGTATAGTGCTGTATGAGTGTCCCTAGTAGTATCGCTGAGCACTCACCCTAAGTATACGGCAGTCCACAACCACTGACAGCACAACAGTCAGCTCGCAAAAGGTCAAGCGCGGCATCGGAGGCCATGTTCCAAATTTAAATTCTAGATCACGTATCACGTGACCTGCGTGAGCACGGTGCTCATGTAACTAAAATCAAACTAGGGGCATGGCTAATAGTAAATATAGTCGCCATCTTGTAGTGATGATAAATAGTAAAACAGACATACCACACGGATATGTTAAAACAATCACAAAGCTTGTCGATATGGCGGTACTTGTGTCGATCATTACAAAAATGAACAGCGCCCCAGACCTCAATTGGCGCGAAACTTGGATGTAATATTGTCAAGTGGTATCAATTAAAATACACACCCGACAAATATTCATGTAATGTAAGAAGCCCAAATGATGGAAATAGGTAGAACATAAGATATTCAATAATCGTTTTGAACCCAAAAGATGTAATAAAAGTAATGACCAATCACCATTGTGTTTAGCGTGAGCACGGTGCTCATGTGACTGAAATCAAACTAGGGGTATGGCTAATAGTAAATATAGTCGCCATCTTGTAGTAATGATAAATAGTAAAACAGACATACCACAAGGATATGTTTAAACAATCACAAACCTTGTCGGTATGGCGGTACTTATGTTAATCATTACAAAAATGAACAGCGCCCCAGACCTCAATTGGCGCGAAACTTGGAAGTAATATTGTCAAGTGGTATCAATTTAAATACACACCCGACAAATATTCATGTAATGTAAGATGCCCAAATGATGGAAATAGGTAAAGCATAAGATATTCAATAATCGTTTTATACCCAAAAGATGTAATAAAAGTAATGACCCATCACCATTGTGTTTAGGTATTATTATAGAAGAGTAGAAAGAGGAATAACTCGATATGTCTGCTATTGAACACAGCATTTCCTAACACATAGTATGCATTGCCAAATTAACTTAGAAAATCCTATATACAACATACAGCCAACATGATAAAATCCTATCTAAATACACGTTCTTATTTATACAATAATCTTGGTTTCCATCAGCGTAGGCTGCCTAGTTACATTGATGAAATGTTGATTCCTAGATGGTCAGTACAGCACATTCACATATGACGGTACTATTATAGGACATCAGTCTTTAAGAAAAACATGAAGTTCTCTATCAATGTTCAGACCTGAATCAACCGCTCTCAATTTGATAAGCCATTTGGATTCTAGTTTCCTAAGTGACAATGTTTTATCACCTCCACGTGGATCCTCTTGTATTACGGCTATCCCATGAAACCTTATTTTTAGTATTTCTGAATTGGCATGTACGGTGTTATAATGTACTGCTAACGGATAGTTGACATTGTTGTTACGAATGGCTCTAATGTGTTCCTGTACCCGCTCTTTGAGCGGTCTGATAGTACTTCCTATATAAATTAGGTTGCATTGACAAATGATACAATATACAATAAACTTAGTATTACAGTTCCTAAAATGATGTATTTGATGTACTTGCCCGGTATTGTAGCTGAAACTGGTTATTTTGTTTACAGCAAATTGGCAGACATTGCACATAGAGCATTTATGAAAACCCTTAGGTTTCACTGGTAGCCATGATAGACTAACGTCTGTCCGTATATTTCCTGTATTGGAAGGACTGAGTATATTACGCAAAGTTCTACCCCTTCTGTGTATAATACGGGGTTTCTTGGAAATATAAGGATCTAAATCATGATCCAATTTTAATAGATGCCAATGATTATTTATTGTCCTGTATACATTATTGGTATTTGAATTGTACTGTGTTATCAGGGCAATATATTTCCTCTCTATTGCATTCCTCTTTTTTGATTTTGATTTAAGAAGTCCCTTACGTTCCGTTCTATTAATCCTGGTGTGGGACCTTTCTAGTGAATATAATCTGAGCTTCACACACTACATCAGTACCAATCAAGGTTATTGTCCAAACAACTGCATACAAAACAAAACTAGCTGAGATCAATGCAGAAATTGCGGACAACAGGGAATATCTGATGAAACAAAAGATCGCAAAACTCCAAAAAGACATCCAGAAATTCTCCACAGAGAAGGTTTACCCGTATCTCAAAGCAGATTACACCGCACCAGGTACAGGCTACTCATCAGATGAGAGCTCTAACCTCTCAAGAAGAGGCTCTTCATCTAATAGTGACTCCAGTAATGGCAACTGGAACACCAAAAATGCAAGAGCTTTCCAAAGCCCAATGTACCCACCCTACAACATGCCACCGTACCAAGGCCCCCAATTCTGGCAATATCCGATGTATCAGCAAGGCCCTCCCCCTTTTTCCAACATGGTATTGAGCCCCTTTTTAGACAGAGGCTGGGGCAGAGGAAGAGGGCGCAGAAGAGGGCAAAAAGAGTACAATGGCAGGGACAACCGGCACGGTCAGTGGAGACCAGGAGTCAGACAAGGGGAAGAGAGATTGATCATCAACCTCTCCCAAAGGGCCCTTTCATTCACAGAAGAGAAGGTCCTCCAAAAAGGGTTAGGCTATGTTCCGACCCCTAGAACTGATAAGTTTCGTGACAATTGTGAGGTCCAGGGCTTCTTCCGCAAGGTCCGCCTAAAAGCATTTTTTCAAGATAAACCACTGCCACAGGGGTATGATTCTGGGTTACACAAACCATCTACATTTACACCTAACAGTAGCATGGTTCCCAATGAGGTCTTGACGTTTGAACAAGCAGTATTGAAAGACTTGAACAGCAGGACCACCCCCGCCGCCTTTCACAATTTGTCCTCAAGTGAAATTTCAGCAGTCAGGGCTCTGGCAGATGATGTTAGTATTACAATCAAGCAGGCAGACAAAGGTGGGGCCACGGTCATTATGTCCACATTGGATTATGATGTGGAATGTCGGAGGCAATTGGGCAACCATAGATACTACACTCCTTTGAGAGAGGACCCCACTCCCAGACTGAGTAGGATGATATCCTCCATGGTTTTTTCAGCCGAAACGGAGGGATGGATCACTAGAAAGGAAGCTGATTTCCTAATTACAAAAGAGCCTAAGACCCCATATTTTTACATCTTGCCTAAAATCCATAAGGGGGTCACCTCGGTTCCCGGCCGGCCAATTGTATCAGGGATCGGGTCTATTTTGGAGCCCCTCTCAAAGTTCTGCGATTACTTCCTGCAGCCGCTGGTAAAAGCAACTCCATCCTTTGTCAAGGACACCTCTGATGTCCTACGGCTACTTGAGGGGGTCCAACATCCAGAAGAGGTAGATCTACTGATTACCCTAGATGTTGAGGCCCTCTATACTAACATCCCACAAAGGGCGACCCTGGAAGTCATTGAGGATGCACTGAGCTATAGTAATTGGGTTTCTCCCACTCCAGTGGCTTTCATATTAGAGTGTGCAACCCTAGCGTTAACAGAAAATTTCTTTGAGTATAACACACAACTGTACCATCAAACGCAGGGCACCTCTATGGGCAGTACGTTCGCGCCGAGTCTGGCATGTATGTACATGTCGGCCTTTGAAGGAAGGGAGATCCACAGCCCCAGGAATCCATACAAGGCAAATGTGCTAATGTGGAAGAGGTTTATTGATGATATTTTGATCCTATGGAAAGGAGAACGCACAAAATGTGAAGAATTCTGTGCATGGATCAACACATTGAACCCTTTTCTGAAATTTACTAACACTGTTTCAGAAACCGAGATCCCCTTTCTCGATCTGTTGATAAAACTGGAAAATGGTGTGATTACAACCACGCTCTATCGAAAACCAACAGATAGGAATAGTTTATTGCTATTCAGTAGTCATCACCCAAGGGCCCTAAAACAGAATCTCCCTTTCGGACAGTTCCTCCGTATTAGAAGGAACTGTAGTTCATTGAGAGACTACCAGAAGGAGTCTGACACTTTGACAAAAGATCTTTGCCAGCGAGAATACCCTAAACACATCGTCAGACTCGCTTGCAAAAGGGCTAAGAACAATAATCGGGAGAGACTATTAGAAAGCGAACCTAGAGAACCAGATAATGCCATTACTTGTGTGACTACCTATACCCCTGATTCTAACCGTATGAGAAACATCATTAAGAAACATTGGAGCATTCTTAATACAGGAATATTAAATCTACCTGTACCGAGATTTGCATTCAAACGGACTAACAACTTAAAAGACATGCTCATACACACAAGACCTAGAAATATACAGAGCAATGTACAAAGAACATTATGGGATTTACCCCCATAGTGGGACATTATCCATGTGGATCCTGCTCTGTATGTTCTCTAACCAAAGTCACGAAAGAAATGATCTTCCCTAACGGAGTAAAATGGAGAATGAACAAACATACGAACTGTAATACTTCAAATTGCATCTATGTATTGAGTTGCCCATGTGGACTCTTATACATAGGAATGACCACAAGATCGGTGAAGGTCCGTATAATGGAACACAGAAGCAATTTCAGGTGCCATAAAACCAACACGAAAATGACAGCACACTTTGAACAACAAAAACATCTTCCTGACTCTTTCCAATGGGGTGTGCTTGAAGCCCATCCAGAGATGAATAAAAATTCTCTGTTCCGCATCGAACAACGATGGGTTTTGAGATTAGCCACTGACAAAGGAGGATTGAACGAGGATATCCCTTGGAGTTTACTGACCTAATTCACTCCTATGGGATCTTCCCTAATTTACTCCTATCAGCCATAATGTACACTTTTACACTTCTACGTGTATCACGACCGTAGTGGGGGAGGTACCTATTAAATAGTGACAGACGCATTAATTAACTATCCTAGTCTAGATTATTTTGATACATTATGAGACCCAGGAAATGGATCACCAATTTAGGCATACGGGTTACATAGAAATAACTCTGACTTGCACCGCACTTAATATTATCAATGGTGCGACCTTGACATATGTACATTTAACAGCATTGACATATGGTTTTAACTTCCAGCCCATTTTTTAATGAATTTTTTATGGTTTTTAATCATGCCATTATATAGCATTAAAGATCCAGTCAGAATTACATATTGGGGTCTAGACAAGTGTCACTAATCACACTAGACATCAAATTACAGCATTGAAATCTGTCGCTGCAGGTCCCTTTAGTAATAGTAATATAAAAATTGCATCGAGATAAACATCCCGCTATCTAAGACACTTGGACTAGCGCAGCTCAAGTTTTGCCTTCCATATACTGCGTCAGTACAATTGATTATTACTGACAGTAAGATTTCAAGTATGGCGCCCATAGTCACGGCTAACCTACTGGGTTTGTCCTGCAGTAACAACAGAGGCGGGAATTCCAACATGGCGCCCGATACCACGGGCAGGGTCTAGTCTTTTTCTTTCTTGTTTGGACAAAACCGGAAGTCCCGCCCATCACGCACGGCTCACCGGAGGTATAACTAACCGAGTCGGATTGAACTCAGTACCACCCGGGCCGGCAGAGTGAGGGGTAGGACAACCGCTGATCCATTGGACATCAGTATGTGAGTATTGAGAAAGAAAGGGCCCTGCTTTTGGTTCACCAGACTCATGCGGGGCACTAACAACTGGAAGGGAACCTTTTCCTTTCAGTACTCGCAGCGGATAGTTTCGCGGCTATGGATGAGGTTCATGCGACCCCCTGCTCTTACTCTTCCCCGAACGGGGGACGAGTTGACTTGAGATACGATCGGAGCGGGTGCAGGTGGGCGTATGAGCCACGAACAACTGCTGTGAAATTGACGATGCGTTTTACAGCTAGGATTACACATTGTGGGCACCTTTTGTTGTTTAAGGAACGTACCCTGGTTTTCCACCGCAGCGCTTACCTGGGACAAGCCAGACACCAACCTATGGTTGGCCTCTGTGGAGCCACCGGATAGCGCTGTGTGAGGGGAGATTGCTTATAGCATGTCTCCTGTCCAGCAGATGGGTGACACATGGTCCCCACTCTAGGCACAGGAGCTTTTGCGTGATAATATAATAAGGGGCTGCCATTGTTGTGCATTTAGCTCTGACCTGTCAAACTGCTTTTAGGTAAACTGTGCCTGAATGTCCATACTTTAACTCTTCTTAAATCTTTCCATTGACCAGGACACTACACCTTTAGTGTCTACACCTGCCGGTACACGTTGCCGCGCATAATTGACCCAATTAGGGTGAGTTTCACGTCCGTGCCTTGTGCACATTTCATTATATAATTTTTATTACTGCTGCTGTTTTTAAATGCATCTATTTGTCAGTTGACGCATGCCACCAGTCACTTGTGTGTAGCATGCGCGTGTTGCACACCGGATATAAAGTGCACATACAACATTGTATGTATTACAGATGTACTTAAACTAATTTGTATGAATCTCTCTTGTTGCAGGCTATGTTGTAGATCTACAGGTACCACTTTTTAGGGTGCTGTATGGGTGGTCATGACTTCTCTTTACGTAGTTCGGACCACCACCAGAAAGTGTAGGTAGATCTCACTTTGGTCCTGAGGAATTGCCGTCAAATGATAAGAGGCAAGAAACATGTTGACCCATAAAATATAGGCGTATAACCCCGCAACCTTAGAGCAGGCATACGCGTTTTTTCATTTTTAACCAGGGTAGTGACCATATTTCATTAAAATTGTTTTGAGTGGATCACTATCTCCTGTTTTAATTCACACCCCTTCAAATCACTACACCTACACTGATCAAGGGCCCTCACGCGCACTACACCCTACGGCATAAGGAATAAAGATCTCCGCCAGGAAGGCCCCATCATGGGTGCCGATCGGGTATTGCAGCGCCGACCCGATAAGGAGCAGACCCGATGATGAAGCATGACACCTAGCTGGCTGGGTGTGTGAGGGTCTTTTTCCGAAAGGAGGAAATCATTCTCCTGCCTTTTGATTGTACACCATTGTGTATACTCTCATAACATACACAACAACCTGCCGCTCACAACAGGAACTGCATACCACCTTGGTTTACACGTAGTCACGGGCCTGTATGCTGGACCTATATTAAAAGGCCCCAGGTTCCCCTTCTTTGGGAATACTTCACACACTACATCAGTACCAAACAAATTGACTGTTTGGATATCACATTATTTATTGAGGATGGAAAATTGGAGTGCAAATTATTCCGCAAAATTACAGCATGTAATTCGGTGTTACACGCCAGTAGTGCCCACCCTGGTTCCCAAATTCGTGCTGTACCCTTTGGCGAAATGACTCGCCTTAGGAGGAATTGTAGCAAAGATGTTACTTTCCAACAGGAGATGATGAATCTTAAACAACGATTCCTCATTCGAGGATATGAGCATACTACACTAGAAAGGTCCCACACCAGGATTAATAGAACGGAACGTAAGGGACTTCTTAAATCAAAATCAAAAAAGAGGAATGCAATAGAGAGGAAATATATTGCCCTGATAACAGTACAATTCACATACCAATAATGTATACAGGACAATAAATAATCATTGGCATCTATTGAAATTGGATCATGATTTAGATCCTTATATTTCCAAGAAACCCCGTATTATACACAGAAGGGGTAGAACTTTGCGTAATATACTCAGTCCTTCCAATACAGGAAATATACGGACAGACGTTAGTCTATCATGGCTACCAGTGAAACCTAAGGGTTTTCATAAATGCTCTATGTGCAATGTCTGCCAATTTGCTGTAAACAAAATAACCAGTTTCAGCTACAATACCGGGCAAGTACATCAAATACATCATTTTATGAACTGTAATACTAAGTTTATTGTATATTGTATCATTTGTCAATGCAACCTAATTTATATAGGAAGTACTATCAGACCGCTCAAAGAGCGGGTACAGGAACACATTAGAGCCATTCGTAACAACAATGTCAACTATCCGTTAGCAGTACATTATAACACCGTACATGCCAATTCAGAAATACTAAAAATAAGGTTTCATGGGATAGCCGTAATACAAGAGGATCCACGTGGAGGTGATAAAACATTGTCACTTAGGAAACTAGAATCCAAATGGCTTATCAAATTGAGAGCGGTTGATTCAGGTCTGAACATTGATAGAGAACTTCATGTTTTTCTTAAAGACTGATGTCCTATAATAGTACCGTCATATGTGAATGTGCTGTACTGACCATCTAGGAATCAACATTTCATCAATGTAACTAGGCAGCCTACGCTGATGGAAACCAAGATTATTGTATAAATAAGAACGTGTATTTAGATAGGATTTTATCATGTTGGCTGTATGTTGTATATAGGATTTTCTAAGTTAATTTGGCAATGCATACTATGTGTTAGGAAATGCTGTGTTCAATAGCAGACATATCGAGTTATTCCTCTTTCTACTCTTCTATAATAATACCTAAACACAATGGTGATTGGTCATTACTTTTATTACATCTTTTGGGTATAAAACGATTATTGAATATCTTATGCTTTACCTATTTCCATCATTTGGGCATCTTACATTACATGAATATTTCTCGGGTGTGTATTTAAATTGATACCACTTGACAATATTACTTCCAAGTTTCGCGCCAATTGAGGTCTGGGGCGCTGTTCATTTTTGTAATGATTAACATAAGTACCGCCATACCGACAAGCTTTGTGATTGTTTAAACATATCCTTGTGGTATGTCTGTTTTACTATTTATCATTACTACAAGATGGCGACTATATTTACTATTAGCCATGCCACTAGTTTGATTTCAGTCACATGAGCACCGTGCTCACGCTAAACACAATGGTGATTGGTCATTACTTTTATTACATCTTTTGGGTTCAAAACGATTATTGAATATCTTATGTTCTACCTATTTCCATCATTTGGGCTTCTTACATTACATGAATATTTGTCGGGTGTGTATTTTAATTGATACCACTTGACAATATTACATCCAAGTTTCGCGCCAATTGAGGTCTGGGGCGCTGTTCATTTTTGTAATGATCGACACAAGTACCGCCATATCGACAAGCTTTGTGATTGTTTTAACATATCTGTGTGGTATGTCTGTTTTACTATTTATCATCACTACAAGATGGCGACTATATTTACTATTAGCCATGCCCCTAGTTTGATTTTAGTTACATGAGCACCGTGCTCACGCAGGTCACGTGATACGTGATCTAGAATTTAAATTTGGAACATGGCCTCCGATGCCGCGCTTGACCTTTTGCGAGCTGACTGTTGTGCTGTCAGTGGTTGTGGACTGCCGTATACTTAGGGTGAGTGCTCAGCGATACTACTAGGGACACTCATACAGCACTATACGCAATGTACGATGTTTATCTTCACCCTAATTGTTGTGCTCTCTTGATAAGTACTATCTTATCATGGATGTGTACCCACAATCTTTCATCTTGAATATATAACCACTGAGGACGCACTACTTGATGCACACATATTGTGACTTTTTGTTTTTAAGGTATGTTTCAATTAGGTTGTGGTGTTATTATTGTGGATTCCGTCATGTCACCACGTTGGATCATTACTTATTTCCCTACATGGGAACATGCATTATTAAGACATCCCCTTATGACTTTTATCTGAGTTACTTTACCCGTGTTTGATTAGGATTATCAGTGGCAAATACGATCTACAATATCTTTATGGACGTATTTACATGACATCTAGCGGAGTTAATTTACCCGTGTTCTATTAGGATTATCAGTAGCAGATACGACCTATTCTATCTATATGAATGGGACTAGCGGTTGTTTTCATAGCTTGTCACTTCCCGGCTACACCAGCTTTTGTATGAAAATTTGTGGTTTATAGATCATAGTACCGAGGCCAATAGATCTAGTGATCTCTAGTCGCCAATTTAGGTCTATGATAATGGTTATGCAATTATGGAGTATTGAGTTATCATGTACAGTTTTGTTTACATTTGCCATAATGAAATGCATTTCTTTATTCCGGTACTTTAGATCTACGGGCAAATTACACGACATTTTCATGACACTTCGTATGCTAATTGATGCGCCCGTGTGTCTACATCATTATTCGAATTGACAGTTGCTTCGCTACTATACTGGTGGGTTTCTTGATTAATGAAAAGGGAATGAATAGCACCTTCTCATTTTTAGTGGGTTTTTATTAAGTGGAGCACAGTGGTGGAATAATGTTGTGGTTCAGAGAGTTATACTCTCGCATATATTTTCCATGCACATTATATGGGTGTCTTTTCACTGTATAGCAATAGTCTTCACTTATGTGTGAACTGGTCACATTCTTTGGTATGTGTCTAATTCTGTGGTATTTCAGTGGGTTATCTGTACCTACTAGACTTGATTTTTCCTTTATTTCCTTTTTCTCCTCGTTCTTTTCTTTTCCTTTCTTTCTTTTTAGTGGATCTTTTGCATTGCTCATTCTAGTGAATGATGCATTAATGTTTAAATACATATATTTACATGCTGCAAGATTTTTTAAATGTGTTATTAAATGACGTGGAATCATAGTAGGTTGTGATAAGGTTCTATTTTATTTTTGTAAATAGGGTATTTTTCTATATTTGGTGTTTGTATTTATATTCATTGTATTCACTTATTTTTCTAGCCTTGAAAAATCTGAGTGCAGACGAAACACGTGTCGGCTAGATCGTGTGCTGGAATAATTTTTAAAACATGAATCAATAAAGACAAGGATTTGATAAAGACAAGGATTTGAAGAACTGAACTCGTTTTTGGGCTGTGTGTCGGCTTTGGATAATACTGATCTATCAATGAAACTAATACTTGTAGTTGATTTGAGTTTTGAATTCAACCCAAATTTGTGTTGGACTGAATAATATATAACAAGGGTGTGCTGCAAGTAGCTTTATTATGGTGCAAGTATATGCATGTTATGTTTTAATGTGCTGACAACATCTCTAGGTAGTAGATGTTACAGGCTGATAGAGCACCCCGATCTAAATATTTTCAGACTACAATACTACACGCCAATAATTACGATTTTTTTATATTTGGTTAGTATTTGATGTGCGGTTTCTCCCTTTTAGGGTCCACTACTACCTAATTTCTATGTGTATTCCTGTTCTAAAGGATCGAACTCCCTCAGGCGTTGGCGGATGGCCACCGAAGCTGCTTCCCCCTTAATGTTATCTAGTATTATGGCTGATACCTGGGCATAGTTACCTAGTAACTTCATCCCTAAGTTTAGGGCAGGTTCTGCTCCGTACTCGTTCTGTATCTGTCTAAATACGTCTGGTACCACCGCTAACGAAGGAATACCATGAATCCTGGTTTAAATGGCAGCAAAGACTGTACCCCAAGTGGTACAATATTCTACTTGTGGTGTTATCCCCATGGGCAAGCAGATTGTTAGCATTCTGTGTTTTTCATACGGGGTAGTATTTGGGAATACTGCCTCTAGCTGTGTTATTTTCTGAGCTACCCAGAATGGCATTTGTTCACGTTTTGAGGGCATTTTACCCATCACTGCGTGTAATGTTTGTGGTGTGATTTTAGTTGCTGTACCCTGTACTTGAGTTCCATTAGTTGCAACTATTGCTGGTTGGACAGTGAATGTCCTCATGACGGATTGCGTCATGTTCCTATAGATTTTAATTAAATCTTTGTGTTGTATGAGTAAGTCTCCTGGTGGCATTGTGTTAATGTCAGGATGAGGTGTGTAGGCCGCTAATATCGGCCATGTTGCCCCTTCTCCTCCGAGCGGGCCTAATCTTACTCTTCTTCTTATGTGGGGTAGGGCGCCTTTAAACCAGTATGTGTTCCTGGTACGTGAGTGGAATCTCTATGTCCTCGAACGGACAATATTCCACTGGTGCATCTCCTTCTGTGTAAGAGTGAAATGTCTGTGTTCTTGCATTTGCTGCTGGGAATGTAACCCACGAATAAAATACCTCTGTTTTATTTGATTTGTGTGCCTCAATCACAAAAACTACTAAGCCACCCCTAGCTGATAAACCATTTTCTAACAGTTTTAGGGTGATTGTATGTCTGAATTTTTCTGCAATCAGAATTGCGTCTGCATCTTCTTCTCCCCCTGAGAGTTGTAGATCTACTACTACGTTATCTCTTGTCTCAGTCATTTTTGTAAAGAAGATGTTCGTTCAAGGGAACTATGATAAGGTTTTTATGCACAATTTTAGGAACACTGTGTCCTTCAAGCTTGATTAACCAACAGCCAATAAATAGGATTTCTCGCCTACTCAGCTGTGGCGGAGTTTGTGCCCACCCACTCCAGACGTCTCTGGTGTTTTGTGAGTAGGGGTCTCTGAGAATAGGACGACTGAACTACTCAGATTCTACTGTTAAATAAGTACCCAACCAACGTTGGCGGCGCCATGTTGTGTAGTTCCTATATTACCTATACAGGATCTGCGCGTTTGGATAAAATAAACTGGGGGATTGGTGGCGGACGGATTCCGTGCACCCCCACCGGATATGTTAGCCTGTCTGTATTAGCTAGCTCACAGTGCCACTAGAGTCTCCTCTTATCGGGGAGAGAATAGTTCTTGGCAACCTCAGAACATGACAACCCTGATCCCCCAGGATCGTGGAAACAATATACTACCTTTCGCTCAGTCACTCGTGCTCACTTAGTTTGTCTCAGAGAGATACACAGAATAAACAGTAAGGGCGTTTCAATAAGTATTTATTGAACAGTTGTTATTCTAGTGTAAAATATATGAGCTGCAACAACCATTAGACAGTAGCAGAGATATATGATTAGCAATATTATGAAAGTAAAAGGATGGTATAGTTCTACCATCTTGCAGGAATCATGAATATATACATGTACATAAAACACATGATAAAAAGTGCGTACTCCTATGATGCCTCCCTAACTAGATGTACCTAGCATCTGTGTAGGTGTTATGCCAAGAATCCCTCTAGGATCTAGTCCACCCCATTACCTGAGAGTTTAGAGAATGTGCGACCCCGTCCTGGTCTCGAGTTGGACACCCCACGTGGGATGTTAGACCACTGCTACCTGGAGCGTCTGCATGCAGGAACCTTAGCGTCTCTGGTCAGTGTGTCAGCCGGGAAGTCATGGTCTCCTCTATCTGTCTAAGCAAGACATGATGTATATATACCTAAAGGTCTCCCCAGGGGTCCTACCTTGCTGTGTTACTGTGTCGGCCTAAAGGATGACGTCAGGCCTGAACTTACAGAGATATTATACAGGAGATGGTAATCCTACTTTTAGTCCTGCTGTTCTTCCAAAAAGCCTCATGCATAATGTATGAGAATCGAACCAGGTAAAAACCCGCGTTCTGAATGCAGTGTCATATCTGGGTAAAAGGTCGGTGCCTAAGAACCGTTCTGTATGTAATGTAGGGAAGGATATAGGTGAAAGGTTGCAGTGTCCCCTGCGCCTATATAGGGTACCTATATGGAATATAACTAGCTTAAATTCTAAAAATTCTGTTGTAAGACGGCCGCCTGTTAGTGTCGCATTTCTCTGACCCACCCAATTCCAATACAGGTCTTGGCGCAGTCTCTGCTAGGGAGCAAGCTAATGTCGGGCTCAGCCCACAGATTCCCCAGGCCTACCGCAGAGAGGAGTGTCTGGATGTTGCTAAACCACCCAATTTTTTTTAAACGATCTAGGATACAGACTTCCTCAAGGACAGCCACATAGTAGATAAGCTCAGGTGTTTTTTTCAGACGTAACCAAAAGAGAAGGGGGCGTAATCTTGCTTTGTCCACTATAGTGGATCTGCCCATGTTGAGCCTTAGGGGAAGGAGCGGGGTACTTTGTGGGAGAGAGCAGAGCGACCTCAAGAATTTATTTTCTGTGCGGAGAAGGCCCTCTAATTTGTCGAACCCCCAAAGTTCAGCTCTGTACAGAGCAGAACCTACCACTTTCTGGTCATAGATCTGGAGCAATGCTGCTATCGGCCTGGTTTGCGAAGCCCTGTGTTCCTTTATTAATGCCTCTGTGGTTTTCCTCTGCTGAAGGATTTGTTTTGAAATGTGGTGTTTCCAGGACATTTTCTCCGCAAGGGTTACGCCCAAATAATCAAAGGTGTCCACTCTCTCCAGAGGGGTCCCCCCCACCAGCAATTTTCCCTTGAATGATTTGTGCGGATTTAGCAACATAAGCTAGGTTTTCGAGGTATTAATCTGTAGTCCTCTCAATCCACAGAAGGCCATAAAACGGTCGAGTAGCAGCTGGAGGCCACTGGGGTTTTTTGAGACCAGCAGGGTGTCATCCGCGAACAGTAAAGTTGTTATTTTCACTCCCCCCATTTTGGGGGCATCAGCGTGGACCTCTGCTAGGTACTTCACCACTCCATTTATAAAAAGCAAAAATAGGGTGGGGGCTAGGACACAACCCTGCCGAACCCCTTTGGCAACTTTGATTGGGTCTGACAGCTGCCCTTGATCCCCCCATCGCACCCTTGCATAGTTGCCCTCATGTAACCAAATGAGAAGAGCCAGGATGTCATGTGGGAGCCCCTGATTACGCAAGACCTGGCATAATTTGGGCCTGGGTATGAGATCAAAAGCTGACTTTAAATCGATAAAGGCAGTGTAAAGACTGCCCTGTTCTATTAACACTGTCTTCCAAGCCAGCAAGGTGAAACGGAATACTTGATCGACAGTGCTGACTTTCTTCCTGAACCCCGCTTGGAAGGGGGATAGTATATTATTTTCCTCGATCCAATCAGTGATTTTATTAAGTAGGGCACGGGAGAAAACCTTCTGTACACCATCAATTAAGCTGATTGGCCTATAGTTGGAGGGTAGCGAACGGTCCCCCTTCTTAAATATCGGGATGACCTCGGCTCCCTTCCAAGACGGAGGTATCGGAGCCCCGTCAGCAATTCCGTTTGCTAATATCAGGATATAGTTGGTCCAGTTCGGGATGTCACTCAGAAAAACATACCCAGGTACGCCGTCAGGGCCAGAGGCTTTGTTTTTGACTATGGTGCAAATACTTTGCGTTATCTCCGCTAGGGAAAATAAGTTGTTGCTTGATTGGTCGCTATTATTTTCCATGAGGGGGCCTTCCGAGTCTAACACTTCCGATCCTGTGTAGACTGCTGAGAAGTGTTCGAACCAGGCGGCCTCAGAGATGTTACTTGTTGGTGGTTTGAATTTTTCAGCATCACCTCTCGTGACTAGCAACCAAAACTGCTGGGAGTCTTTCCTTTGACAGGCATCGCGAATTTGGAGCCAGTGATTCTTGGTCCACTCCTTTTTTGCTTCGGCCTGCGCTAACTTGTAATTCTTCCTGGCCAGTCGTATCTCTTCTACATGGTTTGCTCTTATCGCAGCTGCCAGCTCAAGCCGCAGTTTCTTACATTTCGGATTAAACCAAGAGAGTTGTCTGATGACTTCTTGCGACGTGACTTCGGGAGGATGAAGTAACAAGCTAGCTCGGTAAACAAAGACGTATGGGTGGTCGTGGCCACTGAAAGCTCGTCCCGCTGGGATAGTAAATCACTAAGTTTGCTGGTGCTATCCAGGAGTGCTTGTTTTATAGCTTCCAGTTTGCGGACATCAATAGCTACACGCACCCACATAAGACTACTGTTGTTATTCGTGAGGCATATCTCCTTCGTCGCAAACTTTGCGTCAGTGCTGCTGGTGTTCTTGGTCCAGATACTGGTCATGGCAAGTTCAAGGTGGTTATGATCGCTGTCTATAGTTACTCCAACTATCATATCCAACACATCAGACTATAATCTCAGATCTATTAGCACATAGTCAATTCGGCTCATAGTATCGGTTCTGTTGAATGTGTTGGCCCCCTTCTTATCAGATAAAGTGCGGCCGTTAGCAGCCCTAAGTTCGTACTCAAGAGTTAGGGCTTGAAGCTGCAGAGCAGTTTGTGTCCATTTTTTGATTGGTTGCAGATCAAGCGGAGGAACGTGCCACAACTCATCTACTTTGCCACTGTCTGTTAGATCTTCTATGCCCAGTGGTTCGTAGGTAGTGTTGAAGTCTCCTGCTATTAACAATGGAGATGAGGACTCTCTTTCCTCGAGGCAGTCTTCCAGAGCTTGTATGGTTGATGATCTGGAACCCACCTTGACTCCACGGGCGTAGACATTATAAATGTCCATCCCCTTACCATTCCTGCCCCTCAGATTGATCGCAAGAATATCCGGGCTGCTTGTCTTAATCTCCCTAACAGCGCATTGTAGATCGATCTTAATCCAGATCATCAACCCCCCTGCCGGCCGCCCCGGTCTACTTTTAACCGCTGGACAGCTTACCGTGACGTAACCGGGAATAAAAACAGGTGCAGTAGCCCACGTTTCCTGTAGGATGCAAATGTCGAAGTGCTCTATACTGAATCCAGTGGGGGAGTTCCACCTTAGATCTTAGGCCTGCCACATTCCATGTCAGTATGCGGAGTTTAGATGTCAATTCTTCTGGGCCATTGCAGTCTGGTTGTAAGTCCTCCATTGCACTGCTCGTCTGTGGTAGAATAGAGCATACTTCCTGATCTAAGCTTAACCTTGGTGGGATGCAGGTCGTGGCCTGTGCAGGATCTGACATCTCCCTGATAGAGAGCTAGAACTTAGATGGCAACTTGCTTGGTGGATCCCCGGCCATATTAGACTCGATAGAAGGTGTCACGACCTTGGCTGAGTAGCATAAAATCGAAGGGGTTGCAGTATCATGCCCCACCTGTCAATCATTTAGGGCCAAAGATGAGTCCATCCCCATCAAGGTATCATGCCTTCTATGTGCTTGGAGCTGGAACATGGCAGGGGGGTTGTACTTCATCTGTATGTTGGTAGAAGTGGATGAGCACCATCTTGCTTCCAGCGCTATAAGATTATGTACCAAAGTCTCGTCTCTTAGATGTAATTCGATCGAATCGGTAGGTTAGGTATTATAGCTTAGTCGTCTTGCCCAGAGGATGTCTTCCCTGATAACGGACCTACACCCTCTTATTTTCCGGATCCAATGGATTGTTTTGTTAACCAAGGAGTTGTTGTCTTCGTATATTGCAAAAGATGGTGACATTTTTGGTACATTGATCGTAAAGATACTCTTAGAGGGGGATTGGTCATTTTCGTACCTTGAGCTATGAAGACGCTCTATCTTGGCTGAGTTTGTATCAATTGTGCCTGCTGGGTTCAGGACCTTTGTGTTTGCTTGTCTCGAATGCTACGTTTGAATGGACATAAGAGGCGCAAGAGGCGCTGAAGTATTTGAAGACTTAGGGGCGACACTGGCCCCTAGCATTTTATCCTGTCTCAATTGCGGACTCGATGACTGAATGTGAGTGTCTGCTCTAAGTTGTTCATTATCCAACAGTGTCTTGACCTGTTTGGTGAGTGCTACAATTAACGATTTAAGTAGAGTAACTTCATCCCTGAGTTCAGTGATTACCCTACAAGTATCCGTCCCTACTGTCGAATGCTCAGCTAGGTATCCCTCCTCCCTCCTCTCATGGGCCTCTATCCCAGGGACCTGGTGTACTACAGCTTGAATTACAGGTGAGGTTACCCAACCTACTTCTTCCTGCCTTCCCGTTGTACTTTCGGGTAAACCATGAAGTGGTAAATAGCGATTAATTATGGGAACATTAAAAATGGTGTTACTGTCGACTATCTCAGCTACTTCTGTAGTGTCTTCACTTAGGCTTTTTCCTGCCACTTCAGTGGAGGAGGGGACCGGCCCTACTTTCCTAGGAGCTTTCGCAGATTCGTAATGGGAGCAATTATCTGGCGCCGGAACCATAGTCATAGCGATTCTCTTAGTGCACTTGGTAAATATGGACGGAATTGGTTTAGTTGGGTTGGAAGTTAGGCTAAGGAGAGGGTCAAGTGCACTAGAAGGCTGCTGAATGCCTAGGGCAGCTGGATTCAGAGCCGGATCTAAGATATCATGGCCTTCTTCCAGAAGGTCATCGATACGGTTGAGAACACAACTGGTAGCACTAAATTTACAGCTCTTCTTGGTTTTACTAACTTTCCCGTGAGGCCCCTCGGTCTTCCCACCCCCTTCTTTGTCAATGGACTTCCTTTTCCCCATGGGAATAGATCAGTAGGTAACAACGCTATAATATTTAGACCAGAAAGAAATTTAATAATACCAATCAGACAAGCTAAATAGCATTGGTTAAAACATTGGTTAAAACTCCTAGTCAGGGACGCTAACACAGCAGCTCTAAAGGGGGAGCCCAATGACAAATCTTAGGACTGAGGCGAGGTAGCAATCAGGAGCGCAGCAAGTCTTGTATTGTATTTTTAACTCACAGTTTTTAAGTTGTAATGGCGTTCAAGTTCAGAATCCCAAGGGGTCTCAGCTGGTATTGGAATGCGGAGACCAGAAGCCAAGGGGGGTGGCCCTGCCCCTTCCTGTTGATGACGGGCGAGCCCTTGGCCCGGGCTTTGCCCGGGTGCGGCCCGCGCGCGTCCCACGCCGCGGGATGACGTTGGTGGCTCCTCCCTCCTGGAAGACTGAAGACTTGTGGGGCTTAGAGTCCCCTCAGCAGCAATACGGGCTGCACAGGGCAGCAACAGCAGAGAAAACGGCGTCCCGCGCCGCGGGATGACTGTAGCGCTTTTGAGCACGTTGGTGGCTCCTCCCTCCTGGGAGACCGAAGACTTGTGGGGCTTAGAGTCCCCTCAGCAGCAATACGGGCAGCACAGGGCAGCAACAGCAGAGAAAATGGCGTCCCGCGCCGCGGGATGACTGTAGCGCTTCTGAGCGCGTTGGTGGCTCCTCCCTCCTGGGAGACCGAAGACTTGTGGGGCTTAGAGTCCCCTCAGCAGCAATACGGGCAGCACAGGGCAGCAACAGCAGAGAAAACGGCGTAACTCGATATTTGTGTATGGGGATATTTTGGGGGTCGATATTCTATCAGTGAACCCTAAAATCCAAATAAATAATGGCTTGAAACAGGGTTGCCTGCTGGCTCCTCCCCTTTCCTCTATTTATTTGCATGATTTACCTTTACGATTTGCAAATATCCCAAACGTTCCATCCAGTATCACATCTTTTGATTTGCACTTTTTAAGGTTCCCAATGATGTGGTTTCATTCGACCTAACCCCAATTGGCCTTCAACGAAATATGGGTGCTCTAAATACTTATGCAAAGAAGAATTCCTTAATTATCAACATATCTAAAACTAAAGTAATGAACTTCAATGGGGGAAAGCAGTATCACTCCTTTTCCTGGAAGCTAGGTGGAAACTCCCTAGAAGTGGTAAAAACGTATACATATCTAAGCGGACTCCCAGAACCTGGATAGTAAACTGCATCTCACACATCTAGGGAATAAGTCTTTTGCACAGGCCAGTGTTTTAAATAAATTCTGTTCGGCTTCTGGAAGGAGACATTTTAATTATTTATTAGAAATGTATAGAGTCAAAATCCCTCCTTACTCACATGTGCACTGCAGCACAACCATTTAGTAAATGGTCACTCTTAAATCTATACGAAGGGAAGGTTATGCGAAAATTAACAACAGTGAGCGAAGCAATTCCAGATCAGGCGTTGTAATTAGAACTTGCACTACCTAGCTGTTTTGCTATAGCTATTGCAAATATAGTACATTGGACTTATTGTCTATTACATGCAGCAGAAGGCACCTTTAGAGATTTATTAAAGTAGAAATGACTTGCAGAAGTCAAGAAAAACTATACTTTCACTGGAAATCTCACATGTTCATTAGAAAAATTAGATTGCAAGATTGAATGCCTGAAATCATGATCTGCTGGACAAATAAGACACTTTTAAAAAAAAATGAGTTTAAGACTCAGTTATTCTGAGAACAGTATACACTGAAAGAAACTGAAACTGTGTAAACCCTATGTAGTTATTATAGAATATAATCACCCACAAAAGTATTTACCTCTTTCATTAGATCATGGAGTTAGGAGGGTTATACTCGCCCTTAGGTTGAGTTTTCTTCCACTAAATGCACTCAAAAGTCACTGGTTCAGTTCGGAAAATGAAACTAATCTATGCAATTTATGTAACTTTTTGTATGCTCTGCAGTTGCTGTACCATGTAGCTGTTATTTAGCCCCCTTGTATTTTAAATTTAGTCTAATGAGAGTTGGCGAATTAATCAATGTAATAATGTTTCCTTCTAACGAATATATATGTTATAATGTATTTAATTTTTTTAGTGCATTTTTTAAAACTATTTTATATATTACTGATGCATGGAAATGGATGAAGAATATTTTGTTGTTGTGCAATTGTTGATCTCTGTAGAAGTCTAAACCAATAAACTTGAATTGAATTGTGAATTGAATTAAAGTCCAGTCACAATTCTAAATTCAAGAGCTCCAAATTTATCAATAAATGTAAACCAAATTTATCAAGATGAGGCTCTTAACCAAGTTGAAAAGTTGCACAATCAACATGTGTTTTGTGGTATTCCTCTCTGCCGCTTTTTCAGGGCTGTTAAAACTATATAGAGGTGAGAACAATTTATCAACATACAACTGAGTAAAGAAATGTCATACTAGTGAAGTAACCATGTGATTAACATTAATCCAATTGAATCTATCACATTAGCTCATATAGATTTTCAGTCTTACATTATCCATGTCATAATAAACACTTTCCAAAATTTTTAATACAAATTAATTGCAATCATGCTTCCTTGTCAAATGTCCAATAACTAAATAGTACACGTTTCAGTACATATCTGAGGTCCTTTGCCTCACTGTTCATAGTGATAATAATTGGTACAGTTCTATATATAAACTGCCACAAACTGTATTCCCATTATGGCATTTAATTATGAATAGATTAACAGAAGATTGCTAAATAACACATCAAAACATCAATTATTTTACATGCTTACCTAGATATTGTTTGGAAAAGAAATCACCTGTAATTTGTTGAAACCACTTTTTAATGTTGAAACTGAACTCTGGCTCTTTCTTTACTTCTTGTGCTGATTTTAAGAGAAGTGGCTTTGTATAGACAAACATACCAAAACAATATGCATAGAAAAACATAACCCAAACAACACCAAAACACAACCATTGTTACATTGAACAGACATCTACTGTCATACACTTACCCTAATATGTATTATACAAACATAACCAAAATCAGGCAGTGTGTCATTTATTAATTAATGTTTACAATTTCTCTCCTTAAGTCTAACCACGGTCGTTGGACAACACACAGCAACCTAACATACAATACCAAAGCTGCAACCTCAGTCCTCAAAATACCTCCATCTTCCTTATCTTTAACAAATACCTTAAAATTGTGATACCCAAGTATCAATTCTCTCCCTTAAATCCACTCAGTTTCATCCAATCCTTCAACTCTCTCTGCCATCACTAAGACTCAAGTCAGGCATTACAAAATTGGTGATTCATAGTTTTTTGTTACTCCAACTTCTGCACCAAACCAACTTACTCATCACGTTGATCTCTGAAAAAACAGCTCCATTTGGTATCAAACAAAGGTAATTTTTGACAAATCTTATTCCAACCTCGAGGATATTAGACAAAGGCATCAGTTTAAACTCATCTCTCGTATACTGTTGTTACTAAGGAAAATCTACAGCCTCACATCATACTTTCCAATTCCTACTCATACATGTCTGTCTCGTAGTCCCCAGAGTCAAACTCTTGTCGGTCCTTATTTCCACAGTTTTTATATTGATACTCCTGCCTCAAAACCACCAATCTGCACTCACAGGTAATCAGCCCTTTTCATATAACCTTCATACCTAATCCATCCAATCTGATAACTCTCACCATCCAAACGAAAAGAAAAACTAATCATCTTTTAGCTCTCACACTATATTCTGTTGGAAAAAGAAGAACTAAAACTTTCAATAGAGCAATATGTCGCTCATATAAATTTCCAAAATAAATAAATAAGTGTAACGGATTTTCACAAGTAACAGAGATCATCATAGACAGAAAATGCTAGGCCAACGTCCACTGCCATCAATTGCATGTTATTATATTTGTAATACGTCTAATGCACAATCGGATGATGGGCCAATAATGAGCATAATAAAAACCGTGCCCTAAATGGACATCAAAGGAATTGCACGTCGCATATTTACCTTTCCCAATCACTTAATATTCAATATTTCATCTATAAGTAGTAGTCAGTATGTTTTAAAGAGTTTTTATCTGAACGTTGCTTGATATTGCTGTACGAAACATTAGTGTTTTTAGCTGTATGCAGTGGTTTTTAATAACTATGCAATAAACTTATTCTGATTCTGGTCTATTGCAGGTATGCTCACAAGTAGTAACTGTTCTGGAATAGATTAAGTGCCTTTGTAAGTCTAAAGTATCACAGATCTAGATGTCCTCTCAAAGGTTTTAAATTGAAAAAGGCTTTATTTCACCTGCAGCAAACAGATTTGAAAAATTTAATAATTTGATGTTTCTTTTATGACAGAGAGTATGCCTGTGTTAAAGACATGTGTATACATGTACAGTGTTCCATTCGGATTCATTCAAACTCCTTTCAGAAATTTAGGGAGCCTCAATAAACCATAATCCCTGATAGCAATCAATGCTATACAAGTCTTCGATTTCGTGTAAAGTGTGCTGTAGTCAACAACCAAGTGTTAGGTGCTTCTGGTGCAGATGCCAGTGTTAAATTGTACACATTTGCAGCAATAATGAACACTTTATATGCTCTTGCAGGTCTCTTCCTTGCCAACAGGAGTGTAGTAGGAGAGCTCCACTAGCTGTGGGATTGACAAACACCTGGACAGGGCTTAACCTTACATACAATGCTGACACTAGTGAGAGGGCGGAAAGCCATAACACAACTCTGTAGGGCGGTTCATACTAACTTAGATGTGGATATTTCTATTGTACAATCCAAATGGATGCATGCCTTGGTCAAAAAAACTTGTGGATAAGCCTGGGAAAGGGTGTTAAGCTATCTCCCACAGGTCTCAAGGGGAGCCCGATTCAAGCTCTAGAAGTTGTATTTTTTGCATAGGGCATGCCTCACCACCAGATGAATGCCCCAGATGTCGGGGTGAGGGAGCTGAGTTTTATCACATGGTGTGTACGTGCCACTGGGAATCAAATAAAGGTGATAAGATACTTGGAGCAAATCACAAACAGAACTGGACTATTCAACGCCAAATGCTGCCTTTTGGTGGGGTCATACTCATGGCCACAAAAGGATAAGATGGCAAAAAAGGACAAGATGGCAAATAAATGTATAGATTTGTCACTAGATATCGCTAAAAGGGGTCTTACCATTACTTGCCAATCCCAGCTGGGATCCTGAATACATACTTGGTTGAAGCTGACATTGCACTGGGCTGAAATAGAACTGAACTGACAACTACAAAAGATTAGGTAAGAGGAAACATACTTAAAAATGGGAGGAACTTTCTGACATCCTTCCGTGACCTATTGATGCAAGGGAACAATGATGATCACCTTGGGTTCGGGGGGGTGGGAGAAACGGTGGAGTGTCATCCATGCACATGAGTGCAACTGCTCCAAATTGCCTCCTGTTACATGCCTCAACAGTGAACTGTAGGACATGCCAGCAATGGACGTTTGGTAATAATATTTTCTCGCTGCTATTACCATCCTTATTGCTCCCTCATGCAATTTATTACCCTGTTCTCTAAATTCACTTGATGATTGAGATACACGACCTACTGAAACGTTATAATCTACTCGTTCTTTTCACCATGGTCACTGATGACGAATAAGAATCATATGGATGACTTTATATGTACCACCTTGCAAAGCTCATTATTTAGTACTGTCTATTGTACCATGACGAATGTTACAATGAAAGCTAATAAAATACATTAAAAAATAAAATATTTAATTGCCCAAGTTCCTAAGAATACTGTGTTTGCCCCTTGGTTGTTTTGTCAATGTTAAAGACATCAGATCAACAGGGATGTCAGCGATGTCATTAGTGATATCTTTATATTCATGCATGAGGTAATAAGTAAGTCAATTGCAAATGTTTTTTTTCAGTCTTGGCTAATGATTGCAGTGAGTACAATTCCACTATTATCAAGTCCTCTTTTAGTATAAAGTTTTGTTAACACAATATTCAACAGTTGAAACTGTAAGTTGTTTTCTAATGAAGACGTTTTAGATGTTGATTTGTTCAGCTCTTTTAGCTTACCCGCAGCTTGCTTTCCATGTGCAGCACCTAGTCATTGGACATCTTGTTCAACTACACAAATTGAACTGTATGCTACTCTTCTCTCTGTCAGATTTCCTCATTAAACTATGTGCAGTCAGCAATGGTGCCCACTAAGCACAGACAACATTTTAACACCTGCTCCTGATGTGGTTGATGAAAAATAAATTTGAAACTAATCTTGAAAAATTACATAATACTAAGTTTAAAAGATGTTTTCTTCAAGGAGTTTTGTTTTTTTACATTGATTAGTAAGTGATTTTAGTAGCAGACATCCATAACTTCTTATAACTAAAAAATATATGCCCATATGATCCCTAGAGAGGAGAAGAATAATTTGTGATAACAGTGAGCGCAACGGGCTAGTAAATAATACAGGATACTAATCACTAGAACTAAAGCTTTTATGTTAAAATAACATTTGTGTTGCATAATATCATATAAGTTGTCATGCCACTATTGGTGAATATTTCTCTTTATGTAGACATTGAGGTATATTATTCTACTTCTATTTATGTAATGTCAAACCACAATTGAAACTTTGATGTTTTAACCATTTGTAAATATTGTTTCTCTTTTTTTGCAGGACTCAAGCAAGTCTTATCCTCATGATGTGTCCCGCAGTCCTCAAAGTCTGAGTGATACTGGCTACTCTTCAGATGGAATTTCTAGCTCACAAAGTGAGATTACTGGCCTTGTCCAGCAAGATGAAGAACAGTTGAGTGGAGCAGGGCTGTTGGAACGGAGCCCCCTAAGTCCTTCTGAACTTAACAAGCTTGAAAGCTCTGTTCGTCCTCTGTTAGAATCCAAGGGCATTCCCCGAGAACAAGCAGGAAAAATGTTCCATGAGTTACGGGAAGAACAAAGGCAAAAACAACGCCCATTGTCACTTTCCATCTCACCTGAAGCTTTCGACTCAGATGAATCGCTGGAAGACATCATGGAAGAGGATGAAGACTCTATGGAATGGGAGAAACAAAGGGATCTAAAGGAGACCGTTGAATCCTCTGATGATATTGGCAGCAAGATGCGCCATGACTTTGTGGAAGACAGCAGTGAAGGTGGTTTTTCTCCACTACCAACCAAGCAACACAAGGCGGAGTTCACTGCTGAGGAATTTATGAGGCAACAAATTCTGGAAATGAGTGCTGAAGAAGATAATTTCGATGATGATGAAGAAGAATATGAACATGTCAAATATGTCAGTACTAAAAGCAACCACAAATCTGACTCGGAAAAAAGCAAAGATGTGCCTTCATCCAAAAGGCGCCTTCCTCACAATTCCAACAATATGTATGCAGAAGATGGAGAAGGAATGGAAGTCATGGAAGATGAGGATGTGACAGCTTCACAAGGAGGACTACGGCGCTTTAAAACAATTGAATTAAATAGCACTAATAATTATGGTAGAGATATAGAATTGAGCCATCAAACAGACCTTAGTTTAGAACGAGAACCTGAGTTAGAGATGGAAAGTTTGACAGGTTCTCCTGATGAAAGATCACGGGGTGAATATTCTTCAACATTACCTGCAACAACACCTAGTTACACATCAGGCACCTCACCCACTTCCATTTCATCACTAGAGGAAGACAGTGATAGCAGCCCTAGTCGAAGACAGAGACTCGAAGAGGTTAAGCAGCAGCGAAAAGCACGACATCGTTCCCATGGCCCTCTATTACCAACCATTGAGGACTCTTCTGAGGAAGAAGAGCTTCGAGAAGAGGAGGAACTTTTAAGGGAACAAGAAAAAATGAGAGAGGTTGAACAACAGCGCATTCGCAGTACTGCACGTAAAACAAAACGGGACAAGGAAGAACTGAGAGCACAAAGAAGGCGGGAAAGATCTAAAACACCCCCTAGTAATCTTTCTCCTATCGAAGATGCATCACCAACAGAAGAACTCCGGCAAGCTGCAGAGATGGAGGAACTTCATAGGTCCTCCTGCTCAGAGTATTCACCCTCCATAGATTCTGAGGCTGAAGGCTTTGATATCATAGCTTCTAAGCTGTATAAATCAGGCAGTGAGTACAACTTGCCCACCTTTATGTCACTGTATTCACCAACAGAAAAAACAGCCGGTACCGCAAGTTACCAATCAAGCAAGCCGCTTAAAAGTGCAGAAGAGGTGTATGAAGAGATGATGCGAAAAGCAGAAATGTTCCAGAAACAACATGGTCAACAAACTCAACAACACATGCCTTACAATAACAACTATCAACAGGTTGGATATCGGATGGAGGAAAACCAGAATCAATTTGAATATCAGTATATTGACGAGTACAGCTATGACAGTGGCCAAATGGGCTCTAAGCAAAATGACTACCAGAATGAATTATCTAAATCGGGAACAGTCTATGAGGAAATCCTGCAGACATCACAGAATATTTCCAGAATGCACCAGTCCTCATCGCTCGATTTGTCTATGCAAATGGAAGATAAACCCAGTATAGAAAAAACATTCCAGGAAAAACAGTTTCTTAATGCAGAGAGCGCGTATACAGATATGCTAAAACAAAGTAGTGGTCCGCTTACTCCTGGAACAAGTCCAACACAGCTATCTGCACCTGTGTCCTTTTCCTCCTCTGAAATCAGTTCCGGAAGAAATATTCCTGATGTTAGAGTTACACAACATTTTTCAAATTTGGGCCACCACAAACCAAAACTGCATAGCTCTCCTTCAGCGCCCAGCTTAGGATCAAAGGTTGCGTCCACTACATGTCAGTATAGCAAAGGTGTTAGCACTGCAACAAGTGGAACTTCCATGAATCAGACTTTCATAACTGATGTAACAAGTGCTCCTGTAAAGCACAGTAGTCCTCATTCAGCAAGTAGTTCAGATGTGACCTCTGCAACTCCGAGCAGCAGAGGTTATGCTCATTCAAAAGTGTCCCCAGATTATTACAGCTCAAATGAAGATCTTCATCGAACAAAGAGTACTTCTGCCATCAGTGAGTCAACAAAAGATAAGCCCCAGCACACAAGTGAAAGCAAATCAAATGCATCTTTAACATCCAAGGTCATTTCTTTCTTCAAGAGTCCAAGCCCACCACTATCTCCTACTTCCCCAACACAAAGTCCCACTCATTCTTTTCCAAGAATAGTTAGGCCCTCTAGCCCGGTAACTGGAGATAAAGCAACATCAGAATTTTCTTCTCGGCTGCAAAGTGCAGGTAAAACATGCACTGCTTCTGTTACTTCTGCCACTTTAACATCATCTCCTATGGTAGCTCAAGGAACGCAAACGCCTCACCGGTCTGGTGCTCCTCGTCTATCCCGGCAACATTCATCTCAAGAAGAGCCATTTATGGTCATCACATTAGCATCAGATGCAGCAAGCCAAACTAAACCTGTAAGTGTAAGCTCGTCAGCATCCCCTACCACCACTCCAACCAGACTGAGCCGTCACCCCTCAATACAAGGTCACCAGGAACAGTCATCATCTAGTTACACCAGAACAGTAATAGAAAGAGCACCTACCGCCTCGTCAGCCATCAATGTGAGTGTTGCAAAAGGGCATGCTTCCTCTGCTCCAGATACAAGTGTAAATACATACACCTGGGGAGCATTGCCTGCTGAGAACATTTCTTTATGTAGAATATCTTCTGTGCCTGGAACATCAAGAGTAGAACCTGGACCAAAATTGCAAGAGGGCAGTGCTGTTGACCTTCGGACGGTTATAAAATCAGCCCCAATCATTATAACAGACCAAGGGATGGATCTTACGTCCTTGGCTACAGAGTCAAGGAGGTACTCCCTCACCATGGAACAGTCTCCAACTCGACAATCTACAGCTGTGCAACCCTTGATAGTAAACCTAAATTCCCAGGAACAGCCTCATGCTGTTATAAGCACTGCTACTACAGTGAGCATAACAGTTGCATCATCCATGCTGGTTTCACAGCCAAAACAACCTACAGTGTATGGCGATCCCTTCCAGAACAGAGTAGACTATGGGCAGAGAACTGGAAGTGCAGTGTGTCTGACCCAAGTGAGACAGATTGAGCATGCAGGTCAGTCTGGTTTCATAAGAGGTACTGTGCACAGTGGTGAAACGTCTACTTTTGAAGAAAAGGCAGAAGTTATGGGCAGCCCTCAGCACACAATGTTCACTAGATACAACTTGCCTAACCAAATGACAGCTTTAGTTCAAAAAGAGGTGTTAGCTATTCAAACCACGCACGCCCAAAATGTTGTTGCTGTCAACACCATGCCTAGGCAGATTCAGCAGGATCAACGTGTAAGTTCAACAGAGATTTATAGAGGGTTTCCAATGGAAATCAAATCTCATACCCCTCCCTTGAACATTCCTGACAAACAAACTCATGACTTAGTGGTACAGTTGGACGATGTGGCAGCAGGTACGGTCACTAAGTTAGTTAAAGAAGAACCTTCTGCTAATGCCTTGGACCTTACAGGAATAAAGCCAGAAAGTCAAGTGGCATGCTGTGATGTAGTCTATAAGTTTCCTTTTGGCAATAGTTGCACTGGTACTTTTACTCCACCACCCAAGATACCCGAAGTAAATACCATAGATCCAAATCAAGTTAGACACCCAGGAGTCCAATATTATGGAAACAAAGGACAAGATATTTCAGAGACATATCCTTATCGTGACCCATCAACTGCTGCAGCTCAGAATGTGTACGAGGAGCAAAAATATTACCCCCAAAATGTCACTGGACGACTGCAGCCATCTATGTCAGACACCAACCTGTCTGAAATTGGTTTGAATTATTTCCCCCTAAAGAATGATCAATCATTCAATGGTGCAGGCGGGGATGCTGCCATAGACTTGACAACAATGAATCCTTCCTACAGCACTGGTTTCACTGACTACATTGGTCAGGGATTGCAGTATGGCTCATTTACTGATCTCCGCCAACCCACAGATTTATTAAGCCATTCACTTCCAATGAGGCGGTATAACTCACTCTCCAATATCTACTCTGACTACAGGTATTCCTCTAGAGGTGATTTGTCTAATTTCCAAGAGTCAAGCCTTGCACAGTATAGTGCAACCACAGCTCGTGAAATCAGTAGAATGTGTGCAGCCCTCAACTCTATGGACCAGTATGGAGGAAGACACACAAACAACCCTGATCTTTTGCAGTACGGACCCAATACAATCAGTGCTGGAGCTGTACGAAGCGGTATTATGTCTGCTGAACAAGGCATGAAATCAAACATGTTGTACAACCCTAACTTTCCAGGAATCCGTCAGAGCTTTGGAAATTTAGCCCAATACAATGTACCTGGTGCTCGCCTCGGAGCGGTAAGGCAGATGTATCCTTCAACAGCAACAGTAAGAGCAGCAGATGGCATGATTTACTCAACAATAAATACTCCTATAGCTTCAACGCTTCCCATAACAACACAGCCAGCTTCTGTTTTGCGACCAATGATTCGAGGTATATACAGGCCCTATTGCACAGGAAATCTTGCTGCTGTTCCATTGGCAAGTCTAACCAGAGTACCACTCGGTGCTCCAAGGATTCCACTCCCAACCCAAGGCCAATATCGATACCCAAGTCCTAGCAGGTTTCCACCGTCATCTACTGCCTCAGTAATAGATGTGCCTATGTATTTGGGAAAGCCAGTTAATGCCCCTTCTGGGAGTACTTCTGCAACGACTGATAGTCTAGCGACAACTGTACATCCCACTCCTGCTGCAACGGTTTATAAAGCAGAGCAGACAAGTTCTGGAATATTGGATGAGCCCATGATGGCAGCACAAGGAGGGCAAAGTGTCACTAAAGATGTTGGCCAACCCCAACCACCAGCAGTTCAAAAGCAACAGCTTGAATCACAATCATCTGCTATCACAAGCAGAAGCAACATGGAAAAAGAGGAAAAGGAGAAGGAGGAGGAGCGTCAAAGAAAGCAGCAGGAACATATACTTCAAATTGAGAGGGAGCGAGTGGAACTGGAAAAGCTGAGGCAGATGAGGTTACACGAGGAACTGGAGAGAGAACGATTAGAATTGCAACGCCATCGGGAGAAGGAGCAAATGTTGGTACAAAGAGAGATACAAGAGTTGCAGTCAATCAAGCACCAGGTACTGCAACAACAACAGGAAGAGCGGCAGACACAGTTTGCTCTGCAGAGAGAGCAGTTAGCACAGCAGCGCTTGCAGCTAGAACAGATACAGCACTTGCAGCAACAGCTGCAACAACAGCTGGAAGATCAGAAAAGACAGAAAACAACTGTAGCTGCTGCTTGTGATGCGACAGTAAAGGTTCCTCCACAGACTGTGTCCGAAATAGCTATAGAAATGCAAAAAACCCTAGCCCAAAATGTACCATACTGGCCACCTATGAGCCAACCATTTATGGCTATGGCTGCCCAAGGGCAGGAAATCCAAGCACAACAACGGTGCTCTGCCCCTCACCGTCCACTCACTAACTCTGCATCGGACATGTCCCTCCAGACTGAAGAACACTGGGAAAGCAACAGAGGCATAAAGAAAAGAAACTCAATGCCTCGCCTGAGGGATGCTTATGAGATGGATGATGGTCATGAGCCTTATATTGTCAAGAAGATAACGGACAGCAGTGTCCAGACTGACGATGAGGATGGCGAAGAAAGGTATTACATGTCGCGGCGACGTCGAACAAGGCGCAGCACCGACTGCAGTGTCCAAACAGACGATGAGGACAATGCTGAGTGGGAGCAGCCTACACGACGGCGACGGTCTAGGTTCTCCCGCCACTCAGACTCTAGCTCAGATGGTAAACATGACGTATCAAAGGGAACATCAAGTATAGCCATCCAAACTACTAGTGATTGTTCAGTGCAGACAGAGCCTGACCAGCTACAGAGAGTCTCTCCATCCATACACATAACCAATCCAGACCCCAGGGTGGAGATTGTAAAATATATATCTGCTCCTGAGAAGACCCAACGAGGAGAGAGCCTGGCTTGTCAAACTGAGCCAGAATCTCATTCTCAAGGAATTGTAGTCCCTCAGCTCAATGTCCCTACAACTATAACGCCATATTCTTCGAACATACAGATAGCAACATCAGGACCCTTGGATTCCAATATGTCTAGACAACAAGGGGTTGGAAAGTTTGAGAAGAAGAAACCTGATCCTTTGGAAATTGGTTATCAGTCTCATATACCTACTGATTCTTTACCTCAGCTTGTGGCACGTCAACCACCAAAGTCCCCACAAGTGTTGTATTCGCCTGTCTCGCCCCTCTCCCCTCATCGACTGCTGGAATCAACATTTACTTCTAGTGAAAGGCTTAATAAGGCCCATGTAACCCCGCAGAAACATTTCACGGCTGACACTACCCAGCGCCAGCAAACCCTACCTCGCCCTATTAAAACCATGCAGAGGTCACTATCCGACCCCAAGCCACTGAGCCCTACATCTGAGGAATCTGGAAAAGATCGATTTTTGTTATATCAACAGCAGTTGCTGCAAAGCCAGGTAAGAGAGTGTGCCTTTGTTTTGATCGTTACATTTGAACAAAAGTACATTTGCTAGTTCATTAAGACAACATATTTAATAAAAACATAGTTGCTGCATCATCAAAATTGAGACAATGGAGCAGAAAGTATCTCAGCATTGCTTAAATGTACAGGAACCTGTTCCACCGGCTTGTATGAGGATTGAAAAGTGTCTACACTGCCATACTATTTTATGAAAATGGTTTCTTCTAGTAGAAAGAAAACAAGGCAAGAAGACAGTTCTTACGATGTAGTTGTCGGGTCTGGACTAGGATGAAGAAAGTTGTTGCCATTCTTAGATTGGGCAAGGTGTAAGCAAGGGTGTGCAGAGGGACAGTGTGAACTACTGACAAATGGTTAGATAGTTATAAATAGAGTGTGCTGAGTGCAGATTGTGTTCAGTTGTGCACGATCATGAAATAGGATAAGATATCCCCAGCTTGGTAAGGACTGGACAGAGGCCAGAGACTTTACAAAAGTCTATGTCAATTACATTGTTGGCCAATGGTTGGGGTTGCGGAAGATTACCAATATTCATTTATGCATAATAGTTTAAAAAAAAGTATTTTTACAAGGTATTTTTTCAGAGCAAGCCCTCTGCCATGTTCACATATAACAGGTTTATGCTTAATAGTTAATAAGAAAAGATCCAGCCAAAGGATGGTAATGCTTTTTATTTACTTAAATTGTTAGTCAAACTTAAAGTACCATCTATGGGAAAGCTATGTAAAGAGAGAATTTTTCCTCGTACAGTAAACAGAAGAGACCATAGTTCTGGATAAGCTTTCGAGTCTGGGATGAGTTTAGATAGGTCCTCTAAGAACAAGGATATACAACAGCAGATGAAGCCTATCAAAATGAGAATTAACATAGTGCCCAAAATGGCCTTCACAGGGCTCAGAGCCCTGCCAATGAAATTCTCTTCCAAGCAAGTAGTTTGCTGTTTTCCAAGCGTGTTACCCTGGCGGAGCTGAAGTCTGATCAGTGAAGAAGTGGAGTGTGTGAGAGAGAGAGACACACATAGAGAGTGAGCTAGAAAGTGCACCCTTGATAAAAAGAAACAAACCGTGGCTTAGCTCATGGACCATTTCAGAGCTAGAAACTGGAGAGAGATGTATGATTGCTTCTGCAGAGAATGGCCCATGCGGTCACAATCAGGTCTTTCGAGTTGAGGCTGTGAGAGTGAAGACTAAGAGCTCTCTACTAGTACCACCTACTGGGGGAAGTGTGAATAACAATCACGCGTTGAAAAAACACTAATGTGAATGAATACTCCTAAGAAAAGCTGTGTGGTGGAAACTGATGTTACTGATTGCTTAACAGCTCTTGATCTACTGTGCTGGATGTAGATAGAGAACATTGTGAGTTGCCTTTGTAGATAGATGGTTTTAGCAGTGTCCTGATGACATTTTAGCTCTACACAAAAGTAAAGAGCAGGTTAAAAGTATCTGAAGGGATCCATCTTGAGAATGTTCAGTATGATCTTGGTGCAGTGAGAAACTGTAGGGACAGCACTAAGCAATCCATTGCACATGGAATGCTTGGGTGGACACAGTACTGAAAACACTGAGTACCAGGATTAAAGCTAGCAAGGCTGAGAAATATTACACATTTAGCAGTCTGATTGCAACAAATCAAATCCTGAGTAATTGTTTGGCAGAGCTTGATATAGTTAGCAAACTGAATTTTCAGGGCTTGCTGGTGGTTATCGTGAGTGTCAGCACTATGGCGCTTGAAAAAGGTGTTGGATTATGTTTCTAGGAGCATGCCCAGCGTGGGAATACACATACAGCTTTACACAAAGGTCCCTAAAGTTCTGGTTTGCACAGGGACCCTGGCACTTCAGGTTACATGAAAACAGCACCCAGGCTAGGGAAGCCCACTTTTAAAAGTTTACAGATTTCCTTTGAAATTAATAACGTTAACCAAGTCAAGCTCCAAGGCTATATTGAAATTCCATTTATCCTGCAGCCTAGTGGGAATGTGAGTGGATAATCTCATTCATGTATTTGGAAATTTTAGAGGATGACCCAGAGATCTCGCCTAGGGTTACAGCCCTGACCCAAATATACCTCCTGGAATAATTGATTAATAAGATCTGAATGGCTGCTGTCAGGGGCACTGTGATCGTGAGACTATGGTGGAAGATGGTTGATTAGGCTCACCAGTATCACTTCTCCAGCCCCTAAGCATTTCCGCATTTAATGAAATTCAGAAAAACAAACATGACCGGCACTAGTCCCCACGTCTGTGGAAGGAAGGCGTGGACATTTGTCAATGAAGAATAGCTGTTTGTTTTCATCTATCACTGTCATGTGCTCTGGAAAGTGACTTTCTAGTGGAATATCCTTGCAGCAGATTGCAGATTACATATGTGAACCATGGCAGTAGCCACACTTGATCTTGATTTTTTTATTATTATTCTTTTTTTAGCGACACCATTTATTGGCACTAGGTGCTGCTTGCTGCACTTCTTCGGTTGTGAATCTGTGATCGGGTACATACATGACTGATGTGTTTTTCTGTGCTCTCCAGTCGTAGGATACATAGCTGTGAGAGATTTCTAATTTATATTAATAATTTTAAAAGGGTTTTTTTTCAGATTTTTCAGTTTCCTCCCAAGTCACTGGGGTTTAAGCTCTGCACCAAATGTTATTGACAGATATTTGAAAGATATTTGTAAAGTGCCTTTGGCGCTTGGGAAAAGACACAGCTGCATGTTGGTCATGCTCTCTGACTCATTATTAAGCCATCATGGATACAGAAGCAAAGAAGTTCAACTGAAGAGGCTGGACTAAAATTCAGATCTGGGTCTCTTTCCAAGAGCATGTTCATGTTACTGAGAGCAGAACAAGCTACAAGAGAAGCATAACACAAGCACTAAACTTCTCATCATTAGCACAAAGATAAGAGGAGGAATACTTCCATTGGTCGGTGTTGGAAAAGTTAGAGCTGAAGCCTTCGTTGACTTTTACATCCTTTTCATGTGATTTTTTATTGGCAGTCATAAACATTAAATAGCTCCATCTGTGTGCAAGATCCCAGAGCGATTGTAGCAAATGTAATTGTTAACCAGGCAGACAATACTGCAAAGCTAATACGACCTCAAAAAGCAGCAAGAAATGAAACCGAGAGCCCTGCTCCTGAAAGCTCTAATTATCTGCAGATGAGTTAATTGCCAATACTCTGCAAATACCCTCTGTGCATCTTCGCATAGATGCAGATCAGATTTTCACCCGTGTCGGGATTCCTGAGCAATAAAAGCAAATTCAAGTCTCATTCAGACAGACATAACTAAAAAGATGTATTAGCTGGACAAGCAACATGATAGGACATTGAGAGTCCTGTTCCTGAAACCTATACACATATGAAGATGAGATGACTCGTTGCCAGAAATCTGCAAATAATCTCAGTGAATCTTCCAGGAGTGGAGGATGCAGATGAGATACTCGCCGTAGGCGGCCTGCTCAAGAAACCACAATGAGGCGCTAAACAGCAAACCTCTGAGTGTTATCTGTGACTGAAGATTCTCACAATTAGATCGTTTTTAACAACTTTGTTTGTTTATCATGATACTATAGCAAAAGAACAATTGAATAACAAAAGAACAATAAGCGCTGGAAGCTCTTACACACACACACATGTATATGTGTATATTTTATTTTCGCCAAAGGATTTACCCCGCACTCCAGGAAGGTAATGTGTCAAATTCTTTTATTTTCAACAGCACACCACCACCTACGCGTTTCGACCACACGGTCTTGCTCACAGCAAGACCTTGTGGCCCAAACATGTCGGTGGAGGTGTGCTGTTGAAAATAAAAGAATTTGACACGTTACCTTCCTGGAATGCAGGGTGAATCCTTTGGTGAAAAAGACTTTCGGGGCTTGGTCCGGCTCCAACGCCAGCACCAACGAGATGTGCGTGCTGTCATGTCATGGACCATTTTGGTGATTAATATTCAATGAAAAAACCAAAGGTTAAAGTTTAGTTATAGTTAGGAAAACTTATTTTTCCTATACAAACCAAGTTTAAACTATACAAACTTTAAAAATTCTAAAGATACAGTTATAACTTTCATTTACAATTTATTCACCACCTTCAAATTATTGTAAGTAGCGGACCTAGTTAACGCTCTTTTCAGCTCGCTAACCAAACAACTCTAAATATAATTCGCCACTTTACTATGCACTGTCTTGTGACAAATAATGTCATATGAGAACATAAAATGCTGTTATGAATGTTATGATTTCACATGCTATAAGTGATGTAGTATGCAACGGTATAAACAGTGCATGGAAAAAAAATGAGTTATAGTTAATGTAGTGTGGCGAGTGAGGTGACAAGACTGTGTTCGGAGGTGTGCGACTTATAGTAATTTGAAGGTGTTGGATAAATTATAAATTGAAAGTATAACTATAACTTTACAATGTTTAATGTTTATGTATTTTAAGTTGGGTTTGTATAGAAAGAATACAGGAGGTATTTCTAACTATAAATTATCCTTAACCTTTGCTTTTTTCATTGTACGTTAATGGTTTCTATTTTTTAATATAACTGTGTTTCAAATCGCAGTGTAGAGTGTCATTGATTAGAGTGTCGTAAAGTGGAGCGTAGTAGGGCCTGACGCTGATGGAGTGAGCAGGGCTGCTCGGAGCTCCGCTCAGCCGGCCGCCATTCAGCTTTATCCTAACTCCCCCTTAACACCTAGTCGCCCTGGGGGAGGCCCCTGCCCTGGACATAGGGGCCCGTGGGACCCGGGGCCGACAGCGCTGGAGAATAAAAAGCTAGAGAGCAAAGGCAGCCCTCTGCTACCGTGATGTGATCCAACATGGCGGTGACCCGATGAGGCGAACAAGGGCTGGGAAGCAGATCGAAGTGCACTGGATAAGAACGCTGCCGAGACCTCAGCGACCTTAGACAGCTTGCTCCCACCCCCTGCCTGAGACGACGGAAATGGCGATAGAGGGCGCGCCCCTATAAGCAGACGGTTCCAACAAGGGGACCGCGCGAAGGGCCTGAACGGAGTGGCCGGGGTGTGTCCTGAGGCCTTGCGACTCTGGAGGACAGTGAACCTGGCCTGCGGTGGCGAGAGGCTGCAAGAGTCCTGACGCCGGCCCTGGCGCCAGGTGAGGCCTACCGTGCTGAGAGGCTACCCTGATTGGGGAGGAGCATGGCGGAGGATGGGGACCAGTGCGGGTAGACGCCCGCACTGGGTGGACTCCCGCCTTGGGTGCCCGCATCTCTACGGCACACAGCCCCGTAGGTGAGGACTCCTAGCACTGTGGGGGCGAGGCCTGTTTCTGGTGGCTGCGGCTGCCAGTGCACAAGAGTACTGGGGCCGGCACAGAGAGCCTTCAAAGAACGCCAAGCACCTGAGGTGGGTTGTTGGGCTCGCCTGGCCTACTCTGAAGGGACGCGATGACCGCACCTAGCCTTAGCCCCAGCTCGAGGGACTGGGGACTGTGTAAATAGGGCCACACCGGCCACAACAATGAGTAGAAGGGTGATGCCCTGACAACTGTGAAGCCAGGAAGACAGGACCCCGATAGTGGTGCGCAACCATAGCGGCAGAAGAACTTTGGAGACCGATGAGGAAGAGGCTGGCCTCTACAGAGTAGCCGCAAGTGCTCCTTGCTGCTGGGCACTCCTTTGGGAAGCTAGATGAGTTTGCTGACCCCGTGGACTCCCTGGTGAGAAAGTCAGAATCAGGGTCCTGTACACTAGTGCCGCACTTTCGCTGGGCTGCCACTAGCGGGATGATCCCTGGACTGCTTGCCCTGTCTGCGGCACGGATAGCCCGTTCTCATCTATGAACCTCTGACAAAGAGGGGTGCGGCTGCTCCCACGAGCGGGGTACTTGCGACTGCCTGTAGGACACACGACAATGATACGGGCTTGAGGGAAGCTACTCTCTGGTAGTCGCTATAGGAAAAACGACTAAGAGATGCAATCAGGACGTGGTCTTGACAGCGGGCTCTCAAGAGGGAATTGGGTACTCTGCCACGCAAATGGAGATCCCCAAGATCCCCACGTTGCAAGATATTCTACAGGCGAGTACGGCCTCCAGTGAGAGGCTGGAGGCGAAAATTGACTTGATTGGCATGGATCTGGGAATTCTGCGGGATGACCACAGATGCCTTACCGAGAGAGTGTCAGCAAACGAGCGCCAATTGTCGGAATTCTCTCCAGCTCTAGCTGCCCAACTGGCCATGGTCGAGGCGAGAGTGCGTACGCTGGAGCTTTGGCCGCGGATGCCAAAAATCGCTCCCATAGAAACTACATCAGAGTGGTAGGCCTGCCGGAGAAGGTAGAAGGGACCAACATGGTGGACTACTTGGAGAGTTGATTGCACACAGAAGTGGCACCGGAGGGTCTCTCTGCCTTCTACGTGCTTGAAAGAGCTCATTGGGTACATGCGAGGCCGCCCCTGCCTGGGACCCCCCACGCCCTGTGGTGGCGAGACTCCTGTGTTATAAGGACAGAGACCACATTCTGGCACAAGCGAGATGCAAAGGTGACCTCTGAGTAAATAAAATAATGGTGGGCATTTTCCCAGATTTTTCTAGAGAAGTGCAGAGACATATGGCCTCCTTCCAAGGTGCCAAGCAGAAACTCCGTCAACTTGACTATAAGTATACCATGTTGTTCCCAGCTAAACTAAGAATGATCACCCCAGAGGGGACGGAGTTCTTTTGCTCCCCGCAGGAGGCCTGGGACTGGCTGGAAGGATGGCAGGGCGGGGGACCTACCCGAGGACCCAGACAGCTGAGAAAACGGCAGATCCCGTAGCAGGAAAGCAAAACGAGACACCATAGCCCCCACGCAGGAAGAGGTACAGCTGGTACAGTGGAGTGCGATGGAGGGAGTGGCACTGATCAGCGGAAAGGAAACAGGGCATGCAACCCCTGAGAGCAGTGCGCTGATCCAGGATTTGGACTCGGAGCATGGCTCTAGTGTTTCTGAGAACTCGGGCATAGAACTGCCGAAGGTGACACCGGGAACAACTGATGACAGTAAAGGGGAGGGGCCTGCTGAGGGACTGATTTGACGCTACCCTGGGGATGACATGCTGAGACCATTCTGGGGTGTGGATTTCACTGGACATGCTGTTGTACAGAGCTGGTTGGCTGACCTGCTAGCTGAGGGGACAGCGGGTCACTTCCCTCAATTGGGCGCTCCGTAGGTGGACTTTCACAGACTCACTTGGTTTTGTTTTGTTTGGATGGTGGATACTAATCTGCTCGTCCCGGGTAGGGGGAGTTGAGGTACCAGTTTTGTTTTGAAAAGTTTGGTTATGGGGGATCTTGTAGTTGTGCATCACTATAATGTGTACCCTTTTACTGAGTATGTGGGGACGGGAGGGTGGAGGGAGAAGAAGTCCGTGCAGCGGCTGAGCGACAGGTCTTAGTGCATGGCGGGCTCCCTAACGTATAATTTCCTCTCCTCCACTATTCAGGGAATGCAGACTATGTACAAGAGACAAAAGGTGTTTTTCCATCTGACTAGACCAGTCGTCCACATAGCATTCCTCTAAGAGATGCACTTGACAGTCAAAGAGGGAGTCGCACAGCAGCGTAGATGGTGGGGGCAGGCATACTAAACTACACATTCAGCGTATGCCTGTGGGGTCCTAATCTGGATCAGAGCGGGGATCCCCTTCCAGCTTGTGGATCAGATGGTTGACCCGAGGGGAGATTTGTAATGATACGGGGCCGACTGGCGTGACGGGACATACACATGATAAACGTGTATGCCCCGAATGTAGACCAAAGCACATTTCTAACATAACAAATAAATAAATAAACAAATAAACATTTCTTATATTTATGCCCCGGGGACCACCACCTCTCCGGGGCTCATGTTTATACTTTTGCGGGCAGGGACAGAGATGAAACTATTGCTCTTGCACACAGGGCCTGCATTTCCATCAGCTCCCTACGTGCGACAGCAGTGCCTGCTCCCACAGGAGGCAGGGAGCCTGCAGGGACTGTGGGGGCCTTGAGGCTCCCCCCACGAGCCCCAACATGCAGACTGGGTGCCCAGGGTGGGACCAGGGTACCCAGTGAGGCGAAGCCGGGTCCTGGGGGATGGGGTCCCCGAGCCTGAAATCGATCCGGGGAGGGGGGCCCTGTGGCCCTATTGATTTGTGGCTGGGCCCACAAATCTGGCCTAATGCTCATTTCACAGATATTAAACCTCAGTGAATTTCTAAGGGCTTTTTAATTCTGTTTCCTAACTATAACATCCCCGTAACCTTTGTATTTTCAGTATATATATATATATACATATATATGTGTATATATATGTATATATATATGCAAAAAACAAGCAGAGAACTCTGGGTAGTTCTCAAGTTTAGGTGGGAAGCAGCTCCTGTATAGAGCACTCTAAACACCAGCGACACTCTAGATCTGCTCACCTCAAATGTCTGCTTTTCTATCAAAGTCTTTAAGCATAGGATTAGCACAGTGCCATCCACTCCGAGGTAGAAAGGGACAAAGTATTTTGCCATTTCTACAGCAAAGTCTTTAAGCATAGGACTAGCACAGTGCTGTCCATGCCGAGCTGTAAAATGACAAAAGCCAATTACCACTCCAGACACAGTATTACAGCTTTGAATTGGTAAAATACCAACCAAGCCAACCTGAAATGAGTAAAAGCAACCCCTGACACAGTGGTTGAGGTGAGCAGATCTAGAGTGCTCTACCCAGAGTTCTCTGCTTCTTTTTTGCATAATTTATGCGTCACTCTATGCCTGAAAGGGTGTTGTTTTGAGATATATATATATATACTAGCTCCACAGTACACAGAGTACCAGCACTCACTGGAGATTTAAAAAAACAATTTATTTGGTTTCAGCACACAAATCTTCTGATTTCGTTCGGCCACCAAATCCAAAGAAAAACACACCACACGTCTCCAGTCTTTTTTAAGCTTGTTTATTTTATCTGTGCAACAACGATGCAGCGTTTTTCTTTGGATTTGGTGGACGAACAAAATCTGAAGATTTGCGCAGAGTTTGGATATGTTCAGTCATTATGCTGATACAATCAGTCATAGGTCTGACAGTTCCCCTCCAGATAACTCCCATAAAGGTAATTTTCATAACATAAACGTGTGGGTGGAGTCTCTCTATACCTCATCCCAAGACTCTGAAGAATGTAATGAGGCCTGTGTTCCAGTTTTTTTGCATGTCTTTCAGGGGATGCAACATATTTGCCCAAATTGTCAGGTCTTCCATGATGTTCACATCTTCTAGATGCCCTCATTTGTGACTCCTCGGCTAATGTCAATTCTGTAGTTTCTCTGATCTACATGATCTCTGAGGTGCCTTGGGGGCGAAGCCAGGCTGTAGCTTTGTGTCCTTTCGCTAGCACCGGGCCCTGCTATCCAAACCTATATTGTATCTTGCCTTTCTTCAGCTTTGGAATGACCCCTAGAACGCATTGCTTGAAAGAGATCTCAAAGCGGATTCCTGTTGCACTCGTCACATTGCCTTGTGAGTTGTATGAATATGGTATCAAGGCCTATTGGGATAGATTTTATACATTTTCACCAGGGTCAGATACATGCGGTGTCGGAAGTTAAAATGTTTGAGTTTGAACCGCACGTTACAGGAGATCCACTTTACTAGGGCGCATGTCACATTCCATTCCCCATCACTAATCTGTTCATGTATATGTCCTTCCCATGACTCTCTGTTTTTCAGTGGTGTTTTTCCTATCAGCCCTAAGGGCTTTATGACGCCCCTTGCCCAGCTGCAAAATTGCCTCGAGGGTCCATGTGGGTTTGAGCATACCAGGAAATTCAATTCAAATATCCCTGGTTGTCCTATCTTATTTAGCATTATGTGGGAACTGATCAGGGTGGATGTAAAAGGCATCCTGTGACTGAGGTAAGTAAATGAAAGGTCCCCAGGGTAAAAGTTTAATAATGTGTGACATCCCGCTTTCCTCCAGCATGCCACTGACATAGCTTGTGCTATGTGTTTGAATGGTTGCAGAACCCATATGTCCAACTGTCTTGAGAATGGGGATATCTTCTGCAGTCTTTTTACAGCAGATCCCCAAACCTTCCCAGACTGGTGTACAACATGGGAGCAGCCAGCTGGAATATCCCCACCTCTCACAAGCAGTTGGAAAAACTGGGTATTCCCTCATGTTCCCCGCAAACCCCCTCATCCTCCTGATCCAGTTTCAGTGTTCTTGTGGCCACCCTGATTCTCTTCCTTACCCATACTAGAGATACCATCAAGCTGTGCAGTTCCTTGAATGTAGAAGTTGGGCACAGGGAATCTTGGATTGTGTAGGGGCAACACGGGAGAAGCACCATTTTCGCGATAGGATTTCTCCATATTAGAGAGGGTGTTCCATCAGATTTTTGTCTTCACTGCCCCATATTTTTGCTGAACCCCTGTTTTTGTTGGCATCAGTACTCTGTGCAACTTGCTCTTGCTAACCAGTGGTAAAGGATTTGTGCTTTCCCTTTCAAACATGCTAAAATTGACACATTTAATTTACTTATAAGTCCCTAGTAAATGGTACTATATGTACCAAGGGCTTGTAAATTAAATGACCTGATACTATTGGGCTGCAGTACTTATTGTGCCACCCACTAAAGTAGCACTGTAAAACATGTCTTAGGCCTACCACTGGAGCCTTAGTTCAGTTTTAAACTGTAATTTAGACCTGGCAAAATAAACCTTTAGCCAGTCCTAAACCTTCCTTTTTAATGTTTCTTAGTCACTCCTAATGTAAGCCCTGAAGGTTCATAAAGCAGGGTGCATGATATTTAAAAGGTAAGACATGTACTTAAGTTGTACATGTCCTGGCAGTGAAAAACTCCCAAAGCTGTTTTTCACTGCAGCTACCTAGCTCTCCCATAGACATAGACTGGGTTACCTTATTACACTGATAACTTCATATTGAGAGCAGATGGAGAAATACTTCTTCCACTCATTTGACGTGTAATTTAAATCCTCTTCATTGGTAAAGTCAGGTTTTAAATTGCTTTTCTAAAAATGCCACTTTTAGAAAGTTGGCAATTTTCTTCCTAAATCAAATGTGCCTGCCAGAGTCCAGGGTCACATGGCTGTTAATGGCTCTCCTGTGGTGTGATGTGTATTCCTTCCAGACAGAAGACAAAAGGGCAATGGGTGTGGGGCAGGGTGTTCCTTTCTTGAGCAGGATGGTGTTGGGTTGTACTCAACCCTTCCTGAGCTTCAAAGAGTAGCCAGAGGGCTGTGCCCACCCCCTTCCTTATTTATGAAGCTGCTTGCCCTGACATTGCCACATGCAGCTTACACCTGGGCCTGCCTGTCCTTTGTTACCCTAAACAGATTGGAGCAAAACCCAGGGGGAAGGGAAGAAATGACCAGAACCAGTTTGGCCTTAGACAAAGGGGGTGACTCCCACATACAGGCTGGCACTGGGTATAAAAGCAGCAGCCTCCGAATCTTTCAACAGTGCCCTGCTGTTTGGAGCCTGAAGAAGGTTGGACCTTCTTGCCTTGAACCCAGGATCCCAGAAGTGATTCCAAGGCTCGGTAGGCTGACCGCCTGTTTGAGCTACAGGGATTCAACAAGCTTCCCTAGGCTTTCCCTGCAACTGCCCAGCTGACCAGCTCCAACTGGACCCTGCTGCTGGCCTCTGCTGGAATGAGTCCTGACCTTCAAGAGGTGCCCCCCACTGGTTCTAGGCTTTTGGCTGGTGTCGTAGTGTACTCCTACATTCTAAAAATTGCAAGAACTCAACTCCATGTGAAACTCCAGAGATTCTGGACCCTTTGTGCTGAAAAAGAGCCATCCCCAGCATCCTCTCGACTGCGAGAGGACTTCACTTAGGCCAATGTTGACCTGCATCCAACTACCGACGTGACCTTTCCAGCCATAGATTCTGCACTTCACCAGCACGGTGCTCTTCACATCAGCAACGACTTCCCTGCATTTCCTGCCAATGCGAAGCTCTGACCAGAGACCAGCTCTTCGTGCACACAGCAATCTCCTCACGTTCCCCGCCATTGCGAAGCTCCAACAGAGGCTTCTTCCATGGAACTGAGTTTGAAGATAAAGTTTCCTCTGGTAAGAACCTGGGTCCTGTATCCAACCCGCACTCCATCGTGGACAGCCTGGACTTTTGACTTAGCCCCTTTGCAGCACAACCAGATAATTGTGATTGGTGCTTTGTGCTTCGTGGCGTTATTTTTACTTAAAACTTTAAAAATGCATAACTCCTGTTCTACTTATTGCATTTCTGTTATTTTTGTCTCATTTTTATTTATTAATATCTGCTCTATTTCTCTAAATTGGTTTGGGATTTTTCATGTGTTGTGTTTTCACTTTATTACAGTTTGAGTGCTGTACAAATACTTTACACATTGCCTTTAAGTTTAGCCTGACTGCTTTTGTGCCAAGGTACCAGAGGTTAAGCACAGGTTTATTTAGTGACTTTTGTGGTTCACCCTGACAAGGATTGTGTTTAGTACTTGAGTGGAACTCTCACCTAACAACCCAATTTCTTACACCATATTGCATGCATAATGTTTCTCTGGGGTGTGTGCTACTGATTTATCCATATAACTAAACTTGCCCTCCTCGTAGCGCAGACCAACTTAGGCAGGTGCCCGTGGGGGGCCTTTGGCGGTGCACATAGCAGGAACTGGATATATTTGTACCCATTTGTTTTTTAGGCCTGAAAGGTTTTCAAATGTTTTGTGTTTGGTTTGTACTGGCCAAACTGAGGCAATGGACTGTCTTAAAGTTATAAGTGTATAATTCGTATACCTGTAGACTTTGTGGGCAGTATCTCCTACCTTTAGTCCCCAGTATCTCAGCACCTCTCTGAGTTTTATGGCCAGAGGTTGTACCTCGAGTGCAAAGAACAGAAGTGAGAGCGGGCACCCTTGCCTGGTGCTGTGTTCAATCGTCTATTTCTCGGAGACCAGTCTGACATTTATATCCTCTAACTGTAGGATTAGTGTAGAGTTGCTGTATCCAGTTCATGTAATACCGACCAAGCCCATGCGTTTCCACACAGCTTTCAATTAGGTCTATCGCAGCATATGAAAGGCTTTCTCAAGATCTAAGGCTGCCAGTTGAGTTAGTCCTTGGAGTTGGTTCTGGCCTGCAATATGTGTATGAGCCTACAGATGTTCAGTGATGAGCTGCGGCCCGGTATGAAGGCACTCTGATCTTCATGTATCAAAGTTCCCACCACCTTCTGCAACTCATTCTTACATAGATCAATGGTCAGTTGTATGTATGAAAAGGGGTCTATAGAGTCCTTTCCAGATTTTATGATCATACATATGAAGCCTTCTCTTAGATTATCAGGGAGTGTGTCCAACTTTGTTGAGAGTCTGCAATAATTTTTCTGAAAGTAGAGGTGTTAGGGCTTGATAAAATTCAAGTGGAAGGCTTCCACTTGCCAATCCTTTTCTAAAGGTATTGACTGCATAGCCTCTTTTATTTCATCTAACAGTATCTCAAACTCGAGTTCCTCTGAAAGGGTCTATGCAAGTCTGGGGATTCTTATATCCCCCAGATAGTCTTCTATTGAGCCACCAGACACTGTACCCATATGTTTGCATTTCATCTCTAGGTGGTGTTGCAGAGCTTTAATAATTGCTGACTGTGTTGTCACTGCTAAGCCCACAGGACAGTCCAGAGCTAGAATAGGGGAGGCTGCAAGTTCTTTCTTCAATAACGAGGCAAGGAGCTTGCCTGATTTGCCCCTCTCTATTGAGTCCCTGCTTATATTCTTTCAGTGTGTATCTTTCCAGCTATTCCCACATCTCCTACAGTGCCCTCCTGGCTTGCACTACTTTAAGCCCTTACTGATGATTCGCAGCCTTGAATTTTTTTATAGTTGAGGAACCGTTTCTTTGTGATCTTTCTGATTAGTTTGCTGGTGCTGACTTGGTCCATATACCTTGCCAAACCAGTTCCCTCTCAAAACTGCCTTCATTGTCTACCATTTGTTTGGCCTGCAGTGTTGTGCATAAATCATTTAGACAGGGGGATCCTTGGAAATCTAAGGGTTCAGTCTCCAGTTGGAGATTCTCGTGCTGGTTCTATCATGACCGTACTCCACCGGGAGACAGGAGTGGTCCAAAAGGAATCTACCCATATACCTGTTGATGGCAACACGTCAGCTGTAATGAAAATATGGTCCAGTCTAGTATATGTGTCGCGTGTGATTGAATGTCGGGACTATAGAGTGCATTATCTTCTAGATGTCCACATACCCCCTATTGCCCCTGGTCTCTGCCGGTGCAGTATTCATACTTGGTTTTGTGTTTTGCGTGGGGGGATGCCTGTCAAGTATGTAGTTAAACTATCCCACCAAAATCATAAGGACATTCAACTTTGAGGTCACCAGTTCCAGAATTTTGGGGAAAATGTCTTCTCATCATGGTTAGGACATATTTATATATGAAGCATAAATCTCTGCCATCAAGCATACCATAAACTAGGACAAACATGTCTTCTACAGCTTTTTTCTGGGTATCAAAACTGGAAGAGGACACCAGTGGATATCCAGATGAAAACCCCCTTGCCATACACCAAGAAGGTAGCTAAGTAAATCTGTCTGGAGTGGTGTTGGGTTTGTATTAAGTAGAATAAAAATTGGACTTCGTGATCAATGTATACAAAGAAAATGTCCGTTTTGATGTTAGATTCTAAATCATGCACATACAATAAAATAAAATTCTATTGTATCAAGTGACCGAATCGTAACAATATTTTTTCATACACTGAACTGGTGTTCAACTCTGGTCTTTTCTAAAATAATTTTCTGACCTTAACTATTGATAAGGGGGCGTGGCTTACCATCATGGCCGGCTAGTTGTGTTTCGTCGGAGCTCCTGCCCCAGATGAACTAATCCTCCCGAAATCCTGGCAACCTGAACACCATTTTTTTATACAGAAAGGGATGGCTAACAGGATTGAGGAGGCACAATATCTAGCCCGCTATTTATCAGATCATTCCCCTCTACTTATAGTGTACGCTATGGGCAGGCCTAGATCTAAGATCCCGCTCTGGAGGATTAATACCGAAGCATTAACTGATAAGGTTTATAAGGCTACAGTCGGCAGGGAGCTCCAGGGGTATTTTGAAGTAAATTGGAACACCGCTAGCTCCAAAGCCCTGGAATGGGATGCCATGAAAATGGTCCTGAGGGGGGTATGTATGTCTACAGAGACCGGAGTTAAAAAAGTGCTGGAGAGAGATCTGAGCACTCACGAACAACAACTGGCTGTCTTGGAAAGAGCACTCCCCACAGATAGAGAGGGACCTAACAAATGGACAGCACAAAGTCAAAAGATGGGTGAGCTATGGGACACGCTAGACAAATAAAATAGAAGGAAGAGTAGGAGTAGATGGTATGCGGAAGGAGATAAAGCGGGCCGCCTCCTGGCAAGGCTAATAAATATGGAGACACAACCTCAACCGATCATGGCAATTAAAACTGACCGGCAGCAAATGGTCTATACACAGCATAAGATTAATGAGACATTCGCAATACATCTCACTAAAATATACTCTGAGTCCCCGAGCCCCACATATAGCCAAACCATCCAAACATACCTGGCAGGCATGGAAGTGCCCAGCCTGGACTCTGAGGCTCAGGAGGTTTTGGGGGGTCCTATCAAGGAAGAGGAAATAAAAGCGGCAATAGCCCATTTGAGACTGGCTAAATCTCCGGGTATGAAAGAATATGTTGGGCTGGTGACTCCCAGATTGATAGAGGTCATTGACGAAGTGAAAGAAAGGGCTGAATTGGCAGGTTCGATGCGGGAAGCACTGATAGTACTGATTCCGACACTGGGAAAAGACCCGACGATCCCAAGCTCATATAGACCCATCTCGATGCTAAATGTAGACCTTAAACTGATAAGCCAGGTGCTGGCAAGTAGGCTGCTTCCCTATCTTCCCCAGCTGGTACATGTGGATCAGTCGGGGTTTATACCCGGTAGGAATACACTGAGAAATATTCGCCGTCTGGCGCATGTAATGCAGTCTCTTGGAGAAAAAGCAGGGGAAAGCACGTTGGCGCTTTTGGATATTGAACAGGCGTTCGACTCGGTCCGCTGGGATTATCTCTGGCAGGTCCTCCTGAAGATGGGCTTGGGTTTGGAGTTCGTGGAATGGGTCAAATTACTATATGTGAGACCCATGGCGAGGGTCCGAACGGGACGGTTTGTATCGAATGCTATGTTACTACAAAGAGGCACAAGACAGGGATGTCCGCTGTCCCCCTTGCTATTTGCCCTCGCAATGGAGCCGTTGGCCTGTCACCTCCGGACGGAGCTACAGGGACATGGCATCAAGATAGGCCAAACGGAACATATAGTGTCATTGTATGCGGATGACGCATTGATTTATCTGCGACGTCCGACCCAGTCGGTTTCAATATTGTTTCGTGCATTGGGGCGTTTTGAGGAGGCCTCGGGATTACGCATCAATAAACAAAAATCGCAGTTATTCCCGATAGGGACGACGGAAGGGAGTGTAGCATCACAGTCCACTGAGCTGGGACTCCAGTGGGGAAAAACTTCTGTGAGATACCTTGGGATTCAAGTGGCCAGGGAGAAAGATGTCTTCTATGAATATAATATGGGCAGAATAATAAAGGGCCTACAAGGGAGTGTAAAGTTTTGGAACACCTGAAAATTATCCCTGATGGGAAAAATTGCTTTAATTAAAATGGTGGTACTACCCAGGTGTTTGTACACAATGCAAGGATCTTTTTACGAAATACCACATAGGATATTCAGGGAGTTGGACGCACTTCTCACCCAGTTATTGTGGAACGGAAAGAGATGCAGGGTAAGTTTGGAGGTGATGAAAAGACAATGGGGCAAGGGAGGTCTCGAAATCCCGGACCTAGAGTTATATTATCTGGCATCCCAATTGCAACACGCAATCGCATGGGTGGACACAGACCCCTCCTGGGAGCGTGCCCTGTTAGAGGGCTCCTTTGGTCGACAACAGCTCGGGGCGCTTCTTTGGACAAACAGAACTCAGGGGGAAAACTCCCCCCCCCATTAATTAGGCTAATGGCCAGCATTTGGGATAGGATAATTAAGATACTCATAAAAAGTGTCCCTTACGCACAGGAGGCGGATACTTGGGTCATGCCACAGTTCGCTCAAATAGAACGAGCTATGTCCATCGGAAAATGGAAGGAAGGGGGCTGCCTGATGATCTCGGACCTATACCCGGAGAATAGGTTTATTACCTATCAGGATGCAGTAGACACGTTTGAATTGGGGGCGGGTCAATTCCTACAATACGCTAAAATAGCAGCTACAGCCCGCCAAATGTGGCCGACATTCCCAGAGGCCCCGGAGCCTACACGTACACTAGTCACTATAATTGCAATGGCAGGTGGTCGAAAACTTGTCTCTCATCTATATAGGGCAATGAGAGCAGATAAAAAGACTAAGCCCCTGAAAGTGGAAGAAAAATTGCAAGAGGTCAGTGAACACATGATAACGGCAAAAGCCTGGGGAAAAATTCATGAAAGTGTTCGCAAAGTATCACTTTGCAACAGATTCAAACAAATACAATATAATATAGTCCATATGACCTACATTTCACCCAGGAGGCTACACGCTATTAATATATCCAGGGACCCCCAAATGTCCTCGCTGCCAGCATACTCAGGCAGATTTTATTCATGTGGTATGGCACTGCCAAGTAATTCAAGGATACTGGGCCGAGGGTCTGACACAACTGAATAGAATCACTGGTTGGAAGATGATCTCGGAGATAAGGACATGCCTTCTCGGCTTGATCCCTAAAAATCCCAAACGTAAAACCACTAGGCGATTCCTGATATTGGGACTTACGATAGCTAAGAGGAAAATAGCAATTCACTGGCTGTCTCCGCAGGGCCCACAGGTAGAAAAATGGAAGAAAGATCTAAAAGAATGGGCATTGGTTGAGGAAGGTCACATGAGGAAGACTAGGAGAGATGAAAAGCTCCCGGAAGTGTTGCTGGCGTGGGGGGTAATGATACAAGAGATAGCAGAGATAGTTCTGCAGACTCAATCTGACTTGAGGGAGGGAGAACACCACACTCCGACTGCTACACGTAGCCAAGAACCACGGGCAATAGACACCTAACAGTTTAACTTGGATATGGGGATGGGGTAGCATCTGGCAGGAACCGGTAAGGGGGGTGGGGGGAGTTTTGAGGGGGATTCACAAGATTATTAGACAATGTAATCTGTTAAGCATTGTAGCTTTGTTGGAAGGAACTGTAATCAGCAGGTTTTCTGCTCCTGTTGTAAATTATAAGGTTTCTGAATACTGTGATACTAAATTGCAAGGATTTGCAACGGATAAATGCTGTAACATGTACATTGAATATGTTATATTTGACAATAAAGATATGTTAAAAAAACAAAAAACTATTGATTTAAAAAAACACTAGTAACAATGAAATCAAGTGAAATTCATATTTCTACATTTTAAATCCTACTCTTTTCACTCACTCTCTCCACACTGGTGAAGGTTCTCATGTGTATATATATTTGGAGCACCAGATGTTGTTTTTTAATTTTCATTGTCATATAAATAAGCAAACATATAACAGTAGCTGCAATGTCACATACTCCCCATTATACATCATCCATTCTAGCAATTTACCAGTCATGCATACAATACATTGAACGTGCAGCCATTCTTTCCTTATGTTCTGTGAATGTACCAGTTCCATGTGTAATCTCTTATTTGTCTCCTATTATTTCGTCCATCTACCAGCCGAAACACTTCATGAGCTATCGTCCGAACCCTGTGACTGTGTGTCCAGCAGTGCCTCCTGGGCCCCCCTCCTCAAACGCTCCCAGGATGTCAGCCTCGATGGCTTAGCCTTCTAGGCTACTCTGTTGTCCCTCCAATATGTTCTAATTTGCGTCTTCTCTGACAGTGCCCACCTCGTTGTATAACTAACCCACAGCAACACTACAGCTTCTACCATAGCATTCCATCTCTTTGCTAGAAACAGTTCCAGGTGTAAAAACTTGTACACCATTGTTCTGTTTCAAGGTTTTGGTATAATATCTAGCTGGCACTGCGCAGGGAAGGGTCCAGCGCTAGCCCCGCCACTCTTCGCAGTCTTGTCACCACCTCTAGCCAATAGGCTGAGATCCTGTCACAGGACCATACAAGGTGTAGAAAAAAGGCACCCTCAAGCCCATACCGCAGACAGGTAAATCTTTCTCAGCTTATTAGGGGATAGATACTTACAATCAATACAATTGAAATAAATCTCTTTGAATTTTGATTTTCTAGAAGCCCCCTTCATCAAAGAACAGGCCATGTCCCAATCCCTATATGTGAGATGTTCACCTAACTCATCCGCGCAGGCCGATCTGGCTTTCAGGTCTTTCTTAACCCTATCCGCTTTTAAGGCTTTGTATAGCCAGGTCACTAAGGACCTGATTTACATTTCGGCGGACAGGTCACAACGGTGATGGATATCCCATCCACCGAAATTTACATTCAATTATATCCTATGGGATTTATATTTCGGTGGACGGGATATCCGTCACTAATCGTCCGCCGAAGTATAAATCAGGCCCTAAGTGTCCCCTCGTGCCCAAGCTAAGGATCACCTGAAGGTTCTCTGTACAAGGAGGAGTCTCAGGGAATCCAGTCCAAATCTCTCTGGTGGTCCCAGGAAGCCTGACATACTGCAGAAATTGACCTTCCCCCACTGTAAATGTCCCCTGTGCCTCTTGGAAGATAATGAATCTGTCCCCGTAGTATAAGGCACCCAATAACCGACAGCCACACTCAAGCCACCGCGTGATTGCCATGTCCGCCCTTATGTGCTTAAACCATTGCAGTATCCACAATTCCAAATCTCTTGAAAAGGTGGACGTTTGATAACCCTTGTGGCTATCCTCTCCCAGGCTTGGGCCGGCTGCCTTACTATATAAGGATAGTCCCCATCCACCTTCGACCCCCTCATTAGTAGTTCATTGAAAGGTTTCATTGCAGGTCCCAATTAGTTGTTTTTGCCAATTCAGATGTCCATACTTAAGTGTTTGAATATCTATGAAACATGTATATATTAAACTCTGTGATGTTCAAACGTCAAAAATACAAAACGAAGAAAGATAAAAAAGTATTGTTATGATTTTGTCACTGGAGGGGGCACCATACCCCCCCCCTTCCAGGGAAAATTGAGGATGTAACCGGCAAGGCGAGGAGCACAGGAATCACACATCCACCATCTTGTCGGCTTGGCCACACGCCTGACAAGTGGATTTCTTTACAGGACAAGCAGATTTTAGTAACATATATATATATATATTTTTTCTTTCACTTCCACACCTCTGCTCCAGAGTCTGAATGATCATAATTGCCTTTGCAGCAGCGGTCCTAAACTTTAGACTTTCTTCACAAGAAAGGCCACATAGGAGGATGCCATACGGACTTGTTCTTCTTTCTAAATTTCAGAGTCAGATCCTGTTTCCCAGTCTTCCATCTCTGAGATTAGCAGCCTGAGTCTACAATACATGAAGTATGGACACCTGAAGTTTCCACAGTAATGCATGGGCCTCCTCAAAGAAGCCAAGAGGTCTTCACCAGTAACTATTACACTTTTGATTGGAAAAGGTTCAGCATTTGGTGTAAGCAAAAGACCTTAACTCGATTGACTGACAAGAAAAGGCTGTGCTGCGGTCCCTCTTTTAACTAGCAAGAGCAGGTCTGCAATTGTCCTTTATTAAGATAATTTTGCTACTAAGTGGCTTGTGTAAAAAGTCATTAATCAACCTCTTTTCTCTGAATTGCCGTAAATAAAGACTTTCTAGAGGTATCAGAAGGTGTTCCCTTTTACCAAGCGAACTTCTGCCCCATGTAAAATCATCATTGTCCTTGCAAAATTCATGGGTTTACCGTATGAGCCTATACATAAAGCTTCTGTGTGACACCTTTCTTGGAAGGCAGCATTCTTGGAAACTGTCACCTACATGGTTAGTGAGTTTTAGGCATTATGCTCTCATAAGCCTTTCAAGGTGTTCCATAAGAGCAATGAAGAATGAAAACTCAGTCAACTTATTTACCTAATATAGTTTCGGACTTCCATATGATTCAGGAGTTTCTCTTTGTAAACGCTTTTTCAAAGTCTTTCCTCTCCTGTGAAGAGATCTTAGCATGCAATGAATGTGAGGAAAGCTTTGTGTTTCTACCTGGATAGAAGTGCCTTGGACCTTCAGTCCCATCTACCACCTCTCATATCACCCTGTTCAGTCAACTTGGTGTTCCCTTCTCAGCCACCCACTCAACCCAGTCATGTGGGTGCCTTGAGCCCTCATCCTGCTACCCCCCGTCTTGCGACACCCCTCCCCCAGTACGTGTCTTATGCCCCGACTCACATGCTACTGCCCTGTGTGTGTGCTGCTTTCTTGGGGTCTGATAGGACATAGCAACAGTTTCTGCCTAGCTGTGAAGAATGGACTTGGGAGATGCTGGCTGTGGTGGAACGTGGACCACAGTAATGGTGGATGGGCACGTTCTCACCCTAATCCCGCTCGTGCTCAGGCTCTTCACTATAATACTGCTGTTCAAGAGGTGAGAAGGATGGATTCAGAAGGAAGATGGTGACCAAGCGGGGCAAGGATAGGTTAAGACTTGATTGTAAGAAGAGCTGATGTCGCCGGAGATGTGATGTGTAAGGAGTCTGAAAGGAGTGATGGCATAAATGGGTTGATGTAGATGAGTGATGATGACAGTGGTTTGTGTTATAAAGGGACCTGGAAATTATATTGGAATGACGGGCTATTTAGGGTGTTTCATATGGAAGGGCAATTACGAAGGTGGCAATAATATGTTGTGTGGTATGGTTCAAGGATGACTGGTGGGTGGGTGAAATATTGAAAGTAGGATGGCAGTAGGCAGGCGATAGCAACCCTTCTGTCACTGCAGGGAAACCAGCTTGTATGGAGTCGCCCTATGGACAAGCACCACTTCTCCCTCCTCTGTTCATGGTCCTGTAGATCCTGATTTTCCACACATCAGATGTGATATAATGATGGTGATATCAGCAAACCAGAATGTATGGCTGGAAACCAGAGAGACATGCTGCTCACTGGAGCTGGACACAGACAGGGACACTCACTGTTTGCTGGTGTGAAAAGTGCGGCCACTCACTGCAGGCTAGTATGGTGAGGCAATCACTTGCTGTGGGCTGGTGTGTGAGGTAGCTACACACTATATATTGGTGGAAAGTGGGCACCCAGAGCTGGCAAAGGAGGCATCACTGTAGGTTGGTGTGGGAGTCAGCCCCTCAGTGCAGACTGGTGGTGGGAGGCAGTCTCTCTCAGCAGGGTGGTGTGGAGGGGTGGCTACTTATTGCTTCTGTGGAGAGACAGCCACTCACTGTTCATTGATATGGAGAGTTGGGCAATCCATGCAGGCGAGTGTTGAGAAGAAGCCACTCACAGTTCATTCGAAGCGCGTGGCAGCGATTCAGTGGATGCTGGTGAGAAGAGGCATGACCAGAGTCTTAAAAGTGATACTGAACCGTACTCACTACCATAAGCAGGCTACAAATTGGCCATTCCCTGTTTTAAACGACATTTTAAGAAGTAAATCTGTGCGTGGGACCTCTATAGCACAACCTCAGAATCTGAATCAGTTATTAACTTTTCCATGCTGCATAGAAATGGATAGATTATTTTACATAAAACTCAATAACTGTGTCTTGCTTCTAAGCTCTTCTGATTCATCAGCCAGGCTAGCTTGAATCCAATGGCATAGTCAAGCTAGCCGGCTGATGAGGGGTGATACCCTGAAACCCGTCCCATGGTGCTTTTTTCTGGTCCAAGGAGGACTTGGCCTGGCAGTTCGGGCTGGACTGTTCCGATGGGGAGCTGGGGCAAGACTGATTTGGATATGGCAGGGTCCAAACTGGAATGGGATGGTAAGCAAAAGAACAATGGATTTAGATCCAGACCTCTGTCCTGGGGGGAAGTGTTTGAAAATGTTCAGCATTCCCTTCCATCATCTTTTTGTGTTGCTAAATTCACTCGTCAGGCCACTGAAACCTAAAATTACCTCAAGAGACTCTTTTTTTTCTTTAGTTTCTCCGTAGCATCACTGCCCTGTTGGAAGCTCTAGTTCTAATTAACATATTCACCAAAGGCTGTTTAAGAAGTTGTGTCTGTCAGGGAAGTAAACTTTTTGACTTATGAGAAAGGCATGGAGGATGATTTTGGAGTAACTTACAAGTTCTCCATTGTGGAATCTTCATACATACTCATAAATCTACAATAGTTCTGCCTGTGTGCAAGATATCAATATCATTATAATTTCTATCAAAAGAAAATTCTCCATTTGATAAATAATAAAAGTAGCGTGTCTCGCTCAATTCTTATTTTAAGAAGCTTGTTGTAATCAAAAAGGAATGTAAAAGGGTCCAATATATTTTTTTAAAGGAAAATAAAAACTAATGAAGGCGATGGACATCTAACTCTATGCTAAAGAAAGGGAGCGGACACTTTAAGGCTGCCTGGATCACCTGTATCAACACAATGCACTGCAGTAGCAATTACCACCTCAGTTGCTTGTTCCACTGTTTGGAGGAAATATCTCAGGCCACTAATCTCTAACTTTATTGCTTCAGAAAAAAATGAACTTAGAAGCATTTTTCTCTTCATTTGATGTGTGATTCTTGCTTTTAAAAGATAATGGTCATTTTGACAGTCTAGCCACATGGGATCATTCTATGTGTGAATACATTTTGTTTAGAAGGCTTAGAGAATGGAGGAAATGCAACTCCTGGATCTTGGCAGAACTAACTGCTTCAGAGGCCTCTCATTGACAGGTCAGTGTAACACCTAAATACACCTGCCCTCTTTCAAGAATCCTCGCTACTTCCTTCCATCTTTGATACCAGCAGGACAAAACATCTTTAATGTTGCCGGACCTGCAGACCTACAGGTATAGTGATTTGAACTATCCTCTCGACCTAAGAGTAATGTACTCAACGCATGGGCTATACACATTGTATTATTTGTTTCTGTTATCAGGCGAGCACTAACATGTTGCCTTGCTGTTACTTCAAAAGCACTAGACCTATTTTGTGTACTCTTGTTTTATTTTACCATCCAGAGACATGACACTGTAAGTGCGGATTAACTAATATCTTATAATTTATTACTTCAATTTTTATAGATGCTGCGATGGAGGTCACAGCTTTTAATGCCTACAAAGTCTCACCTGGTTTACACAGTTCATTTCTAAACTCTTGTATCAAAAATCATCACTCAGTATTAGAAGGGTATTATAATAACTCTTAGCCTGGTCAGGTAGCTACCTGGAATCATTCCTCCCTAAAGATTTGTGTGTTGGAAAAATGTCACACGCTGCCATAAAAACCTAAACCGACCTTCCAAAAAATTGTTCACCTACATTGACTTCAGTGTGATCCACCACACATTCAGTGACTTCACCATCCCTTGAGACTTAACAGTTTGAAAAGTATATTGTTGAAGTTTTCCTTTAACCATGACCTGGCAGTGAGGGTGTATTTACTCAACTTGGACCTGCAATTTCCCTTTGTCTGCGCATGCCCAGGCCGTTACCAGATTCGGGCTAATTTTCACAATTGCGAAGCACAGTAATATACACACCCTACTGCAACCCACACTGTATATGTGTGCATAGCCTGCTGTGAGACATTGAATAAAACTAAATCGAGTGAGTGGTCAGGCTACATCCAGACAAACTCCATGCAGCTCCAAGAGGCATCAAAACGCAATTGGCTTAAAAAGAACTGCTCACATTTGTGAACAAGTGTTGGCAATTTGAGAACACTGGGTAATTTAAAATAGAGATAGAATGTTCCTTCGGAGCCTCACACTTGTCTATCTGTTTCTTAGTCATTTGATTAGCTGACATAGGCTTTTTCTGTCAATTCAAACATTCAATGTGCAAGCAATGTTCTAAGACAAATGTACATTGTGTAGTTTGTAGCTCTCAGATTGGAGTCATGAGAAAAGAATTTGGGAAATTCAGCTCCAGAAATTGGGCATAGATGGTGTGTAGCAGGATCCGCTGGACATGTTAAGGGAGGAATAGCTTTCAAATCCACCAGGGTAATGCCTGTAGCCACTATCTGCATCCTGTACTGTACAGGCGAACAACCCCAACCCATAAAGGACAGCCAGGGGCCAAAAGGAACTGTTCAAGCGGACTTAGGAGAGCAGTTTTGGTTTTTAGGCCACTAGAGACTGAAGAAATACGAGACTGATCCTTACTAGAATGGAGGAGATAAGCTCAGTATTACCTCATGAACTTACAGAGAAATCATGAATCAAAACCTGTGATAGTTTTTCTTGATAAACCAAAGAGATGCATTATTTTTCTGTCATCCTCTAAACGGGAGCCAAAGTGTCCAAACCAAGTACTAGTGTATCAAGAGTCCTGGTTTCCTCTGCCAGCAGCGTGATAGGGGGTGTCCCAAGAGGCCATGTTGGTATTATTGCAGAAGCTGGCAGAAGGACAGCAACAATTACAAAAAGCTCTTCAATTGTAAAATTGCAAGAAAAGCAAGCCCATGCCAATAGGTATTCAGCAAGTCATACAAGTACAGAAAGCTCAACAGATGGCAGCTCTAGAAAGACACAAAGAGGCACCCGCCCAGTTGACAAACACTATTGTAGCCAGTCGACTGCATCCAAATGTGCTATCCTCTGTACTGCAGAAAGTTATCCCATGGGTTTATCCTGAAATTATTTTTGCAACATTTGAAAGAGTTGCTAGTGATGTGAGCTGGCAGCAGGAGATTTGGGGGCATTACGTAGCTCTGTTACTTACAGGAGAAATGCACCTTCCTTATCAGACTGCCAAATCAGCTGGCCCCCAGCTATAGTGACATTAAGAAAATAATCGTGGAACAAATGGGGTATGATGTGGAACCATACAGAATAGTGTTTTGCAAATTATATTTAAAGCCCTTGAAGATTGACCACAAACTCTTTTTAGAACTAAGGATGCTGCGGACAAATGGCTTGACACTACCAGTGCTACGAAAGAGGTGATATCTGACAAAATTATTCTAGAGCAATTTATTCAGATGTGCTCATGAAGAGGTGGGTGAGATAGAATCCCATTCACACCCTCGATAGGATCTCTGTCTTCGCCTGGACCTATTAAAGAGCATCTAACCTCCAAATTGTTGCAGCTCCAGCTGGAATCTGATTGGGGGAAACCTGCTTGGCATTGGGTGACCAATACGAAAGCAGCGGGTGCAGGAGGACGTCAGTGGGTAAGGAAGATTCCAGAACCGAGAGATGAACAGAGAAAAATTACATCAGTGGAATATCCTGCCACAAGCTGGACTCCAATGTTATGATTGTGGGAGTGGGGCTATATTGCCCGGCATAGCCAATATAAAGGGAGAGTGGAACCCTAGATTTAGTGTGGGGACTATCAGGGCGAGGATATTGGTTGATTCTTATGATAATTGACTATGCAACCTGCTACTCAGAAGCCTTTACCCTACAAGGTACTACAGTGGCTAATCTGGCGGATCAGTCAATTCCTATTTTTCTAGAGTGAGACTCCCCAGTGAGATTATCTCGATCAAGGCACCAGCTTCTCTTCACAGTTGATGACCCAGATATGTAAGAGTGTGGTGGATCAGCACATCCAGACTTCAGTTTTTCACCCTTAAACAGATAGTCTGTTCTAAAGATATAACCAACAATGAAACAGATGCTACCGATAAGGACCCTTAAAACTGGGATAAGATCCTACAGTTACTCTTTTTCACCCTACAGTGTACCCCAGAGTCCTAAACTGGATTCAGTCCTTTTGAGCCATTATTTAATCAGTAAGCATGAAGAATATTGCATCTAGCTTGTGAAGAGTAGGAAGAAGAAGAGGAGACTCGGGGTCTTTGGTGGATTGTGTATCAGCATTATAAGACAATTTCCATGCTATCTGGGAAGTGGCCCGTAAAACTCTCAGAGAGGCTCAATACAAACAGGAACATTGTTATAACCACTGTACTTGACTAATGTCATTCCAACCCAGAGATAAAGTTTTGGTTATCCTCTGCACTTAAGGCCATAAAATGCTTGCCCAATGGTATGGGCCTTATGCCATTAAAGAAGTGCTGGGAAAGGTCATCTGCCATGGGAAACACAATGACCAGAAGCTCACAATTCAAGTATATCATGTCAACTTGCTGAAGAACTAGGTATATCCTGGGGCAAGCTACTTTCTCAGTATCACTGAAGAGACTTCTAACAAAGATGATATGCTTCCTGTAAGAAAGGAGTGGTCCTGGGAGGAATTTATGGCAGAAACATCTCTGAGTGAGTTAAAGAAGAAAAGACTGGCAGATGCTTCAGGTTGCTGGAAAAGTGTTCTCTACCTTACCAGGACGGACTGCAGTGACAAAACATCAAAGAAATGCCAGACCATTCATTATGGTGAAGGTGAGATCCTTCTGCCGTCCAAAGACAAGACATAGAGGAAGGGATCGATCGTCTGTTGCAGGTGAACATCATAGAAACTTCACAATCCTCACCCATCGGGTTGGTACCTAAATCAGATTTAACCTGGCAATTTTGCATTGATTTCAGACAAGTCAATCCAATATCAGATATTCACGCTAACCTAATGCCAGAGGTGGACATTCTGAAAAACTAGGTGGTGCAACTTACATTAGTACTCTAGACTTGGCGAAAGGGTACTAGCAGGTCTCATTACAATCCAGCGCTAAACATAAAAGCATTCTCAACTTGCCAGGCACCGTTACAGTTCAGAGTTCCCATCATATGGATTGCATGGTGCACCCACTACTTGTCAGCGCATGATGAATATCCTTATCAGAACACAAAAAGCTTATTTAACTCCATATAGTGACAAAATCATTATCTTTAGCCCTGACTGGAATCAACATGTGCAACATCTAGACTTGATCTTAATCACACTCTGAAAAGATTGATAAACAGCCAATCCTCTCACTTGCACTGCAGCAGCCAAGCAAGTGAAGTACCAAAGTTATACCCTTGAATGCGATGTGATCCGCCCCCCCATGAAGAAAAGTTAAAAGCATTGATTTCAATGCCAGTACCATTTACCAAAAATTAAACAAGAGCGTTCTTTGAATTTGTGGGATATTGCAGGGCATTTTTTCTCGGTTTTTTTTTTTTATTGATAGCCAGTCTCTTCACATACCTCCTTATGAAAAGCAAACCTAACCAGATAAAATGGGGTACCCAGGAAGATGACCCTTCCAGAAATTCAGAGAAGCATTGTCCTCTTTCCCAGTTCTATATTTTTAGATTTTCAATGAGTTGTCCTCTTACAAACCAATGCGTCAGGATAGGGTCAGGAGCTGTCCACTCCCAGGACTTTGAGGGTGGAACTCATCCTATCTTATTCCTAAATTGGAAACGACTTGCCAACAAACTATCATAAGCCACTTTTGAGAGGGAATGTCTCGCCATAAAGTGAGCAGTGGAGATATTGTGATACTACCTGTAAAGGTGCACCTTCATCATTGTGGCAAATCATCTGCTCTTCCAACAGCTGTCTGTTAATAATGATACAAATTCTAGAATACTCAGGTTGTATTTGTCCTTACCAGCATTCATGTTTACAGTCATTTATCAACTGTGTTCTTAGTTACTAAATGCCAACTATCTGTCCTGAGTATTTGGCCCCATCAAGACCAAGCATCTTGGCCAAAGGGGCGTATATAAGAGGTTGCTCTAGTCACCTTAAGAGGGGAATAGCATTACTCACTGCACCTTGACCTCAAATGCACTTCAGTCATGCCTGTACCCACATACCTGCGTCCTGTGCTATTCCCAACCCGGAACAATGTAACCCATATGGTCCTCGAGATGAAGTTATGCATCTGCCTAGGGACACTGACAAACAATTACTTGGTACCAAGGGCGGCTGGGAGGAGGACGTATTCGAAAGGACTGGAGACCAACTGCCTGGACTAAAGGAAATCGGGCCAGAGTGACAATGCTCTTGGCTAAAAAGAGTTGTACAAGCACACCAACAACCACAGCCATGTCTCCTTTGGCACATGCTGGTGGGAGGGCGTGGCTAGAAACAGCTATGAGGTCCCAGGGACCAATCACTGATGAGTGGAAGGGTAAGAACATACGTAGAAAGTGGGAAATAACAAATAGAGTGCAGATGGGTGTGCCATATAAAAACTATAAAAACCTAAGTGTAAAAGAGGTGAGTGATAGAAGCCATGTAGAGAGGGAGATCTGGGATGAGCACTGGCTTCTCTCTTTCCCAGGTAAGTGACTTTGCCAGTAGGGGATTTAGGATGTAAGAAGGGATGAGGAAAAGAGAAGGGGAGACATTTTGCTGAGGGTGATCAGAGAATGAGTGCTTCCTCTCTCTTTTCCAGGTGAACTAACAACATGAGGCACCATCTCAGCAGACTGAGGAGGGGAAATTCAGGGTTTCATGCCAGTAGAGACAGGAGAATTAAGAGACTGATCCTTACTAGAAGTACGGAGGATATGAAGCAATATTCCCAAACAAACTTATAGTAATGAATCAAAACCTGTGATTGTGTTTCCTATGAACTAAAGAGATCTATTCCTTTTCTGTCACCCTCTAAATTCGAATAATTATCCAAACCAACTACTTAAGTGTGTCAAGAGTCCTGGTTTACTTTGCCAGTAGCATCACATCATCTGAGACGGATTACTAGGGAGGGAGATGTCATCAACCCTTAATCAGTAGTTTGCTTGTAATCGTCTTCATGAATGATTTTACATTAGGGATTGATGTTGGAATTTCTGGCTATTGGTAGCCCTTCTGGCATTTCTGTTGTAGAGTGAGATTGTCATATGATGACGGTTGAATTTGTGATTGGGTGAGAAAGCCCCAACAAATGAGTAAAGTGAGGATTAACCGGTAAAGTAAACCTAATGTAAAACATGCAGGACCTTTAGTTTCTAATATTCCTTTAAAGGAATGCTAATTTGCTGCCAAAGAAAGGAAAGGGGCAAGAAAGTATTCTGAATACCCAGCATTCGTACCATACACAGTTTTTCAAATGTAAAAAATATAACATATCTCATATACAACGGTGTGTGTGGATGAAGGATAGACAGTAATACACAGACAGCTACTAGAAAAGTAGGGGTGTGCAGCTGTAGGGTGTCACGTGAACCTAGACAGTACCCTAAGTCGTAATGCAGAAAAACCTGTCCTGTGGTTACACCCCAAAGTCCACCAAAATGGAGAATGATTGTCAAAAAAGGGACAGCTCCTGCTGTTTATACATTATTTCCTGGAATAAATTCACCAAATTCCAACGTCAATGTATTAGTGATTACTCATTTTTATTGGTTATGGGAACGCTGAGTCAAAAAAGTATAGAAAGTGAACAGCCGACATGTGTTTTGCCCATCTGGCTATCCCTTCAAGGGCTTTCTCAAGACATATGTCTTAATGTATATTCTTTTTGGTCTTGTTAATCACATTAGAGAAGCGGGTGTCTCTACGGTCCGAAACGATTCTCCATAGTCGTCCACTTATAAAAGCAAAAGGCGCGAGTACATCCGACACTAGGTAGCAGGAAGGCATGACCGTAGAGACACCCGCTTCTTTCATGTGCCTTGAGAAAGCCCTTGCCGGGATAGCCAGATGGTGCGAAACATGTCGGCTGTTCATTTTCTATACTTTTTTTTTACTCCACATTCCCATAACCAATAAAATGATGAATCACTAATACATTGACGTTGGAATTTGGAGAATTTATTCCAGGAACTACTGTATAAACTGCAGGACCTGTCCCTTTTTTGACAGTAATACACAAACTACTGTTTTTTAACCAAGTAGTTTTTTTCATGTATGGCTTCAGGGTGGCAGTTTTCATGGTGGGAATAGAAAGGGAGGAGAATGTAGATAAATGTATATATTTATGAATTTGATTTTAGCTTGTATAAAGTTTTACAGGTAGCTGGTACCCCTCTCAGAGCATTTTGCATTGGGACAGGAAATATGTATGTATGAGATTTATAATGGCTCAACCTAGCTATAAAGCAAACACATACACAATTTATAATGTATGACCCTAGCTATAAGGCAAAGAATTACTGTACAAACAATAGTTAAATGATAGTACTCTCCAGTGGGGTTGAGGGGGAGGGGAGGGCGGTAGCGGGCAATCCCGCAATTTATTCTGTAACAAGGTGTTGCTTGAAGGCATGGTGCCCTAGTGATTCAGATGACTCAGAAGCAAATCAGGGGTGAAGTCTGGTGGTTTTCTGAAGGCCTTTGCAAGCAGGATGTAGTACAACTGGGTCAGTCTGAGAAAGCACCAGTATATTGTTAACTAGATGGTCAGTTGTGTCCAGACACATGTTCCATGAAGCCACCTGGAAGGAGATAGAAAAATCATAATGCCATGGTCAGACTGATTCTCTTAGTTAATACTTTCTTCAGGTTAATATCACACCCATAGAGTCCGAACTGAGGTGGAAGTTTGCAAAATGGGTTATTCATAGGAACCCACGTAGAAGTGGATGACAGTACTCTCACCTACCTTTGCTCCTTTTCACTGGCCTGAAGGAATGAGATTCTGGTCCTTTATCTATTTAGGTATTTTATAAAGCACTACTTGTCACCTTGAAGCCTTTTTAGAGGACTCAGACATACAGAAACATCGAGGAAAGAGTGCAGATCACAATTAATTGAACTTTCTTTGGTTGTGAGGGCTATTCCCCAACCTGACATTATTTAGTTGCATCCCCTACAGCAAGACCTCAGTTGATTGATTGTCTAAACAGTGCTGTTATGAAAAGTTTCTTTAGATGCAGGAAGTTTAGTTCTGTACTCCAGGATGTTCTAGAGTTAGCACAGCAATTTCCATATGTTGTAATCTTAAGGCGTCTGTGTATTTAAATTATTTCTTAAAAACAAATTAGTTTTACTATTTTAGTCTTATGATAATTTACATATCCTCTGTTAATATATATATATTATGTTTTGCAGATTTCAGCATTACAATCAAGTACACTGAATCGTAAAGTGAAACGAACTCTGCCTAGCCCCCCTCCAGAGGAAACTCATCTTCCCATTACCAGCCAGGCACAGTCACAGATGTATATGACTAGCTTATTGCAAAGGGGTACTGCAGCAAGTCAAGTTGTGCAACTTCCAAAAGTAGGCCTTTTGAAAAGTATTGATCGAGACCTGAAGATCGTAGAGCAGGAGTCCACAAAGCTCCGGAAGCAGCAAGCAGAGCTTGATGAGGAGGAGAAAGAGATTGATGCAAAGTTGAAATACTTAGAGCTGGGAATTACACAAAGAAAGGAGTCTTTAGTCAAGGAAGTAGGAGGAAGGCAAGATTTCTCCTACATGAGGTCCCTTGGAGAAAATAGGGATTATATGTCTGACAGTGAGCTGAACAATCTTCGTATTTCCTCTTATGAAACCAGCAATCTTCTTTCAAGACCTGGCACTACCCCACTTAGCCAGTTTTCAGATTTTTCAACCACACAACAATACCCTACAACAACATCTTACACTCAGAGTTCTTACCAGCACCCAACAGGGCATGCTATCCTACATGGTTCATCTACATTTGAACATTCAAGATTACAACAGCCCAGTTATCCTGTTTCAAGCAATGGTATTTCTCAAAATGGTTTCCAGAATAGGCAGATTTCTAACTATTCTTCACAAGGCACTTACCATGCGCCCACTAACACCCAAACACAAGGCTATCAGACTGAACTTGGGCTTCAAAACCATGTTGGTTTTCGGCCACCAAACCAGTATCAGGCTCAGACCACTTATTCCAACCAATCTTCCTCACAGCCACCGCAAAATTCCCTGTTTCCTGCTCAAGCAGATCCACAGAAGCCACGGCAGACAACTTTAGCAGATCTAGAGCAAAAAATCCCCACTAATTATGAAGTGATTGGAAATCCCATTGTAGTAATCTCTTCAGTGGCTCCTGATGTTGCATACAATAATACTACAGTCACCACTAGTTATGACCAATACAAGCACACTGATGTAAGACCTTCTGAGAGAATCAATCCAATGGACGGTTCATCTTCAGCTACCTATGGCTCAGATTCTCTGTACACAAACCTAGAACAAAATATTCCTCGTAACTACGTTGTGATTGAAGATATTAGTGAGCTAACCAAAGAAAACTCCAATTCGACAGAGAATCAGAAGTATGACCCTCACATGCACCCACAATCACACATACAGCCACAGAACATAAATGGTCGCCACAATAAAGAAAGGAATGGGACCGTTGAAAATGATGGTTCAGGCAGGACGTGTTACTCAAGGGCTGAAGAAGAATCTGAGGAGGATGTTTATGACCACCACAGTTCTGACCATCGAGGGAAGAACTACAATAGGAACTCCGAAAACATTGGTAGGGTGTCAGGAACTTCTAGCAGTTCATCCTGCCATTATGGGGATAATGAATACAGGCCCTCCAGTCGCCCAGAAAAGCATGGGTCCAGCACTGGAGTTCAGAAGCATTCATCCAAAAACCTGGCCCCTGCTGTTATATCATCCAAACGCAGCAAACATCGCAAGCAAGGTATGGAGCAGAAGATTTCAAAATTTTCTCCTATCGAAGAAGCCAAGGATGTAGAGTCTGATCTGGCTTCATACCCAGTAACTACTTCTGTTAGCAGTAGCAGCAATGTTGCAACCAGAGGGAGAAAACTTCAGGATGAGATCACATATGGCCTAAAAAAGAATATCTATGTACAGCAGAAATACTATGGTTTATCTGGAAGGGATATGATGGAGGAAGATGATAGGTCATACAACAGTGGAAGTAGATCCAGGTCTGCATCTGCATCTGCTTATGGGGCAGATAAATCCACAAGTCGTGAAGCAGTTAATAACAGAAGTAAGTCCTATGAGAGAGATGGTGCTGATAGATATCAGAAGGCAAACTCAAAACCGTCTTCCCTTAGTATGAGTCAAAGTAGAGGCCGTGCCCCTATGCGAACCCAGGCCTCAGAAGAAGAAAGCCCTGTTAGTCCTTTGGGAAAGTCAGTAGGCATGTCTCGATCTTCGGGTGGACCATTGCCTCAAGCCAATGCCGATAGCTGCCCACCCTTCTGCTCCAGTCACTCATTACCCGATGTGCAAGAACATGTCAAAGAAGTGCCAAGGAATCACTCGTACAAGCAGGAAGAATGTTATCTAATGGATGATTCAAACTGTGTTGTTTCTGACAGTGAAGGTAAAGACTATCAGTGGTGATATCCCTTACAGCATGCTTACAATTATTATCCCAAAGTTAACATTTCAAACCTTCATGTATAAAGACAACATTGCAACTTGTGTTTGCATGTCTTGTGCCTTTTGCCGTTGTATTTTTTTTTTATTCCTGTGGAGGTGTTTTGTGTTTTCATGGTACAGTGTTACTTTTCACTTGTGCACACTGTTCATTAATTGTAATCCTTTGTTTATTTTTGTTGGGGTGAAGGCACTTGAGTTGGGTCTGCGGTGCATCTGGAATTCCTTTTTTGCATGTGATAAGTTGCTTGCATTTTTTTCATTTTGTTGCATGGCTTCAGTCTGAGGTGCACTCACTCATCAGGATCGAGAGATTGACTGTTATATTTTTGATTTCTGAAGCATATCATTTGGGTCAGGAGGAAACAGACTGGTTTGATAAACCAAGAGAAGCCCGTTCAGAACGATCAAGGTACTACAGTGGCCACTCCTCTACATCACAGAAGAAAACTCCAATTAAGCATACATATCATGATTACGATGAACCTCCGGATGAAGACTTGTGGCAGCATGATGACTATTCTCAATCTCGCCACTCCTCTTCTAAAGAGCAAAGACATCACGGAGAGTCAGGAAGACATTATTCATCATCCTCCTCCTCACGGCACAGTAATGAAGAATCAGGTAGGAGGTCATCAAAGCAACACCCAAGAGAACAGAGTCGCCATGAACCCCGCCCACATTCGCAGCCATCTTCTCAGAAGAAGTCTCAGCAGCCAACCTATTCAAACTCTGACTACTCCCAGTCATCCCGCCAGTCATCAAGTTACCACCACACGTCAGACCCCCAAAAATCTCAAAGGCAGACCCCACCACCTCAGCAGCAAAAACCTGAGACCCAACAACAGACAAGACAGCAACAGCAAGGTCAACAACAGTCACCAAGACAGCAGCAACCCCACCAACAACCTTCAAGGCAGCAGCAATCTGGGTCTACACAGCCAAATTCTCATCAACAAGTCCCCCTTCAACAAGGTTCCCATCAACAGACGCCTAATACACAAGTGTCCACTCAACAGGGCCCCCATCAGCAACCTTCACAACAGCAAGCAAATCAACAGCAAGGTCCTCATCAACAACAACAATCCCGGCAGCAGCAGCAACCACCACTGCAGCTTCCGCAGCAACCACCACTGCAGCATCCGCAGCAACCACCACTGCAGCATCCGCAGCAAGGAGCTGGAGGGCAACCGTCAACAAGAACACAGCAACAACAGCCTCCACAGCCTCAGCAAGCAGTCAAACAACAACCCATACAGCCACCATTGGCCTCTCACCAACCCGGAGCTGTAAGTACATCTTTAATAAAAAATGTCAATAATAATAATGTTAATAATCCATTTCCTTTAGACAAACAGTCAATCATGCATAGTCACTCCTTCATTTGTTAAGACTTCTTTGTTAATCTTTTCTGTCAGCTTATATTCTCTTCAGTTAGTTTAACTGTTAACTCACATGTGATATTAAAATGGAACAATTTGCACTATTGTCACAGATTTAAAGATTGTCCTTTACAGGATGTAATGACCCTCACCTACCAAGGTGGCATTCTTCGCTATCGGGTCATGCTCCACGTTGAGTGGGTTGTACAATACCCAATGGGCTTCCTAAGTGGCTTGTTTATGTTTATTTCTATGTGCAATGATTGAAGGACCACAATTTCTTTGGAGTTACCCCTTAAGTTTGCTTGGGGTTTGTAATTTTTATTCATTATTTACACTATCCAGGGTGAAGTTCAAAGAAGAATGGGACTATGGGATATAATTATCCCATAGTCCAAATTTATTTGGTGATGTCGACATGTTACTTGCCTAAAAGTCCCTATGGGTCAGTGGCATTCATCTGGACCTGCGCAATGTACTCTGATCTCACTTTTACCGTCCCTGTAGTCTATTTAGGATTCTGTAATCGAACCCACATTAATCTGTGTTCATGCGTATATCAAATTTATGTAAGTAAGGATCACATTGGACCATACATATTTCAATAGTTTCCTTGGAACCTACCCAGAGTAGGTCAGGACCTCAGGGTTGCGAGGTTTTGGTTTTTACATTCATTAACCATAAACCAACAGAACTTAGGGTCATGCGAAAAGTCCACAGCACAATTTCAATTGCACTCTGTGTTAATTAAGCAGTTTGTGGAAATGAAACAGGATGTACTTGATCGTCCCCAGTTCTGCCAATGGCGCCGACTCTTGCTCTATGCTTATCTGCATTTAGGCAGGAATCACGTCTCAGATTCTTTCCCACTCTGTTCATCCCAGCCCAATGTATTCTATCCATGACCCCCACATTTTCCAGGACTTATGGGGACAGTCACTGCTTTCATATACTACTCTTTCCGCACCCATACATTGGTCCATACCAATGCACCATCTGGGTAGGACATTTTACATTGCCCCATTCTCTTGCTATGTCAGTCTTGGCTAAATTGATCCCAAGAGAACAGAGTCTGCTTTCTTTAATCAATTCATTGCTGTTCAGAATACCTAGAACAATGTGCAGCATTGCAAGAAGAACCTCCACTTTCAGCACCGTGAACTGCTTATCTTCGACCTCTACCCAAAACTCAGGATAATGCTATAGCTTCATATAGTATGCAGGAAAGTGCACCAACCCCCACATTTCAAACAGCAATTAAAGGTACTTAGCCCATTTTTTTAAATTATGCACCTATGGAATAATGGCTCTCACTTGTTTGCAACATGGCTGCTTCCCACTGTTTGTGTATCAATGGACCTACGTCTTTTCCTATTGGCCCCTTAGATTACTCAGACCATCAGGCATATTATTCACCAGAGTTTTATATGCTGAAGATATAGCTTCTTTTGTAAATGAGTCCTCCAGGACCTTTCTTCCTACAGGGGAAACCTCAGGGAGGCAATGAAGTTTGCCGCTATAGCATGTTGAAGTTGCACAAATCAATATTACGGTACCTGGGACAGCTCAAATAATCTCTCAGGCATGGAAATGGGTTGATTTCCTCCCCCTGCTGTTTCCCTTAAGTCCAACTTTTCTGATCCTTTCAACGTTGTACTGTGTCTCTCAACAGTGTCTCCTTTCATAGAGGGATTTCGTTTGTTACTATACCCTTCCAACCTAGTGACCATCATCTATTACTGCTTTCATGGCAGCTTTACCTCTCAACTTTACCCCTGTAAACATTGTGGGCCTCATTTACGAGGCTCCTAGCAGCACTTTTGTGCCGCCGGAGCGACACTTTTTTGACGCTCCGGTGGTGCAGTGTGCTGGCCCATATTTACAAGGCCACGCAAAGCCACTTTGCGCTGCTTTTCATGGCCTTGTAAATATTTGCCCCTTTCACGCAGAACACTGCGTGAAAGGGGCGTTCCATGGGTGTTGCTGTGGATGTTCCCATGCAACACCCATGGAATCTGAAGTATTCCCAGATTTACGAGGAATTGTAAACCTGGGAATACGTCAGATTCTTACGCCACCCCAGAGGTGGTGTTAGGGAGGCGCAACAAGGAGAAACTCCTTAGTTCTATTCGTTTTGTCATCTTTCAATGTGTGTTGCATTCTGCAGCACTCATAGAGGAAAACACCTCGCATGAATGTTTTTGAGCAGGAAGGTGTCCCTCCCTGCACAAAAACAATCACCCCTACAACGCATCACCATGGTGAAAGAGTCCCTGCGTTAGTGCATGGCAGCCCATTGTGCACCAGTGCTGGGGAAAGGGACAGTAATGCGTCGTATTTCATTCCTGCCCTTTTCTTTTGACGCAAGGCAGGGCAGCAAGATTCCTTGCAGTGCTGCCCTGCGCCAAAACCTCGTAAATGAGGCCCTGTATAGTTAGAACTTCTCTCCTATAAGCAGTCTGTCTAACTTAATCTGTGGTTCTCTAGTATGTAATCATTGCGTAGCCCATTTGTTCAGTACCTGAAGCTGAGAGACCAAGTTATAGTGTCAGTATTTTGATAGCCCAATACCTCCACTGCCTACCGTTATATACTGTATATATATATACTGAGCTATATGGGGTTATTTCCATCCCAAATCAGGATCCTCGCTTCTCCCTCCAGTTTCCAAAGAAGGCGTCAGGCATTACGTAGGGTTGTTTTGTAGGACGTATGTAAACTTAGGCAGGGAAAGACGAATGCTGTACCCAGCAGGGAGTGGCAACATCCTCCAACGTATCGCATCCGCCTGAAACTTTGTCATTATATTGTTCAGGTTACCGTTAAAAAAAGCATCTTTTCCTTGGGTGTCTTGTGTCCACATATACACGAACCCAGTTTGACTCATACTGACACATCTCTGGATCAGTTGTGCTGTTTCCCAACTGTTTATTGCTTGCACAGTAGGTTTGGAACAGTTGGTCTGAGTACTGCCCATTGTCAATAAAACTTTGCCATTGCCCAAGAATTGCCTGCAGTGGCAGAGACGTTTTAAGGCATGGGCTAAGTGGGCTCTGGCCTAGGTCCCCAGCCTTTCAGGGTCCCCTGATAGAGCCAGCTCTGTTCTGCGGAGTCTTGCCCTGATGACCTTGAATAATTCTTAAATTGATTGTTTTAAATACAGTTTTCCTTTAATTTATTTTTAATGATAGTGATAGTCTATTACAGACATTTTGCAGAGAAAGTGTGTTTGTTTCATGCAACAGTCATTAAAAAAGTTTCTTTTAGATCAAAATAGGGCCTCACATATGAGAAATGGGAGGGTGTCACAGAGATTATTTGCAGCAATATTAGTGAGCTGCTGCTGTGTTAAAATATTGAAAACACACATCACTATCCCTGAATACTAGATGTAAACACATTTAGAATTTGGACGAGTGTACCTGTGCACTGCCAGTGACCCGGCCAAAGAGGGCATGAAAGACCTGAACTTGAATCCTTAAATTTAAAGCTGTTCTGAACAGGGGCCCCCAAAATACGTTTGGCCCAGGGCCCCCAGGATCCTTAAGATGTCCCTGTGCAGTGGGGTGTTCACGTACAAGAAGATGTTGTCCACATACAGTGAGATTCTGCCCTCGTCCCCTCCTGCTAATCCAGCAGGCCAGCGACTCAATCATTGTGGCAAACAGGAGTGCAGAAAAGAATATCCCTGAATCGTACCTCTTGCCAGCTGGAATGTTGGGGATAGAGTACCATTAACCCGAAATGCTGCTATGGGTTTTGTATAAAGTAGTTTTACTCAGTCACAAAATTCAGGGCTGACCTGTGATCATTCAGGTGCTTGGAAAAGGAACTGCCAATCATCCGAGCTAAAAACCTGTTTGGCTTTTAGAGAGAGAAGCACTGGCTATCTTCCTGTACTTTGTGCAGCCAATAGTGGAGCTGATGTATGTTCAGCCTTTTCGGGCAGGACGCCTGATTGTTCTAGGTGTGATAGAGTGGTGGCTACTGTGAATAGTCAAGTAGTGAATTCTCTGTCCAACATCTTACTTTCAATATTAAGAAGTGAAATGGGTCAGTTAGAGGTGCATTTTGACGGCGAATTCCCCCTCTATGGTATGAATATGATTATGGCATGGTGAAAGCGGGTGCAGTTTTCCAACTCCCTCAGCCTCTTTAAATGCATGGCTCTTTTAAATTTTGTGCACTAGAGGACCATTCGATCCTGGTGTTTTCCCAATTTGAAGCTGCAAGATCACTTATGTAACTTCCTCTAGAGCAGAGGTCTTCAAACTTTTGGATGCCGAGACCCCCCTGTCAACATTTTGAGGCGTAAGGACCCCCTCCTGACAAAAATTTCTAAACCTGTAGGCAGGGCTACTGGAATTATGAGGCAGGTGAGGACCAAATTACGTGGGAAGAAAAGGTAAATGATGTTATGTGATGCCGCGTACACAGTAACACTGAGGAAAGATTTCACCCCATCAGTACCAGTGTATAACCAAAATACAGCAATTAACATCAGAAAGATTTCTAGTCAACCTTTGTGAAGGGCCTTCCACTCCGCAGGAATACGTGCTGCCACATTAGAAGCTCACTTGGCCCTGGCCGGGAGAAGCAGGGGTCCCTTAAAATCCTGGCGGTTTTGTGCAGAGTTAAGCAGTTTACCCATGCAGCTTTCCTCTCACCCCTCCCTTCCATCCCTCTGTCCTCTCCTAACCCCGGATCCCTCTCTCACTTTGCAGGCCATTTTATTTCACCCCTTTTACAACTTCTGAACTCTCCCCATTCAACCTCTCACTTCACCTTTAACACTCCCAGCCAGGGCTGGTCCTAACACTGGTCGCACACGGTGCAACAGTCTTTTTGGTGCCCCACCCCCGTTTCCTCCTTCTCCATGAATTCCTTCACTGCCACTCACCAACAATTCACCTAATCTCGCTATAGCACCTTTCTGACAAACATTTCATTTTTTTATAGCGCTACTCATAGTTTACTCACACTCATTTCTGTGATCTGCATGGTACATATTCTTTGTAGCAGGAACGTTAACCCTCTGCACTGTGTGGGTGACAAGAGTGCCCATGTGAGTGCACGGTGAGCGATGCAACAGTGTGAGAGTAGGGTAAGAGGAGTGACTGCAGGGTGAGTGAGGTGGCTTATGAATTTAGGTGCGGATGCAAGTTCAGAATGGGACGAATGAGTGTATGATTACTGATGGGCTTGTTTGAGTGAGTTGCATATTGAGCAGAGAGGGGGACAGGTGAGTGAAGTGTCACATGAGTGCAGGATGAGTAGTGTACTCGTGTGGCTGCAGGGTGAGGTATAGGATGAACAGCGCAAGTGCATTGTGAGTGCAGAGTGATCACTGTGAGTGCAGGGTGAGCGGGTGAATGGTGTGAGTGCATTGTGATCGCTGTGAATGCAGGGTGAGCGTGAAAGTGAAGGGCGAGAATGACGAGTGAGTTGTCTGAATGCAGAGTGCATTCCCAGACACTTGAAGTAACTCAGCACGTTATGGACGGCGGCGTAGGGTTTAAGATCTAAGTTAAACTATTGCTATTATGGCATTAATCGGGGATCGAGGAAATAAATAATGTGCTGATCCTGCAACAAACTTCCAGTCCTATGGTTAGTGTTGCCAGCAGATTATTTTGATGGCCCAGTCGGTACAAAAATAAGCAGTCACCTAAAGCTGTATTTTAAGCACTTATCTGTGCATACTTCGAACAGCAAATATAAATAGAAAGCACTTTTAATTGTGTTCTAGGGCTGCCTCAATGATCCATGACTGATAATTAAAGAGAACAAAGACAGAAAAGTCACATAACGAATGCATACATACTTTTTTATTTATAAGTCTATTTAGTGTCAAGAGGAGGTCTTTGCGGGCTCTTTAAACAAAACACGGCAGGCATTTTTCTTTTGGCAACCCTACTTTATATTCCTTTTCATGAAATGCATTCTCACACTGCAGCAGTAAAGGTAAAATACAAATGTAAGGAATAGGCAGAGTGGGGGCCCAGGGGGTACTGGAACCAGGAAAAAACTAAGCCTCTGTAACCAGTTTACAAAGGCATGTAAATATGCAAATGGTCTTTAAAGACCTGTGAAAAACTCGGGCGTGCCGGAGATAAGACTCCAGACACTGCCCAGCTGAGCCCCCAGCAACTCGAGTTGCACTGCAGCAGCCCGGGCTGAGACGCAGGACGGGGGGAAGAGAGGGGGCTGAAGCCCTTGGGCCTCGGCAGAAGTGTGACTGGGAAGGCGCGACCCCCTTTGCATCGCTCCACGGCCCCCCTGGGGGTCGCGCCCCACAGTTTGAAGACCCCTGCTCTAGAGTAATATGTTTCCCACGAAACATGTTTAGGGGCATATTTACAAGCCTCTTTGCATTGCTCTCGCGCTACGCGACTTCAAAGTGAGATTTATGAAGCAAGGCAAGGCCACCTTGCATGGCTCTGAGTGGCTTCATAAATCTTGAGAAAAGCAATGCAGTGCAAAGCGCTGCGTTGCATTACTCTGCGCCAGGGAGGCGTTTCCATGCAACATCCATGGATTTGGATGCATTCCCAGATTTGCCAGAAGTGATAGACTTGGGATTGCGCCAAAAACCTATGCCTCTCCAGGTGAGGCGAAACGAGGAGAAATATGTTTATTTCTCCTCATTTTTTCCTCTTTCTACGTTTGCTGCTTTCTGCAGCACACATGGAAAGAGGAAAATGCCTCAGGGGATGGTTTTTGTGCAGGAAGGTGCTCCTTCCTGCACAAAACAACCCCCCATGCAAAGCAGGCACCCTTGCACTGTGGTGCAAGGGTGCCTGCATTGGCATTAGGCAGCCAAAAGGGTGCCAGCACAGGTGAAAAGGCAAGAATGCGCCACATTGACTTAAATATGGCGCATACCTGCCCTTTAAAGCAGTGCCGCGCAGCAAGGTGACTTGCTGCGCTACACTGCATGACTTGGCCATAAATACGGCCCTTAGTTTTTCTGTTTGTCTCAATATTGCAAGACCACCTAGAAATGCTTCCACCTCTAATTGTTACTTAATTCTCCAGGATCTTTATACATTTTTGAAAGGTCAGCGTACTCTCCCCATCCTTAAAAGACTCTTTTCAATAGCTGTTTTTTGCTACCCACCCATCTCTTCCTGTCATCTCTCCTACTGAGCCAAGCCAGAAATCTCCCTGCTTTGTTACCCACTTCATAAATTTTATTGGGAAAACTAATGTATGTTGTGGTACAAGTTAGCTGCCTACCTCATCTCGGCCCTCTGCTCCACCTCAAGCAGCTGCTTCCGTATTGCATTTGTGGGTTTTCCCTGGTTAGGTCGGGCCTAGCGGCAGCGCGCATGTGCTGCTCGCTCTGCGAGGCTGCTGTAGTAGAGTATGGGAGCAAAGCCGTGCCCACTCTCCTCCCATATTTTTCATTGGCTTGTGTCATTGTCTTTCGTAAATGCTGCCTTCAAATTCGTTAATAGGCTTGTTAGTCTGTTATTTAGTCTGTAAGCACTATTTACTTTATGGAGTTTCTCTTACTGCAGGCCGGACATGCTCTGCTTCAGCTAAAACAGCTTGTGTTTTTTTAAGCAGCACGACTGCCCCGGTAACACAGCGCCCGCTTTCAATCACTTTAACCCTGCATTATCTCTTGTCTGTTTCCAACCCCCCAAGTAAAATGGATTTAGAAATGATTAGTGAAAGTCATGTGAATTTCAGGTAGCACATAATCCTGGCTAATGGGCTGAAGCTGACAACAGCACATCTGTTTTACATGTCATCTGTACTAAAGCCACCTGACGGGTTGTTTTCAAAAGCCTGTTTTATTAACAACACCACCACCAATACCACCACCACCATCAATACCACCACCACCATCAATACCACCACCTCCACCAGTACCACCACCACCAATACCACCACCGCCAATACCACCACCACCATCCACACCACCAATACCACCACCACCACCAATACCACCACCACCAATACCACCACCAATACCACCACCACCAATGCTACCACCATCACCAATACCACCAATACCACCGCCAATACCACCACCAATACCAACACCACCGCCAATACCACCACCCATAATACCACTACCATCACCACAACCAATACCACCACCACCAATACCACCACCACCATCAATACCTCCACCACCAATACCCCCACCAGTACCACCACCAATACCCCCACCACCACCACCAATACCCCCACCACCACCAATACCACCACCACCATCAACACCACCAATACCACCACCACCACCAACACCACCACCACCGCCAATACCACCACCACCAATACCTCCAACACCACCACCATCAACACCACCAATACCACCACCACCAATACCACCACCTCCATCACCACCAACACCACCACCAATACCACCACCACCACCAATACCACCACCACCAATACCAACACCACCAATACCACTACCACCACCACCACCAATACCACGCCAATACCACCACCACCACCACCAATATCACCACCACTACCAATACCACCAACACCAATACCACCAATACCACCACCAATACCACCACCACAAATACCACCGCCAATACCACCACCTCCAATACCACCACCAATATCACCACCAGCAATACCACCACCAATACTACCACCACCACCAATACCACCTTCATTGCCACCACCACCAATATCACCACCACCACCAATACCACCACCACCAATACCACCACCAATACCATCACCACCACCAATACCACCACTAATACCACCAGCACCACCAATACCACCAGAACCACCACCACCACCAATATCACGACCACCAATACCACCACCAACACCACCACCAATACCACCACCACCACCACCACCACCACCAATACCAGTACCAGTATGTCTGACATCTTGCCAGGCCAGGCAACACCTCCTCCCAAGACAGGTGTTTGGGAGACCGATGGATAGACCATTACAGTATTCAGTTCTATACATGATCATGGTCCATATTAAGTTCTTTACGTCGGCTTATCATAGGAAATGTTTAATAATCCAAATGATTCTGAGCTGGTGGTTGCCACCTTTATAGTCCAAGGTGAGTTTTGTGTCTTGGATAATGCCTAGGTACTTAATAGAAGAAATTACATAATGTGATGTAAATATTATTCAGTTGTCTATCCAGTCACTTGGCAATTCACAGATTTGTATGGCTAAGAGGGAACAAGGAACTTGGGGGCATATTTACAAGCCCCTATCGCCACCACAACGTCACTTTTTTGGTCGTTGTGGTGGCAATAGGGACTTCGCCTTATTTACAAGGCAGAGTTTAGCCACTTAAAGTGTCTTAATGCGGCTTTACCCCAGCGTTGTAAATAAGGCCCCCTTTCACGCTATACTTATCGTGAAAGGGGAGGGCAATGGGTGTTGCGGTGGGCGTTCCACCGCAGCATCCATTGATTTTGACACTGCCCCCTATTTACAAGGGTGGCGTAAATAGGAAGCAGTGCCAAAATTGAGAATATGGAAAACCTGGTCTTACCCTAGCGAAACGAGGAGAAATGTTTAATTTCTCCTCGTTTTTGCCGTTTCCATGTGTGCTGCGTTGTGCAGCACACATGGAAACAGCAAAACGCCATTGATTTGATATTGTTGTAAATATGGTGCAGCCCTGCATTTCAGAAGTGGCGGAGCGCAGGGTTAAGCCAAGAAGGCTAACACCATGCCCGCCACTTCCTCGTAATATGCCCCTTTGTTTTCTGATGGATTGGTGTTAGCTTTGCCTTTGCCAGCAAAGCCCGCATTTCAAATATGCATGTGGTGAAGCTATTTAGAAAGTCCATTTTCTGGTAAATCCGGTTGTCATCAGCATATTCATGAAAGGAAATACCATGTTTTTGTATTTGTTCACCAAAAGTATAAAGCTGAACAGGATGGGAGCAAAAATAAATCCTTTTGACACACTGAAAGGTGAGGGTTTGCAACTAGATGTACTAAGAACTGATTGCAAAAATTTTTTGCGACCAGTGTGGCAACATTGTGAACCGACCTATGTTTTAATAGGTCAGTTTGCAAATTACTGATTCGTAGTAGGTCGGAATTGCTTTCTAATAAAACAATCTTTTTTATATTTATAAATGCAGCCTGTTCGCCCTTAAGCAAACGGGACTGAGTTTAAAAAGACAAAAAATGTTGTTTGTGTTTGTTTAAGAAGACCCAGTGGTCCCGTGGGCCAGTGCCTCCTCTTAAACAAACTTTTCTTTGCATTCAGAAAATGGAAGGGGTCTCACGAGGACCCCTTCCCATTTGCAAATGGATTACCATAACATCTTTGTAGTCGGTAAAGTATTAATGTTTTACTGATTGGCTGTTTCTCCTTTTTTATAAATTTAAGTTCCTTACGTCTTTGTCTAGTATCATGGAAGTGGAGAGGCTCATTGTGGATAAACTCAGCAGGGTGGAGCTGCAGGAAAGAAGTCCACAAAGCTGGACCTTCAGGTAGCTCTCCGGGCCTTTGAGGAGGTCACTAGGATGAAATCCCAGCCTGAGGACTCTGAGGATGAGGATCCTGATGTGGAGGATCTGGATGAAGGGTATCTCGACTTGGGAATGGAGGACGACATGGCTGTATGCCCTGACCAGAAGCTCCCAGAGGAGGGAGCCCTTTAACCCACTAAGAGGGAACCCACGTGAGGGCAGGCAGCAGTGTATATTCTAGGAACCTGCCCCCAGAGGATCTGGCAGACAGGAAAGCAGAGAGGGAGTTTAGGCTCCAAATGGCCAAACTGAAAACAGAGGATAAGAAGGTTGAGAGAGCTTTGGCAGAAAATAAAATGCTGGTGCATTGGAGGGCCTGAAAGAACTAGAGATCAAGGCTCAGAATCCAACAATGGTGGCAGCTTACCTGCAGTGTCTGAAGGTGACAAGAAGGTTCGCATACCCAAAGTCCTGGTACTCAACTATGTGGTGGGGGATGATATTGACAAATGGCTTGCTGCATATGAGGTTGCCCTGAGGGTGCACAAGGTGCTAGAGGAGCACTTGTATCCCAACCCACTGCAGCCATATGTTTCAACACTACTCACACTAGCGGTAGATGACCAGACCAAATATGCCCCCATGAAAGCCATCCTTGTCACAAAATTTGGGCTGACCTCTGAGAAATATGGCCAGAGGTTCAAGGACAACCAGAAACGTCCACACCAGTCTTGGGTATACTTCTTAGATTACTCTATTAAGGCACAGAATGGTTGGATACATGACAGCAAAGTTAATGATTATGATGGCCTGTACAACCTAATTTTGAGGGAGCAAATGCTCAATATTTGTTTTCTAGAGCTGCGCCAGCATCAGCTGGTTAGCAAGCTGACTTACTCCAGGAAGCTTGCTGAGAAGGCGGACATCTGGGTCAGCACCCAGTGCCCAAGAAGGCATCTGGGAGAGGACTCCCAAAAGGGTGCTCAGGATTCCCACCAGAAGACAGGGGAGATAAAAACCAAAAGTTGTTATCACAAGGCCCCCAATCTGGCCACCAAAAGAAATGTTTTGCGGACAAAAATACTGATAAGTTTCTCCCCAAGTGCTACGAAAGCTACCAGTATGGGCATGTCAAGGGAGAATCTAAGTGCTCCAAGAGGGCTCCGCCCCCCAGTGGTGGGCAGTCCTAGGGGTTGGCCAGTTTAGTGCTTGGGGAGGAGATGGTTGCAACCAGTGGAGGAGGAGACAGGTGAGGTAACCTTAGTGTCCCTGGGTGATGGAGAGATGGTAACTAAGGCCCACATGCATGCTAATACTTCCAAGTATAGGCAGTGGGTCACCATCAGTGGGCAGAGTGTGGAGGCTCTGAGGGACACAGGAGCCATTATGACTACCGTAAGGTGCCATCTGGTGTCCTCAGAGCAGGTGATACCCAATACATTTCACCAGGTTTTGGTTGCTGACAACCATGAGAGCCACTACCTAGTGGCTCTGGTTCCCTTCGATTGGGGGAGGGTCTCAGGTTCTCTTAAGATAGCTGTGACCCTGCCATGCCTGTGGATTGTTTGCTAGGAAATGACTTGGAGCACACTGTCTGGAAGGAAGCATAGTTCAAGTCTCATCTGAAAATTTGGGATTGCCTGAGGGGGTCTGCACACCCACTCGGTCCATAGCTGCCCGGGAGGAGAGTCAAGAGCCTAGAAAAAATGGCCCAGGCAGCTGGAAGGGCAGGAGGCGGGGGAAGCCTGCCTCTGACAATGTCTATGGATGGGGCACCAGAGGAGGCGGCCCCCTAAGCCGACCGGGGAGTACATTGCCTTCCTAGGTGACCTGCCTGCGTTTGCTGGGTGGCAAGTTGAGGGTGGGCCCACAAGAAAGGAATTCAGCGGAGCACAGAGAGAGTGCCCTATCCTTGAGGGGCTGCGGTGACAGGCCAAAGCCCAGGCAGCTGGTGGTGCCTCTGGAGATCACCTTATCTACTGGGAGAACAACCTCCTTTACAGTGAGCCTAAGGCTCCTGTACATGGAGCAGCACGTGTACTGGTGGTCCTACAATTGTCCAGGGCCTTCCTACTGGGTCTGGCTCATGAGGAGAGCTTCAGATGCTTTCTGTAGGACTTGCCTCTCCTGCCAAGTGAGTGGGAAGAAAGAGAAGAAGCTCACGGCTCCCCTGACTCGCATGCCTGTCATTGTCACCCTCTTTGAGTGGGTGGGCATCCACATTATTGGGCCTTTGCACCCCAAGACAGCCTTGAGCAACAGGTTTATCCTGGTCTTGGTGCTCCATGCCACCCGGTACCCAGAGACCATCATTCTGAGGTCCACAACTGCACCTGCAGCGGCTAGGGCCTTGATGGGGATTTCACCCGAATGGGTTACACCAAGGAAGTGGTGTCAGACGGCATACCAACTTCATGTACACATACATGAAGGCCATGTGGAAGGAATGTATGGTAACCTACAAGTTCTGTACACTTTACCACCCCCAGTCAAACAGGCTTGTTGAGAGGTTCAACAAGACCCTTAAGGGCATGATTATGAGCCTATCGGAGCCCATGAGGTGGAAGTGGGACATCCTTGTGCCCTGTCTACTTTTTGTCTTCAGGGATGTATCACAGAAAGGAGTAGGTTACATCCCCTTTGAGCTCCTCTGTGGTCACCCTGTCAGGGGACCTCTCAGGTTGGTGACGTACGGGTGGGAGTAAGCTCTCAATAAACCTCCCTCAGGATTAGAATAGCTACATGCTAGCCCTCGCAACCAAAAGCAGACGTTCTGGGAGAAGGCTTCAGAGGGCTTAGAACCTAGTCAGAAAGTGATGAAACAATGATATTACAAGAAGGCCACATTGGTTGAGCTTCAGCCTGGCCAGAATGTGTGGGTAATGGAGCCAGTTGAACCCAGGGCCCTCCAAGAATATTGGAGAGGGCCCTTTGAGGTGATTGGGCAAAATAGGGAGGCCACCTACCTCTCCTCCGAAATTCTGAAGGGCACTAAAGACTTGGCTGTTCGACTGAGCCTCCGGGCCACACCATCGCCTGGATACCCTCCTGAGTGACTAGCCACGCTATAGAAATCCACTGATTGATTGATTGATTGATTGAAAGATCGGGGTACAAGCGGAGCTTCCAATATAGTCCCTCAACATGAGGAATTACCCGTTCTAGAAAGATCTCCCCATTTCAATAATCCCCTTGCATGAAAGCGTATCTGGGCACTAGGTTTGTGAATAACTGGGAGTAGAGGATGATAGTCCAATGACAAGCGATGTGAGTATATATAGTCCAATCCCACCTTTTTACTCAGTTTATCCCACGCTGTAAACAAACATACTGCTTTTGAAACATTGTGTCTCTATCTAAGAACGAGCCCCGAGGACGGAAGGACGAAGAGGAGGCATACTAGCAACCTCAATTGGCAAGCGTTGCTGAAAGGGCAGGAGCTTGAACCAATACAGAGCAAAGTGTGTCCGAGTGCAGAGATATTAGAATTCTTGATCCGGCGCTTCAAACCCGCCCATATGTAATGGCCGCATAAGGTCTCCCAAACAACACTGGGCTGCCTCCCAGCCCAAGCAAGTCTAATCAATTGAGATTTGAGGACAATGAAAAGAGATTTGTTGAGTGGCAGAGTTATAATCAGGAATAAATACATTATCTTAGGTAGGTTCATCATTTTCATAAGGCCCACTCGACCAGCAACAGGAAGAGGAAGATAAACCCAGCGAGTTATCCTCTCTGTGATGTGTTCGATGGCAACAATATCATTCTCCCTAATCACAATCTCTAGATCCATGTGCACCCATATTCCAAGGTATTTAAGGGAGATGTCACACCAACTTAAGGGGATTTCAGGCACGACGTGCAGCATATTAGGCGTGAGAGGCAGGATCTGGGATTTTCCCCAATTAATAGTAAATCCTGAGAGGAGTCCACATATAAGATGCTCCCACATAATCACATTGAGACTCAATTGTGGATCCCAAATATAAAGGGCCATGTCGTCTGCATACAGTGAAATTAAGATAGATAGATATTGAAGGGCATACTGAGCATAATGCTGCCAGGGTCTAGCAGCCAGTGGTCAATGGGCAGTTCAAAAACGATGGGCGAAAGGGGGCAGCCTTGCCTCATTCCCTAGGAAATTGCCAAGGGATCGGAGTAGGCATTCTTAATGCTCACCCTAGCTGTGGGGGACATATATAAATCCAGCTCAGAAAGTACTGCAATATTCCAATTCTACCCAGTATAGTAAAAAGATAGTCCCACTCACAGAAGTCGAATGTGTTTGAGTCATCCAAGAATATCGCTGCAGCATTTAAGTCTGGATCTATGTCCTGTAAGAGGGCAAATAGAGTACATAGATTGTGAGATGTTGAGTGGCCCGAGATGAATCCTGACTGGTCTGGTTTCACACAGGCAGAGGAGCGTCGCTCCCCCCCCCATACCCCCCCGCCAGCACCCTCCAAATTATGAGAAAAAAAATGTTTCCTTTGCCGAGTCTTGGGGCGGCAGGCACTGAGGGGAGTGGTATGTGCACTCCCTTCACTGCATCTGACAGTTTGGACAGCCGTTTCAGGCCGGCCAAACCATCATGCGCAGTGAAAGTCCTCGGGTTGGAGAGAACAGGCACATACTCCCAGTCTGTCCTGGAGCACAAATTGAGGGCGCTCAGGCCAATCCTGAAGCTGCTCTCATGTGAGAGCAGCTTCAGGATTGGCCGCAGGGCATGCTGGGAGCCTGTGCCTTTGGAAGAAGAGAGGAGAAGTCGAGCGCGACGCGATGGAGGGCAGCAGGTAAGTTTATTTTTTTATTTTTCACATTGATCTCCCTCATCCGCCTTTCCACCACCCCGCACTCCCAATCGCCCGCCCGCCTCTTTTCCGTGACACGAGCCGCATCTGGGTTCACATGATCAGTGAGCAATAATGTCAGTGTATTAGCCTCAGTTTTAGCAAAAATTTGAGCATTACAATTTAAGAGCAACAGGGGTCAGTAGTAATAGCATTTATGCGCCATTTTATCCGGTTTCAGTACAGTAACAATTACTGCCTCTCGCAGGGAAGGGTGCTGAATCCCCCTTTCCTGTGCCCTCTTAAATACCCCAAGCAGTTTATGGGGCCAGAATACCAATGTAACATTTATAGAATTCGGCTGGAATCCATCCAAGCCAGGTGCCTTCCCTATGAGAAGTTCCCATATCACCACCTAAAGGCACTCCACAGTGAAGGGTTAAACCAGGACGAGGCAACGCAAATTATTGAGCCATCTCAAGGCCATATCTGCAGTGCAGGTAGGCACTGATCTGCATCAAGTGCCTCATCCCTGTGGCAATATAGAGATAAAAAAACGCCGAAAACCCAGATAGGACCTGCATGACATCCCGCCGAATCTTTCCCTCATAGTCCTCAGTGTCCACAATGTAATTGGCAGCCCAGGGCTGCCCAATCACAGCCGCCAACTATTTGCAGGGCTGCTCATCCTCACCATATGCTCTTGCTCTGATATATTTACCCTGATATTTGCACTCTCTAGTCGTCACCTCATTGTACGTGGTGCAGAATTGCACCAGAGTAACCGCATCCTCCCCATGAGACAGAGTGGGCTCTGTTGCCTTAATCTCTGCCTCTAGGCATGCCAAATGAATACGGAGAGTCTGCAGCGCACCGTTAAGTTTTAACATACACTTGCCATGGATAGTGACCTTGAAGGCCTCCCACTCAGTACCCCTAGGGTTGCCAGTGCCTTTGTTAAGTTAAAAAGATCCAATATCTCCATGCCTAGCTCATCCATGAAGACCAGTAATGCCTCGGGGTTCAACTGCCAGAAAAAACCTGACCGGGGCGTCCCAGGGACTGTCAGATTCATGAGAACAGGAGCATGGTCGGAAAGAGTATTAACCAGATGTGAGACCTCTCACACTCTAGGCATCACATCCTTAATCAGCAGCCAATATTCAAATCAGGCCACCCCTCTATACACATGAGTAGTAAGTGTCTTCCGCAGTATGTGAAAAATTGGTGCTGCCAAACATCAAACAGATCATGATCTTGCATTATTGCCTATAAGTGGTTAGCAGCGTCCGATCTGACGCTAGATGTCACACAAGATCTATCCAAGTGGGGATGTAAACTGCAATTGAAGTCCCCCCATATCAAAGCTTGTGGCTCAATGGAGAAAGCCCTACCCCATAGGATAGCAAAAAGGCCTGGATTGTCAACATTTGGTCTGTAGCAATTCACAATGGTGAGTCATGCCCGTCCCAACCTCCCCATAGAAGTGTGTACCAGCCCTCGGTGTCCCATCCATCATAAAAGTACCCCGCCTCATTAGGATAGCCACACCACTGCCTAGGATGAGTGTATTGAGGCAGAAAGATGACCAGCCCAATCCAGGGTGCTATAAATCTAAGGTGTGAGATGGTTCTCGTGTAGGAGTGTAATATCCACCTTATACCTATCAAGATAGGGGAAAACCTGTCTAATTTTCCAGGAATTATTTGGGCCCCTAACATTCCAGGTCAGGCATTGACATACATCATCATTCTGTGTTCCTAACCCATCAGAGATACCGGTAGCAGTGACAGTGCTGTCAACCACCCCATCTTGGGACGAATACTGCAGCCCATCTATTCTGTAATGCAAACAGAAAGTATACTTCTATTTGTAGAGCAACAGTCATCAACTTGGGAACATCCCCTCCCAAACTCCAACTTTGATGGCCTAATCCCATCAAGAATACAATCCTGCCCCCCAAACAGACCCCATCAAACCGAGTGAAAAAAAGTGGGGCAAGAAAAAACAACAAAAACATTATGGGCCTAACCCTAGGGGACTGCCAAGAGAGACAGTAAGCTATCCCAAACAAGAAGCTGAGGGTGTCCGGGTCATCAACTTATGCACGTGCCATGGTGTAAAAAGTGCAGCTAGTGTGCAAGACCTATCCATCCATGACGTAGAGTACAAGAGCGCTATGTAAGTGAGCCCAAAGAAATGAAAATAGAAGCACACAGTCAGTTAGTGGTCCAATAGTCTGAGTCTCAGCTACTAGATGGTTAGCTGCAAACCACGGCAAAGTAATGCCTGTCAAGGGGCACATTTTTCACTTAGGCACTGTTGGAAAATGACCCTTTCTGAAGGGTCACCCCAAACTTTTTGCCTTTTTCCTCCTCTTTTTCTGACTTCATTTTTGTTGGCTTTAGGACTCTGAGCACTTTATCACTGCTAACCAGTGCTAAAGTGTATGTGCTCTTGCTTCTAAATATGGCGACATATGCTCATACCTATTGGCATATTTAATGTACTTATAAGTCCCTAGTAAAGTGCACTAAAATCACAGCTTAAGGTGCAGTTGGATTTTAAATTCCAGTTTAGCAAATGCCACTTTTAGAAAGTTGGCATTTACTTACTTTAGCCATTTGGTGCCTTCTGCCTGTCTCTGGAATAGATGTCTGGGGTGGGTGACAGCTGTCTTCTGCATTCCCTCTAGACAGTCACACACAAAGGAAGGGTAGGTGTGTCTGAGTTATCATAAGCATGCAGATGGGCCATCCTGAGCAACCCTGAAAGGGCTGTGTCCTATCCCCACTCAAAAGATTGATTACCCCCCTGTAGTGTGTATGGGGCCAGGGCCAGAAGGGAGAACCTCTGTGCACTTCAAAGCTTTATTTGAAGTCCCACCCACTTCAAAGGCACCACTGGGTATAAGTACTGGACCTCAGGCACTACCAAATCAGTGCACTTCTCGACCTGTGACTACTCTGCCAGGAAGACAAACCTCTGTGCTGCTGAAAAGACTGCCACTCTGCTGGACTGCTGCTTTGCTGGACTCTGCCTTGCTGTGCTCTTGCCTTGCAGAGCTGCCCTGCTGTGTGCTGTTCTCCTGCCTGAGTGAGGAGGACTGGACCTGCATCACCTGAACCCAGAGTGACTCCGAGGGCTTGCTGTCTTGCCTCCTGATCCAAATCTCAGGGATATCAAAGACTTCCACTACCTGCATCTGCATCTGGACCTGGACTCTGCCCTGCCAAGTGGTGCCACCCACATCCTGGACCCTTGGAAGTGAGGCCTAAGGTGCTTCTTCATCCAGAACCTCCGTATCCTCTTCGGAACCGACACATCTTCGCCTTTAGGTGAGTCTGAACGAGCGCATCCTCGTTGTTGTGGGAAGCGGAACTGTCGCATTGCCCTCGGAACCAGCACTTCCTTGTCGTTGCGTGGAGCAGACCGGTGCATCATCCACGGAACCAGTGTATCACCTTCAGCATCAATGCATGCCTACTCCGGGAGCAGCAGCCGCACATCGCATCCGGAACCAGCACTTGCATTGGGAACCGACGCATCGTCGAAGTTGCATGGAGAAAATCGTCACTGACGCATCGCCTTGACTGCACCTAGCATCCTAGTCGATGACGACGCTTTTCGGATCAAAGTACATTTGATTCAAGTGGGTCCCTGTATCTGGCCCGTGGTCCACTGTGGTCGGCCTGAACCTTTGACTTTGCCCCGGTCTAGTGCGACCAAATGACCCTTTTAAGAGCTTATTGCTTCTAAGTGCTATTTTGACATTTATTCTGTAAAAATTCATATCTCTACACATTGAATTTTTGTTATTTTGATCTTGTTGTAAGACCAGTCTCTGAGGGGCCGAAGCTGTCACCTCCCAACATAGGCATAGAAGGCCTCACCCGCCGCCGGGGCCTTACCCCGCTCCTCATCTGCACGCCACCACTCGTGCAAGCGACCCGAGCTCTTCAAGCGATCCAGCAGCATTAAGGGTGTTCTGGCGTCAGGCTCCGGCTGCTTTTCTCCTGCTGCAGCAGCACCATTTTACCACTATGCCACTCAAACGCTTTTCAGAGCCATCATCTTGTGGATCACAACTGCAGCACCTCCGTCAGTCTTGTTCTCGTTGGCCCGAGGGTGTGCTGCAGAGAAAAAAACAATGTTTGTGCCTTAAACTTTACATTACGGGCTCTCACTAGGGGGCGGCAGGCCAGACCCTGCTGCAAATCCTATTACATACATGGCTGAAGTCTGCTCACGGCAGGGGATTGGCTGGCTGCAGCGTGTTTGATGCAGGGCCTGGCCACAGGCCAGACCCTGCGGCTGCCCCATATGCAGCAAGGGACTGCCCTTACATACGGAAATAAAATATTACTTTACTTTAAAAAAATAACTTGAAATTCACTGCAAAAAACTAACTTTAAAGTGACGTTATATTTAGACATGGTAATAATATCTTACTTTGCATTTAGAAAAACTCAGAAATTCACTGGAAAAAACAAAGACTAAAGTGACTTTATAATTTAGTGAAAATGTCAGTTTCAACGTAACGTTTTAAACTAAAAAAAACCACTGAAATTTAATTCATTTTAAGTAACTATAACTTGCGGCCTCACCATGCACAGCTTATGACCTTACAACACTCATGACATGTTCTGTGACATCATCAATAACATAACATTACTGATGACAACTGGACTGACATCATTGACGACAACACTGTGCATGACAGGGGCTCGAGTTATAATTACTTGAAATAACTATAACTGTTGAATTTCAGTATTTTTGTAGTGGAAAACTTTGTTTCAACTGACATTTTCACCTAACTATAACATCACTTTAATCTTTGTTTTTTCCAGTGAATATATATGTGTGTGTATGTTTGTGTTTCAGACATTGAAAACAAAACTTTTGCTTTTTCTTAAAGGAAAACCACACATGCACTCTCATGATTCAAATGCCTTTATTTCATGGCAACCTGGTAACTTTTTCAGCTGCAGACTTTTATGCTTTTCTGCCTGTGTAAAATACATTTATAGTATATACACCCATGTAATGGCTGTGATAGTTCTGCTGTTGGGCAATCAACCTCATCTCTGGGGATCACATCTTTTGTCTGACACTCTCGGTACTCCTACAACACCGGTCTCTGTAGTCAAGAACCTTGGTTTCTGGCTTGATGAATAGCGCTCATTGAATCATCAGATCACTAAAGTAGCCTCCACCTGCTTCAGCGTTCTAAGTTGGTTAAGAAAAATCCTCTGGTTCCTACCCGTCTCTGCCTAAAGAGCAGTAATGCAAGAATTAATCATCTCCAGGTTGTACTATGGTAACCTTCTTTATCTGGGGGTCCCTGAGACCTCACTCAGGCGTCTTCATGTAGTCCAAAATGCAGAGGCCAGATTACTATTCCACCTCCCGAAGCTTTCTGCTACTTCTACTCTCCTTCAAGATCTTCACCGGCTCCTGATTGAGAAGTGAATCCATCTCAAAGCACTGTGCTATTTGACAAGAATATATCTAACTCGGGTCCATTATATTGCAGATCATTGGTGGCACCCTATAATCCTAGCCGTTCTCTTCGATCATGCAACAGCAATCTCTCCACAGTTCCGTGAGTGAGGAGAACCGGTCAGGGTGGCCGTTCATTCTCTTATCTGGGCCCCAAGCTGTGGAATGATTTGCCTGCATCCAGTGGCGGCTTGGGAATCTAGAAAGTTGTGCGGCACAAACAAAGTCCATGACCTTGACAGAGCACGACAACGAAGAGAAGAAGTGAAACCTCTCCAGGTGGACTTGGGGATCAGGGGGCTCTCTGGCCAAAAAACGCTTGCAAAAAGAACTGAGCCATATGGAGCATTCCAGAACACAATCATCTCTCAAAGTGATCGAGAAGATAGTGGGCGAGCCACTGCAGGCCCGAGCTAAATGCCCGACTCAGCCTAAGATCCTCTTTGACTATTGAGCCTAAAACAAACAAAGCCCCCTTGTGGCCCCAGTCTGCCACCCAACTTCAACCTCATGTGACAAGAATGAAAGACAAAGCACCACAACATAACTCTCACCAGGTCACCAATGGCACAGTTGTTGGCGGGGGTGGAGGTCGGGGGTTGGAGTTGCTGGTTGCATGTCTGAAGCTCATGTCCTGTTGTATTCCTCTTAGGGTGTCCATAAACGGGCTTTCCAGTATCATGTCCTTATATAGGCACAATTCGCCCTGCCCTTATATAGGCATAAAACCCCAGCCCTTATTTAGGCATTAAACCGTGCACTCCAAATACAGGCATGGTCTCTGACATCCGTCCACCCTAACGTCACAACGAGTTCATGAAGAACAGACCCTTAGGCTGCGGGAGTTTCCCTAGCCCAGGACTATTGATTTCTTCAAGGACTCATATATTATGCATGAACCATTATTCCTTAGGGGGTTCATTCATGACGTCTTTTGCTGTCCGACTCACGTCAATACTAACATTCTTAGGTGCTCTCAGGTATAAATATACCTTCCCTAGCCCCTGTAAACCAGAGGAGACCTCGACTTCAGAGGAGCCCGTTTCCCGGCCTGACGCACTGAGAAGACGCTGTCATCCCTGCACGCAGAGTGTCCAGCTTCCAGTGATCTGACTTCCCTTGCGGGGTGTTGGAGTTCGAGTCTGGCAAAGAGATTCCTACCTCTCTCATTGTTCAGGTATGGAGCTGACTAGAACCTAGAGGGACTCTTGGCATACTAGACTTACCATACTCTTAGTATACCGTAGTAAGGAATACTTCACCTACTTCATACCTCTCCCTACACCTAGGTTAGGTTAGGTACATCGGGGTAGAACTAGATTAGAAACGCATCGTATGAGTACTCGCATTTTTAGTCTGTGTTATTTATGTAAATGTATATATATTAAAAGATAATGCTATCGCAGTATTATTTATTTCTACTGCTCACACTGTACATTATTTATCTCGCATACTGTCTTGTGATCGTAACAGCACATTTAACTTACACCAGAAACAAGACTGTTCAATAAATCTTTTATTGAAACGCCCGTCTATTTCTTTCTGTGTAACTTTGAGGAAAACTAAGCATGCACGATTGAGCTGAGTGAAATAGTTATCTATTGTTTCCACGACTCTGGGACACGTTCTGATTCTAAAGGGAAACACAGTGGTCATGTTTTGCGGCTGCCAGAAACTACTCCCTTCTTGTTGTCAAGGAGTTTCTAGTGGCCTCTGAGCTAGCTGGCACAAGTAATTAAGTTTAATATACTCGATAGGGACATACTGACCTTACTCCTATGTCAAACCTATAGGATATATTATTCCAATGCGCAGAGCCTATTAGGGAAATAGGACCTACACTACATGGCACCCAACGGTTTGGTAAGGCGGTAATTCAACGTTAGATACTGAGTAACTCAGCCGTGCTTTTTCTCTCAGAGACCCCTATCCATATACTCCAAAGACGTCTGCAGTGGGCAGGGTTAAGTATCCACCAAGGCTACATAGGGCAGTACCCTATATATTAGCTGTTTGGTTTGCTCAACGTTGAAGGATACAGTGTTCCACAATATTGTGCACCTTATCTTTGTTTCCTTGAAACTTGTTCTACATTTTTCAAAAAACAAAATGACTGAAGACACCGGAAACGGTGGAGCTGCGGCTGATCCAGCCCAAGCAGCAGTTTTTAACATTACAGGTTTAAATGAAACCGAGGAGAGTGTCATAAACATCGCTCCAAACTTAAGAAGAGCCATCACTCTAAAACTTATAAAACATGGCCTACCACCAAGAGGCGGTAGAGCAGTTTTCGTGATAGAGGCACATGAATCCTTTCAGACAGAGGTATTCTATTCATGGGTAATATTTCCTGAATCAAATTCAGTAACACACATGTTTCACTTCTACAAAGAAGATGATCCACCACAGGAATACATTCCTTTCGAGGATATAGAAATTCCATTAACATACCAGGAGCATCAGCTCTGGTTTAAAGCGCCCTAAAACATCACAAAAACATTACTAGGCTCGGTCCACTAGGTAGACCAGGAGCAACATGGCCGATTCTAGCCGGCTACACACCTCATCCTGACATTGAAGAGATGTCAGACGAGGACTTACTTACTCAACTCACAGAGTTAATAAAAATTTACAGACAATTGGTCCAATATGTTATGCGGACTTTTACAGTCCAGCAACCATTAACACTTCCAAATCCAACTCCCCAACAGGGGAATACACTAAAAATTACACCACAGACTCTATACGCAGTCATGGGTAAAATGCCCACAAAACGTGAGCAAATTCCATTCTGGATAGCTCAAAAAATTACTCAAATCGAAGCAGTATTTCCAAATACTAGCCTTATGAGAAGCACAGAATCCTAACAATCAGTTTACCAATGGGGATCACACCACAACTGGAAGACTGCACCACTTGGGGCTCAGTCTTTGCTGCCATCTATACTAAAACACATGGCATTCCGTCAATTGCGGTAATACCTGATGTCCTAAAACAAATTCAAAACGAATACGGGGCAGAGCCTGCTCTAAATTTAGGTATGAAATTACTGAAAAATTTCGACCAGGTCTCAACAATAATATTATCTAATATTAAAGGAGAGGCAGCAGGAGTGGCGATCCGCCAAAAATTGAGGGAATTCGATGTTACAGAACATCAAACTGAGCTACCCAGAATAATTGAACAATCTTATGCAGAATTAGGCAGAGATAGTTTGGGTGGAAGACCAGTGAAGCCGAAACTATCTGAAAGTCCTGAGAAGGACTCAATTAAACAAACTCCTACATCTTCTAAAAAGAAGTGGGAGTCTACTAAACAAAAATCAAACGAGAAACGTTCTCAATCCCGAGGTAAGTCTCCTCAAAAGGAGCCCTCTGAAAGGAGGTATAACCTCAGGAATAGGGATACTGATACACGTTCCTCTCGTCCCTTTCAGATTTCATCACAGACTTCGGAAAGAAGAGGACGATCAGAACATAGAGAAGAACGCGTGAAATCCAAAGAAGATAAACAAGCTTCAAAAACCAAAGTAAAACCTCAATTCTCCAAAAAGAAAGTAGCATGTCTGAAGATCAGACATGCCGAGAATACTGAGAACACAACTCAAGAACGGAGAATGGGCTCAGACAATGCTGGGCAGTGCAGCAGAAGTCACAATAGTTCGCCAGAACCTGAAGGAACTTCTGGAGATAGTGGACTTGAATGAGTACATTAAAGTAGAGACTGTAGACACCAGGGTTAGTACTCCACAAAGGTTATATGAAATAACACTCCGGATGGAGGGAGACAAACCTAGACAGGTGAAAGCACTTTTTTGGGAAAAACTATCAAGGGGCTATGACATACTTCTAGCAGAAAAGGACTGGCCACCACAATTTGTCAGGGAGTGCCCACATGGCGAGGACATTATTATGCCTGCCTTCTCCAACCATATTCCAATTCACCTAAAATATACATATGCCAGGAAATGGGCAGTAGCCCAGGCCCCAGCATTATATAACAAGCATTGGCATAGCCAATAGGTCTCGCCTTTGGGACCTTATAAGTGTTTAGCCATGCAACAGTTGATGTTGTTGCACCAAGGATATTGTGCTGGATAACTAAATACTTATAAGGTCCCAAAGGCAGACCTATTGGCTATGCCAATGCTTGTCTGTCAATAGCTGTGACAATTATCATTATGGCTCTATAAAATAAGACACCGTGTTGGTATAACGTAGTGATTGAAAATAAATAGGCATTCTGAGTCGCTGAGCATGGGAAATAAGGACAGTGTGAGGAGCTTGGGACTCAAGGACAGTGTAAGGAGCTTGAGGAACAATGGGAGCTTGAGGAACAAGGACAGTGTGAGGAGTGTGAGACACGGACAGTGTGGGGCATAGGTCACATGTAAATCTAACTGTAATTGTACATTGTATTTATATAGTAGCACTTATGACCCCTGACAGGCATTGAAGTGCTTTGGGGCGAGTAGCACACAAGGTGAGAGGCTGGCATCCTACTACAAAGTGCATTCCTTCCTTGTGTATTACTTTTGGTAGATGTGTTAAATGTGTGCCTGTGAGATGACATGCATTTATTTTACTGCATCTATTGTTTTGAAAGGGATAGATTCATGGGAGTGGATTAGTAAAGAGATGTGTGCGACATATGTCAGCAGAGACGTTATAAGGCATCGGCAAAGTTGGCTCTGGCCCAAGGACCCAGCCTTTCAGCCCCCCCCATAGCGCCAGATCTGTTCTGCAGAGAGTCCCTTGAATCATTCTTAAACAGATGTTTTTAAATACTGTTTCACTTTAATTTATTTTTAATGTGAGTGATGGAAAGTTTATTACAGACATTTGGCAGAGAAATGTAGTGTTTGTTTCCTTCAACATGCATAAAAAATTATCTTAGAGAACAGGACCCTCCATATTAGAAATGGGAGGGTGTCACAGAGATTACTCGCGGTCATATCAGTGAGCTGCTGCAATGCTACAATATTGAAAACACACTTCACTATCCCTGGATATTACATGTTACAACTTTAGAATTTGGACCTAGCCAATGACAGCATAAAAGAGGTGAAATTGGACCATAAATTCAAAGCTGTTCTGAATAGGGGCCCCGAAAATATGTTCGGCCCCGACCCCAAAATGCTTAAAATGTCCCTGCCTGTCAGTTCTGGACTTTAAATTCAGTGCCAGGAACCTGTGGGTTTAATAACAGTGAGCGTGGTTCGAGCACATGATCAGTTACAAAGCGGGCTTGCTCTTTTCACTCTATTTGCAATATTTACGAGTAAAACACCCTGGAATCCCCCAGCCGGTTGAACTTTCGCTTTACTATAAGCAGCCCCGGTGCTCAGAAGCCGTCGGTGACACATCCCTGGCGCTGGGAGATTCCCACCCCAGCCTAGATTTACCGACAAGGGAAAGCCCCCAGCGAGGAAGCCCCTAGCCCTGAAAAGTGAGCGCGAGGGCGGGCTGAGGAAATCCAGGGAGGGGAAGGAAGGCTGCGCCGACGGAGCTCTGGGCTCACAGTTCCGTCTGCTCTGATACTGATGCGAGACCCCGCGGCAGCCGCGCGCCAGGAGCCCCTTTTCTGAACAGCTGAAGGCACTCTCTTATCTTTTGCATATACATTTATCGGTTTCAGCATGGCCCGGGGTTGGGAAAGTGCGCTTTGTTACCTGGTCGCGTGTTGCTGCGTTACCCTCTGCGCAACAGGTAAGTCATGTGGCTTTGTTCTGTGCTTGAAGCTTACCTCCCAAGAAGTCTAAACAAGCATGCAAGTGCTGCGCGCGCGCGCCACAGCGAGACATCTGTTTTGCATTATCGGGCACGATAATGCAAAACAGATGTCAGCCGCGCGGGTAACCGCCCGAAAAAGGCCATGACGAACGAGCGTCTGGTCAGCTTTTCGATTCCCCTACATAATGCTTCGCCAGAAGCAGTGCTTGCGCGCTACTCTAGGCTCAACCTAAAAATCATGTAGGATGGGATGAGGACTCACCTCACCTTAAAATACATCTGAAACATGAACCAACTGCACAACAGCAGTACCCAATAAAGCAAGAAGCTAAAAAACAGGTCAGGGAGATCTTAGATCAACTTGAATATCAAGGGGTGATTGAAAAATGCACCTCCTCAATGAACAATCCTTTGTTTCCTGTCTCCAAACCAGACAATACATATCGTCTAGTTTTGGATTACAGACACCTAAACACTTGTTCTAAAACTTTTGCAATGCAAAATGCACATAGCACAGCATTAATGAATAACATTGTGCGTAAAAAATATAAAACATCATTAGACCTCTCAAATGGTTTCTTTTGTCAAAACATAGCACCTGAAAGCAGGTACTTAACAGCATTCTCCATAATGGGGACCCAGCGTCACTTTTGTCGACTCCCACAAGGGTTCAAGAACAGCCCAGGTTTATTCTCAGCGAGGGTAACGGAGTTACTACAAATTTATGACAATGAGGCATTGTCCTATGTCGATGACATATATCTGACAGACGATGACCTGGAAAAACACTTGAACAGGGTGAGCACCATTATATTGGGTTTCGCCTCTGAGGGCTACAAGTTCAACTTTAAAAAGTCCAGAATTGCCCATCTCAATGTCCTATTTCTAGGATATGAGCTTTCAAGTGAAGGCAAGAGCTTGGCAGCTAACTTTTTAGAAAAGTGTGCGCTGCTCCAACTTCCAAAAACGCTAAAAAACTTACAATCCATCCTGGGTTTCCTAAACTTTGGAAGAACATACATTCTAAATTACGCAGAAAGGGTTAAACCTCTCTACGCATTAATCAAACCTGATTTTTCGATCAGAAACTGGACACAGGAACACACAGAAATCTTGCGTTCACTACAGGCTAACATGTTAGCAACAAATCACTTACAAACACGCGTAAGTCAACGTAATTTGGTGATCCGAATAATTTCGGGCCAATGCGGATTCACCTACTTAACATTTAATGAGGGTGAGAAAATACCAATTGCATACAAATCTCATTTGTACACACAAGCGGAAATGCGCTTCAGTTCAACTGAAAAATTCTAACAGCAGTTCAAACCGCTGTAGCAAAAGAAAGAGCCTTAGCCCAAGGGAAACGCATTATTGTCGTAACCCCGGTACCTGCTTTAGAAGCGGTCACAAAAGCAAGCATTCCAAATGCTAAAGCATTACATCCAAGATGGATACAATGGGTTAATTCTCTTGCTGCAACAGATGTTGAATATGTTTTTGATCCAGATTTAAAAACACAAGCATTCCTGCAATATGAACAAGAATGTCCTCTGCCGACTGAAATTCTGCCTCTCGATCAGTACGAATTCATAATTTACACTGACGGATCCGCACAACCCGCAATAGGGGGTAAGCAAGCTTACAGTGCAGCGTGTGCAATAGTTAAAGGTCGCATGCGAAATGGCATCTTCAGACCTATGGTCACTAAAACACAATCTCTAGGGGATTGTACAGCTCAGCGAGCTGAACTACAAGCATTCAAACTGGCACTTGAAAGTACAGATCGAGAATTCCCCACACTAATAGTGTGCGATTCCTTTACTGTGTTCAGTCGTATAATGAATATATACAAAACTGGCTTGAAAATGGTTTCAAAGATGCGAAAGGTGGCACAATAAAGCACAAAATGCTTTGGGAACAATTAGTTCAGTTGAAAAACGAACTACCAAAGGCTCACGTGATCCACACACTGAGTCATCAACGTGATGGCGTTCACGTTGCAGGGAATTCATTGGCTGATGAAGCCGCAAAGGGGGCTGTGCAGACGGCTTCCGTAGCTGTGATCACTCGTTCAAAAACAAAAATAGACGGTGAGATAATGTTGGCTGTCAATGCTTCAAGCAAGGGCAGCAGTGCAGCGTTACCAAAAAGTTTCCACTCAAGTACTCTTATGTAATTGATGCGAACAACGTTCCTTTTGCTCGAATCCCTGGAGTGGGGGATAGGGTAATTCCAAACATGGAACGTAGAGCAACCTTGATTTATGAAACACATTTGGGGGAGGGTCTGTCACATCAAGGGATCTCTAAAACAATTTTGACGTTAAAAGAGATGTACTGGTGGCCTGGGATGAATACAGAAATTCACATATTCATCAACAACTGCTTAGACTGTAAATTACAGCGAGAGAGCCACCAGACACCATGCTGCGAATGCGGCAACCCAGTACAGACACCATTGTTAGACAGCATTAGACTATCTACGCGCCTCGTCCTACTGGACAAAGGCATTCCCACAAATAATGAATCTAGGTTCCTATGGTTATGGCCTCAGCGCTCAGCTGGCAGCTCGAACTGTTATAAAAGATTTGCGAGTCTTTATCGGCACATACGCAATAGGCACGCTACATTCTGACCAGGGTCCTGCGTTTAGCTCTCAGGCTTACAAAGAGGCCATGGCCAGTCTGGGCGTTGCATTGCGGTACTCCTCTCCATTCCATCCTGAGGGAAATTCGGTTGTGGAAAGGAAAAACCGGGACATAAAGCAGTCTATAACAGCTAGGGTATTAGGTTCGGGTGATGGGTGGGTCAAACACCTTAGTGGGGTCCAACGCTCTTTGAACAATCTGCCAAGAAGTTCTCTAGGGGGGGGGGTCACTCCATATGAGATCCTATTTGGGACAAGAATGTGGGTACCAGACCTTGAACACGTAGGCACAGTGGTGGAAAATAAACCCTTTGATATCAAAGATCGTTTGGCTGTTTTACAGGACTTAAACAAATTAAGAACGAAACAAAGCAACGTGTTCCTACAGCCAACCACAACTGGGGAAAAATCGGCGGTCCCAGCAAGGCCTGTCTAAATTCCAAAAGTTGGGGATCTAGTCAGAGAAAAGATTGCGGACAAGAAGGAATTTGGACCTTCTTACAGACAACCAGTACCTGTCCTAGCAGTTCAAGGAACAAGAACAGTACTTCTGCCGCCCCTTGCTGGAAGAAAGGAGAAAAGATTTGTGTCCATCGACCTCATCAAACCACAGTATGTGGCCAATACTAAATAGTAGGCCTCGTGGACTCCGACCTAGTAGCAAACACACTCCTCTCGCTACTATCCAAGAGGTTCAGACTGAAAGACTGATAACGATCGAGAATTCAGCTGTAACAGATGGAGGACTAAGCAACAATGCAATGGAACTCATCCCTCTTGAACACCAAGTAACAGTTCGTCCAAATACACCTGTCTACACCAATGTGGCAAGTGATGAACTGGTTCCAGTGATTTCTACAAATCCTGATGCAATTCCAACAATTGACAGAACTGCTTCTGGCTATTTCATTAACTTTGATACGTTCTCAGAAGATCCGAGTGAACCTGAAACGACGCCAGCATCATTGAAATTCAAGCAGCAAGTACAAGACTTTCTTCACTTTCTGAAAAAGACTTATTTGGTTTCTCCATGGATTGAACTCTGGATTACATCTGGACTTTTTGTTTTCCTGCTCTGGCTAGCTTTGGTAACAACTGTGAGCGTGCTTATAAGTGGCAGATACATCCATGTGAACACTGAAAGAAAAGACGTGAACGTACTTTTGAAACCTCATAAATCTTCCCATCGTGAAGCAAGAGACTTGTCATCGGTGAACATCACAGCTGTTCCTATACAGGATGGTATAGTGTGGGACAAAACAGATTTTGAAATCTTCGGCCCGACGGAACAATTGAACATTCCACATTTGTTTAAAATTTCACTAAGTGATCTAATTACGTCCAGTCCCTATTTAGATGATTGGGACTTTGAGACTGTGAATGATATAATGTTTGACTTAGAAAAATCTGCTGCATTTTCTAAAAATGAATATTTAGAGGGTTCATCAGACTATGAACAACTGTATTGTTATAATCACTACGGTCATCATTATTTGCATAAATCTGCTTATCCAAGAAATGTGTTTATGTTTAACCAATGGGAGCATTGTCCTACACCACCATACGGTAGTTCAAAAACATTTGCCAACAAGTTTCCATATTTTTCAGGTTACAATACATCTGATCCAGAAATGTTTTACTATAACAATGTAAACAAGACAGGACTGAAAATTATGTTAACTAATACAAAACAGATTTACTCTGCATTATTTAATACCCAACTGTCTAGACAGGGTTTCGACTTTTGGAAAGACACAATAGACACAAAAACTGTCTGGGGTACTAAAGATTGGCAAGTGCAGGGGAAAGAAGCTTTATTTAGAGCCTGCATCATCCCAGAACAAATAATGTTTTTGAATGAAACTGTCCAACAAACATCTTGTCTTGGACTAGCCAAGATCAAAGAGATGAATACACCTTCTGTACCAACACCTGCCAGTGATAATAATACAAAGGCAGTGGTGACAGTTGACAATATACTACAACTCAACAGATCTAATCCTGATTGGAAAAAATGGTTGATCTGGCCCACAGACACAAATATCTGTCAGAAAAGATTCCTGAATAAAACTCTGGGCTTTACTATTCATAGGCCAGACCCAAGATACGATCCAAAGACAGCATCCAGGGTAGTAACAACATACAGTGTAGGAAAATTATGCCTCGATTGGCTGCATAAGTCTACACTACAGGATGTGAAACAACACTTAACCTTACTTAAAAGGACGCAGACCTTAGGGAATTCTTGCTTGGACCAAGAAAACCGCGTCAAAAACGTTTCATATATGCCGGCATTTATGCTGCCTATAATGAAGCATGGAAAGTATCACAGATGGAGGCTGCAGAACAGAATACGTGAACTTGATCGTATTAATTTAGAGAAAACACTCTCTGTGGTCGACAATGGGTTAACAACTTTGTCCTCCAGAATATATTCATTGGATGGCATTGTATCCTCTGCTATCGACATACTAGAACAAGATTTGGCGATGTTACAACGAGGCCAGTCTCAATTACGTTCTATTGTGTTATTAAGCTGGACGCTGCAATCTTTGCGAGCGGGCTATGTGCCTTGGCGTTTTATCAACACAACGGTTCTGTTTGCAGAATACAATCTAACTGATAAACAGATCGAACTGGCACAAAGAGGAGCAAAGTATACAGTGCTGAGCATTGAAAAACTGGAAAAGTTACCGTTCACAGTGGCAGAAAAACCAGCTACAGAATGGCTTATTCATGGCAAAATAACATTACCTGTGACTACTTTTCAGTTTCAGTATTGCCTCAGACAAATGCAAGCAGGCAAATATGAAAGGTTGGGTAAGGAATACATTAAGACATCTTGGGATTTACGTATACATATAGATGTTGGAGTGGGGATCGTGAAGTGTTTTTGAGCGGTACACACTGTAAACGTGCACTGAGCGGTTCGCTTATATGTCAGGACATTTCTTTACACGGGGCTTGTAATGGTTCTGTGGCAAATTTGTCTTGCCATCAGCAGGGTACACCAGCTGCTGTGATTAATCCAACGTTTGGACAACTTTCGAATGGGAGTTACCTCATGTTGAATGATCAGAGTTGCTGCGGCATGCTGCCAGGCATCCCATATCTAGTAACGGTCAACTCCAGGGTCACTTGCTGTATGCAAGTATTGTTTGCTCCAATAGACACAGTCAGGGAGTCGCCTCTATGGCCTTCGCTGAACGTCTCTTTTATAAGATTTGATACTCTAAGCAGAATGAAAGCCATGCTTTTACAGCAAACAGTGCCTTTGACCTCGGCCAAAGAAACCTATGATCTACAAGTAGCAAGGACTTCGGCTGAGATACAGACTTTAATACAGAACAAACTGCCCTATACATTTCGTAGAAATGATAGGTCGTATCTTTAACATGTCTGATACAACAGGAATTGTACATGTATTTAAGAGCATCTGCTCCGGTCTGTTAGCACCTTTCCAGGCAATACCCGGAATCATCCCGAACTTTGCACATTCGGTGTTTGGTGGCATACCATTAATTCTAGCACTTGTTGCCGGAATTCTATTTCTCTTCCTGCTATTGCGCTATGGCCAGCCTATTCGCAGACATCACTCCGGCGAAATGGAGAAAGCTCTCCTTGAGCGAAAGTGCAGTGAGCGAATAGTACAGCTATTGGGCATGACTCGATCTACGGGACCTTAATACAACTTGGTTCCTGTCATTCAGACCAATCTGGCAAGATTGCATCTTACCTGTTCTACGATGCCTGCTATGCGGTGAAGAATGCGTGTTAGACACATGTCTGACATTTCCATCAGCAACGCCAACGGATGTCGATACTCTGCTGGTCCCGATAACGGCCCATGCTCTGTGTTGTCCCCAGAGGCTACCAATCCTGATGTCAGCATTCATTGAGATCTCACAGACGCTTCCGGCTGCTGCTGAGGTACGAGAAAGAACCACAGGCACACAGGTAACAACGGACGCGAACATTGCTGCGGCAACCTATGCTGAAAGCGGTGCTTCCCATCTCTGTGCAATTAATCTACTACACAAGGTGTTCCAACTGACACCAACTACAGTGGATGATGTTTTGTCTATAGAAATAGATGATCTCATGTTTACACCAGACCCGTAAACTGACTCTGATTCAGCATACAGTGTTCCAGAGATGCAGTAACAATTTGGCCTTCATTTTTCAAAACAACTTGGAACTCTACCAAAATTGAACTTTTTCCCATTATTTCGAACGAAAATGGCACTTTAATCTGCTTAAAGTAGAACTAGCCTTATAGTACAGACTTTTTGCGGTACTTCCATGGACACTTAGTCATCTTGTGTGTCTAAAAAGTTCATTAATTTTCATGACATGAAATGACTTTGATTTTTGAAAAACTTATCGATCATTTTCTGTCACATGTAAATATTACTGCTTATTTCATTCCAATTGCATTTATTTTCTAACTTTATGCCTGAAATGAAAAGCAATGCTTCATATGTACAGTACCTTTTGCATTCTAATAGGTTTTTAAATGCCTTTTTAAATGGTTTTATGAAATATTTTAGCAATATGCGGTACTCCATTTTAATGTTTAGCATTTTAAATGTTTAGCATTTTAGTATTATCGTACACACGAAAGTGGAGTGGGTGTTGTATTCCTCTTAGGGTGTCCATAAACGGGCTTTCCAGTATCATGTCCTTATATAGGCACAATTCGCCCTGCACTTATATAGGCATAAAACCCCAGCCCTTATTTAGGCATTAAACCGTGCACTCCAAATACAGGCATGGTCTCTGACATCCGTCCACCCTAACGTCACAACGAGTTCATGAAGAACAGACCCTTAGGCTGCGGGAGTTTCCCTAGCCCAGGACTATTGATTTCTTTAAGGACTCATATATTATGCATGAACCATTATTCCTTAGGGGGTTCATTCATGACGTCTTTCGCTGTCCGACTCACGTCAATACTAACATTCTTAGGTGCTCTCAGGTATAAATATACCTTCCCTAGCCCCTGTAAACCAGAGGAGACCTCGACTTCAGAGGAGCCCGTTTCCCGGCCTGACGCACTGAGAAGACGCTGTCATCCCTGCACGCAGAGTGTCCAGCTTCCAGTGATCTGACTTCCCTTGCGGGGTGTTGGAGTTCGAGTCTGGCAAAGAGATTCCTACCTCTCTCATTCTTCAGGTATGGAGCTGACTAGATCCTAGAGAGACTCTTGGCATACTAGGCATATTAGACTTACCATACTCTTAGTATACCGTAGTAAGGAATACTTCACCTACTTCATACCTCTCCCTACACCTAGGTTAGGTTAGGTACATCGGGGTAGAACTAGATTAGAAACGCATCGTATGAGTACTCGCATTTTTAGTCTGTGTTATTTATGTAAATGTATATATACTAAAGATAATGCTATCGCAGTATTATTTATTTCTACTGCTCACACTGTACATTATTTATCTCGCATACTGTCTTGTGATCGTAACAGCACATTTAACTTACACCAGAAACAAGACTGTTCAATAAATCTTTTATTGAAACGCCCGTCTATTTCTTTCTGTGTAACTTTGAGGAAAACTAAGCATGCACGATTGAGCTGAGTGAAATAGTTATCTATTGTTTCCACGACTCTGGGACACGTTCTGATTCTAAAGGGAAACACAGTGGTCATGTTTTGCGGCTGCCAGAAACTACTCCCTTCTTGTTGTCAAGGAGTTTCTAGTGGCCTCTGAGCTAGCTGGCACAAGTAATTAAGTTTAATATACTCGATAGGGACATACTGACCTTAGTCCTATGTCAAACCTATAGGATATATTATTCCAATGCGCAGAGCCTATTAGGGAAATAGGAGCTACACTACAGTCCAAAAACACGGGAGGCGATGTGGCTCAAGGGCCACAGCTGCCAACCATGTAACATGAGGAAGCATCCCCGAATTCCAGCACATCTCCCCGTGCTGAATAATGCAGCACTGTCTATGTCTCCCGTCCGATACTCCGATCCCATCCTCCAAGAATCAAGGACAAAGCACCCAAAACCTGATATCAGAAAAAGACACTTATCCAGTGACCAAACTGCACAGAGTAAAAATGGAAAATCCGGGAAAATCTCGGCTTCGCTGTCTGACTAAACTGTGTGATCCTAGACAAACTCTCCATTTCACCAAGCCTTCCCCGTGCACCATCAAACATCAGAGCACCCTCAAACACATGTGATCAGGGCATGTGCTGCAGAAACAACAGTCCTCCGTTTGATTTAACACACCACAAACTTGTTCCATGCCAAATCATCTACCCTGTATATAGGGTACAGCGATGCAGGAGCAAAGTCAGTAGCACGAAGCACAAGGCAGTACTGATGAATGTAAAAGCCAAGAGTACGAAGTAAAAGGCAGCAGTGACAAGGGAATGATGACTGCAACAAGAAACTGTCACCCCAATAAATACCCTTCTGTGCTGTGACACAATCTGACATGCCAAGGGGAAATACCTCTGCATGACAAAGAAATTCACCCTACTGTTCTTAAGACACTTCACTGCATCTGCACCTACACAGCACCCACTACCACTGCCGTGCGCCAATACACTACTCTGGCTGCGTTGACTCCCGCACCCCGTGATTCTTGACCCAAAAAAAGAGACCCACCAAGTGCAACCTTCACTGGCGGGAATGCTGCACTCCGAAAGCTACGCACCATATCCAAACATGGTGACGCATCGGTCTCTGAACTGGTCTCACATTTCCAGAGGTTCCTACCAGTGGTGCTGTTTCACCTCACAGCCAGTGCGCCGCTGAATGGTCTCGGTCTGCCACTCCAGCCGCCACTGAGTGCACCACTCCTCACACTCCAACATGACCCTTGTTTCACTGCATGGCAAACATTTCAAAAGCCGCTGCAGCTCTCCCTGTTCACCTGTCAGCTTGCCCATCTCAACTGTCAGTCACTCTCCCCCGCTGACAAAGCTCCAAACAGCTGCACGCCAAAAGTAAAATAAAAAATTATTTACCCACTCCGCTGTGTCATCTCCTCCGATCCTCCTCGTGCTTCAGTCTCTCTGCCTGGTGGCCTCTGCTGAAATGTAAGTTTCCAGTCCAATCCAGACGTTTCTCTCATTGATTGGCTGGAGCGGGCTGCCTTGACGCTGCCACAGGCACTGGGGGTCTGTGCCTGCTCTCCACCCAGGCTGGACGTCGCAAGACAACCAGCTATGCCATGAGCACTCTAAACTGGAAGAGTGTTCACCACTCCCCTGCTGCCAGTCAACAGCAGTGGCCCTGCCCCCAAACAGTGCTGGCTGGGAAAAGGGAAAAATAAATTGGTAATAAATTCCTTTTATCGTCCTTTTATTTATCTCCTTTGAGGCGCTGGCAGCACTGGGGAAGCTACTCCGCTCTAATGGAGGGACCGCCGTTGCCTGCATCTATGAAATCTTGCCGATCCCTTGGGGTTTTCTGAAAGCTCCCAAAGACTTGGCTTTTCTGATCCACGCTTTTATGTTAAGACTGTGATGTGATTCCAAGCAATTGCTCAGCGCTGGGAAACCCTGACTGGGTAGTTATGCGCTTTAAAAAAACAACATTGTTATAATAATAATATAATAAACCCCGATGTACTTACGTGCGATGTAATGACTGACAGCCATTATAAAATCCCCAAATTTTGGGTGAGATAACACCAGGCCAGTAGTGTTTGGACAGTGTGGTATCCTCAAGGAGATACCGTTCTGTCTGACCTTTAATCAGGTCCTATGTTAGAAACTCTGAAAAGTGCAATTTCTGGTATGGTTCTGGTAGATGTATGGTGGGCACAATATATTGGTAGATGCAAGTGTTCTATTTATATCACTCTTTGTGGGACATTTTGTACATTATTTGTGTTGCAGTGCCTACATACTACTGACACATTACCAGGCATGGGTAGCATCAGACCATTTTCCACTGCAATTCATCTAACACTTTGGCAGGTAATGCCCCTTGCTCCATTATGGGAGGATTCACCTAGATACTCTGTATTACAAAGTGAGGCTGGACGTGGTTTCTCAGGAGCAGCAGTCAGTCTACATCTCTCACCAAAATAGCATACCTTCAGTGTGAAGGGAAACAAGCCTGAGGTTAATGTTACCCAAGGGAAAAAGAGAGCTAAGGAATGAGAGAGGCAGACGAGTTCCTGATGTCAGTATGGCTCAGCATGTCACAGGATGTTTCACAATTCACTAGACCTTCAGGTTTCTATATGAAAAACTACAAAACACATTAGAAGCCAATCTGTAATTACCATTAACATCTCAAAGGCCAAAACACAGAATGGTGCTTACCAGGGTCACGTAGAGGAAGTGTTGATCTACCAGAGAACAGCCAGAGAACCGAAAGAGGAGGACACATTGGTCAAGCAAGTCCTCAGTCTGTGTATGTTAGTTAAGTAGACCAAGAAAACGGAAGAAGCCAAATGGTGAGTAGCACTGGACTGTAGGGAAGAAGAGGAGAGGAGGCAGAAGGTAGAACCCTACCTCAGAGGAACTGAGGGGACTGAGATAAGGGAAAACATAACAAAACCGTGTTGGAAAGCCAAACGGGTGTGAACTTAGATGAAAGCGGAGGAAACACAACAAGCGCTGTCGCCAAGTGTCATCCTCCATGATTGCTGACTTTTTAGGTGGCACTGCCTATCTTACCCTGGAAGCAAAACAAGTTCCTTACCTCCCCGTCTGAACTTCACAGACCAAGCCCCAAAATTCCAACCTAGTCTCCAGTTCCCCATTTTCCAGAGCTTCCAGGTCTTTGTGTGTTTGCCTCACTACTGTAGTTTGTTAGACAGTGTGGGGAAAGATGTCTTAACTCCCTGTAATGTATTTCCATGATGGTTCTCTGTAGGCCGACCCCAGGAGGACTGCAAATCTGAGACTAGTTCATGACACTCTGAAGGACGCAACATTCCTGAATGATGTGGACAAAGAACTAACACAGTATTTTGAATTGACTGAGGATATGGGCTCTAGTAGTGTAACTGAGTAGGAGGCAATGAACGTAGTAATCGGGATTTGCACTGGTGTGGAAAACAAAAACACTTATTTTTTTAGAGAGGGATATCTTGAATAACAAAAAAGGATATTCCTGTCAGAGAAGGAAATGCCTGATGGCAGACTTACCTTAGACAGTCTAAATCGGGAATAGCATAGGCATACTCTACAGATGGTATTGACGGAGAAATACCAGTACAGAACATACACACAGTTGCTACATAAGGAAGATGACAAGTGGATATTGCTGGCCTGCATTTCTGGAAAAGGAAGACCCTTCTGACCTTCATAACTTAAATCAGCATTGATGTACGCAGGGTTGTACATAAAAAGAAGGGGCTTAGAAAGGTGTTTTTGGTTGTTTCGAGGAACTCTCTAGCTAGACAAAATTATCATATAGCTGCCAGAGATGTACACAGTGAACTGAACCTTTAGCCAACACAGGAGTGGTAAACATAACAGACCTAGCGCATGGGGGTAAGATTGAATTCATACCACACAGAAAAATGGCCTTGAGTAGGTATCATAATTCAGCAAAGACATATAAAGCGATTTGACATATTGAGCTTAGATTACTTGTTCAAAGTGTTAAGATGTATGAACTATGTTCTAAGATTTACTCAATTGATAATGCTATTATACACAAGCCATATGGCACTTGTGTAACCAGTGCAATGGTATGTGATTGTTGCATATTGGAATGAAGTAGCTTTCCGACAGGCCATTACCCCCATTGTGTTCCCTCAGACAGTTGAGCTATTAGCATGTTTAATGTGGGGCCTTCATCTACTATTGACATACAGTTGGGCACAGTGAATCATGTTGTCTCACTTTACACCAGTGACATGTTCATATATGTGATAAATCCAATCCAAGCAGTTGGCTGCCATTTGAAAATCCTGAAATGAGTTGGTAGACTGACAGGCTGGAAAGTAAACTTGGTTGAACCAGTATTTTCCCTCTGGGTTCATTACACAAGATGGTGGATGCTTTGCTGCCAAAGCAACTGCTTTGGTGGGAAACTATGCCCTTTTGATACTTAGGTGTGCTCAGGGAAAATTCAGAAAAAAGTGCACAAAATAAACATGGACTGGACAATAGCTAATCTTACGCCACCAACAATGAGCAAAGTTGCACTGGTCAAAATCACACCTCTGCCTCATGTTTGTTTGTCTTCCAGAGCTACATGCAACTCTGCATTCAAGGGTCTCAACAATTTACTCAACAACTTGATATGATTTGGGGAGTATGGTAAAACTGCACACATTCAAACTTAAATTTGAGGAAGGGACAAGTCAACTAACTGACCTGGAAAGCTACTATGTGGTTGTGCATTTACAGAATACATTAGGATGGTCCACTGCTGTGGGACTGTTATGAAGGCCTACACTAAAAATCAGCCTGGAAAAACAATTGTTCACATCTCAGCTGAGGTCATCATCCGAATCCTTTCTATCACAAGTTGTGTGTGCTGGGAGTCTCCACAGAGATTTGATCTTCATATCTATAGAGATTATTTTCTGACTGAAAACCTTTCTTTTTTTGGTTTCTGTGGCTACCACAATTATTTCAGTAACTTTTCCTCTGGGATTGTTTGTCTCTGGTGATTTGATTTCTGTAGATAGCAACATTTTTCATTTTCTGGAAGACCTCCACCGATCAACCAAGGCGCAGGTTATATTTTCCCAAGATTTAAGGGTTTCCCGTAATTTTGCAATAAGAAGAGGAGTACACCAAGGGTGTATTTTAGCCCCCTTCCTGTTTAATTTATATATTAATAATTTGGATAAAGTTTTAACGAAGACAAGGGTAGACTATCCACAGGTAGGCAGACGTGGTCTGCCTGTTTTATTATATGCAGATGATGCGGTCCTTTTATCTAGGACCGCAAGGGGGTTACAAACATTGCTTAACTCCTTCTCCTCTTTTATGGGGAATTTGGACCTGTCAATAAACGATTCCAAATCTTATGTGATGCAGGTCGGACTTCGCCCGAAAAAGCCTTTTCAATTTATGGTTGGATCCGCTCAAGTTCCCCGCACGGATGTCTTCTCGTACTTGGAGGTCCTAATGGACGAGCAAATGAAATGGGGCCCACTAAAACAGAGGAAAAGGGGAGACCTAGTGCGTGCAAATACAGCCGTTCTAAACCTCGCTTCTATATTAGGTAGGAGACCGATTGCGGCCCTTTTTAAGATATATCAGGCCAAGTGTGTCGCTAAAGCCGCTTATGGTAGCAAAATATGGGGTTATGACTCCATGAATGAGTTACAAGTAGCTGAGAACTCATTCTTGAAGCGTTTGTTAGGTGTGCCCCGGGGGAACGTCTAACATGGTGGTACACGAAGAATTGGGGGTGTCCTAGCTATGCGATCTATTGACTTTACGCCCCCTAACAGTTTGGCTAAAACCCTGGCTGAATGAAGGATCAACTTTGAGCTGTCTGATCCTGAAGGAGTGCATGACCCTTGACTACGCCCATCACATTCCCTAGCTTAGATATATTAAGAGCAGCTTTGAAAGATTGGGAAGAGTTGAACTATTTACAAACCCAGAATCAGCGACCACGAATGATCTGTGGTGGGTCAGGGAGTCTTTTTGCAGTTTAAGGAATTTGGAGAGAGAAGAGCTGGAACTGAGAAAACCCAGGGTTCGCAAATTTTTAATTTTGAAAAAAATACAAAAAAATGATCCATACCTTCTGGGGCCTTTTAGCACCTATGAACGTTTTTTATTGACCAGGTTCCGATTGGATCTGTTTCACCTCCTGTTGGGGTAGTAGAGGCCAGATTTTAGAACCCTGTGGCTGCGACGGTGAGTCTCCACAGGATATGCTTCATTTTTTAATATTTTGTAAGCATTATGCGACCCCCCGGAAAACCTTTATTACCCCTATTTTAAGGAGGTTGGAATTCAAGCAGGTGCGTCCAGCCTTTATTTATTTACAGCTGTTGCATGGAGATTCTATTTTATTTGTTCTTAATTTCCTAAAATCTGCAGCGACGCTCAGAGCTTGCCTGGATTAAATGACTGTAGGTATAAGGGCATGTTTTTACTCTAGTTATCCCGATGACACATATAGTTTAGAGGAGGTCCTTGGAATTATCCTTCTAACTGTCTTTTTACCCTTTATGATCTAGGGTATATGCACTTTAAAACTTATTTTATGTACTGTATGAGATTTTTAGGGTAGCTTTGTCTTTTATGTGACGTTTGTATAAATATTTTATCCTTTCTTTAACACCATGTATGGTTTTTCAGAGAACTTTTATGGTTTCATATGTGAAAACCGAATAACGTTTGTTTGATTGATTGATTGACTGTACCAGCAAACCTAAAAATCAGTCTTCAGATCCTATGGCGTTTGTGGTTGAAAATAACTACATTCTGGTTATCACGAAAAGTGCATTTATTACTTACTTCGAGACCACAGACCACAGGAATTGTATATGTTTTGGAAATTTTCAACAAAAACCCTACACAATAGAAAGTGTAGAGTACTCTACAGATTTAAGAAGAAAGAGTCTTCGTCTGATCAGGAATCCTCACAGTCTTCTGCATCATCCGCCTCAAGAAAGACGCAAAAATGGACTTAGGCCCAGATAAGGGAAACACTCCTCTTAAAGCCTTAACAACAGATTACTCTTCCCCAAGGCAATCACCATTGAAGGTGCCCAAACGTCCAGAGGTCAAATCACCTTAAGGTTAGTTGCTCCTCAGATCCAAGCCTGTCAACACTGCTGTTTATGAAATCATTGTCTATGCTGTTGACAACAAAGAAACCATTTGTTCCATTATCAACAGAGAAGGTCCTGGCCCGAGCAGCAACAAAGAAAACATAATAGTTGATGAAGCCTTCTTGGATAACAAAACCATTAAAGGCATCCTTATCGATGACGAGCTCCTAAACAACACCATCGATATCAATGTCATCTAATATATAGACAACCATTGTAAGAACTTGAGTTACTGTTTGAGAGGGGTTAAACCCTACTCAAGCAGCAACCACAATTCTCTTCAGGGTGAAACACAAGCAAACCCCAAACTAACCTGTACTTAAACCTCTGATGGCTTGGCACCCAAGCAATCAGGCTTAACTTTGAGGCAATGTGTAAAGTATTTATGTAGCACATAAACAATAATAAAGTGAAAACACAACACACAAGAACAATTCTACACCAATAGAGTAACATTTACCAAATTATTTGCAATCGAAACAACTAAGATCCAGTCAGTAGAACTGGGTATAAGCAATTTTAAAGGTGTAGGTAAAAACAGTGCTTAGAAGCACAAAGCACCAACCGTGGTTATTTGGTCACACCAGACTGGGGTAAAGTCACAAGTTCAGACACAAGTTAGTCTCACTGAGAAATCTACCTTAAATCCTGGCTGCCAAGCATTGAGACTCTGCATGGCGGTCTCATGGAGCAATGCAAGGCTTGCGCCGAGGAAGTAACATGCAGGGGCAATTCCGAAAAGCTGCGAGGGCTGCGATGCGTACTCACACCGATTCTAATGAGGAGCTACGAGGTCTGTGTCGAGAATGCGTAGCGCTGCAGTGGTTCCAATGAGCTTCGAAGGATGATATGCGATGCAGGAATGTGTTGGGGCTGTGTTGCGCTGTGTCAGTTCCGATGAGTCGCTGCAAGGAGCTGTGTCGGGTTTGTCACACTGCATTAGTTCTGGAAAAGACCACCACTGGGCTGGCAGAGCACATTAAGCCCCACTTCCAATGGTCCAGGACTGGAGGGGCCCTACTTGGGAGGGGGGGTTAGTACTCACAGCAGGCAGAGTTGAGGTACAGAAGTCAAGATGATTGGAGCCTTTTCTGCCCCTGAGGCTCTGATCAGGAGGTTAGCCAACTAGCCTTTGAGTCATTCTGGTGGTCCTGGGTTCAAGATGCATGTCCAATCCTTTTCACTCAGGCAGCAGAGTTGCAGGGCAGCATGGCAGGCCTTCTTGCAGCAGCTCAGCAGTCCACAGATACTGGTCCAGAAGTGTACTGAAAAGTTGGGTCCGAGGGTCCACTACTAACACCCGGTGCCCAATTTGAAGTGGGAGAAGCTTCTTGAGTCCTGCCCTACAAATGTGTCTGGAATTGCCTTCCTCCCTACCCTGGCCCCAGCTTGTCTGGGGGCACAATAGACTAGTGTGAAATCATTTGTGAGTGTGCTGAGGCAGAGTCTTTGTGATGTGCGGGTACGGTAGTTAACAGCTCCTCCCCTCATCCTGACAAAGATGGACCATCCTGCCAACACTTATTCCCTTTTTGTCTCACTGTCTGGGATAATATCCAAAGACCAACTACACCTATGTCTTGTGGCTCATGGCCTCCTGGCAGGCCTGGCTGCCATGATGACTCTTGCGCACGTTATTACTGGATGTTGTTCTGTCGCCCTCTGTTATTGCCAAGTTGTTCTACAATAGTCTGCATATTCTGTTTCTCACCTTTTCTCCTGTTCCCTTTTGGGCTCAGTCTGAACAACAGTTACAAGGTCGAATAACAACTCCCTGGTTCCTACTGATTTGGCCCGTCCCTCGCACCTAGACATAACACTTGTACAGCTGCCATTGAGAAAATAGTGTGCTTTTAATAATGCGCTCGCTTGCTCTAAGATAGGACTTGGAGACGACCTTTCCAGGGAGAAGAGCTGTGATTGTTTGCTGATGTAGTTTTGCATCTAGAGACTGAGGTATGGGGGTTCGCTAGTCAAAGCCCAAAGGTCTTCTATTATTATAATAAACTGGCTTCCAGCACGGGGAGGGTGGTAATGTTAGTTAGACATATATCCACTGCTTTATGAGATGCTTTCCCCGTTCGTATTCTATGGAGTAGTAACTATGCTGATTATATTGTTCTTATGTGTTATGCTACTAGTACTGACACGTGTACTGTATCTTAGAGCACGTAAGTTGAAATAAACATTTTAACCTATACAGTGTCTCTTCATACGCATGTTGTGGACAGGTACGAATGTGACGAAAGAGTGTTCTTGCCTCTGCGTGTCCTGAGAGAGAGATACCGTGTTCTGGGTTGTCTAAGCATTGGTACATTGGTGCCAATGGGACGCTAAGGCTAGTTGGGTTGGGGTTTTGGGTGCTAAGGTTTATGGTTGGCTCACCACTATATTCCGAGGTCCTATTATCCTGTGCATAGCTCTGTATGTGCAGAAACCCTATGACATGGCGTGACCAACGAGTGGGGCGGCTTACTAGCGAGACGCTTGAGTAGTACTTGTGCTTGTCCACAAACCCCTTACGTACGCTTCCGGAAGCGTGTGTGATGGTGATACCTCCTATATTACAGTTATTGTAGGTTCTTTCAAGCTTGAAGTTATTAAAAAAGGTTTTTCTTGATTAAAACCCTAATTGTGCTGCCTCCTGTTAGTTTGTCGAAGTATTTTAGCCGTAAATGGCTGTTCAAATTGCGGCGCATAGCCGCGGAGCACTCCGGACACACTTACGGGTGTATGGAGTGCCAGATGCTGGAGTCGAACTGATCTTTGTGGTACAAGCCGATCCGGCTTACCACTTTGAGGTGTTCTACTCATGGGTAACTTTTCCTGCAGTGGATGGGACTGACGATTTGTTCCATGAATATACAGCCACCGCAGTTCCTAATAACTATATACCTTATTCTTGTCTTGAGGTACCGCTCACGGCGTGGCAACACCGTGTTTGGTTTAATGGCGCCCTCCCACAACCGACTACCACGGTTCGTTTAGGCCCCTTATCTATTGATGGGGCCACTTGGCCTGTTTTGGCCGGGTACACCCCACATCCGCGATATATGACGATACCAGTCGCGGAACTGCGCAACATGTATTCGGCTTTGGTACGAGTGCATCGAGCCTTAGTGCAATATGTTACAGGCAACATCCAGGGAGCCCCTCCTGGAGTTGCAGGCCATCCAGCTGGTGCAGCCGGAGTTGCCATAAGTCCTGTAATGGTGAACTCAGTGATGGGCAAACGTCCACAACATAAGGACGACTTTCCTTATTGGCTTGCAGAAAAATTTGATCAGTTGGAGGCAGTTTTTCCACATACAACTCCAGTGGATAAACATCGTATTTTGACGATTAGTTTGCCAAAAGACTTAATTCCAGAGTTGACAGCATGTGACAACTGGGGTAGAGTATTCGCAGCAGTATATTCTAAATGTTTTGGTACGCCTTCCATGACAGTTCTCCCCTCTGTAATTAAAAAAGTACAGGATGAACACGGCCCTGAAGCGGCTGTGGAATTAGGGATGAGACTAGTGGGAGTGTTTGAAGTAGTAGCTGAACTGATCCTTGCGAATGTCAAGGGCGATGCAGTGAACTTTCAAGTAGCAAACGCTTTGGCTTTGGTCCCAGAATTGGACAAGCCTCGCGAATTACCGAAAATTATTACCCAGGCTTACAAAACTATTGGTAGAAACAGCCTGGGTAACAAGCCTTTTGCAAAACTGCAAACACAATCGCAACCACAACAGCAACAAACCAAATCTCAATCTGAGAAGGATGAGAAACCAGTCTTCACTAAAAAGAGCTGGAGGCTGAAAAAACAGGGTAAGCAACAGACAAAGCCGGGATCGCGAGGCGCATCCCCGGTTTCAATTTCTTCTGAACGTACTTATGATTTACGCGATAGAGCGAGAATTAAGTCACCGGATAGGTTTCAGATCCCTGATACGCGTTCTCCTCGTTCTTTACAGGCACAGACTTCGTCACAAGCCGGTGGAGGAGACCGCCAGGATAGAGGAAGGGCCCGTGAGGCCCCACAGGGACGAGACCAGCCTCGACAACAGGTCAGAGGAAAAGAAGAAGACGCTCAACGTTTTCGACCCCAATTTCAGAAGAAGAAAGTTGCCGCTGTAACAGCGAAATATGCCACAGACGGTGAGAACGAGACTCCTGAATTGGACGTGGGCAGTAACCCTCCTAGACAGCGCCGCGGAAGTAACCATAGTGCGGGAGGCGCTACGTCCTCATATGGAGGCGACAGCAACTGAAACATTCATTACTGTTGAAACAGCAGACACCAGAGTGGCACCCCCTGACAGACTATTTAATATAGTCCTCCAAATTGAAGGTGATATACAGCGTGTAATTAAAGGGATTTTTTGGGAAAATCTGACCTCTTCATATGATATTTTATTGGCAGAGGCGGATTGGCCACCCCCATTCGTACTTACTGCGCGTAAAGGGGAGGAGGTAATCCTTCCGAGCTTTTCTAGACATGTCCCAAAGGACAAAGCAAAGGCTCTTGCAGCAGAATGGGCTGTGTCCCTGGCTCCAGCGTTATTCCGCAATCACGTGGGTTGGGACGAAGAATCTCCCCCATGAAATACCTTTGCGATCGTTGCCGCAGCCACAACCCCAATATCCCATAAAACGTGAAGCAAAAGGCCCAGTTTCCGAAATTCTGACACAGTTGGAATATCAGGGAGTAATTGAACCCTGTGTATCACCTATGAACAATCCCCTTTTCGCGGTTTCTAAACCCGATGGATCGTACCGTTTAGTATTGGATTACCGGCATTTGAACTCTCATTGTCGGACCTTTGCGGTGCAAAATACCCATAGTTCTGCGCTTGTAGACAGTCTTGTTCGTAAAAAATACAAAACGACTCTTGACCTTTCAAATGGATTCTACACGCACAACTTAGCCCCGGAGAGTGGCCAATGGTGTGCCTTTACTTCCGGTGGTAAAATGTTCAAATTCAGGCGTCTTCCTATGGGGTACAAAAATAGTCCAGGAGTGTTTGCCGCTCGTGTTGTCTCTTTATTAGACGGCATCGATCCAGACGCCTGTTCGTATGTGGATGACATTTATCTGACAGACGATGAATTGTTTCCGCATCTGACGCGAGTGGACCGCATTATTCTTGAATTTGCGGTTCAGGGATACAAAATTAACTTTGCCAAATCCCATATTGCTGAATTTACCGTTTTGTTCTTGGGCTATGAGCTCAACAATGAAGGTAAGGGTTTAGCCCCCATTTTCTGGAGAAATGTGCACTTCTGTGCCCTCCTACAAATCTGAAGAAGCTTCAGTCTTTGCTGGGTTTTCTGAATTTCGGACGTACATACATTCCCGAATATGCCCAGCGTATCAAGCCATTGTATGCCTTGATACAGCCTACCTTTTCGAAGTCTTCTTGGCTTCCGGAGCATACCTCCATTCTGCAATCACTGCAGACAGACCTTCTTGAGTCTAAATACCTTTTGACGCGTGATAACCACACAAACTTGGTGATTAGAATCATTCCAGGGGCAGTGGGTTTCACGTATTTAACCTTTAAGGAAGGTGACACAGTACCTATCGCATACAAGTCACATCTATACACCTCTGCAGAAATGCGGTTCTCATCTGTGGAGAAAGTGCTAACAGCAGTGCAAATGGCGATCCTGAAGGAGCGCGCACTGGCACAGGGAAAACGCATTCTGGTGGTAACACCCTATCCTGCCCTAGAAGCAGTGACGAAAGCAAGTGTTCCGAACTCTAAAGCTTTGCACCCCCGTTGGATTCAATGGGCAACATCTTTGACGTCTCCGGATGTCACTTTCATTTTCGACTCTTCTCTCCAGACTCAGGAGTTTTTACAGTATGAATTCATTCATCCTCCTCCTTTGTCCTTATTGCCGCTTGAGGATTACGACTGTGTGATCTACACCGATGGTTCGGCACAACCGGCCACGGGTTCCAAGCATGCTTATTCAGCCGCATGTGCTATTGTTGCAGGTACGTTTGTGAACGGAAAGTTCAAATCCACTGTGGTGCATACACAGGCACTCGGGGACAGTACCGCACAATTGGCCGAGTTGCGTGCCTTGGTGCTTGCGCTTGAGTTCGTAAATCCTGATGTGACCACTTTAATCGTGTGCGATTCTTACTACTGTGTTCAATCATACAATGACAATCTGTTCTTTTGGTCGCAAAATGACTATAGAGACGCTAAAGGCAACACAATCAAGCATAAAATGCTTTGGGTTAGGGTGGCAGAATTACAAAGACGTCTGCCACTCACACAGGTGGTTCACACCCTAGGCCATCAGCGAGTGGGCACACACGCTGTTGGTAACAGTCTGGCAGATGAAGCTGCCAGATCAGCAGTACTCACGTGTTCAGTAGCAGCAGTTACTAGATCCATGTCTAAAATAGACACTGATATCTTGGCAGCTATTGCTGCAACAAAAGAAGGAATTAATTACCCTAGAGGTTTCCCTTCTAAATATTCTTACCAGATAGGTCCCGATCAGGCTCCTTATGTAACAATACCTAACGTTGGGGTTCGGCTGATCCCCAACGCGGACCGCAGACTTTCCTTGATGGCAGCAGCACACGAAGGCATGGCTTCGGCACACGCTGGTGTGTCTGCGACAATTTCCATCTTGCAGCAGCGTTACTGGTGGCGAGGTTTATACAAAGATACACGTACTTATGTGCTTTCCTGTGACGTTTGTCAACAGATCAAGCCTTCAACAGTCACAAGACCACCGCAGACCTCGCTTGCAATTTCGAACAGACCCTTTGGGTGTGTTTACTTGGATCACTGCGGTCCATTTTCTTCAGACACTGCCTATAAATATATCTTAGTGGCAGTGGACTCGTGCACACGGTTCATCTGGGTCTGGCCACAACGGAGTGCTGACGCACGAAATGTCATTAGGGATTTGCGAGTCTTTGTGGGAATTTTTGCATGCGGCACCTTCCATTCTGACCAAGGTCCGGCGTTTGCCTCTAAGGCTTACAAGGACGCAATGGGCTCCTTAGGGGTGCGGGTGAAATTTTCGTCTCCGTATAGGCCTGAGGGCAACTCTATCGTTGAACGAATGAACCGTGACTTAAAGCAATCCTTGACAGCTAGAGTTATAGGTACTGGCAGGAACTGGCTGGCCCACTTGTATACTGTTCAGCGTGCACTTAATAATCTCCCTAGAAGGCCTCTGGGTGGGCGGAACCCTTACGAAATGCTCTTTGGCATACGAATGTTTGTGCCTGACCTTGATGGTCTAGACATGGCGGCGCAATCCGCCAAGTTCGATGTAGATAATCATTCTACTATGTTACAGGACTTACAAGAAGCCCGAGACAAACTAGCGATTGCACATTTACCTTCAGCCACAGACCCTGCTGTGCAGATTCCGGTAGCCGGCTGGCTTCCGAAGATTGGCGACCTGGTACGAGAGAAGGTGGAGAACAAAAAGAATTCGGCCCCTCTTTTCGTGCACCGGTTCCAGTACTGGGCTTGAAGGGAACACGTACAGTCATCCTACCACCGCTTCCCGGTCGCAAGGAAAACAGATACATCTCAGTGGAAAATGTCAAGCTACAACATTTGGCCGATCCTAAATAGTGTCACACCAGCGGTCTCTTGTCCTGCCATTTATCGCACAAGTGTTCGAGGCACGCCTGCAAGAACAATCACTGATGTTACCATGGAGATGGTTGATTTGCCTGAAAATATATTTGAACCCTCTGCATCACCCTGCATGGCCGAGGACGAATATACTTATCCCGCCACAGAGTCGGTGGCACACCAACCAACAACGCCACTGAGCCCGACACGTTATTCTTTTGATTCAGATTCCAACTCATCACAAGTCCCGTCCAAGTTTAGTCTTTATGTATCCTGGTTTAGAGACAATTTTTTGATTCCACCTTGGACATATATTTGGATGGTACTTTTCTTGGTTTTTTTGTTCATGTCTATTGGCTTTGTCACAGTGTTTTTTCTACTCATCAATGGTCACTATTTACCTGAACGCTCTGCTGTGAACAGTGTTGCTGGAACTTTGGCTCCACATTCCTCTTCACACATCATGAAGCGTGACCAAACATTTGTGAACATTTCAGCGTTTCCAGTTGCTGATGGCATCGTATGGGATGCGGTAAACTTTCAAATACATGGCCCGACTGAAATTATTAATGTACCAAATGTCCTTCGAGTCTCGATGGGTGATGTAGTAAAAAGTAATATTCATTCTGATGATTGGGATGTGCATGCAGTTGAAGCATTGTTTGCTGATTTAAAATATTATGCCTCTTTTAATCCTAAAGACTTGTATATGAATTCTGCGAATTATGCCGATTTGTATTGCTACCAGCATTGGGGCAATCATTTTCTCCACAAACCAAGTGCACTACGCAGCCCTGTTACTTACACCCAATGGGAACACTGCCCAAACCCCATACCAGGTAGTTCCCAGACTCTTCGAAATAAATTCAACTATTTTACTGATTTTAATCGATCGAACCCTGGGTCCTATTATTTTAAATTAAAATCTCCATCGACTCAAAAAATAATGTTGACCCACACTAAATTACTATATTCGGGTTCCTTTTTGAGCGCCTTGGCAGTGGGTGGTTATGAGTATTGGAAAGACACAGTGGATTTAAAATCAATCTGGGGTTCGAAGCTATGGCAGGTGCAGGGCACTGAGGCCCTGCACTGTGCTTGCCTTATCCCAGCCCAAATTCTGTTTCTAAATGCTTCCATTTATCAGACCACGTGTTGGGGGTTGGCTACCGTTAAACAACTAAATGCGCCAACCATCCCATCCTTGTCGAGTCTTCCAAATGATAGTTTGCATTTTAATATGTCCCTTATGGCGTTACAGGCTCAGTTTCAGAACAATTCCTTTAATGTTTCTGCACTATTACAGTCACCCTGGTTGGCATGGCCCATATCATCTAATGCATGCCAACTTCGTTTTCATGGCACAGTTCCTGGTTACCTACAGGACAGGCCTGATCCAAGATTTACTGAAACTCGTACTGTGACTACGTATTCAGTTGGTAAATTATGTAAACAATGGTTACAACATTCGTCCTTAGACTCTGTAAAGGACCATTTATCCCTCCTATCAGGCACTATTGACTTATCTGACTTTATCTTGGGACCTCGTGGTCCCCGACCGAAGAGATTCATTTATGAAGCGTATAATGAGCTCTGGAAGCTGTCACAAATGGAAGCTGCTTCCCGTCTTAGGGAAATAGACCAAGCAAATTTGGAAAAGGTGCTTGCTGTTGTTGACAATAGTATAAATACCCTGTCTTCCCGCATTTACACATTAAACAATATTGTATCCTCTGTTGTTGATATTGTACAAGATGATGTCTCTATGTTGTATCATGGTCAGAATCAGTTGCGTTCAGTGATGCAGTTTGCATGGACTTTGCAAACCCTTAAGTTGGGTAAAGTTCCTTGGAATTTGTTAAACACCACTGCCCTCTTTCTGCCTTTTAATTTGACTGACAAACAGCAGTTCATGTCCATGAAAGATGCATCGTACACTTTGTTACATATTGAAAAAGTGGATCCTTTACCATTCTCTGTAGCGGAACTAGATTCTGCGGTGTGGCTAGTTCATGGGGTTATAGCTTTACCTTTTTCCCTATTTGAATTCGGTTCGTGCATGAAACATTATCCCGTAGGCCGTTTCCAGCCTTTGGGTGGTGCTTTCCTGCATGAACTTTGGTCCTTGCCTTTCATGTATAGATGCCTTAGAGACGGCAAGGAGGTATTTCTCACGGGGAGTCTTGTGATTCAACTGTGGGTCATTCGCTTATTTGTAAACATATTAAATTGCACGGGGCTTGTAGCGTTTCAGTTCCAAATCTTGCATGTGTACTAAAGGGAATTCCTGCTCCTGCTATTTCTCCTACTTTTACTTTGCTTACCAATGGTAGCTATTTGCTTTTAAATAACGAAGACTGTTGTGGCCTACAGGCTGGCATTCCGTATATTGTTACGGTCTCGCACAGAGTTGTCTGCTGCAAGAATGTGCTTTTTCCTCCCCCTCACGACATCGTTGATAGCTCTATTTGGCCTTCCATTCCTACCATGGAGGCAGATTTCAATAAGTTGAGCAGAATAAAGGCCCTATTATTGAATGAGGAGGTTATGCTCACATCCGCCCGGGAGACATTCATTCTCCAGGTGGCGAGCACCCACAGTGAAATACAGGCCCTTTTGAACACTGACCTCCCCCAACATTTTGGGGAGTTAATTCATCGTATTTTTAACGCATCAAACACTGAGGGTCTGGTGCACTTTTTTAAGGTTGTGGGGTCTGGCCTCGTGTCCACCTTTCAAACTATTTTCGGTGTGATACCGGCATTCATTCATTCTATTTTTTCTAGCGTCTTTGGTGGTTTCCCATTAATCCTCGCTTTGGCGGCCGGTGTCTTGCTGTTGGTCTGTTTTCTGCGCAATGGCTGCACTCCACTGGGCCCTTCTCGATCCCGAACGCCTCCAACTGCTCCGTGAGCGACTTCTGGTTGGCTTCGATGTTCTGCCCTTGGCAACTATCAGTGTGTCCTACACCCTTTCCTTTCGCTTTGCGTATTTCACTTGCGTGCAACCTGTGATGTCTTGCATCCGCTGTCCGTTTACATGGACCATGGATTATTGCCTCTCCAATTCGTCATTGTCGGTCCCGGATTTTGTTCGGTTGGTGGGTCCCTTAGAGGCCCATGAACGGGACTGTTCCGCTGCTGGCTTTATGATGCGTGCGGCTGCACTGGGGATTTTGGCACAATGGGATATCTGGGCGGCTGCTCAGGATCTCCTACAACAAAGTTATATTGAATATCACGCAAGCTGTCCCGCATTGCTTTTGGATGCTCCATACTCTGAAGAACATTCCTGCAGCTTTGACCTATTGGACTGGATGGCGTCTACGTTTTTTGACGATTCCAACGATGTCCTTTTGGACGGTATAGCATTTTTCTGCTATTCCACATTTTTGGATTGATTGACTTGCCGTTAATTGTCAGTGGACCACCTCTATTCTGCTCAGGTGTTTGGAACTCGGTCTTCCTTTTCGTCGTGGCCGATGGACTGTCCAGGGGAGGGTGTCTTGTGGCTCATGGCCTCCTGGCAGGCCTGGCTGCCATGATGACTCTTGCGCACGTTATTACTGGATGTTGTTCTGTCGCCCTCTGTTATTGCCAAGTTGTTCTACAATAGTCTGCATATTCTGTTTCTCACCTTTTCTCCTGTTCCCTTTTGGGCTCGGTCTGAACAACAGTTACAAGGTCGAATAACAACTCCCTGGTTCCTACTAATTTGGCCCGTCCCTCGCACCTAGACATAACACTTGTACAGCTGCCATTGAGAAAATAGTGTGCTTTTAATAATGCGCTCGCTTGCTCTAAGATAGGACTTGGAGACGACCTTTCCAGGGAGAAGAGCTGTGATTGTTTGCTGATGTAGTTTTGCATCTAGAGACTGAGGTATGGGGGTTCGCTAGTCAAAGCCCAAAGGTCTTCTATTATTATAATAAACTGGCTTCCAGCACGGGGAGGGTGGTAATGTTAGTTAGACATATATCCACTGCTTTATGAGATGCTTTCCCCGTTCGTATTCTATGGAGTAGTAACTATGCTGATTATATTGTTCTTATGTGTTATGCTACTAGTACTGACACGTGTACTGTATCTTAGAGCACGTAAGTTGAAATAAACATTTTAACCTATACAGTGTCTCTTCATACGCATGTTGTGGACAGGTACGAATGTGACGAAAGAGTGTTCTTGCCTCTGCGTGTCCTGAGAGAGAGATACCGTGTTCTGGGTTGTCTAAGCATTGGTACATTGGTGCCAATGGGACGCTAAGGCTAGTTGGGTTGGGGTTTTGGGTGCTAAGGTTTATGGTTGGCTCACCACTATATTCCGAGGTCCTATTATCCTGTGCATAGCTCTGTATGTGCAGAAACCCTATGACACCTAGTCATGCTGAGGGTACCGAATGGTTGGGACAGGAAAATGCCAACTTTCTAAAAGTGCCAATTTTAGAATTGTGAATTAAAATCCAATTTTATCATTAAAGAGGATTTTAAATTACGATTCTTTAGAGACCAAACTCAACTTCCCTACTTGCTCCCAATTGAAAGTTATCACGTATTAAATGTAATAAGGTAACAAACTCAATGTTATCCTATGGAAGAGGTAGGGGTTGCAGTAGTAAAAAAACTTTAAGAAATGTTCACGTCCAGATATAAAAGTTAAATGTATATCCCCAACTTTTTAAATACCCTGCAGGCCCTTTAAAGCCTACCCTAGGGCTGACATATGTATTTAACCCCTTGCGTGCTGTGCACATTTTCGCGCTGTGCGGGCGATTTAAATAGTGGGCGGGATTCGGACGGCCCCCGGCCGTCCTCCGCACACACCCACCGTGACGTATGACGGCCGGGGGCCGTCCGAAGCATGCAAGGGGTTAAAAGGAAGGTTAAGGCCCGCCAAGTGGTTTAGTTTGACAGGTTGAAATGGCAGTTTAAACTTCACACTCAGGCTGCAGTGGCAGGCCTGAGCCATATTTAAAGGGCTACTTAAATGGGTGGCACAATCAATGCTGCAGGCTAACTAGTAGCATTTAATTTACCGGCCCTGGGTCTTAAAAGTAAATGAAAGGTGCCAATTGGGTGAAAGCCAGTGTTGCCCTGTTTTAGGGAGAGAGCACAAGTACTTTAGCACTGGTTGGCAGTGGTAGAGTGTGCAGATCCCAAGGCAAGCAAAATCGAAGTCAGCAAGAACAGGAGGATTGAAGGCAAACTTTTGGAGAAAACAAAGCCAAGGACGTCAGGTTCAACAACCATCATGTCAACAAATTCCACAGTGACAGCACAGAGGCCGACAAAAGTCTCATTATTGTTGGCCACGAAAGTTGTGACCTTGGCAGTCTAGTCAATGATTACCTCATCAACTACAGTTCTTTCGTTGATGAAAGCGGTGTCGGCATCACCAATTCCCAGGTGTGCTTTTGTGATACTGTCTTCTTTATTGCCCTCTCATATGTCACCAAGCAAAGGTTCACCAAGATCACCCATGCAGATCTTTGGGAGATAGAAGAAGGTGATGAATTTTGCTGATGAGACATTTCCTACCAGTTCAAAGTCTGGCTAATTTGAATGCCAAACATCAAGATGATGACCAATAATCACCTCATGTTCTTCCATCTTTGTACCATTGGGAAGACGATGGGTGCGCATATGGATACCGCCATCAACATTATGATATGTACTAAGAGCTCTACTATGAAGAAGAATATCATGAACCACCCGTGCTGAAAGTACCACTGGATTCATTGAAAGATCTTCAAGCGCCTTGATGGCTGTTTACTGTGGCAGGTTTTATACTGTTCCACAGCCCCAGATGCCATACACTCAAACCCAATACCGTCTCAGCTAAAATTAACCTCACTCAACCACCTCAACATTGGCAGGTGATGTTGATGGTGAAGGTGTGGAAGGTGTGGGTATTTGACTCAAATCCCTCCCACCCCGATAACATTGCAAAATTCCATGCACTGATTGAAATAGCGTTCTGGAGATGTGTTCTTCAGTTGTCATTTCAGCAAGAATAATGCTTTTTATAGAATTTTTGAAATCCTCCTAGGGAGACATCTAAGGCAATTCCTATTGTGCGCTATATCTGGCTGCAGTGTAGGAACCTTAAGTACAACACTTTTGCTTTTTGCTATTGTACCGCGACTCAAGAAAAAATGCAGGGCCAGAAAATACTTCAACCTGCTGTACTGGCCACCCAAAAGCGGACTCTGTTGTAACTCGGACAGCTCAGAAGCACTCCCGTAATCAATCAACACGCTGTACAGCTTTTCCTGAAAAAGGACTTGATGCCTTCCGTAAGCTTCCTTCCTTGCAGCTACTTCAATCCATGCTGCCAACTCTCTTGCCAATTTGGGGAGAAATGTGGAACAGCATTGCTCCTTACCTAGATCTAATTCGAGAAGATAAAAAAAGAGGAGGTCAAGGCAATTCTCTAAGAGGGAAAACAGCACCCTTGACCATTATTGATGCATAAATGGATATATTGAAAGGACCACCAACCGGCTGGTGCTGCTGTTCTACACTACCAGCGTTGGCTGAGAGGCACCTCTTCTCATCCAAAAGTACAGGCCCACATGGTAGATTTTCCCTATGAGGCGCAGTATTTGTTTGGATGACATGTTGATGAGGCACTTTAACACATAAAGATGAACACAAAGACTGCTAGGTCTTTAGAAATTCTACAAGGTCGTTAACCACAGTCTTTTGATGGGGCGTGAGGACTGGGAAGACAATTTTTTTGAACCATCCTTCCAACTATACCACCAGCAATTGCTGGTCTCACAAACGTATTATATGCAACCATACGATCCATCCCAACAGTCAAGAAACTCAGGACGACTGTCTCAATCTTATGCCACCCGGCTTAAAAAGCATGGAAGCGGCCAGTCAAAACCCAAGACTCCAGAAAGCAGTGATTCCCCATGTGCACCGACTATGTCTACCCCCTACGGCAACCGTGTTGGAGGAAAGATTCCTGTTTACTTACAGGTATGGTTATGCCGCACTTTCCTCGGGTGGCATTTTGACCTGATCCAGTAGGGGCACACCCTCAAATTCATGAAGAAACTGTGCAGTTCTCCTCAATGCGAGCATAATCAGTGCCTTCTACAACTGCAAGCAGAGGTCCTCTCAGTGATACAAAAAGGAGCCCTCAAGCCCATCCCTAAATCCAAGCTAAACAAATGTTTTTATTCAAGGTAAAAAAGAAATTGGAAGAATGGTAACCAATATCAGATCTATACGCTGAAACAAAATGCCTAAACACATAATTGTTCAAATTGGTTTGACTCACTACTTCCACATACGAACATGGGTGAAATGCATTTACAGGTAAGTAAGATAGGGCCAGATGTATGAAATTTTGTAGCAGTTGCAAACCCTGCGATCGCTTAAATATGTGGGTTTGCAACCGCTGAGCATTTTTGTACCGTGTAGAAAATAGGGGTATGCGAAATTCGTGTCATTTGCTTTCACATATTTATGGAAAATGTTGGCAAAATTCAGTGAAATTATGTGTAATTACACAAAATGCAAATCTGTCATTTTGCTCTCTATTTTAGCGTGATATGCATCCTTGTATCAAATCTTGGAGCTGGGGCACATTTAACAGAAGCACCGTGAACAACAGCTGCTTGCGTTCTGTTGCGCACAGTAAATTTTTACAGCAATTGGAGCGTTTCACTTTAAATACGCAAAGTGGCGTAACAGCAGAATTTCGCACAGCAAGCACAACCTGAAAATCCAAAAATGACGCTAATTACACCGGCGTAATTTAAATTTCACCCAGGCCTAGAACTAAACTCATTTTAGGAGTCAATAAAGTTTTACTGACTTGTAAAATGGATGTAGAAATAGAATGAACCACAATTTGGAAGGGGCCTGTTTTGGGTGTCTTTTCCAAATCGAGATTCCTATCCATATTAATCAATGGTTTGTGACTGTTACAGAGGTTGCAAACCATTGGAAAGTTAGAGACTCCCAGGTTGGGATTGGTAACTGATTTGCAAAAGGGAGTGGGCTCCTACGCAACACTTCCCCTTAGTGAATTGGGGTAAAAGTTTCAGGAGGTGAGGGTAGTGGTCCGGGGACCACTTCCAGCTCTGATTGAAACGTTTTTTTTTTCAATGTTTTTATTTTTTTTAACTTTGTTTATTGGCATTTTCATTTGTATACAACAAGCGGCACATGAAATGCACAGTAGGTCATGTTCTCTTACAGTTCTTACAATTGGCACTCATCTTTTGCTAGCACATATATAAGTGCAAAAGAAACAATTGATGGACGGAATGCTGGACAATGCAAACATTCACCCCCAGTCACAAGGATCTGGGTTAAATCCATCATTCTTTTGCTCACCACACCACCCCAGTTTGGACCCAGCCATATGCAAATCAGTCTTGACCCTGTTCCTTGTGGGAACAGTCCAGCCCGAACTGCCAAGCCAGGTCCTCCCTGGACCGGAAACAAGCATCCTGGGACCGGTTTCAGGGCATCACCCTTCATCAGCCAGGCTAGCTTGAATCCAGTGGTGTAGTGAGCACGGGACCCACGTCTGGGCATACCCTTCCCACTTAGGGCGACATATGCAAAAGAAACAATTGATGGACGGAATGCTGGACAATGCAAACATTCACCCCCAGTCACAAGGATCTGGGTTAAATCCATCATTCTTTTGCTCACCACACCACCCCAGTTTGGACCCAGCCATATGCAAATCAGTCTTGACCCTGTTCCTTGTGGGAACAGTCCAGCCCGAACTGCCAAGCCAGGTCCTCCCTGGACCGGAAACAAGCATCATGGGACCGGTTTCAGGGCATGATCCAGCGGGTTACTAGCAACAAGCATTCATACACAAATACTCACTTGGGCCCATACATTCATACTACGCTAGCAATTTCCGCTGGTGGGTCAGTTGTACTCTTTATCAAAATCCCTGCTACCAATTACCTTTCTGATTGAAGAGTAATGACTTACCAATGGACCCTCTGCTAATTGGGAAGTTTAAAATGAGCGACGTTCCATACAATTCATAATTTCTGAAATAATCACTGAGTCAAGAAGTTTTAAAATATTTATCTAAAGATTTTGCAGAGTAAAATACAGAGCCACATGATACATAAATCGCATGTCAAGGATGAAGCATAATAATAAAATTTTGATTAATGACAGTCCCTTCGGAAAGGAGAAGATAGAGACAGCAGCGCAACTAAGGTTTGCATTTATATTTACCTAAAAGTGCGAGAACCAAACCCCTTGGCCAAGGAGTTGGAAAGATAGGACCCTGGAAGGATGAAGAGCAAAGACCTCCTCCCGGATCAGGACAGGATTGGTGACCTCTCTATCAACGATGCCTGCGTCGTTCCCCTCTCTGGTACTTCACTTCTCCTCGAATTCTCCCGAGACTTCTAATGGACTCCGCCGCCCCCTCCTCAGGACCTCTCTGGACAGCGATTCAGTCTGCAATCGATCAGCTAGTACGTCTGGAGCCTCTTCCTGTCAGCGTCAAGTCTTTACTAATTAGCTAATTCTATATCTGTTATACCCTTCTACGCCAATGTACCTCCCCTAAATGTTGCAGAATTATGGGGCCACTACTTCTGATTGGACAGGGACAGGGGGTTGATCCTCACACCATATTGATTTAATTCATTTTCTTAAAGCCCTTTGTTTAAAAATACCGCCCCTCACTTTTAATACATTTGCTTTATTTCCCACCCGTCTCAGGACAAAGTTATACATTCTTCATGTACATTGTTGCACATTATTAGGGACATTCATGAATACAGTAATATTGGCCATCAGGTCACGGCCTTGGACGACGTCCAGGTTGACTTCATCCTTCCTCTCTCTGGGCAGTCTTTCAGGGAGCATGCGCAGAACCATTGTCACACGAGTTTTCAGTTCACCAACCCCAGGCCCAATTTTACGAACTAGTAAAGTCAAAGAAGAAAATATTAAAATCACAAATAAAATGTTTCACTGTATACCCACTCTTTCTATTCTATTCCCATTTACTTATAAACTGCACCATATTGTTATTGATAGTACTATTATTGCTATCCCTGCTAAGGGTACTAATATTTGACCTATTAGTCCTTTCCCTATATTAGTAAACCAGGTACCAATTGACCTAATACTATTGGTCAATCTTTCCCATACACTATCAACTTCCAGTGGCTTTAGTTCCTTCTCAAGTTTAGTTATATTCTGTCTATACGTTCCAATTTCTGTACTTTTATCAGGTATGTAAGTGCAACAGTGTTTCGTCTTCAATAATTTACAGACTCCGCCCTCTTTTGCCAATATAATATCAAGAGCAAGTCGATTTTGCATAACCATAGACCTAATCGCAACCATTTCCGCATTAATCATTAGAAATCCTCCAGCAGTGTCAGTTGATAAACGATCAACCACTGTAGATAATTTACATATTTTCCTTGAGTTCAGAATTACTCCCACTGAAGGTATCAATGCACCAAATATATCCCCTACAATTTCTGAAAAACTAGCTCTTTTTCTACGTGTTAATTCACTAGTATTTTCATTGCTGCCAGTGTTTCTTTTTACGTGGTATATTTTTGGAAATACTATACCAAAATAACAACTTCCATACCACCGTGCAGGAAGCCTAAAGTAAGCCTTATTCCCACACACATAATAGATTCCAGGAAAAACTGAATCTGTTCCTCCTTTGAGTCCCCAACCTCCCAAAATTAAGAAATTGTGTTCACATTCACTGGTACCGATGAAAACATTGTTATACTCAGTTTGTAATCTATGTAGACAAATTTTCCCTGTCTTTACAAAATCTAGAGCCATAGCAGCTTGAGCCTTGCCAGGTGTGTAACTACCTTCTTTTTCAGCCCAAGGTGGCAAATGAGCCTTATGCTCAACAGCTTTCTTTTGGAAATCTTGTCTTCTACCTTCTACTAAATTCAAAAATATCTTTTCTTCTTCATGTAAAGAACATGTTAAATTGTATCTATGTGCATGTGTTATGTCTATCGATTTCATTGTTAAGAAAAATTCTCCCATAAACTGCGCATCTTTGCTACTAAGCACTGGATTCATATTCTTTCGAATTGGAACCTCAGAAAATATCACATCTATATTTGAATAATAATACTGAAGTCGCCCTGTTCTATAAAATAAACTAGTCAGCACACTACATGATATGCCATAGGTTAATGGCAAATGATGATACGTTAACCCTTCTGCTACTGATTCAGGTAGTTTCATACAGACATAACAATTACTAACTTCCATGGTATCTACATATTGAAACAATAATTTTGTAAAAACATTTAAACTAGTGTCGTTATCTGTTACTTCATGATGCAATTCTGGTTCATCTTCTGCCTTTAATTCTACTCTATTACTTTTCATGTTATCTGTTCTTTCCTTTGTTTCGTTGTTAATCTTTTTATCCTCTATCATAAGGTAAGGAATTGCTATGATCACAACTAACCATACTATAAGCATTACTAACAGATTGCATATGCATATAGCACAACATCTTTTACAACCTTTCTGCTTTGGTCTTCCAGTAACTCTATCGTCAGGCATTTTTGACAAGGAAGATTGCTCTTCTTATCGTATTTTTCAAGTCTCTTTACGTTCTCAAGGTGGTTCTATTTCTTTTTCATAAGTCAGTTCCGCACTGGTTCCTTCGTCACCACTTTCACTTGATCCTGAGCTTTCGCAGTCTTCGAGGATGATATAAGTCCAATCAGGACCTTTAAATTTGTTATTTACTAGTCTCAGTCTTTTGCTTCTTCGTTTTCCACCTTTATTCTCTTGTCCCGTTTGGCTTGTTACTTCGTTCACTTGATCTGGATCTTCACTTCTGGTTGTTATGTGGTATTTTACTCTTTTAATGACACTAGGCCAATGATCACCTTTTCTTGTTTTCTTTGTTTGCACCGTCTCTTTATTTCCTTCTTCAGAAATTATTTTATTTTCATGTTGTGTTACAATTTGATGTTCTTCTTCAATTTCTGTTTCTTCTTCTATTTGTTCCTTTTCCGGTCTGATTTGTTTTTCTTCAGCCGCTTCACTGTGAGTCTCTAGCAACTGATCTTGTTCTTGATTTACGTTTTCCTGTTCGAGATTCTCAAGATCTTCCTCTTCTGTGTCTTTTTCTTGCTCTAACTGGTTCTGATCAGGGCTTATTGCACTTTGTACTTCTGCAGCCTGACCGCATTCTTCTAAACCTGTCTGTCCCTGCTCAAAATCTGTTTGTTCTTCTTTAATTTGAGCCCAGTTTCCTCTCCCTATCTGTTCCTGCTCAGGTTCTCTTATTATCTCTTCTTCTTCTTCCTGAGCTGCTTCTTCTTCCCCTATCTGATCTTCCAAATTTCTTCTAATTTTGCTTGGCTTCTTGTTCTATGATAGATTTCAGGAATTTCCACCACTGGTATCCAGTCTTGACTTGTGCTCGGTTGTTCTTCTTCAGCTTCCTTCGAATCTCGGACCTGAGATTCTTCAGCTGGGCAACCTTCAGCTTCCTCAGTTATTGATGCTGTCTGAGGACTTTCTTCTTCAGGGTCTGGTACTCTTTTGGTGTGGCTTACATGAATCCAATTAGGAAATCCTGCACACTTCACTGCTGTGTTTGTGACCAATATGACCTGACAAGGTTCGCCCCACCTAGGTGATAGACACGTTTCTCTGGTGTGATTCTTCACTACCACCCAGTCTCCGGGACTCAGATCATGTTCTTGTTCAGGCTGCCTGGAAACTGCGTCTTCTCCAACCTGATGAGAGACAGAACGCACTAGGTCAGCCAATCCCTTGCAATAATCCAGAACCATATCATCAGATATATTCAGCAGTTTATTCGTGGGAACATGTGCTTGTCTCATTGCTCTTCCCATTATTATCTCGTGCGGACTCAATCCGGTGTTTCTATCAGGAATGCTTCTGAGTCCCATTAAAACAAGAGGCAATGCATCTGGCCAATCTAATGATGTTGATGCACACATTTTTCCCAGTCTGGATTTTATCGTGCCATTCATTTGTTCAACCACTCCAGAAGCCTCTGGACTATATGCACAGTGCAATTTCTGCTCAATTTGGAATGCATAACAGATTATTTGAATCACTTCACTGTTGAAATGCTTTCCTCTATCTGATTCCAAAGTTACTGGAAAACCAAACCTAGGTATGAGTTCACGTAGCAACAACTTTGCGACTGTAATACTGTCATTCCTTCTGGTAGGGTATGCCTCCACCCACTTTGAAAACAGACATACTATGACTAGTACATATTTCAGTCCTCTACATGGTGGTAACTGAATGAAATCAAGTTGCAATCTCATAAATGGACCCTCCGCCTTTCCAATTTTTCCAAACCCAGTTATTGTTTTCCTTCCTGGATTATGCATTTGGCGAGTTAAACATCTCTGGCAAAAACTCTCTGCTACCGCCCTAAACCTTGGATTGTACCAATTTTGTCTGAAGAGCCTAATCATTGCATCTCTCCCTACGTGTGTTTCTCCATGATACATCCTAGCCATTTGTGAAAGTAGACAGTCAGGCATGACTGGTCTGCCATCGGCACAAATCCATATATCATCATCTGTCTTTTGAGAACATCCCATTTTAATCCATGTACCTTTTTCACTTTCATCAGCATCATCTTGCAATTGTTTTACATCATTCCATGTTTCAGGTGGTGCACACAGCATAAGTTGGCAGCTGATTCTCATTCTCTCCACCCTTTTATTTACTGATAATCTGTTTTTGGCACAATGTTGAGCCACCAGATCTGCGTATCTGTTGCCGACTACCACCCAGTCATCTCCTGACTGATGTGCGGCACATTTCACCACAGCCAATTCCTTTGGTGATTGTATTGCTTCCAGTAGTTCTTTTACGAACTGTCCATTTTTAATGTGGGATCCTGAAGAAGTCATGAAATCCCTCTGCATCCATAGTTGGCCAAAATCATGCACAACCCCGTAACCATATTGGCTGTCTGTAAATATAGTTACCCTTTGATTCCTCCCAATTTTGCAAGCTTTTATCAATGCAATCAATTCAGCTATTTGTGCAGATTTGACTCCCGGTAAATAGGATGCTTCGACTATTCCAGTTAGTTCACACACTGCGTATGCTGCAGTTAGCTTTCCATCTTCATGCCTTTGGCATGAACTATCAACAAACAGCTCCCTGTCTGGCTTCCTGAGGGGCAGTTCCTGAATATCAGGACGTGCTTTAGTGCACAACTCTGTGATTTGCAAACAATCATGTTCCTCTTCGTCATCTTTAACTTCTTCATGATATGGGTCTGGTAGTAAGGTAGCTGGATTTACTATGGTGCACCTTACAATGTTCACATTTTCAGCCCCTAGTATTATTCTTTCATATTTAGTCAGCCGACTAGGAGTAAGATGCTGAGTTCGCGTTCTTGTCAACAAAATCACAACCGCATGTGGAACAAACACTTTTACAGGATGTCCCATTACAATTGATTCACTTTGTTCAATGCTCAAACATGTAGCTGCCACTGCTTTTAAGCAACCTGGCAATGCGGCTGCCACTGGATCCAATGTAGCAGAAAAATATGCTATAGGACGTCTGTCTAAACCATGTCTCTGGGTTAAGACTGAAAGTGCGCAATTTTCTCTTTCATGGCAGAATAATGCAAAATTTCTTTTATAATCAGGCATGCCTAGGGCAGGTGCTGTACATAAAGCATTTCTTAATTTTACAAAAGCTCCTGCACTCTCGTCATCCCACTCAACTGGATCTTTCGCCTTCTTTTTCGTCATTTGAATTAGTGGCTTTGCTAACAGAGAAAATCCTAGTATCCATTGTCGACATTACCCTACTATTCCAAGGAACATTCTTACTTCTCGTTGAGAGACAGGCATCTGCATTTTTTTTATTAATTTTATTCTTTCAGCTGTTATTCTCCTTTTGCCCCTCTCAATCTGGTGTCCTAGATACTTAACTGCTGTTGTACAGAACTGCAGTTTTTCAAGTGAAACTTTATGCCCTTCTTCAGCTAGATGATTTAATAAGGCAATGGTATCAACAACACAGTCCTCTCTGGTGTTAGATGCCACCAGTAAATCATCTATATATTGTACTAGGACTGAGCTTCCTGGCATCACTAGTTTCTCTAGACACTTTTTCAATATTTGATTAAAGATGGAAGGACTTTCCGTGTACCCCTGAGGAACACGATTCCATACATAGACCTTGTTCTCAAATTTAAACGAAAATAGATACTGACTATCTGGATGCAAGGGTATCGAAAAGAATGCTTGGCATAAATCAATTACCGTAAACCATCCTGCACTCCAAGGAATCTGGTATAATATCACTGCAGGATTTGGTACTATAGGACAACAGGGTTCCACAATCTTATTTATTTTACGCAAATCCTGAACGATTCTATATTTTCCACTAGGTTTCTTCAGGCCCATGATGGGTGAGTTACAAGGGCTACTCATTACCTCTTTTAGTATTTCTTGCTTTACCATCCTGTTAATCTCTTCAATGACTCCTGCTTTTACTTCTGCACTCATTTTATATTGTCGGGTGTTTGGGAAAATCGCACCTTCTTTTACAGTAATCTTAACTGGGTCTATTTTGGCCATAAGTTCTACTTCTTTTCCCGTGAAATCCCATACCATGGAATTCACTGAAGTTTTCAGTTCTTCTGGTAACTCGTCTTTTGTTATTAAAGAAAACATCTCATCTACTTCTGTACCTTGCTTTGCAATCATAAATTTATATACATGGTCTTCATCTGGGGTCTGAACTGCCACACCATCCGGCGTGCAGAAAATTGTGCAGTTCATTTTGCATAACAAATCCTGGCCCAATAGATTTACTGGACTGGAATCACACACTACAAATTGATGCATTTCTCTAAAGTTTCCGATTTTTACTTCCATTGGTTCGGTAAGAGGTGTTCTAATCTTCTGATTAGCCACCCCCACGACTTGGATAGCTTCTCCAGAGAGAGGAAGATCTGGGATGTCTGCTGTTCTCACAGTAGACCTGGTAGCACCAGTATCCAAAAGGAAAGTAATATCATTACCTTTCACATTCCCTTCAACATATGGACCTGACTGATCTACCGGTAAGGATGCACCAAGTATGCACTCCTTCTCCCCCTCTCCTAGGCACCGTCATGAATTATAGGTATAAAAATCGTCCTGCAAAAGAAATTGTGATGTTACATAATCATTCTTACCACTTCCTCCTTGATATCCGACGTCTGTACCGTGCTTTGCTCTGCTTACATTACCCTGTATAGGTGCAGGTGGCAACTGACTCTGAGGATTTACACCCTGCTGTGAGTCATTCTGCGTCTGTGGATTTAAATTTTGATTTGGGCCATTATTATTCCGTATCTTTTTACATTCATCCTTCCAATGCACCAATTTTCCGCACCCGTGACAAGGAAACTTCTTTTTAGCCTCTTGTCTGCTCATTCGTCCTCTTACTTTTCCTCCATTCCCAGTGTCACCATTCGTTCCAGAATCTTTTCCCTGATTTTCATTTGGATTATCCAAATTAATGCCCTGTTTCTCAGCCATTTTTACCTGAGCCCACATCACCTTTTCTTGCAATTTCTTGTGCCTATCCTCAATATCATCTCCACAATATTTGGCATATTTCAAAATTTCGTCGATTGGTTTCCCCTGCCAGCACAACATGTGCTGCTTAATCATCTGACACATTTCTGGTTTTAATCCATAAACAAATCGGTAAACGAACTGACTCATGTTTTTATCTCCAATGTCCTCAAATCCACTATACTGTTTGAATACCTGCAATAGACGTTCATAGTAGGCATGTACCGATTCACTGGCTTCTTGGGTGGTTCTATCTATTTTAACCCAATCTGTTTCCTTTGGTGGTATTTTCCCTTTCAGGTAAGTTATTACCTGCTGATACTTTTTCATTACATCATTTGATGGGGCACCTGTCTTTGGATCTCTAGGATACTCTTCACTGGGCCAATCAACTGTGATTTTGCAATCGGTCCACAAATCGGCAGGCACCACTATGTCGAACAAACCATCCAAGTCTTTCAACAATACCTTTGACACCTTCACAAACCTCTCAACCTGCTTGTACCATTCAATTGGCTTTTCCCTCAATTTTGGAAAATCATTCGTAAATGACAAAATATCTTGCCTGCTCCATGGGACATGTACATATCCCCCTCCTGGAACTTCTCGCATCGGGTACATTTGATCTCCTTTCCCTGTTTCCTTCATCAAGTATTCAGAAGTTGTTCTACTGTATCGTGCCTCTTCCTTTTTCTTTGTCCACCTAACTTTCCACTTATCTAGCTCTCCCCATTTCTGCAAAACTGTCATTAATTCTTTTACTTGTAATTTTCTTCCAGAGGCATTCATGTTTTCCAAATCCTTGTCTGAAAAATCTGCTCTGTAGGGTTTTTGTAACACCTTTGACTTCCCTATTTCAATTCCCATCTGTTGAGCTAAATCGGACAATTTCTCATGAAATATTTTTACATTTCTGGTGATGCTTCTGCATATGAACAATAGTTCTTCTTCATCGTACGTATTTAGACGATCTACCCCTACATTTCCTGCTATCATTTCTTCTAATTCAACTTTTAATTTATAAATATCCATGATCTTTGGGGGTGAATTCTGTTTGTCTGATCCTTGAGCCCACCTTTCTAAGTCTTCTGGGGTAACTACAGTGGCACTTTTTGTTCCTGATGGAGTTATTATGTTTACATCTTTGGAGCAACCAGGTGTTACTCTTCTGGGAGTACTATTTACAGAGTCGCGAATGGGCAAGTCCATTAATGAAATCATAGACTCACAATCACTAAAGTGATCCTCAACCATTACTACTGCTTCAGGTTTAGGAGCATTCACAGGTGTAGGCATAACTAAAGGTTTGGGATAAGTTACTTTGTCACCATATAAGGGAACCACTGGACCAATCGTTACAGGTATGGTCAATGAGTCAGGATGAATACTCAATTGTGTTACTTTCTGGATTAATTCTGCTCTGTTTTTATCTATCGCCTCCTTTTCTTTATCGTGAAGTACTCTACTAACTGGTGAATCATGCAATACTTGGGGTACCAAAGGTGTTCTTAACAAGGGTGCACTTGGGGTGCATCCACTTGTCCCTTCCTGATATGGTGGTGGATTCTTTAATATGTCTTCCATAAATTCATCTTCGGAATCTCCAAATCTAGTCAAATGTTTTGTCTTTTCTATGCATTTATTCCCTGCCGATTCTTCTGCCATTAATATCGGATACAGACCCTCTGTAAGGGTAAACAGACATAATATCGAAACAAAAATATCGAATGGACACAATATCGAGTCTAAAATATAGAATGGACATAATATCGAATGGACATAATATAGTCGTTAAAAATATCGAAATTAAGGTAAGTAATATCGATTGTTAAAATATCGAAGTACATAATATAGGCATTAAAAAATATCTAATTTTTAATAATATCGAATTTTTTCTAAGTGTATTGTATGTTAGTATATGTGTTAAAGGTGTATATTAGTTGTTGTAATGTATGTTTAATTTTTTAAAAGCAATGAATTGTATGTTATTTAATTTTTGCGTAATTTAATTCCGTAGCGGGTAGTGGGTTTATAGGGGAATAGGGTGGGAAGTAATTTAATTAAAATTAAGTACATATTAATAAATATTAATTGGTATTGATAATTAATTTATTGTTAATTAATTATTAATTGGTAATTAAATTTTATTAATTGGAATTTTTTTAATTGATTAAATGGTAATTATGTTAATTCTATTAATTAAATAGTTGTAGCGGGATGTGGGTTTATAGGGGAATAGGGTGGGAAGTAATTTAATTAAAATTAAGTACATATTAATAAATATTAATTGGTATTGATAATTAATTTATTGTTAATTAATTATTAATTGGTAATTAAATTTTATTAATTGGTAAAAAAAAGTTAATTGATTAAATGCTAATTATGTTAATTCTATTAATTAAATAGTTGTAGCGGGATGTGGGTTTATAGGGGAATAGGGTGGGAAGTAATTTAATTGAAATTAAGTACATAATAAATATTAATTGGTATTGATAATTACTTCATTGTTAATTAATTATTAATTGGTAATTACATTTTAATAATTGGTAAAAAAAAAAAATTAATTCATTAATTGGTAATTAGTGTTATTAATAATATTTATTAGTATTGATAATTAATTATTTTTTTGTAAAATATTAAAATATTACTTTCCCTACTGTTGCACTCTCTGGAGTGGGAATAGTAATTATTACCCCTACGCTATCCAACGCTTTCCCTACTGTTGCACTCACTGGAGTGGGAATAGTAATTTTTACCCCTACGCTATCCAACTCTTTCCCTACTGTTGCACTCTCTGGAGTTGGAATAGTAATTATTACCCCTCCGCTATCCAACGCTTTCCCTACTGTTGCACTCACTGGAGTGGGAATAGTAATTTTTACCCCTACGCTATCCAACTCTTTCCCTACTGTTGCACTCTCTGGAGTGGGAATAGTAATTATTACCCCTACGCTATCCAACGCTTTCCCTACTGTTGCACTCACTGGAGTGGGAATAGTAATTTTTACCCCTATGCTATCCAACTCTTTCCCTACTGTTGCACTCTCTGGAGTGGGAATAGTAATTATTACCCCTACGCTATCCAACGCTTTCCTACTGTTGCACTCTCTGGAGTGGGAATAGTAATTTTTACCCCTACGCTATCCAATGCTTTCCCTACTGTTGCACTGTCTGGAGTGGGAATAGTAATTTTTACCCTCCCGCTATCCAACGCTTTCCCTACTGTTGCACTGACTGAAGTGGTAATAGTAAATTTTACCGTCCCGCTATCCTACGCTAAAAATATTGAATATTTTTTATAAATATTACGTTAATATATTTATGTATTAAAAAATTAAAATGTATGTTTATTTTTTTAAGTTACATTAATTATTTATTAATTTTAAAGTTATTTAAGTATTTTTAAGTATGTTTTAGTTAATTATATATATTATTTCATTAATTTTACATTACTTTTCATACATTTAAAAATTCGATATTTTGACTGACTATATTTTTTACAACTATATTTTGGAGTCGATATTTTTGTACTTACCTGTTTGAAGATAGGGAGTCGATATTTTGGCATTCAATATTTTTACTTCGATATTGTTGTAGGTCGATATTCTTGTAATCGATATTCTGTCAGTGATCCCTCTGTAAGCATTGCTCTTCTCCACTGTTTCATCTGACCGTCCCTTGACTCGTTTTGGTATCTGGGGAAAAATCCCCGATAACCCCTATTACTTCTGGATCGGTCACGTTCAAATGCCTCGGTTTCCCACTCTTCTAAGGCTTCGTAATGAGTTAATCGAGGTCTGGGTTCTAGGTCATTCATTCTTAATCTCAAATTTTGAAGAATTCTTCCATTAAAAGTACCATTCTCGGGAAAGGCTAATATTCCATAGTTTTTGGTATATTCTATCCAATTCTCTATCCATACACAAGTGTGATAACCTCTCTCCATCATCATGAATGAAGCGGGTGTTTTTGCTGGTGGAATGATAATTCCTTCCCTAGTTTTGACTGGTTTAACCTTTTTAAAATAATTCTTAATCTTTTGTAGGAATGACATTTTCCTCTTTTCTCCGTACATTCTGGGTAAATTTCGATGTATAAAATTATATTCTGCAAAGCCTAGGAATCTCCTATCCGGACGAGTTCCTATTAAAGTCGGATCACCTTTTAACATACAATCTCCGCTATCCACTAAGACTTCGGCTTTTATGTTGACCACCAATCAAATTTCAGCTAACTTCTGATTCTGAACCAATCCTAGCGCGGCCTTTCAATGACGTCTTTTCTGACGACCCCTCCTTTACAATCTGCGCTTTTTCTGTCCTTCGCTGTTTCAACCAATCCCAGCGCGACACTTGTGACGTCAGTATTGCTCCTGACTACTGACCCCTCCTTTACAAGAGTCCTTCTACGCCCGCGGTTTCAACCAATCCCAGCGCGGCGTTTTGTGACGTCAGCTTCCTCTCCGGCAGCTGACCCTCCCTTTACAAAATCGTACGCAAAACTTTATTTTCTCTACTCCTTTTATAAAAATTCATTAACAACATAAAACATTCGCTATTGTGCCAGTTTCTCTAATTTGAAAGAATAGTTTCTCTCTCACACTTAGTAAAACTTTTCCGTTTACTATACATACACTACGAGTAAAACCCTTCCGTTTACCCTTCACATAAACTTTAGAAATACCTGTTACTTCTTCAATGTTACCCTTTCTAGGTGATATAACATCAAATTTTCGCCAGCATACTCCTTTGCTGTCACTCACATACACAAAAGTCCCTAACCAGTACTTATAGCCCTGCTTAACTTTTCAGTACTATTTCTGCCTGGCAGATAACCTCACTGCAGTATGGCTTCCACTTACCATCTGCTATTCAATTTTCCCCGGGGATTTCTGGACAACATAAAACAAACTTTAAACAATAACGGATGTTAGTTCATAAAAATAAAATTCTCATTACCCAATTAACAAAGTGCAACCAAAACCATCCTCTGATAACCAGAAAACTGATCCAGCGGGTTACTAGCAACAAGCATTCATACACAAATACTCACTTGGGCCCATACATTCATACTACGCTAGCAATTTCCGCTGGTGGGTCAGTTGTACTCTTTATCAAAATCCCTGCTACCAATTACCTTTCTGATTGAAGAGTAATGACTTACCAATGGACCCTCTGCTAATTGGGAAGTTTAAAATGAGCGACGTTCCATACAATTCATAATTTCTGAAATAATCACTGAGTCAAGAAGTTTTAAAATATTTATCTAAAGATTTTGCAGAGTAAAATACAGAGCCACATGATACTTAAATCACATGTCAAGGATGAAGCATAATAATTAAATTTTGATTAATGACGGTCCCTTAGGAAAGGAGAAGATAGAGACAGCAGCGCAACTAAGGTTTGCATTTATATTTACCTAAAAGTGCGAGAACCAAACCCCTTGGCCAAGGAGTTGGAAAGATAGGACCCTGGAAGGATGAAGAGCAAAGACCTCCTCCCGGATCAGCACAGGATTGGTGACCTCTCTATCAACGACGCCTGCGTCGTTCCCCTCTCTGGTACTTCACTTCTCCTCGAATTCTCCCGAGACTTCTAATGGACTCCGCCGCCCCCTCCTCAGGACCTCTCTGGACAGCGATTCAGTCTGCAATCGATCAGCTAGTACGTCTGGAGCCTCTTCCTGTCAGCGTCAAGTCTTTACTAATTAGCTAATTCTATATCTGTTATACCCTTCTACGCCCATGTACCTCCCCTAAATGTTGCAGAATTATGGGGCCACTACTTCTGATTGGACAGGGACAGGGGGTTGATCCTCACACCATATTGATTTAATTCATTTTCTTAAAGCCCTTTGTTTAAAAATACCGCCCCTCACTTTTAATACATTTGCTTTATTTCCCACCCGTCTCAGGACAAAGTTATACATTCTTCATGTACATTGTTGCACATTATTAGGGACATTCATGAATACAGTAATATTGGCCATCAGGTCACGGCCTTGGACGACGTCCAGGTTGACTTCATCCTTCCTCTCTCTGGGCAGTCTTTCAGGGAGCATGCGCAGAACCATTGTCACACGAGTTTTTAGTTCACCAACCCCAGGCCCAATTTTACGAACTAGTAAAGTCAAAGAAGAAAATATTAAAATCACAAATAAAATGTTTCACTGTATACCCACTCTTTCTATTCTATTCCCATTTACTTATAAACTCTATCCCGCATTAGTAGCGTTAGAATACCACAGTTTAAATGCAACATGAGAGCAAGCTGTAGCACATGAAAACATAAAGCAGCCATTTTAATGCCCACTGCGCAGAAGCAAGAATTTCCCACCAAGCAAAGAAAGACGTCACACCACGTGATATGGTTGAGACATGCGCAGTAAAGTTCCGGCGCAAAAGCGGCCATTTTAGAATAGACAAGCGTTACTGGTTAGTTAAAACACATAAGCAAGCTTCCTTGCTACTTATATTTGTGTGTGCAGTTATTAGTATGAACAATACAAATTTAATACATTAGTACCTATGAGAAGATTGCATCCGAGCAAGTCTCATTTATGAGTCCTTGCTCCATCAGCATCACCCTTCATCAGCCAGGCTAGCTTGAATCCAGTGGTGTAGTGAGCACGGGGCATACCCTTCCCACTTAGGGCGACATATGCAAAAGAAACAATTGATGGACGGAATGCTGGACAATGCAAACATTCACCCCCAGTCACAAGGATCTGGGTTAAATCCATCATTCTTTTGCTCACCACACCACCCCAGTTTGGACCCAGCCATATGCAAATCAGTCTTGACCCTGTTCCTTGTGGAAACAGTCCAGCCCGAACTGCCAAGCCAGGTCCTCCCTGGACCGGAAACAAGCATCCTGGGACCGGTTTCAGAGCATCACCCTTCATCAGCCAGGCTAGCTTGAATCCAGTGGTGTAGTGAGCACGGGACCCACGTCTGGGCATACCCTTCCCACTTAGGGCGACATATGCAAAAGAAACAATTGATGGACGGAATGCTGGACAATGCAAACATTCACCCCCAGTCACAAGGATCTGGGTTAAATCCATCATTCTTTTGCTCACCACACCACCCCAGTTTGGACCCAGCCATATGCAAATCAGTCTTGACCCTGTTCCTTGTGGGAACAGTCCAGCCCGAACTGCCAAGCCAGGTCCTCCCTGGATCGGAAACAAGCATCCTGGGACCGGTTTCAGGGCATCACCCTTCATCAGCCAGGCTAGCTTGAATCCAGTGGTGTAGTGAGCACGGGACCCACGTCTGGGCATACCCTTCCCACTTAGGGCGACATATGCAAAAGAAACAATTGATGGACGGAATGCTGGACAATGCAAACATTCACCGGTCCCAGGATGCTTGTTTCCGGTCCAGGGAGGACCTGGCCTGGCACTTCGGTCAGGGCTGTTCCCATGAGGCACAGGGTCAAGACTGATTTGCATATGTCTGGGTCCAAACTGGGGTGGCGTAGTGGGCAAAAGTACAATGGATTTAACCCAGATCTTTTGACTGGGGGAGAATGTTTGCATTGTCAGCATTCCGTCCATCATTTGTTTGCTGTAACACTTTTCGCCCTAAGTGGGATGGGTATGCCCAGACGTGGGTCCCTTGCTCACTGTGCCACTGGATTCAAGCTAGCCTGGTTGAAGAAGGGTGACATACCCTGAAACCGGTTCCAGGATGCTTGTTTCCGGTCCAGGGAGGACCTGGCCTGGCAGTTCGGTCTGGACTGTTCCCATGAGGCACAGGTTCAAGACTGATTTGCATGTGGCTGGGTCCAAACTGGGGTGGCGTAGTGGGCAAAAGAACGATGGATTTAACCCAGATCTTTTGACTGGGGGAGAATGTTTGCATTGTCAGCATTCCGTCCATCATTTGTTTGCTGCAGCACATATATAAGTGGCATTACATTAGACTTACTTGCTTTATATTTTTTCTTAGAGCATTACACACATACATATCAATGCAGTTTTTCCATTCAGTGTACCTTTCGGGCAGGTCTATCACTGTGCCTCAGTTCAGAGGCCTTGTTCCAGGGGTACATATCATTAGGTCTGATTACCATTTTTATGCTGAATATTTACTCCCCTCCCCCATCTGTGAAGTTCGAAGGAGGTAATTCGTGAAAGGCTCCCAAATGTCACGGGGTCTGGAACTAGGTGGGAGTAGTTCAGCATATATGTTGTTTTGTTCTTGACAATATGCCATATCTTTAATCCACTCCTTAAATTTGGGAGCCCTCCCTCTTCCCCATCTGCACGCAACTCTGCGTTTCGCCATGAGCAGACCTAGCGAAACAAATCGTCTAACTGGCCCCGCAATTTTATTGGAATAGCCCAACACTCCTACTAGTGGATCCAGGTCAATTTGTGTCTCTGCCATTCTGTTTAAGGCCTCCCCCGCTTCCTCCCAGTACTTGGCAATAACTGTACAAGACCAGGCTAAATGCATAAAATCTGCTCCTCCCAGCCCACATCTTTTGCAATTGTCGTTATCCTTTAATTTATACCTATACATTCGCGCTGGGGAGTAATACATTCTATGCAGAAATTTGAAGTGTATAATCCTCAACCTACTGCTTGCTGTGATTCTTTCTGTTTGTTGACAACAGTATATCATATATAGCATAACATATATCATCTTCCAGTGGGATTCCCAACTCGGTTTCCCAACCTGCTCTTGCACGCCGACAGTCCCCTATCTGTAGCCCAAGAGTTGTTTTATAAATACGTGACACAGCATGGGACGGGCCCTCCGCCTGCAGCAACACATGTAGCGGGAGTAACGTAGGAGGCTCCTCAGGGAACTGTGGGGTTGCTTTTTTAACATCTTGTCTAAGCCTAATGTATAAAAAAAGATCCATGGTTGTGGGAGTATGCCCCCTGAAGAAGGCTTCTGTTTGTTTGAACTTCCCATCTTCGTATAACGCCCCCCAAGTATGTATCCCGTATCGTAGTAGCATTCACCTACATATCCCTTCATGCGTGACTGGAAGAGAGTGTTGATATGGTAATGGTAGTGAGGGGGAATTTAACATAGGCGTTTGCAATTTTTTGGCAATGTTTTTCCAGGCTAGGTTGGTACATGCAACAGTTGAGTCCTTGCCTCCGGCTTCCTGGCTGCTTGTTCCCAGAAAACCGGCTAACGGAATGGGTGACATATAACCTTGCTCCACCGCAAGGTGTGTCATGAAGGGTGGGGGTTTAAACCAATTTACAGCATAGTGGGCTTGCGCACTTAGATAGTAAAGTTCAGGGTCTGGTGCTTCAAATCCTCCCTGGGCGAAGGGCAGTGTGAGCGTGTTCCATTTTATTCTAGTCTGTTTGCCCCCCCATGCCAACCTAATTAATTGACTTTTTAACCTGAGGAAGAAGGGGCGTCCAGGCGGATATGGAATATTTATGAACAGATATAGAAATGTAGGCAATATTACCATCTTCATTAGTGCTATGGGGCCAGCCAATGATAGAGGCATCGCAATCCATCTAGTTATTGCCTCTTCAACTGAATTAAGGACTTAACAGTTCTTCCCTGTCTTTTGTGATGATGATACCTAGATATTTGAGTTCTGTGTCGCACCATTTTAACAGGTACTCCAGTCGGCTATTAGGCGTGTTTTGGGTGAGAGGGAGAATCTGGGATTTTTCCCAGTTTATTGTTAAACCTGAATATGCGCCGAATTTAATGATTTCACGGATAATGTCGTTAAGGCCTGTCTCCGGTTTTCTCACATAGAGCGTTATATCGTCCGCCTACAATGAAACTAATACGGGTCTTGTTGGATATTGTAATGCATGTTTTTTGTGGTATTGTCGGAGAGTGGCCGCCAAGGGTTCTATTGCGAGCGCAAATAATAGGTGTGAGAGAGGGCTTTTACAACTTATTTTTTAAAATGCAATCCCGTTTCCACTAAGCAAATCAAGTTGTTTGTAAAAAAAATCTTCTAATAAAAGCAATCACAGGCATGATGGCCTGCTGACTCTTGCAGACCACAATCCTTGTGATTGTGACCAATCAGTGTTGCAAATTGCGACCTACCTAATGAATTTTAATCAGTTTAGACGTCGGCTCGCGAAATAATTAACTGGTCGCAAAAAGTAGATAGTACATCTGGCCCTTATTTCTTTCTGCAATACAGTAGAATTGTTAAGGCAGCGAAAGACTCGAGACCTACATTCCTGCTAACCTCTGGTCAGTTTATTTCACTATTTTCACTGTGGATGACAGTCTGTGGTATTGTGCATGGTCATTAGAAGTGATCTAACTAATAACACACTCCTGGTTAAGGACTAATGGGAGACTGACTCTGCGGGTGAACTATCCGCCAAAGACTGGGACAGAGCCCCGCCACACATGTGGAAGTCATCTAGCAATGCCCAGTTTCCAATGGCACATCTCACCTATGCAACACCAACCACAGTTGCCACAAGTAGATCTGTAATATGTCATTGTGGCATGTAACAAAGGTCCTTTCTACATCTCACCTAGTCATGTCCCATATTTGCTGTGCACTGCCAACAACTAATGGACGGACACTTCACATTAACATTGCGCTCCATCCAGCTAACAGTAAGGCCATGGCCAACAACAAGGGCATGCGTGTTGGCTATCTCACCTTTGAAAAGAAAAACACGATGAGTGAAAATGCTGCACTTCTTACTTGGCTTTTAGCCAAAAGATGGATAACGATAGTCAATTGGTGGTGTTCTGGATCTTCAGATGCCAGGTTCTTATCTATTAGCACTGGGCCTAACCCCTAGCCTGTGGAGGGTCACATGTAGCCACACCAAACCGATGGTTGTTCTGTTACTTTCCTAAATGAAATCACAGAGCGTCTGGGTTGATTTGTGACCTGAACGTTGCTGCTTTCTAAGGTGGTGCCATCTTTGGCATTTTGTGTCATTACTCTTTTTCTTCGTTTGTCTGTGAAAATCAGTAAACATACCATTAAAAAGGATGTGCTGGATTTAGCTATCATTCACCATGGCCACCAAGTCTCATCTGCAGTATCAACTTCACCAGCTGGACAATATCATGGCCTCAACTACGCCATGACACTTCTCAGCACCTACAGGCCACGACAGAGCCCAACAGCAAACAAACAAGGACCTTTTATTACATTTCTAAAGGAACTTTCGAACCCACCTCAAAGATGAACACTAAAACGACCTGTGTTGAAGTTAAACAGTTAAATACATAAAGACATAGAAACTCAGGAACTGTGTGTGACAACATGTGGCCATCATAACAGTTGTTCACAACACGTTTCACAGCACTGAGTGTACCATCTGAATGCAGATAAATTCAACCTTTTGAATGCCTCCTGGCTTCTTTTTTAAATATTGTTTATTCGTCAATAACAGCCTCACAGAGGAATAAAATCATACCGCCATATTCAGGTACATTATTAATGATTTCATAGTGATTGATGCAAGGGGCCGTCATTTAACCCATTGATGTCCTTTAACATTGACATTGTATCGGGATCATCTGGTCCCTCGTCATTTTCAGGAAATAATCATCAGTTCAATCTTGTGCTTAAGTCGCTAGCGTATGTCAACAGCCACCCAAAACAACCAAAACAGACAACAGCATTGATTGAAATGTCTCCTGGCTCCTTGATTGAGCATTACACATATGATTCTCTCAGTCTCTGATGTGACATGAATCACTATACTTTTAACCCCACCACATCCCGCTCTCGCATGAGGTAGACTTATATATCCAGAACTAATTCAGACGTTGCAACCAAACATCTGAAAACAAAAGAGGGTATCCTAAACGTACAGAAGTACAGAAACTCCCAAGAAAAACAAAAATATCAACCACAATCATGAGGTTGGCTAAACATTGCTTAGTCAACCTCCAAGACTACCCTTCCTACTTATGACTTATCACCACTGTTGATTTTGAACTCCTAGCCTGAACATTATCCTCGCTAAATGACTGGTGAAGCCATACACAAGAATAAGGAAAGAAAGGATTACTTGATATCAGTACTTTAAGTTATTTATGTTACCCTTTAGCTGGACCCAAGCACCATTTCCAGCACACTTTAGTGAAAGTGAGGAAGAAGCCTGCAGGAAACTAGGAGTAAGAGACAGGACCTTGCGGAAGGACTGCACATGTGCTGATCGCCGTGCGTAAATGTTTTTAAAAACGGTACAGTCCGAATACCCAGGGCTTTATTACATATAAGGCACACTTTCCCTGTTTGCGCCACGGTGCACCACCTTCAAACAGGTCGCCGTGCGCAAAGAGGGAAAGTGCGCCCTGTTAGGTTGAATGCCCTGCCCTCAGGGCTGTCGCAGATTCGTGCTGCCCTGGGGGCGGTGCATTCAAATGAAATACGGAGCGGCTGCTTTGGGGGGCGTGGCCAAGCCGGCGACGAACATGGCCGCCTGGCTCTGAAGCTCCGTTGAGCTTTCCGGCCCACTGGCATATTCCTGCACTAAACACCATCAATGAGCCCAGAACTTTACTGCACGCTGCGGCGGAGAACATGCTGAGTCCCTGGGGCTGACTCCGACCCCGCTGGGTGCCCGCGTTCGGGAGTGGCGGCGTGGGGCGACGGCTGGACCGGCCCCCCTCCGGACGGGCGGGACCCAAAAAACCACCTGAGGCCGGGGATGCTGTTGGGGCCTACGACTCACGTCTGCCGCAAATGAGGTGAGCGGCGCTGCACCCCTCCCGTGACCTGTGCTCCGCCCTGATTGACGACAGCCTCCCTCTGCGGCGCGCCATCGGCCGTGGAATGGCTCGTGCCTGGAGGGCCGGCCGCGACGCGCTGTAACGCGTGTCGGAGGCCCGGGCCGAGGCGCGCTGGGCCTCGCAGCACTTTTCCTGCTGCGGCGGGACTCCCGCGGCCCGCCTTCTGGATCGCATCGGCCTGGGGGCGCTGCTAGAGGGGCCTGGAAACTACAATATCCTCAGGTATGGAGGCAATGCTCTATGACAGTGTTGGGGGTCTGCCGCCTCCGCGAGGGCGGTCCCCTCTACATTACAGCACAATCCTTGATCTGCACTGATGGCGGTTGGCTTCATGCGTGGGGCCCCACGCCGTCTCCACAGAATTATGGCCATCGCAGCTATTGCCCGCAATGCCTGATGACCCCCATACAGCTAGACAATTCTACTACCTGCGCCACATCCCGCTCAGCGACACTGGGGTCCCTCTTTAACCTACATCTTCTTCTTGAGTGCCTCATCATATAGCACCAAGGGAGAGGGTGACCGATACGTGCTACACCCTCTAAGGCTTGGGAAGCCGAGATAAAGACTCTCTGGCACGGCATGGGCCGTAAAGACCCGAAGCAAAGGACTTTGCCATTCGAGAAACTGGGTGCCACCGCTCCGCAACAAGACCCTACTATGGCTGAATCGGCACCAACAGCGGAGCAAGACGATACCTTATCGGACACGGCGGCTTCCCTGCTCCGAGAGATGCGGGCGGGCTTTAAGGCATTAGACACTCGCTTTGATTCCTTGGACAAAACCATTTCGAATCTGGGTGCCAAGATCCAAGTACACGACAGACGGCTTGATGTGGCTGAGGCACGCATCTCAGACATTGAGGATGGGACTGCGCAATCCGCCAAGCGTCTAGAAAGAGTCGAGCGGATTTTGAAGGACGTGGCCATCAAAAATGAGGATCTCGAAGCCCGCAGCCGCCGCAACAATATACGCATTCTTGGCGTTCCGGAGACGGCCCCCGCTGGCCGGATGGACCTCTTCGTGGAAACCTTGTTAATCGAGCTATTTGGCAAAGACTCCTTCACCGCTGGTTTCGTCATAGAAAGAGCGCACAGGTCTTTGGGCCCTCGCCCCAACCCAGGCCTTCCTCCCAGGCCTATTGTGGCAAGAGTCATGAACTTTCGGGACCGGGACACGACGCTCCGCCTGGCTAGAGACAAAGGGGACATCTCCTGGCAGGGCGCAAAGCTGTCCTTCTACCCAGATTTCACGGCCATGGTGCAAGACGCACGGCGTAAATTTAATGGAGTCAAGGCTGCTATGCGTAACTTGGGACTAAGGTATGGCATGTTGTACCCTGCAAGATTAAAGGTCGACGTGGATGGCAGAGCTCGGATCTTCGAAAACCCGACGGAGGCACAGGAATTTTGCCGTGTTTATAAACAGAACAATCGCCCCTCTGGCGGGGCGAGATCGGGCCCTTCCCCCCACACAGCGGATCTGAAGCGAGCGCCGAACTGTTTTCGAGTGCAGGCACAGGTTGACTCTGCATCCACTTTCATGGGACTAATTTCACTGTGACTCTAGGAATATGTTCTTAGATCTCCTTACATTGGCATTGCATTTAGCTGGTTGCTCACCGGGCGTTGCCGCCCTCATGGTGTATCCTTTGAGAATGGTTTGGTTAACTCTGGGGTACTGTTGTTTGAATTTTACATTTTGCTGTGCAATGATATGGTACCTCACGTTATTCTTTTTGTTGGGATTGGCCGCGTCTCGGACGGGGTGCGGCTGGGAGGGGGGGCTTAACTTCAAGCATTTTGTCTCCAGGGACATGGTTGGTCGTTCACAGCTAAAGTTACTAGTTAACAGTCACCACATCGCGCAGTTGGCATTGATCTCCTGGATAGATGGCAAGAGTTGGTAACGTAGAGGGTCCCTTGGACCTTTCCCTAATCTCATGGAATGTACGGGGCCTTAATGATAATAGAAAGCGTAGACAAGTGCTTCACTATTTGCTACGACACAAAGTAGATATCGCTTATTTACAAGAGACTCACCTTCCCAAAACAGACAAGGCACACTTCGGCTCCAGCTGGGGAACACATAGATACTTTGCTAATTACAGTAACTACGCAAGGGGAACTGCCATTTTAATACACAAAAGAGTCCCCTTCCGATTTGGCTCCATGCTTAGTGATGAAGAGGGACGATACCTAGCGGTCACCGGGACTATACTGGGCCGGAACGTTACATTGCTTTGTGTCTATGCCCCCAACACAGATGCCCCTGACTTTTTCATTCCCTCCACACACGCCTCATTCAGCTGCAGCCACAGACGTTGATTGTAGGTGGAGATTTTAACCTATTACTTAACCCTGACATGGATGGTACCTCCAGGGCAGCTGACACCAAGCCGCGTGCCCGCAGAGCACTCCAGGAGCTGTGCGAACGATTCGCGTTGTTGGATGTTTGGCGCAAGCGTAACCCGAGCACCACAGAATATACCCATTATTCAGGCCAGCTCAACACTAGGACGAGGATAGACTACTGGCTACTTTCCCCCGACATTTATGGTTGGTGCACATCAGTAGGGACCCTCCCTAGGACTTATTCAGACCACTCCCCAGTGACGCTACATCTTAGGGTACCACGCCCAGAGGGCTTTGAACGTCAGTGGCGTTTCCCTAGTCGTGCCTTACATGATGAGGTGTTCAAAGAGGAAATACGAGACGCCATAGAGGAATATTTTGCTGTCAATACTGGTTCGGTGGACACTTGGGCGGTATTGTGGGAGGGCTTTAAGGCAGTCATCAGGGGCACATGCATAGCTAAACATGCAGGTGTCCTTAGGGATCTGCGCAACACACTTTCACGCCTAGAACGTGACCTTAAGACTTTGGACGAAGCCTCCGCAGAGCTCACCCAATCCACCTATGAGGGGAGGAGACTGGTGCTCCTGGAGGACTACAGGGAAACAGCGGACCGGGAAATTCTATACCTAGGAAGATACCAGACGGCCCGACGTTATGGTGAGGGTGAACGACCAGGCAGGGTTCTGGCCCAGCTACTCCGGCCCCCATATCACAAAACCTACATCACTGAAATACATTCTCCGGACGCGCACACATACACCTCCACTGTGGACATTCGAAACACATTTTTGGAATATTTCACTAATCTATACTCCACCACTATAGGGAGCGACTGTACAGCCCAAGAAAGATATCTAGACGAGATAGCCTTAGTGTACCTTGAGAAGCACATGCAAGATTTCTTGGCGGAGCCCATCTCGGTTGCAGATGTTTTGTTGGCCATTGAGACCATTCGTGGCTCATCGGCACCTGGGCTCGACGGATTTTCCGGCGATTTCTATAAGGAATACAAAGAACTATTAGCTCCGCGACTCATAGAGGAATATGCAGAGGCATTGGAATCACAAATTCTACCCCCCACCTTCAGGGAGGCAGTCATAATTCTCCTGCCCAAACCCGGTAAGGATCCCACACACTGCGGATCATACCGACCGCTGTCCCTCCTCAACTTAGATTACAAAATCCTAGCTAAAATTCTCTCAAATCGATTGTCTCAACTGATGGAATTCGTCATCTCACCGGCTCAATCCGGTTTTGTACCACATCGTTCCACCTCGCTGAACCTCCGAACACTTTTTTCGGTCATTCATCGGATAAGTCCAGACACCCCAGCAGCCGCCATTCTTCTTGACACGGAGAAGGCCTTCGATTCCTTAGAGTGGCCTTTCTTTTTGTCTGTGATGCGGCGCATGGGTATGCCTTTGGGTTTCATTGCTGCGACCACACTATTATATAATAAACCGACCGCTCGACTGCGCCTCAACGGTACACTCTCGGATCCTTTCTCTTTATCCCGAGGAACCAGGCAGGGTTGCCCACTGTCTCCTTTACTATTCATTCTGGCTATGGACCCCTTGATTCGTCACTTTCAGGAGCGTCACCTACACAGGGGCCTACAATTCAACACTGGCCCCCTCCTGGTCTCCTTGTATGCTGACGACACGATCCTTTATGTTAGACACCCTCACACTAACTTGCATGCACTAATCAGAGAAATCCTCCGCTTTGGTCGTTTCTCGGGACTGGGCATAAATTGGCACAAATCCATCATATTTCCGCTGACAGCCTCAACTCAACAATGGGATTGCGAATTTCCCTTAGAATGGTGCGCAGACTCAGTTAAATATTTAGGAATACATATTCACTTAGATACCGCCCAAATCCTAAGTCTGAATTATGGACAAGCAGTCCACGCGCTTACGATTCAGATTGAGAGATGGCTGAGACTCCCTTTGTCACTTGCGGGTCGAGTGTCAATTCTAAAAATGGTAGTACTCCCCAGATTTTTGTACCTTTTTAATAATGTACCCATTCCTCTTACCAATGGCTTTTTTCAAACAGTGCGTACTCTATTGTCTAGATTGATCTGGGGTGGGAAGCCCGCACGAGTCCGCTGGGATGTCCTCACGCTACCTTATGAAAGAGGGGGATACGGTGTTCCAGATTTAAAATTGTACTACTTAGTTGCCCAATGTAGCTATGCTCATTCATGGTACCACCCTGACGCTCGAATCCCATATCTACGGCCGGAGTCTGATCTCGTCTTGCCTGGCCAGCTTTCGGCCATTCTACCGGTAGGGTTCCCTCGAGACCCAAGGGATATCCAAACTGTCTCCTCCACAAGCTGGGCGTGGAAGAAGCTTTGCCGGGCCATGGGCACTGACTTACTTTATTCGTCGGCCCTGCCCATCGTGAACCCTCGCTTGATTCCAATCACAGAGGAACGATTGGTCCAGCGCATACTTGCCAAATTTGAAATTTCACGGATAGGGGACCTCTACCCAGATGGCCACATATTTTCCTTAATGGAAGACGCACGTTTCCACACAAGCACCATAATGGATAGGTTCATCATGGGCCGCATCCGCTCCGCCCTACGCTCTACCTTCTCCACTTTTCCAATTGAACCCACCTCCTTTCACCCCCTTACTATGGTGATAGAAAACGCAGACAGCATACATCTCACTTCCAAACTATACAAAGCATGTGCAACACTGAGGCCGGTTGATGACAGCAAGGTCCGTGAGGCATGGGAAATGGATCTGGGCACGACAATAACAGATGAGCAATGGGCCGCCTGTTGTTCGGTTACACGTGACATCTCACTCAATAGCAGACACAAACTCATACATTTTAAATTCTTACGCCGTACGTATTTCACCCCGACATTAGCACATAGGATAGACCCCTCCAAATCACACAACTGTCGCAAATGCTCAGCCCCTCATGCCGATTTTGCACATCTCACTTGGACGTGTCCGAAACTGCAACAATATTGGGAAGGCATACACCACATGCTAGGGGAAATGACTGATCTTTCTCTGATCCCTACCCCCGAGGTAGCCTTGCTGGGTTATACAGTAAACTTCCCTAAAAAGATTCGGCGATTTGCATCACTGTGCCTTCTGTTGGCAAAGCGAGAGGTGGCCATCCATTGGGGGCGCAAGTCAGCCCCAACTGTCCAGACCTGGCTACACAGTCTGGCGTACTGTAACGTCAATAGTGAAGTATACATAAGTGTTATGCCTAGCACTTCCCGCCCCAAAGATATATGGGGCCCGTATCGACTCTACATTGAGAAACAGCGCCAAGACGCGAATTCACAAGTGGAGGAGGGCTTTGTCCCAGAGGGAGTGGGATGAGATGTTCCGCGACTGGCTCTGTTCAGGGCCTTATTGCTTCTGTGTGTCATTACTATGTACAGATGTCTAGCAGGTGCAGACCACGAGTACGGCTGTTCCGGATTGGGAGTGGGTTTTTCCATTGGGATCCGACTATTGTTCTCTTTCTCTTTGCATGTCAAACTGTAAATGTTGTGGTTTAATATTGCCTGGTAATTATCTCACGGATTGCCAATTAGGATATTCATTGACAGAAATGTGGTTGACAATGTATTCTGAAATGTTGATGAACGACTTCATATGTATAATATTTTCGTATTTTGTAAAATGGAAAATAAAGTGTTTAAAAAAAAAAATACGGAGCGGCTGCTTTAAAGCCACTCTGTGTTTCAATGTGCAGGTGGCACCCGCCTGCACTTTTGAAAGGGGAGAGAGATCCCCTTGCAGGCGGGTACTGTGAGTGACTGCACCCACCAGCAAGGGGATATCTGGAGGGTCCTTAGGACCCCCTTGACCACCTCAGTGCACCTCCTGATAGCTTCTTTACCTCTGCACCGCGTCCTTAATATAGTGCGGGCGCAGAGGTAAAGAGATTCCCTCATTTGCATGGGGCAACAAAGCAGGTGAAAATGCCCGTTGCGCCCCCGGCGCACTTCTGTAAAACGGGGTCTGGTGTTCTTTTGAGACTTTGTTTTTTCATATGATGATAGTGTGGAGAGTCCTGTGGATGACATGTACTGAATTTAAAGTGGTTAGTAACTTTTCCTTCTCCATTTGTATTGTGCTTCCAGTTTGGTGCTATTTAGCAGTGCAAGTGGGTGTCCACCACGCCGATTTCAAAACGAGGGAGAGCAACTGTTTAAATGTTGTTTCCGATCAATTTGGCTCAAAAGTAGTGGAGAAAATTATCTCTGGCTGTCATCTCTAAATAATCAAACACATGTAAAGTCTTGTCCCAGGGGGGCGGAGCTAGCCACGACGGAAGATGGTCGCTCTTTGAGCGGGCTCCTCTGGTCGCAGTACTTTTAAAAAAAGCCAGGATTGGGGGTCGTGCTTTCTCTGTGAAAACCGCCTCCCTGTGGAACTCCATGCCGGAGCACCTTTGGAAGGCGAAGTCAGAACTTATGTTCAGGAAGGCCTTAAAAACTTGGCTCTTCAGCCAAACTTAGAACCCTGTCCAGTCCCTAAGCCCACGCCCGCAATGTATCTGCTGCTAGCGCCGGGACACTTCCGTTGGAGGTAGCCTTGCGCTCTATAAACTGCAATAATAATAATACTATCCTGCAATTATCCTGCACTCCGAGTGCATGTAGGGCACCACATACATAACATAAGCGTACCGGAGAATCGGGGCTATCAGTGGACCCCTTTATCAACATCAAAGCTGAGATGCTGGCACGATCTGACGATGCTGTAGAGGAGAGGCCTATGCTGTGAGGCCGCGACGGGAAGCAGCGGGCTTGCGTGAAGATTGGCCGGGACGCACAGCACGTAACATTGCGGCAGCTGCCCTGCTGTGCCGGAAGATCGCGTCCCCCTGGGGAGGATTAGGCCACCAGCCGACTCCGGAACGAGGAGGACTGCAGCGGACACTGCTAGCGGGCCACGCTGTACAGGGCGCTGGGCATCGGAGCTCCCGCTCCTAGTGAGGTGAGGAAGCGACAGTGGGGCGGCTGCCGGCCGCGCCATTGGTGGACGTCGGCAGTGCCACAGGCCGGCAGGACAATAACTGCGGACCGTGAGGGTCCCATAGTGCAACACAAGGACATCGCACAGCATCCCGCGAGAGGGACGCTGCATCCACAGACTTGGGTGGCATAGCGCGTTGAGACGGCCGCGCCTCGGGGCTCGGTTGTAAGGCGAAAGACACACCCGACCTCATGGTCGCCGACACGACGACGGATAGCGGCGGGACGGCGATCTGACCATCGGAGGGTACAGCTGCACTCCAGATCGATCCATTCCTGCTTTTCTCCACCGTGCCCCGCACACTGCACGCTGTCCCTGCCGGCTGGCTGGAGAGGCTTGCCGTTAATGTAGGCAATACGATGAAGTGCTGAGCCCCTGCAGTGATATATGTGGAGGTGAGCGCCTGAGCGACTGCTGCGCACAAAGATCTGGGTGCCAGGATCAAGAGACAACCCCGTCGCCATTACTGTGTGAAGCAAAGTACCTGAAAGTTGGGCGACTACGGCGGGGGACTGAGGATCAGAACTGCGGGCCCCATAAGCAACGCGGTGTTGCCGGGGGCGCCTCCCACACTGCCTGACCTAGAATAGCCAATATAAATACCAAGAGTGCAGAACAGCTTGAGCCCTCCTGTGACTGCATAGTGCACGCGACAATCGGAGCGCGCTCGAAAGACGGTGCTGGGCATCATGGGCAAACCAGACCGGAATCAGCCCAAACTTCACTTAGAACAAACGAAAAAAACGGTTGAGACTGGTCAGGACGTTCAGCAGCCTGTGCAACAAGCAGAGGGGGACGTGAGTGGAGTGGCGACCAGCGATGTGCAGGCCATGTTCTCAACTATACAAGCTGCACTCTCTAGTATTGATGGGAAAATAGACTCTCTAACTGACAGAGTGGACCGCATGTCTGAGCGCCTGGATAAGCACACGGAACGCATTGACATGGCGGAGCGCCGTATCTCAGAAGCAGAAGATGCCCACCAACAAATGGAGGTGCGGCAAGGGAAGATGGACAAAAGCTTAACTGCATTACTGGCAAAGGCTGAGGACATCGAAGCGCGCTCCCGCCGCAACAACATACGCCTCATGGGAATAGCAGAAACAACCAACACGGGGCCAATGGAACGCTATGTTGAACAATTGCTCATCTCTCTTATGGGACGAGAGTCCTTCTCCGATGTCTTCATCATAGAAAGAGCACATAGATCGTTGGCTCCACCTCCGCCGCCCGGGGCCAGACCAAGGCCGATAATAGCCAAGCTATTAAATTACAGAGATCGAGATGCGGTACTACGTAGAGCTCGAGACCTGGGCAGATTGTCACACGAGGGAATGGACATAGCTATTTACCCTTATTTTACACCACTAGTCCAGGAGGCAAGAAAGAAATTTGTGCCTGTCAAGAAGAAACTTAGAGACCAAAATATATCATATGCAATGCTCTACCCGGCCCGGTTGCGGGTCACGGACGGCGGGAAGAACACAACCTATAACGATCCGAAAGATGTGCTCAAGTTCCTGCAACAGAAGGGACTTCAAGGCGCACGCAGGAGATCGCCGAGAGGCGGGACGGAAGAACAGGCCTCTGCATCTGACGGCGAATAAAGGGCCAACAATCATGGGTCATCTGCTAACCACGGATCTGCACTTTTGAACTACAGCGATGAGTGCACAGTCTGACTCCGGGTGTTACCTAGTATAGACCCTAGGGACTGAACTATGCAATCGATGAATACAGATGATATGGAGAAGGTGACACCATTTACAACAATGCCACTGTACAGAGACCGTGCATCAATGCTTACGATGCTGTATGGCGTAGTACATGTAGACCCACCTACGGAACACAAATAAGTGCACCCGAGAGCTCCGTAACTTAGATAATTTAATATTGTTTGAACGTTATGTATCTGCACATACATATTATGCTAAAGGTTTGCTCGGATTATTCATGTGCATAGACACTCTTGATACACGGCTGCAGCCCTGCATGCTGCGGTGAGCAGCAAACTAACTGTTATGATAGCGACCACCCATGTGATTTGTTTCACAGGGAATCGGACTGGTAGCTCCCGCCACTTTGTGTATACCACATCCAGTTAATTTTTTGTTGGGGGGATGGGTGGGGGGGAGTTGGGGAAGTTACAAATTTAATGGGTTTGTCTTCGCAGGAATGGGAAAGGCGAAGTGGGAGGGGGGGATTGGGTGTTATATCGAAAAGCCTGGTCGGCATTAGAATAGCAGTTACCACATGCCATGTTATTAACGCAAACACAAGTTACTTTCCATTTCAGTTAAAAAGCAACACTGAGTACAGATAGTAGAGGCGGACACACACGACCCTTAACATTCATGACATGGAATGTGCGTGGCCTACATAACCCGCAGAAAATACGTAAGGTCTTCACATACTTGGACCGCCATAAGGTTGATGTTGCATGTCTCCAGGAGACACATCTCACGGATCTCACCGAGGGCCGAATCGGCACGAGGTGGGCATCCTATCGGATGGCATCATCATACTCCACATACGCCAGAGGGGTAATGATTCTCATTAGACGAGGCACCCTCTTCAACCTTATTCACTCCATTAAAGACGACCAAGGGCGGTATGTGATGGTTCATGGAGATTTCGGGGGCACCGCCTTAACTATTGTCATGATTATCAAAAACAATGGCTCCTGTGGACTAATGGCAAGAAAATCTCAATAAAATAACGCACTATGGCAATGTAATGGGTTATTGTGATGTCAAAAAGAGAAGGAGTCGAACACACCTTAGATTAGTATTTCATTCATAATTCTTGTTTATATAGTTCTTTGAAGCAAAATTACATTCATGACATGTAACAATCAATTGATTGTAGTGAGTGGTGTCCCAGTGAAAAAAAGGAACCTAAACAAATAAACCTAAATAATTTGTGACATATTCGTGACATATATACAAGGTTTCCTATATTTCATGAAAGCGACCATTGAAAGATATATATTATATAAACCACGCTTTTATACAAGTGCTGCCTTGTAATGATTCGCTTTGAAAAAACTGTTGACGGCGTTTCGACCCTGTGTGCAATGTAGGGTCTCTTCAGGACCTAAGATAGTAGGGACACCTGCGAGAAGAGGAAGGATAATGTCAGTATGTGCTTGTAATGGAGCAGCTGTACTCGTGGAAAAAGGATGTAGGCAATCAGTATAGTACCTGAAGGAAGGGTTTGCGCAGCCTCGTGTGGAATTTGTGGCACCGTGAGTAAAGTGAAAAGGAAGGATACTCACATGGGACCCGGCCGGGCACTGTTCATGTGAGAAATAGAAGCGTGTTAATATCAGTCTTTTAAGTAGAGTACATATGACTCTACTACATAGGTGCACTATGATAAGAGACTTACCCCATGTGAGGGTAGCTGTCGGCTGGCAAAATTCGGTTAGCACAATAGGAGGATTCCGCAGGTATGGAATGGAAGGGCACGGTGAGTGTGCAGATCAAGCACGAGCTATATAGAAAAAATACAGTTATTGTCAGTGTCTATGGCCAAACAGCGTTAGAGCGCTTAGGAAGTCTATAATTGTACAGGCTTACCCGATAGGGTTTTTAAGTAGAAGTAGCAGGCTTCTTCCATGTGTTATGGCTCTTGATAATTATTTAAGATGGCTATGCGCCTCTTTGTGTCGCCAGTTGATAAGTAATGGGGGGTCTGAAACCAAATAAAGTAAGAGTATATTTAGTATTGAGGTCTAATCTTAACCGAGGCGCTCTATGCGTGTATTGGACAGCCAAACTAATGCTGGCCCGCTTACCTTACTCAAGAATCAGTATGTTCGTGCCTGCATCAAGGATATCTGTGGAGCAGAACAGCATCTGTCTGTCTGCCTTGGTTCAATGACACCGAGGCTGTGAAAGGCTTGAGGTATATAGCTTCTCTCTTCCCGCCGAAAAATGACAGTGCAGTTTTGACAGACCCGAAAAATGGAGCCGCAGCTGTAGATCTAATCTGCTGCTCTGTGATCTATCATGGAAATGGACAGCAGACCGTCATGAGTCTGTCTTCCAAAAAGGGTGTAATCTCCTGGGTGACGCATGGCGAATATAATGGCCTATCCTAATTGGTGTAAAGCAGGGGATTTTTATCATGATGGGGTCTTGGGTGTTGACATATCAGAAATGTTCTTGCGCATGAAAAACGACTGACAGGGAACGCGAGTAGACGGTATGCCTGTGATCTCAGTAATTAATGATGCGGGCTTGTACTTGTGTTTTTAACCGTGTAGTAATTTTATTCGATACATTGTGTATTCAAATAAAGTCAAATTCAATCTCTTGGTGTACTCTTACAGTTACAATCATTGCATTTTTGTCGAACACTTAGTGTTTACATATGCGAGCAATTTTCTTACTGGATACATTATGTATTTAATTCAAAACACAAACAATTCCTGCTGTGTACCTAGTAAGCATACTATGTCGACCACATTAGTGATTTCATCTGCTATAGGACACATAGATGTGGCAGGATGTGGGTATGCATAGTACACTGACAATATGTTGCATTTGTCATATTTAAATTATTTTGCCATACCACCCTTTACATTGTTATGGATTAACTTGTTATGGATTGGTATGGATGTATAGTACAGTGACAATATGTTGCATCTGTCAGATCTAGATTGTTTACCACATCACCCTTTATTTTGGTATAGATAACACAGTTTTAAGGACAATAATAATATGTTCACAGGTAATTTAAAACGATTTTTCACATAGTGACTGACAATTATGGAAGTCTTAATAGGTAATCTGTAAGCATATTTAACAGTAGATACAGGCTGTGATGTTCATTGTTTGGAGTGGTGACACTTCCTCGCCACTCCTCTGTGGAGCTACCCTTCAGCTAACTAGTGCGTTCCTTTTTCAACCCATTGGTGTCAGTTACTTAGTGTGGTAACAAAACCACGCCACTCCTCTGCAGAGTTTAATCCTTTAGCTATTGAGTGGGTACGTTCTATCCAACGGCATTCTAGTCGTTGGAGAATCTGCGAGAGGTCTCCTCCTCTTTCCGGAATTGAAGCTTTGTCTATGACTTGCCATCTTATGTCATCTGCTGTGTGTTTTTTCGATAAAATGGCTCACCAATGGGGCGTTGGCTACTGAGTGTCTAATGCGGCTCCGGTGTTGCCCAATTCTTGCTTTTATCGGTTGCTGTGTCTGACCAATGTACGGCAACTGACAGGGACATGTTATGCAATACACAACGTTCCTTGTGTTGCAGTTTGCAAAGAACTCCAATGTGTGTTTAACATTCGCGTGTTCAAATGTTTTTGTGTTGCAAGTAAAAGCACATGATACACAGTTGATGCACCTGAAATGTCCTTTAACCTCTGGTAGGCCCCATGTAGACAGCACTGATCTGGTATTCTGCGATGGACTTTCCGTGGATGACCTGACTAAGTGGTCTTTCAAGTTCTTGCCACGCTTGAAGGCGAACATGGGCACCTCAATGGATGAGTCAATATTCTTTATAATGTGCCAGTTTTTGGTTATTAATTTGCGTACTTGATTGGTATGAATACCAAATGTAGTCACGCAAATTAGCCTCTCAACTGGGGTTTTTTCTTTAGCGACTAGCAGTTCTTCCCTGGGACAGAACCAGGCACGTTTGAGGGATTTCCTAACCAACCTATTGGGGTAGCCTCTAGAAACTAATTTGGTTTTAAGGGTTTCTGCCTCTTTCATGTAATCCTCCTTTTTCGTGCAATTTCTGCGCAAGCGCAGAAATTGCCCGAACGGTAGCACCATCTCTCAGTGCCCGTGGGTGGTAGCTCTTATAGGAAAGTAATGTATTTCTTTCTGTTGGTTTCCTATGGAGAGAGGTGTACAAACACCCATTTTCATGTTGTATATTTAAGTCCAGAAAAGTCCAAAAATGCTCGGATGCTGACAGAGTATTTGAAGGCCGGAATTATCCCAAAAGGTGTTACAGGTCAGAAACGTCCCAGGCATATTCCGAGAGGATCCCAAATTCAAAGGGGGCTTTAGCCACATTTCTACGACCTGTTCACGCCACTGGATGGTGTTAGGTGTAGAAACAGCCATAGAACACGCAAAAGCGGAACTAAAAGAAATTGAAGAGTTAGAGAAAGAACTACTAGGTGGTGACGGAATTGCAGAGGCCAAAATACTCTTAGATAAACTCAATAAATCGATAGAGGATTTCAACTCCTTTGAGTTGAAGAAAAAGGCAGACAAAGTGACGAAAGATATAAAAAACTTCACAAAAGAAAGGGCCTATCCCTATTTAAGGGAAGACTATTACAGCACGATAGGCACACAAAACAGACAAAACACGTGGGGTAGATTCAGGAGAAATCAGCCAATCACTTTCTCAGAGTCATCAGGTGGCTCAGACGATTCTGACGCTCAACCAGGACCAAGTCGGCCTGACAATCACCCAGGTCAGCCTTTTTTAGACCGGGGCGGGAACAGAAAAGCCAAAACTTGGTACCAATACTCAGGAGAGAGACAAACTCGGAACAAACTTTACGAATGGGGGCCACAACCATATTAGATCATGTGAGCATCAATACAGAGAGTATCCCGATTTTCAACCTGTCAAAGCACCTGTTATCTTCCTCTGAAATCTCTTTACTAAGTAAGGGACTATCATTTGTGATAACAGAACGTACTAATTTTTTCAATTTGAAAACAGAACTATACCAGTTTTTCCGTAAGATACGGCTTAAATTGTTCTTTATGGATAAGACTGACAAAATGCCATTCTCTGTCACAGGACTTAAACCACCCTCAACTTTCTACCCCACTAATGCTATGATGCCATCAGAACTCATAACGTTTGAAAAAATAGTTCTTTCGGGAGTGGACAACATGAAAAACAATAGTCGTTACATTCCATACAACATCAGCCTAGAGGAACGCAAAGCCCTAGAGGGGCTGAAAAATGACAAATCTATTATACTAAAACCAGCAGACAAAGGAGGCGGAATTGTTGTCCAAGATCGGGGAGACTATGACACAGAGATCAGGAAACAAATAGGTGAGGTTAAACACTATAGAAAGTTGGATACTAACCCACTATCGGACATCAAAGAGAAAATTTTGAGACTCACTACAGAAGGGAAAGAAGAAGGTTTTGTAAGCAAGAAAGAATTTGAATTTCTTAATGCAGAAAGCCCGAGAACCCCAGTTCTATATACCATCCCTAAAATTCACAAAAGTACCACGAACCCCCATGGCCACCCGATACTATCAGGCTGTGGGTCCATTTTGGAACTTATTGGCAAATATATAGATTTTTTTATCAGGGATTTTGTCCCCTTACAGGAAACATATGTAAAAGATTCCATGTATATGATCAACTTAGTCGAGAATAAACCATATAATATTGAGACGGATTGGCTAGCCATTCTCGACATCTCGTCTCTCTATACTAACATACCACAAAATGACAGCATTGAGGTGATAAAAAATCTATTAGACACCAGACCAAGACCAACCTTAGTACCTACTACATTCATTATTTCCCTTCTAGAAATTGCCATAGGATCTAACTATTTTGTGTCAGAAGGCAACTACTATCAGCAGTGTTCTGGTACTAGTATGGGAGCAATTTTTGCGCCAAATCTGGCAAATATATACATGGACCATGTAGAACAGAAATTCGCCCTAAATGCCACGAACATGTACCGCTCCAACATTACATGTTGGAAGCGGTACATAGATGACATTTTTCTCATTTGGTCATGGAGTGAAATAGAATTCAATGATTTTGTAACATATTTGAACAGTATTCAAACACACCTCACTTCTACTTCCACTATTGACAAATCCAGTATAGCTTTTCTGGACTTAAATATACAACATGAAAATGGGTGTTTGTACACCTCTCTCCATAGGAAACCAACAGAAAGAAATACATTACTTTCCTATAAGAGCTACCACCCACGGGCACTGAGAGATGGTGCTACCGTTCGGGCAATTTCTGCGCTTGCGCAGAAATTGCACGAAAAAGGAGGATTACATGAAAGAGGCAGAAACCCTTAAAACCAAATTAGTTTCTAGAGGCTACCCCAATAGGTTGGTTAGGAAATCCCTCAAACGTGCCTGGTTCTGTCCCAGGGAAGAACTGCTAGTCGCTAAAGAAAAAACCCCAGTTGAGAGGCTAATTTGCGTGACTACATTTGGTATTCATACCAATCAAGTACGCAAATTAATAACAAAAAACTGGCACATTATAAAGAATATTGACTCATCCATTGAGGTGCCCATGTTCGCCTTCAAGCGTGGCAAGAACTTGAAAGACCACTTAGTCAGGTCATCCACGGAAAGTCCATCGCAGAATACCAGATCAGTGCTGTCTACATGGGGCCTACCAGAGGTTAAAGGACATTTCAGGTGCATCAACTGTGTATCATGTGCTTTTACTTGCAACACAAAAACATTTGAACACGCGAATGTTAAACACACATTGGAGTTCTTTGCAAACTGCAACACAAGGAACGTTGTGTATTGCATAACATGTCCCTGTCAGTTGCCCTACATTGGTCAGACACAGCAACCGATAAAAGCAAGAATTGGGCAACACCGGAGCCGCATTAGACACTCAGTAGCCAACGCCCCATTGGTGAGCCATTTTATCGAAAAAAAACACACAGCAGATGACATAAGATGGCAAGTCATAGACAAAGCTTCAATTCCGGAAAGAGGAGGAGACCTCTCGCAGATTCTCCAACGACTAGAATGCCGTTGGATAGAACGTACCCACTCAATAGCTAAAGGATTAAACTCTGCAGAGGAGTGGCGTGGTTTTGTTACCACACTAAGTAACTGACACCAATGGGTTGAAAAAGGAACGCACTAGTTAGCTGAAGGGTAGCTCCACAGAGGAGTGGCGAGGAAGTGTCACCACTCCAAACAATGAACATCACAGCCTGTATCTACTGTTAAATATGCTTACAGATTACCTATTAAGACTTCCATAATTGTCAGTCACTATGTGAAAAATCGTTTTAAATTACCTGTGAACATATTATTATTGTCCTTAAAACTGTGTTATCTATACCAAAATAAAGGGTGATGTGGTAAACAATCTAGATCTGACAGATGCAACATATTGTCACTGTACTATACATCCATACCAATCCATAACAAGTTAATCCATAACAATGTAAAGGGTGGTATGGCAAAATAATTTAAATATGACAAATGCAACATATTGTCAGTGTACTATGCATACCCACATCCTGCCACATCTATGTGTCCTATAGCAGATGAAATCACTAATGTGGTCGACATAGTATGCTTACTAGGTACACAGCAGGAATTGTTTGTGTTTTGAATTAAATACATAATGTATCCAGTAAGAAAATTGCTCGCATATGTAAACACTAAGTGTTCGACAAAAATGCAATGATTGTAACTGTAAGAGTACACCAAGAGATTGAATTTGACTTTATTTGAATACACAATGTATCGAATAAAATTACTACACGGTTAAAAACACAAGTACAAGCCAGCATCCTTAATTACTGATATCACAGGCATACCGTCTACTCGCGTTCCCTGTCAGTCGTTTTTCATGCGCAAGAACATTTCTGATATGTCAACACCCAAGACCCCATCATGATAAAAATCCCTGCTTTACACCAATTAGGATAGGCCATTATATTCGCCATGCGTCACCCAGGAGATTACACCCTCTTTGGAAGACAGACTCATGACGGTCTGCTGTCCATTTCCATGATAGATCACAGAGCAGCAGATTAGATCTACAGCTGCGGCTCCATTTTTCGGGTCTGTCAAAACTGCACTGTCATTTTTCGGCGGGAAGAGAGAAGCTATATACCTCAAGCCTTTCACAGCCTCGGTGTCATTGAACCAAGGCAGACAGACAGATGCTGTTCTGCTCCACAGATATCCTTGATGCAGGCACGAACATACTGATTCTTGAGTAAGGTAAGCGGGCCAGCATTAGTTTGGCTGTCCAATACACGCATAGAGCGCCTTGGTTAAGATTAGACCTCAATACTAAATATACTCTTACTTTATTTGGTTTCAGACCCCCATTACTTATCAACTGGCGACACAAAGAGGCGCATAGCCGTCTTAAATAATTATCAAGAGCCATAACACATGGAAGAAGCCTGCTACTTCTACTTAAAACCCCTATCGGGTAAGCCTGTACAATAATAGACTTCCTAAGCGCTCTAACGCTGTTTGGCCAATAGACACCGACAATAACTGTATTTTTTCTATATAGCTCGTGCTTGATCTGCACACTCACCGTGCTCTTCCATTCCATACCTGCGGAATCCTCCTATTGTGCTAACCGAATTTTGCCAGCCGACAGCTACCCTCACATGGGGTAAGTCTCTTATCATAGTGCACCTATGTAGTAGAGTCATATGTACTCTACTTAAAAGACTGATATTAACACGCTTCTATTTCTCACATGAACAGTGCCCGGCCGGGTCCCATGTGAGTATCCTTCCTTTTCACTTTAATCACGGTGCCACAAATTCCACACGAGGCTGCGCAAACCCTTCCTTCAGGTACTATACTGATTGCCTACATCCTTTTTCCACGAGCACAGCTGCTCCATTACAAGCACATACTGACATTATCCTTCCTCTTCTCGCAGGTGTCCCTACTATCTTAGGTCCTGAAGAGACCCTACATTGCACACAGGGTCGAAACGCCGTCGACAGTTTTTTCAAAGCGAATCATTACAAGGCAGCACTTATCATTGTATAAAAGCGTGGTTTATATAATATATATCTTTCAATGGTCGCTTTCATGAAATATAGGAAACCTTGTATATATGTCACGAATATGTCACAAATTATTTAGGTTTATTTGTTTAGGTTCCTTTTTTCACTGGGACACCACTCACTACAATCAATTGATTGTTAAATGTCATGAATGTAATTTTGCTTCAAAGAACTATATAAACAAGAATTATGAATGAAATACTAATCTAAGGTGTGTTCGACTCCTTCTCTTTTTGACATCACAATAACCCTTTACATTGCCATAGTGCGTTATTTTATTGAGATTTTCTTGCCATTAGTCCACAGGAGCCATTGTTTTTGATAATCATTTCAGTACCCTGGTTCCAAGTGAGTAGGGTTCCCTTGTTGTTTTTCTTAACTATTGTCACAACATATGGTCCCAATACTGATGACCCGTCCTTTTTCGTGCAGCTACTGGCCAAGCTGCGCACGCTACCCCCTGCAGCGGTCCTATGGGGTGGAGATTTTAACACCTGCATAGACCCAGCTCTGGATAGGTCAACCGGAACTGACAGGTACAGGAAGCAAGCGGCTAGGGCGCTAAGAGACGGTATGGACGAGTGTGCTCTATTGGATGTGTGGCGCCTGAGAAATCCAGGTCGGAGGGAAGGCACCTGCACATCCACTGCGCATAATACATGGTCTAGACTAGATTATTGGCTGACAACGCAAGATATTTGTACATGGACGACCTCTGTAGAACACATGCCCAAAACACTGTCAGATCACGCACCTGTCAGGTTGGCACTAGACATCCCTACACACACCCCACGACAGTTTACATGGCGTCTACAGCGGAATGCACTCAAGGACCAGGTGTTTCGATTCGAACTGCGTCAGGCAATTGTAGAGTATTTTGAGCATAATGCGGGATCTGTGAGTAGTGCAAAGACACTGTGGGAGTCCTTTAAGGTAACTATAAGAGGCCATTGTATTGGTAAACATGCTGGTATCCTAAAAGATATCCAGCAGCAACTGGCAAAGGTGGAAACAGAGATACGGCAACCGGAGGTGGAATATGAGGCCACACAGGACCCTAGGTTACTGTCCGATATTAGGCTGAAAATAGATACCTATCATGACTTCGCAAATGATGAAATAAAATATATTTCGAGTAAATATACAGCACGCAAATATGGTGAGGGAGGCAGACTGGGGCGGACGCTCTCGCACAGAATCTGACCTGTGCACGCGACAACCTACATAACACAGATCAAGAACATGCAGGGCCAGCCCACCTTTGACACCCCCTCCATTCTGGATTGCTTTTCAGAGTTTTACGCCCGCCTATACTCAGCGCAATCGACGGCTACACCGCCTGAGATATGTCAATATCTAGATGACATTGCCCTGGGGTGGCTGTCGAATGACCACCGCGAGTATTTTTGCCATCACATCACTGAAGATGAGATAAGGGAAGCGATGAACTCCCTCCCTAATAATAAGGATTTAGGTATGGATGGGCTCCCTGGGGAGTTTTATAAAGAATTTAGAGACTTACTGCTCCCACATTTGGCGGAGATGTATGAGGAAGCCTATGATGACGGCATATTACCGGCCTCTCTACGTAAGGCGCTCCTGATTACCATCCTTAAGCCAGACAAAGACCCTGTGAGGTGTGAATCTTACCGTCCATTATCTTTAATAAACATAGACGCTAAAATATTAGCTAAAATTATTGCATCACGTATACAGCCCTTGCTACGCAAAATATTTTTTGCCGGACCAAGCCGGCTTCATCCCGTCACGATCTACCACGCAAAACATAAGGACCATATTTACAATGTTTCACCACTTGAATCCAGATTTGCCAGCTGCAGCGGCCTTGCTGGACGCTGCGAAGGCTTTTTATTCCGTGGAATGGCCTTTTATGTTCACGGTATTGCGCAGGATGGGGTTCTCTGAACCGTTTTTACGATGGATAGCATTACTATACACAGAGCCCAGTGCACGCATTAGAGTTAACTGTTACACATCGGATCAAATCAGGATAAGCTGGGGAACGAGACAGGGATGCCCGCTGTCTCCGCTTCTTTTTACAATAGCGCTAGAGCCTCTCGCATGTAAAATCAGGCAAAAGCATGGAGAATCCGCCCTACAACTTCAGCTACGTCCAGTTGCTATATCGCTATATGCTGACGACATGGTTCTTTATGCAAGTTACCCAGATAGCAATCTAAACCCACTAATAAGAGAATACATTAGGTTTGAACGATACTCAGGTCTTAGTATAAATTGGGACAAGTCCGTGGTAATACCGCTCACGCCAGCCACGAAGCGACCGAATCTAGATTACCCATTACAATGGCAGACAGCCGGTGAAATATCTTGGTATATGGATACACCGTAATCCAGAGGTGGTACTAAGAGAGAATTACGGTAGAGCGATAACAAACCTGGTGGACCAGATAGAACGATGGATCAAATTACCACTCTCATTGGCGGACAGGATTGCTATACAGAAGATGGTTGTACTGCCAAAGTTTCTGTATTTATTTATGAATATACCGATTTGGCTTACACAAGCAGTTTTTGCACAACTGCGAACAGCCATGCTGCGACTGACTTGGGCGGGGAAGCAGGCGAGAGTGGGCTTGAAAGTTTTGACTAGGCCATACCACCAAGGGGGCTTTGGAGCACCAGACCTTCAATTATACTTTTACTGCGCGCAGGCACAACATGCTCATTACTGGCTACATCCGCATGGTCATATACCGCACATAGCAGTAGAGCACGATAGTGTGAAACCGACCCCCCTGATCACTTTTCTCTCTGACCCAAGGAGGAATTCCCAGAAAGAGGTAATACACCCAGTTCAAAGCACATCGCAGGCATGGCACATGTTGGCACAAAGAGCGCAGAAACTTCCGATATATGCGCCGGCGCTGCCCATCTCTCATCATCCACAAATAACGGTGACACAAGAGAAGAAGATGCTATCCCTACTCAGGGAAATGGGATTAAATACCATGGGCACTATGTTCCCACATGGCCAATTTCTATCACAGGACGATCCGTCCCTTAGCATACACCGCACGCCTTTAAAGATATTCGCGTACCTGCGCCTGCGCATGGCAGTCAGAGAATTATATCCCTCTTTTCCAGAAGAACCAAACTTGCTTAACGCGTTGCAAATCTTATTGACTGCACCCACACGTCAGCGCTTAGTAACGCGGTTATATGCCGCAGCCCAGGGAGAACAACGGCAACCCCCCAATAGGTCGCTTCAAAGTGGGAGGAGGCAGTAGGAAGCCCTGTCGCTACAGAGGACTGGGATTTCAGCTGTGCGTTTTTGAAGCTGCTTACCCCAAACTGCAACTTGCGTATAATCCATTTTAAATTCCTACATCAAGTATACTATACGCCTGCAAAACTCTACAAGTATGGACTGCGACCAGAGGACAAATGCCACAGATGTGGCGCCTCGGGAGCAGATTTTTTGCACGTGGCGTGGTCCTGTCCACAGCTCCAACCATACTGGCATGACGTAACTAGCGCTCTTACACTTATGTTAGCAGAAAGCATACCTCATAACCCACTAGCATGCCTGTTGGGAACATACAAGATCAAACTGGCTAGAAGACGAAAATTTTGGGCAGTGGCATTATTTCTGGCTAAGCGCCGCATTGTGATACGCTGGGGTAGCAAGCGCCCTCCACGATTTAAGGGCTGGGTTACAGACATGACATATTGCAAAGAGACACTGGAGACATACGCAGAAGAGATACCTCAGGCCTCCAGACCGAAGGATTTCTGGGCACCCTTCGTACAATATCTTAGCTCTTCACAAAACACTGACTGAAAAATCCTTGCATACCGCTAGAGTGTGGAACAGTGAGATATCTCGAGATTTGATGTGACATCGAGACTAATGGAGTGAAGTTTGTAATGTAGCCTTGGGGCAGATGGTACGCAATATGGCTTGCAGAGGTTTAGCACTTGAGCGGGTCTAGTAACACCTATATAGTAAAGATACTAAGTTGTGGACCGTACAGGTCAATGAATGTGAGAAATCTGTACTGCAAAGATGTCCCTTGCGTTGGAATATCACTGCTGTGTAATCATGTAATTTTCTTATGCTGACCAGAATAAATAAAATGTAAAAAAAAAAAAAAGTCTTGTCCCAAATTTTGTCTTCATTTGTGACTTAATATTACAGAAAACTGAGCAGACGGATCCCTCGAAAGCAGCAGCAGCAGTGAAAGCGCCTCAGATAGGAAGAATAACACAGCCACAGCCACAAGGAACAGCAGCAGGTTAGTCCTTCTTTGATCGTTTCTAGATCCTTTGCGCAATGTGAAGGGAGAAAAACATTAAACTTGTTTATTCTGATGCCACTAGATGCTTGCATATGTGTTGTACTTTCAGAACTTCCAAAACTTCGGGGCACATAAATAGTCTGCATCAGCACACAGAGAGGTGCTTGGGAAGAGTGACTGAGTGTCCGCGAAACTAGTATAACTCAGTTGTATTTGTCTCATATAGAGCTACATTGCGTGAATCTCAAACCACTTTTCCTGAATGCTTGCTTTTTACTGTCATGCTGATTATAATATGGAATAAATACCATGTGTATGAAGACAGTTAAACATTAAGGCAAATTAAGTGTTCCACACTACTGCACAGGCAAAATTACTGTTATTTTCTGGTGTTGATCAAAACCTATTATCTGAAAGAATCAGGGTTTCAGGTTGAGCTAATAAATGTTCTTTCAGGGAATCTCCATTGATAATCATAAGCACTGAATAGCCCCTCCCATGTGCAGGGATCCCGGAGCTTCTTCATAATATATATTCGTAAGTGTAGATGTTTGCCTTTTTTCAGTAAGGCCCAAATAAGTTATTAAATGTTTTGCAGCGTATAAATGAGGCTATATTGGCCAATTTCTTTATTTGCATTTAAAAATGGGTTAATGCATAGTTAAAAACCAGGAAACATTAGCTGGAATTGCGTTATTTGTCCTTATAAATCTCACTCACAAACCTTTTTTAAAGGAAAATCATGAAGAAGGAAGAGGACAATGTAGACTTACAAGCAGCAACTCTGCAGATATAAAAAGAGAGTCTGTGCATTGAGGGCTCACAGCCCACCAGTATCCCATCATGCCCAGTAGGTGGCAGTTGCCTCAGTTCTTTTTTTCGGCTTCTGGTGACAGGATCTTGGAGCTCTGAGCTCTGCCTTTTTTTTTTTTTTTTCCAAAAATGTCTCTGACATTTTTGTCAACACCTTTATTCGACAGATTTTAACATTTCCAGTGTTTTTCTGTCATTTTCTGACAGTTCAATTATTTTTTTAGTCATATAAAATGCCATCTTTATTTGACAAATGCCCTGCATGTGGCAGAAAGAAGGCCAAATCAGATCCTCATGATGTATGTATCAGCTGCCTTCCTGGCAGCCACATCCCTAACAGATGTCAACACCGCAGGACCTTTTCCAGGCGTACCCTGAGAGACATGGGAAAGATTTGCCTTCATGGAACAGAAGAGCGACGTAGACAGCTGGAGGCCCAGTCTGAAGGTGGGAAGTCGCGAGAAAGAGTCAGTTCTCTACCAGGGCTCTTCCACCTTCCTCTAAGGACTCCAGGAGAGCGGGGTCCAAAAAGAGAGAACATCTTCAAAAACGTCGTGATTCCAAATCACTATGTCCAGACAGAGGAGACGTTCAACGTCAAAGTCTGTTGACCTCGAGACATAGAGGAAAATCAACATCAAGAAGTCTGTCGACATCAAGGCATTGCAGACCGGTGGAAAGAGTCAGAAAGTCAAGACCAAGAAGATTACCATCCACCTGCTGAACTCTCCTCCACCTTTGCAAGCTCCTTTAGTGCCTATTCCACGTATTTTGCCTCCCCCTCTTCCTCAGACAGAGACACCTTTGGAGGCTCCTTCTCCGATGAGGCCTTTAACTTCCCTTCGAAGATCAAGGTCTCCTCAGTCCAGATTTTGCCATAGATCGAGATCACAAGAGCCTTCGAGACATCTTCATCGTTCTTGGAACTCCTCGTCAAGACCTTCTTCTCGGAGCACTCATCATCATCCTCCTAGGTCCAGATCTAGGTCACGATCAAGCCACAGATCATTTTATGCCACCTCTTCCTCCAGTATTGGAAAATACTTACAGTCACTGATGGATTCTTCCCAGCCAAGGGTCTCTCCAGTTGATGACATCAACACCTCCAAGAGGTGCTTGTACGAGGGGCTACAAAACTGAACATTCCATTACCTGATCCATCAACAACAACATTGGTGATTTTGTAAACTCTTCACCAATGTGCAACATCAAGACCACTCCTACCCCTAGTTCTGGGTTTATTAGAACCAGCCATGGAACCAGCTGCAGCCAAAGCAGCTCCGCCTACGCTTCAGGAAAAAATATGAGCCTCTGGAGTAGGACCCGTTATTCCTGCAATTAGATCCTCCTCCTGAGTCCGTTGTTACTTTGGCTGCAAAGAAAGTACATTCTACTACTCCTTCGTCCACAGTTCCACCAGACAAGGAGAGTTACAAACTATATTCAGTGGGGCATAAGATATGTAGCACATCTGCCACAACCATGAAAGCAGCAAGTGCATCTGCCCTGCTAGGCAGGTATGACACAGCCTTATGAGACTCATTGCAGCAGTTTGTTGAAGACCTCCCAAGAGACCGGAGAGAGGACTTCCTCGAAGATGAGAATGAGGGCATGTTTGTCTCAAACCAGGTGATTAGTGCTGCTGCCGATCCATCTTTACTGGCACCTCCTGGCTACTGTCAAGGTTTGGCCCTTAGAAGACCTTCTTGGCTCTGTCTTACAGCCGTCAAGCAAGAATTTCAACAGAGGATACTTAATCTTCCTTTCTCACGCAGCACTCTGTTTGGGAGTCATCATCATCATCAAAATAACTTTATTTCGCCTACCAAAATGGTGGCATAAAAAGTATACTAAAAACAGTTACATTATAGCACAGTCCAATATTTACAATTTTACATAACAAACCCAGTAATATAAAACCAATTGATCTCATAATCTTATACATAAGTCCATCCTTGAGTAAATATATCAAATAACAGATTAAAAAGTCAATCTTCTCTTCTTCAATGCTAACAGGAAAAAGGACGCCAGTGAAAAACATGTAAAAGGGTCAGACAATAGCTGTAAGTAAAAAGGGCCACACGACACTGTCTAAAATTCATCTTGCGTATAAGAGGGATAATAAACCTTTTTCTTTGTTCCTGATAAAATTTACAAAAATAAAAAGTGAAGATTATTCTGAATAGATAAATCATCACATGTGCAAAGAGGCAATTCAGAAAGTGCATACATTTTTGATGGAAATCCTAACATCAAAGGGATATAATTTAACCGAAATCTCACTAATATGAATCTATGTTGCTGGTTAGTGACAAAAGACAGATAAGTTGTATTAGAATCCAGTGACGTAATACTTGGAACAGCAGAAAATGTCCTAACAGTTGTCAGGCTAAAATTAGCATTCTGCCTCCTTACTTGTAATCTAGACAGTAATTGGTATTTTAACTCTTTCTTTGAAACAGAGCAACATGACACAGGGTTAGTATACATTTCATGTAACCCAACTGCCTTAAGTGTGGATTCTACATAACATATCCATCTAATCCTACTAGCCCCATCTAACTTCTGGACATCATTTATTATATCTCTAGTCAGCGCAAGAGTATCCTTACGCCAAATCGAATGCCACAATAAAACAGGTGAAATAGAGATTTTGTCACAGATATAAGGGACATCTAATTCAGTGTGACAAATAAAATTAGAACAGGATTTGGGTAAGGAAACTAATTTCTTCAAAAAGGTATCCTCAATCATTTGTAGTTTCGAGCAATCTACAACACCCCACACTGCTGCTCCATATGTTGCAACAGATACACTTTTAGCTTGATAGACTTTCTTTATAGTTTCAATCGGTTTCGATCCAATCTTTTTACAAATTTACTAAGGGCCCCAATAGTCTTCTCCATCTGCAGACACCTATTTTCAATCATAGACTTCCAATTACATTGTCCATTAAACACAATCCCCAAATAATTAAAAGAATCTACCACTTCCATTTTACCCCTTCAATATGGATATTGGGCTGTTTCCTCTGTTTAGCACCTGCCACTAACACAAAAGATTTGGAAAAATTAATTCTCATATCCAGATCATTCATAAATTTAATATACTCCCTTACTATCCGGCGCAGTGCATTACCAGTGCGAGCTAAGATCACTGCGTCATCCGCATAGAGGAGTAGAGGTACCTGCATAGACTTAATGTAAGGGACATCTGGAGTAATACCAATTAGGGCAGATTCAACAGCATTGGTATACAATGAAAATAAAAAGGGGGCAAGGACGCACCCCTGGCGTACACCTCTTGTAATTTTAAAATGTCTCGTACACTCACCATTTTTCCCAAAACGAACAGAGGCTGAGGCCCCACAATACAAATCCTGGATAATACGTATGATCTGGATCTCAACTCCCATTGCCTCCATGATCTGCCACAGCCTATGCTGTGCCACGCAGTCAAAGGCTGCCGACAGATCCATGAAGGCAAGATACAAGTGGCCATTTTTTGCAGCCGTATATTTTGCTATTATCAGGTTCAAGTTCAGGCACTGATCCACCGTTCCTTTCCCTTTCCTAAAACCATATTGAGTAGGGATAATAATATTCTTCTCCATTGCCCAGACCTCGAGTCTATTTAAAAGGAGCCGTCCCATTAATTTTGCTGTGGAATCTATCAAAGATATCGGCCTGTAATTGATTGGCAATGTCCTATCTCCCTTTTTATAGATTGGGACAATTACAGTCGTTTTCCACGACTGGGGTGCTCCAGTTTGAGAAATATTGTTAAAAACATTAGTTAGAAGCGGAGCCCAAAGGTCTTGATTGTCTAAAAAAGGTCGATCGGAACACCGTCCGGCCCTGGTGCCTTCCCTCGTTTACATTGGCTGAGAGCGTATTTAGTTTCGTCTACTGTAAACCAAACATCTATTCCTACGTTATCAGAGCCAGGAGGCGGAGGCTGAATAGATACCTCCTCCAAGGCCCCAAACAAAGCTTCAAAATGTGTGACCCAATCCTCCTCAAGAACATGACTATCTAAAGATATAGTTAATTCGTCTTTTAAAAAGGGTGCATTTATTACAGACCAAAATGCCTGTGAACTTTTTATTAGGACAGCTTCATATAGGCTGTCCCACCATTCTTCTTTTAGAGCGTTTTGCCTTACCCTTCTGGCTTCCTTATAGACCCGCCGTAGAGATGTAATCAGATGCTGGTTACGTGGTATTACTTTAAGGGCCACATGTAGATTTCCAAGTGCAGTTCGGCAATCTTCATCAAACCAAGTACAAGTCTTAGGGGATCTATTACGGATGGAGCACATAAGGTTAAACTTAACTTCCCTCAGTATCAGTTCAAAAGCATTGACCATTCCATCAGTGATTGAGGGATCTAGGCATAGCCTTATCTCTAAGGCACACTTCCTACCTATTGTAACCAAAAATTTCTCTGGGTCAACTTTCTCCCATTTCAGGACGATCCCATTTACCCTTCCAATCACTGGTACTATGGGGAGGTTTAAACGACATTCCCTTTTTTAAGGAAGAGATAAAAAAGTGATCGCCGCATGGTCACTAAAAACATAGAATTTAATCTGTAGTGGGGAAAAATATTTCCTTATAGAATTAGAGACCAGAATATAGTCAAGTGTAGAAGAGGAGGTACGACTAAAAAAGGTACAGTCTAAGTGCCCAGTTGAGGTATCAATAGTATTTAAAAACACAAGATTCCTAGTGATGAGTAGTCTATTTAGCCCAGAACCATAATCAGTATGGTCAAAATGTAAGACACAGTCCCCATCATCATCTAGTATCCCACATGCCGGAGTATCTACTTTATCACATGGATGAGCATTATAGTCGCCAAGCCAGATTATATCACAGGGTTTGCTAAGTGTTTTCTCTAAATTAGCAATATCCCTTTCTAGTGGTGCCAATATTGCAACTTGGTTATTACCAAAATTATTATTGTAGAAATTTACAAGTAGCCAATATTTATCAGCACCCTGCTCCAAGACTATAATGTGATAAAATGATGATGTATTTAAAAATCGTTTTACTTTTAATGGGAAGCTATTAGAAAGTAAGGTTAACAAACCTCCCTTAGCGCGGCCCGATACCGACGGTTTTGCTGGCGTATGATATGAACAGTACCCATTAAGATGTATTGAATTAATTTCCCAGGTTTCCTGTAGACACACTATATCCTTAGATGTTATAAGGGAAAGCCACTCATTATTTGCTTTCTTTTGGTTAAACCCAGCAATGTTCCACGACATCACTGCTACGGAAGACGTAGAACAATCTATATGAAGCGTAGTCTGGGGCACAGTCAAACCAGATACCTTCGTTTTTGGATGTGTATGGGCGTCCACAGTTAAAACAGAAACTACAGGTGATATAAATTCCAAGACTAAATCAGCTGACTCTATATGTGATGAAGTCTGCCCTGTCAGTCAATCACAGTCTTGCATACCGTCCAATGTAGAAAAACGGTTACTAAGAGAGAGAGGTAAAACTGTTGAGGTAGCACATAAGTTAGGAACAGGATACCCAAGTCTATTACTCACATTCCTTCTATTTGACGAAGCCTCTAGAAAGTTGTGCGGTTTATAAAAAAAACCAAGTGGAAGTGCACAGATTTCTGAATGGGGTGAAGGAAAACTTGGCAGAACAGATAGTAACTGCCCCACCACATGTTGGTTGTCAAAATTAATAATAATGCAATCCCCTTTAAAAGTTTTGGGGGCCTTACCTATCCAGTTAACTCTCCTGGCCATAATCACATGTCCATATATGTTATAGTTGTCACCCGCACAATTAGTAAGCCAATACTGGGCTTTATGGATCAGCTGTTCAGTAGATTCTATTTGCTTTAATTTTAATGCCGGTACATTAGCCAAAACAATCACATATGGGCAAGCTGCTGGCGGAAGATCTATCCTATCTCTAGCATTCAGGCCCTCAGCAGAATGATGAACAGCCCCCTCCCACAGGTAATTGTGGTTCCCTTTTCTGAATTCACTGTGTTTAGCAAGGGGGTAGGCAGGAAAGTATCCACTAATGGCCGGGATGCGTTACGTGTACTTCTAAAATGAGATAGGGGATTGTATATATTTGCATGACTATTTTGCAAAGAATAAAACCGGTCATTCGAATCACTCAAATTCGCTTGGGAATCGCCATGTATCAAGGTGACACTCTCTTTGGGTGCCACCAATTGGGCTTGCGCCCTACCAAAATCTGTGGGGCATCACTACCCAAATTATCCACCAGCACATGAGGAACCGCACCTGAGGTCAATCTTACTTCCTCATTTAACTGATTACCCCTTACGGGATTTTGTTTTGATAAAAACATTGCCTCCAAAGAGTTTAGCTTTTCCTCAATTAAAGATAATTTACATGTTAGAGGAGTTAAAAGTGTAGAAACCATTAATTCAATTTTATTTAAAAAGGCAAAATCATGGGCAGAATCATTTACCACTGGGATTTGCTGATTAAGTTGCATATTAAGAGCCTTAGCCATGACCTTAGACCTTGTAATTCGCATCGTTTTGGGGGAGATAAACAAGAACCCCCACATGTTTCTCCAGACGAGTCCTTTTCATTGTTCGTTGCTTTAATGGCCCTCCTCCTCTTTTCTTTACAATGGAGGGTACAAAATTACTATTCTGTGGGAATATTGGTATGGTCTGCCCCTGAGACACAGACTGACAACCTGTCGTATCATCAGATAACGTGGGCTGACCCATAGATATAGGAATGCCCAACCCGCCATCAGACTGCACCAGTTCTGTCACTGATACTAGGGCGTCCAAAGAGTCTTGGGAATCTGCGATAGTTGTTCTTCCTAGCGAACAGCGTTTATGTGCAATATGTGAGTCCAAAGAGAGCCTCCTCTCAGTTAGTTCAATTTCGTGGACAAGGACTGATTCAGCCCTCGTTAGAAAGGCGTCCAGAGTCCCAATTGGTCCACCCATATGTTTTTCTTTACTTCCCTTCCTTTTACTCATATTCGCTTCTAGTAACTGAATATCACACCCAGTCAGTGAAATTAAGAAAACACCAAATTCCCAATATAAAGTTTGTTAAACTGTATACAAGTGTACAATAACAACAATACCTTTCAGTCTCAAACGATCAAACGGCCCAGAGCACAAATATCAGAGAGTTTGCCCAGCCCAGCCTCCTCCGGGCTCCGACGGGCGTGGACGGGCCCGCCCTTGGCCCGGGCTTCGCCCGCGCGCGTCCCGCGCGCTCCTTTTCAGCGCGTCCGCGCGCTGAGGATGCTGGTCAGTGGAGTCCCCTCCTGGGGAGAAGAGCGGAAGATGCCTGAGTCGCTCGCAGTCCCCCTGTCAAGGCGCTACGGTCTGCAGTGCGCCGCGGGACAGCGCGCTCCTTTCAGCGCGTCCGCGCGCTGAGGATGCTGGTCAGTGGAGTCCCCTCCTGGGGAGAAGAGCGGAAGATGCCTGGAGTCGCTCGCAGTCCCCCTGTCAAGGCGCTACGGTCTGCAGTGCGCCGCGGGACAGCGCGCTCCTTTTCAGCGCGTCCGCGCGCTGAGGATGCTGGTCAGTGGAGTCCCCTCCTGGGGAGAAGAGCGGAAGATGCCTGGAGTCGCTCGCAGTCCCCCTGTCAAGGCGCTACGGTCTGCAGTGCGCCGCGGGACAGCGCGCTCCTTTCAGCGCGTCCGCGCGCTGAGGATGCTGGTCAGTGGAGTCCCCTCCTGGGGAGAAGAGCGGAAGATGCCTGGAGTCGCTCGCAGTCCCCCTGTCAAGGCGCTACGGTCTGCAGTGCGCCGCGGGACAGCGCGCTCCTTCAGCGCGTCCGCGCGCTGAGGATGCTGGTCAGTGGAGTCCCCTCCTGGGGAGAAGAGCGGAAGATGCCTGGAGTCGCTCGCAGTCCCCCCTGTCAAGGCGCTACGGTCTGTTTGGGAGTCATATAGATGACGAAAGAATGAAGTCAAAGATGGAGACCTTGAATACAGTTGGTCTGGAGAAATGCAAGAAACAGTGAAAACACTCTTATAAACCTTATGAAAGGCGTTTCTATCTACAGAGAGTTCAAACCCCTCAATGGCTGCAAGAACACCATCAACAGCAGCAGCAAAGAACGTTTCAGCAGCACCAACGGTGCCAACCTGAGGGAAGAGCTAGCCACCAACCTGCCCAAGTAGGAAAGCCTTCTACTGGCTCCAAACAATGAGTCTCTGCTTCCCCTTCTTCCGTTACCAGTCAGGTAGTGGTAAGTATTTCACAATATCTAACAGAATGGAAACCCATCACAAACGTTGTGTGGGTTCTGAATATTCTACGGAATGTGTATTGTCTCAGATTCACCAGCCCCCCACCAAAATCATCAAATCAACATCTGCAAATGCTGAAATCAGAAGTGAGCACCCTTCTGCAGAAGCATGAGGTGGCGCTCGTTCCACCCAACCAACGGGGAATGGGGATTTATTCCCGTTATTTTTTGGTGAAAAAGAAAGATTCCCAGAAAACCGAATTTAGACCCATACTAGATCTGAAATTCCCATACAAATGGATACATAGAGAAAAGTTCAGAATGCTAGCATTACATCAAATTTGTCCTCAAATCCATCAAGGAGACTGGTGCTGTTCCATAGATCTTCAGGATGCATTCGTTCACATTCCAATAGCCAGAAAACTTCACAAATTCCTGAGATTTGTAGTAGGTCACTATCAATACAAAGTTCTACCTTTTGGCCTCAAATCAGCCCCCATAACTTTTTCGAAGTGCATAGCAGTGGTCACCGCACACCTCATGAAAATCAGAATATTCATCTATCCATGCATAGACGACTGGCTTATCAAGGCGTCAATGCAACAACAAGCACAGCTTCATAATCGAATAACTGTCTCTACTCTCAATTGATTAGGTCTTCATTCCACACACCAGTAATCAACTTCCTCACCAGTGGGTTCTACATGACAACATTGTTCAAAACATCTTCTGCATGTGGGGTTTTCCTCACATAGATTGATTCGCAACCACAGAGACCACAAAAAGGCCAAACTTCACCTCGCGGTATTACCAACCAGGGACATTGGGGAATGCCATATGGATCGACTGGTCCTGCAAATTTCTCTACGCTTTTCCTCTGATTGCCCTAATTTCATCAGTAATCATCAAGCTGTCTTACTCGCAGGCAGAATGATTGTGATAGCTCCAGAGTGGCCCCAACAATGGTGGTTCACAGACCTTCTCCACATGTCGGAGCATCCACACATGAAGCTGCTTTACAGTCCGGACCTTCTTATGAAATTTAGAGGTAAGATGGTTAATCCTTATCTCTCCTCTTTGAGTTTGGCTGCTTGCCTCTTGAGCTTGTACCATATCGACATTTAAATCTACCTCAAGGATGCATGAACATTGTCAAGGAGGCTAAATGCCCATCAACGCGTTCAACTTATGCCGTTAAATGGAAGAGATTCTGTATCTGGTGTTCTGACTAGAACTTTGATCCAACAACGTGCCAAGAAGAAGCTACACTTCCATACTTCCTTTATCTGGCCAAACCCGGCTTACAATTCTCTTCTATTAAAGTCCTTCACAATCCTTTTTTTTCAAAGTCCCTGTCATTAAAGACTTTCTAAAGGGTTTAAAGAAAGTTTTCCCTCCAATAAACCATCGCTCATCTCCTTGGGATTTGTACATAGTACTCTCGCTTCTCATGCAGTCTCCTTTTGAGCCCATCCATAAAGCCTCCTTACAGCACCTTTCTAGGTAGGCTGCTTTCCTAGTGGCTTTTACGTCAGCACATAGGGTTAGTGAGATTTAAGCCTTTTGTTCTCATGAACCATATACAATGTTCCATAGCAGTAAGTTGGTTATGAGAACTCATCTGAAATTCTTACCCAAAGTTGTTTCGGGTTTTCGTATTAATCAGTCCATTTCTTTGCCTACTTTCGTTCAGCACTCTGCCACTCCAGCAGAAAGAACTTTCCACACTTTAAATGTTAGGCAAGTTTTAACATTTTATCTAGACAAAACAACAGACATACCAAGTCTAATCTCTTGTTTGTGAACTATGGCCCTGTTTGAACAGGTTTAGCCACGTCTAAACAATCTATATCCAAGTGGATAGTATACTGCATCTTGTTATGCTACCAAAAAGCACATCAAGTTCTGTTCGATAAACCAAAATCTCATTCCAGTAGAGGGAAAGCAGCTAGAGCTGCTCTAATGAGGATTATTCCCATTGCTGAAATATGCAAAGCAGCTACATGGAGATCAGTTCACACTTTTTACCAAACACTAATGTTTGGACTCAGATTCGAGAACAAATGCTCAAGTGGGACAGGCTTCCCTGAGGAATCTACTCATTCGTTTTCTCTATGGGTCGTCTTTTTTTCTTCCACCACAGTTTGTAAGGGTGGGCTAGAAATCTCTGTTTTAGGGAAATCTCCCTTCAGTGCTTATAATTTCAGTGGAGTTTCCCCTGAGAGAGAACAAGGATTACAGGTAAGAAACCATTCCTTGTGTGAGTACACAATTGTTATAGGTAGAGGGCAGGGCCTTCACACAAGAGTCAGGAGCCATTCAGATAGGAGTTAAGTTCTTGATTTAATTTTAGGCCATGAGGTTACAGCCACAGCAGGCCAGTACTGCTCCATTCTCCCTCCAACTGTAATGAACTCCCAGATTTCACCCAGCACACTGACACCAACATTTCTTGTATCATCACTTTCTCACAGCATCCACTCTCCGCATTGAATAGCATGCCCACTCAGCTCATGCATACATAGACACATCAGTACAACAACAGCCGAAAAGTTAGTAAAACATTAGTGCTGGACAGAGGAACCCAATTGATGAAACCTTCCAGATTTGTATTTCAGGCTGTCTATCAGTTTGTTGGTGCATCAATCATAATTTCGTAGAAGTATTCTATGTATAAATAAATGAGTCAGATCTATTAAGCATGTGTCTCGACACAAGATAGAGGCATCACAGAATGAAAAGTAAAAGGGAGTTCTATGTCCCTATAAGGGATTTAGCACAGAGATGCCTTGCATCAGATTTGATATACTATTTTTTTCATTATGGTTGCAGCCCTTATACACGTCCCAGAATTCTCTCAAAAGGAAAATAGCCACTGTTGCTGACCTTTGCTAGAACACATATTCGATACCTGTATCAAACATAAATGTCAAAGAGAGTACGTCATTATTTGTTGAAATTTTCCTTAACTTAGGCATCAACAAGTTTCAGGTTCTTGTTACCTGGGAGCTGCCAGCCATATAAGTGCCTAAACTATTTCTAACTCTAAAGGTGGAGGTAAAACAAAAATAATTGAGTTATCTCCTCCTTCCTTGCAACTTAATATCCTCAGGCTTAGTAGAACAGTACCCTCAATTGCACCAACAAAAAGAAGGGGTCAGATCAGCAGCAGTAAAAAAGCATGTTACAGGTGCATTAAGCAATGTTTTCCTTTTTTATCCTGCATAACATGGCACCATTTCAGTCAACAAGCATTAGCAAAGCTGATATGTCTGGCATGGGTTTATGCATAGCTTTGATGAGGGCCCATCGACTTTGCTATGTAATCTCTAAAAAAAAAGTGGCTAAAAGCAAAAAATATTTTTGGGCCTCAAAAAGAACACATTGCCACAGTAGTCCATGGCACTTAAGGGAATTATGTAAATTCTAGGGTTAACTGCACATAAAGGTCAGGCACCTTTATGTGCAGGTAACCCTAGAATAGAATTTACATAATGTAAGTCTCATAAACAAATTAATAAACCCATCTCATTTTTCTGTTTAACTCATTAGTAAATCCTTTCACATTTCATAGATTTGAATGTACTTTATATCCTATGCTTGGTACTCCAGAAGGATCAACTTTCCATTAAGTAACTGACTGTGACACAGTACAGAAAACATGTGTTTTGTGGATGTAGGACCACTTTGTTAAGGGCTATAAATTAGTCATCACATTTATCAAATACTTCTTATTTGGTGTATCTATTAACTAGAGTGAAATTGGATCATTGACGCATAAGGAATAGTGTAATTTCTGTAACATGAAGACCTGATACAGAAGTTTGAATAAGAGCTTCAAGCTGGATGTGATTAATAAAGCATGTCTTAAACCGTAGACTAAGAAAATCAACACGACCATTTGGGGGAATTTACCAAGAAGGTAATCCTCAATTCCACAATATTCAATTGGTGGGTCTCAATCCCAAGAGAAGTTACACTGAACAATACACCAAATTACCACCTCTTCGGTGCCCCAGATCTACAACTATATTATTTGTGTGTCCAGGCACACTATGCACACTATTTGCTGCACCTGCATAACTACCTCCCACACGTTGCGATTGAAAATGACATTACGATCCCCACCCCCCCTGCAGCCCTCATTCCGCAAGCAAACACTGGGGCAACTCGTGCGGAGATAAACCCGGTCCAAAGGGCTATAGCAGCCTGGCGAGCATTGGGGAGACGAGCCCAAAAGCTCCCACTCTATGCCCCAGCCCTCCCACTATCACAACACCCGGATATATCCGTAACACAAGAACAGAGGGCGCAGACAATATTGGCTGAGATCGGTTTGCGCAACATGGGCGACCTGTTCCATGAAGAACAATTCGTTAATTCCCCAGTTATTGCCCCGGACACGACGAATACTCCGCTGACTATTTTCACCTGCTTAAGGCTGCGGCTGGCAATTAAAAACCTATGCCCAACATTTCCTCTGGAACGCGCAACACTTTATACTCTGCAGACATTGCTGCAAGCACCCACACGTGCCCACCTCGTCACCAAACTTTATGCTGCAGCACAGCAACAGCAACATAGGCAAACCAAAGACGCGAAGGATAAGTGGAATACCATATTAGATACACCACTATCAGTAGAAGACTGGGTTTCCTGTTGCTCGCTAACGAAGCTGCTCACTCCTAACTGTAACTTGCGCATTATCCATTTTGAATTTCTGCAGCAAACATACTACACTCCACTGCATTTGCGTAGATATGGCCTTCGTGAGAATGATAAATGCACACGCTGCGCAACTACACAAGCAGACTTTTTGCATGTAGTGTGGGCATGTCCTACAATAAGAAAATATTGGAATGAGGTGATGGAGGTACTGAGGGATATGCTTTCAGAATCACTAACACTCCGCAACTCTGCCTACTGGGATTGTAAGGTTAAGTCATTGTCAAGCCGCAGGCTGATATCCATCGCCCTTCTACTGGCCAAACGACGTGTTGCGATTAAATGGGGTAGCAGGAAAGCTCTCAATGTTAAGAACTGGATAATGGACTTGGTATACTGCACAGAGCAGTTAACGACATATGCAGAGGAACTACCAGCAGTCTCACGACCAAAGGACATTTGGGGGCCACTGAGGCAATATTTACAAGCACAATCCGTCGTCTAGGAAGAGTGGGTGGGTTGGGGCCGATTGTATGTTGCCTGCTTTTGATATGTATAGAGAATGTGAGCAGGTCCAGTACAGGATGCTACTGTCTTAAGTTCTCAAGATGTATCAAAATGTACAGTCAAACTAATAATGGTGCAAAGTTATACATATCTGAAATATGTTAATAATTTGTAAAACTACAAATAATCAATAAAAAAGAAATATTGCCACCTCAAAATCCCATAGTGCACTGCAGTTTACAAAATTATGGACAGTAGCAGCATGCTCTGCCCACGCCTGGGCCGTTTAAAATAAGACCTGCTCTGCTTTTTGAGCCTTTTGTGTGGCATATAGTAGATCCTGTTGATAACTTTAACATGCTGTACTTTACTTGATTAACTTTATTTCAGCCAATGGCCATAATAGTAGTACAATATAATAATTATAAAAGGAAACACAGTGAAATAAAAGCTGGAAAATATACAGATACCAAGCATAAAATATTCATAGAGGTATACACTCCTGGCCTGAAGACACAGTACATATGTACAAACGCTTAACCACAGACAAAAACCTATTGTGGTCCATCATACCTAAAAGTACAATTTATACATATCATGCTGTAGTAAGAATGTTAGTAAAACCTTCAGGCCAGAATAACAAACTTCAAAATTAGAAATCCCAGTGAAATGCGTTGCTAGGTGTGTGCATAATACATTTAACACCTAGGGCACAGGAATTCATCCATTGTGAAACAACAAAGATCTGGATTCAGGGAAAGCTGAGGTTTCATGCTCTACCTTGTCTTAAATGACATCCTAGCTGGATAAAGCACAAGTGCTCCAGCTTACAAAATAATTAAAAACACAAGTTCTAAAATCGATAAAACCATGGTGCAAAAGGGAGGGGGATTTGCATTAGTCTGAGGGCAAAGAACGGGTAAGAGAGCCAATTTTTTTGCCGAATTGGCCCTATGCTTTCCAATAATTTTGCAATGGAGAAGACAATGACCAGAGACGAATATATGACGATACATCGCATGCCATTACATCGCATGGCATTTCAACGTGGTTGTTACAACGCAAGTGTTGTTACAACGGGTTGCTATTACATCGCAAAATTATACCACACATATGCCTTTACCACGCATGCCATTACAACGCAAAGGCATGCGTGGTAAAGGCATACACTTGGTAAAAGTGCTTAAGGTAAATATATATATATATGTGTGTGTGTGTGTGTTTTTACCCCCTAAAACACTAAAATTACTCTTACTACCCCAATACCCATACCCCTAAAATTACCCTTACTACCCCAGTACCCATACCCCCTAAACCCTAAAATTACCCTTTCCACCCCAAAACCCATACCCACCCTGAACCCTAAAACTATTCCTGGCACCCCAAAACCCAAACCCACCCTGAACCCTAAAATTACCCTTGGCACCCAAAACTCAAACCCACCCAGAAACTTAAAATTGCCCTTGGCGCCCCAAAATCCAACCCACCCTGAACCCTAAAATTACCCCTGGCACCCCAAAATCCATACCCACCCTGAACCCCAAAATTACCCCTGGCACCCCAAACCCACCGTGAACCCTAAAATTACCCTTGGCACCCCAAAACCCAAACCCACCCTGAACTCTAAAATTACTCCTGGCACCCCAAAACCCATACCCACCCTGAACCCTAAAATTACTCTTAGCGCCCCAAAACCCAAACCCACCCTGAACCCTAAAATTACCCTTGCTACCCTAAAACCCATACCCACCCTAAAACTTAAAATTACCCTTGGCACCCCAAAACCAAAATCCACCCTGAACCCTAAAATTAACCTTGGCACCCCAAAAGCTATAACCCTACACCCCAAAACCCAAACCCACCCTAAACCCTATACTTACCTTATACTTGCATGTAAAACACATATGCCTTTACCATTCATGCCTTTACAATGAAATTCGTTGTAAAGGCATGAGTGGTAAAAGCATATGCATTGTAATGCCATGCGTTGTAATGGCATTGCGATGTAATGGTAGTTGCGTTGTAACAACCGCATTGTAATGTCAACGCATTGTAACATCCGCGTTGTAATGGATGTTTCCCACCGTAGACGTGTCTGCTCTACATAGTCTTATTGCTACCCTGTATTGGGCGCACCTAAAAGGCAACACACAGGAACAATCCAGCGCCTACGATGCTTATGATTCGTTGGGAAAAAAAAGAAGGGGTTGGTCGTCGGATTCTTCAGCACTTCTGCAAACAGGACTTATTTTACTGCCACCTTGTTGACTATTCTATTTAGCGGTAAAGGTAGCAAGCGGTAATGTACCTAACCTGAACCTTATATAAAGAGCTTTTGTGAACGGAGGATCAATATCATTCATAAAGTTTTCAAATTTAGAGGTAGGCTTGAATCCTATAAAGAAATCGGTCAGTTGGCCCAAGCCTACCTGTTTGGAGAGTTTAACCTCCTCAAGCTCCCAATAGATGGCCTTCAGTCTTTTATTTGCAGCAACGGAATAGTTTCAGGGGACTCCGGTGTAGATTGAAAGAGTATAAGGATTGTTTTACGTTCTCCAACCAGTGTAACAGAACACCTCTCTGTGATTTGTCTAGGACATCTCTTAATCCCACCCTATATTCTGCCAGCTCAGGCATAGACCAAATCCGTGTCCAGAACAGAATAGGTTTCAGGTGCACTAGAGGAACAATAGACAGGAAACCTAGGTCATGTTTAAAAATCAATGGCGTACTTCGAGGCAGTTTAAGGGCTACTCTTAGAAATGTATTCTCTGCCACCTCAAGGGCTTTTAGATTACCGTATCCCCAAAGTTCTGCTCTATATGTTGCTGCACCTACAGCTTTGGCCCTCCAAACCTCAAGAAGCGGGATGATTGGATTAAACAAGGTCTTATTTGTGAATTTTAAAATAGCTGCCGCCCTGTGCTTTAGTATGAGAGTGCTTTTGGTAACCCGGGAACCCCAGGAATTTGCACTAGAAAGGGCGAATGCCAAGGTAAAAAAAATCTAGAACTTTTTCCAACTCTTCCCCTTTCAACATTATTGATCCTCTGAAGCCTATGTGGGGGTGGATGGCCATAAATTGTGTCTTACTCGCTTTGATTGCCAGTCCATGATCTAGGCAGTAAATATGAAACTTACTCAAAAGGGTCTCTAGGCCCTTGGGTTTTTTTTATACTAATAAAGTATTTTTCGCAAATTATAGGGCGGGAATTTTGGTTCCCCCTAGAACTGGTAGGTTGTTATCACAACCCAAGAGACAATCGATACAACCATTTATAAACAGCAAGAACAATGTGGGAGCAAGGACGCATCCTTGCCTGACTCCTTTTGCAACCTTAAGGGGTTTGGTGTTCTCCCCGTTTGTGCACAACTGTCGTGGTGAAACCTGGCAAATAAGTTGAGGAGAGAGCATGGAAGCCGTAGGTCTCCTAGTGTACGCCATAGCTTATCTCTAGGGACCATGTCAAATGCCGCCTTGATTTCGACAAAAGTGACATAGAGGCTACCCCTTTTTATGTGTACTTCTTTACACCTTAGTAATTGAAACCTAAAAACCTGTACTAAGTTTGGGACGAAATCCAGCCTGGAACTGTGTTAAGATTTTATTTTCTTTGACCCAGGTAAGGAGCTGCTCAAATAAAAGCTTACAAAAGACTTTTTGGGAAGAATCGATAAGGCTGATTGGGTGGTAGTTAGTTGGAACAGACTTAGGACCTTTGAATAAGCTCCGCCCCTTTCCATGAGGTTGTAATCTCACCACCTGCTAAAATTGCATTAAAAACATGTGTAAGGTAGGGCGCCCAATTACCGGTTCGGACTTGAAGAAGTCCACCGGAATTCGATCTAACACGGGTGCCTTTCCTGCCTTCTGAGATTTAATGGCCGCAGTTACTTCAGTCATTGAGAAAGCCCAACAATCTTTAGCAGTATCTAATTTAAAAGGAGTCTTTCAGGATGTGGGGGCACCATAAAAATAGGGGAATCAAGGTTCGCACGGGTTAGAGGGGACTTAATATATAAATATTTAGAATGGTTCACCCAGTCTTGCGGAATAAGGTGTGCTTCAGGCGGCATCTTATTTGTCTAGGCGTCATGTGCTATTATGTGCCGGAAAGCTACCTGGTCCCCTGAATGCGTTGCAGACAAAATATCGTTCCAAATTGCTGTATACCATTTAGATTTTGCATATTCAGGACTAGTTTGAAATCTGCTCTAGCTGACTTTATATCCTGTGAAGACCCTCTTTTGAGGGCACTAAGGAGATTGCTCTTGGCTGACCTACAAGCCCTGTCGTACCATGTAGGATGTGCCTCCTGAACTACTTGCTCTAGCTTAAAACTGGTGGTTAAAATATATCATGAGCTAACCTAAAGCCCTTCATAAATTCTTCCAGCGAGATTTTGACTCCTGCTTTAGTAGCCCATTTTCCAAGAATAATACTTAAGCCATCATCAATGGATATCTTAAAAATGTGATAGAGAGACCGAATAGAAATCCTGTCTTCCTCTTTTTCCAATACTTCTAAAATGCTAATTCTATCCAGATTAATATTTGTAATATCAGCTATGATAATAAAGTTACAGTATCTGCAAATATTTACAAAATCCACTCTGTGGGATGTGAAATTCCCTTTGAAGCTGAGTAAAGGAAAAAATAATCCCTCACAAAAATGCTGGTCTGCTGTGACAAGAGCCTTCCAAGGCCAAGCTTTACCCACTGGGTTCCTAAAGATATCTGATAAAGAGGATGCACCCCATAAGGGAATGTAGTGTATTTTTTGTATAACGAACATTTTATACGCCAAGCAAGACACACGGTTCTTGCTGCCATCATTGACCTTAAATTTGTAGTTGTTAGGATCTGATATGATCTAATATAATAATCTAATCTAATATGACAGCTTTACGCCAACACATGATACATAGAAAATGAACATTGTTCAGACTATGAAACAATAAACTGCTCATTCGTTTCTTCCTAGCGGCCCAAAAATAGAATTTGAAGTCACGAAGTGCCTAGCCATCTTTTGTTGGAGATGGTTAAATATATCTAATGGCTCTTCTAGTTCTCTGATACCCTCATATAAAGGTAAGAGTAGCAGCTTCCAGATGCTGAGAAAAAGAACTTGGAACAGACAGGAGGACTGATCAAAAGAAATATAAGTAGTATGTTACATTTTAGGTTTGGTTTGACTGCTCAAACAGCGCAGAAAATGGACAAAATACTTTCAGAATTACTACTGAGAGAGCAGCTTTGGCCCGCTCACATCTTGGTGCCCCTTATTACAGACTTTTGCTCTGCAGAAGTAGTGTGCTTCCACTGGAAAAAGAGTGCTTGTATTGCTCTTCATGCTTCTAGTAAAGTTTATGCTCAATACAGTACAGGTAAATTGGCTATTGAGGCAAACCAATGATCAAGACTATGGGCATGATCGTTTTATTATAAAAAGTTGTAATAAAGCAGTAGGCCTTCCATATTTATTGTGAAAAGCATTTGTTAAAGACAATAGGCCTTTAACAGTGGTTTGTTATCACTCTGTGTTATAGGGTGGAGACTGGTATGTTATTACAAGAAATCTCACAGATTACCATAGTAGCCAAGGGTTTAATATTTATAACCCCCTCTGTCAAACCCTGTGGGTAGAAGAATTTTACTGTGATAAACCTTTTCAGCCCCTTTCGGAAGGAGATTGTTTTGCCAAATGTAATTCTGTACATATTTGCCATTTTATAACTGTATGCAAGAGGGTTGCCAGCTTATGCACAGTTCAGAATGCTTGTGTTGGTAATGGCCTCAAGTCAGTGGAAAAGACAATAGGCCTTACTTGTTCATTGCAAAAAGTTATGTCAGATTCCAAAAGTGTGATCTGTTTATTATGAAAAGTTATGTCAAAGCCAGTAGTCCTGACTTATTTTTTATTTTTTATTTCTTATTTAATTCTTTTTATTGGCATTTATGACAGCACGTACATAAGAATGACAAAGCAATTTCTGCGGAGGCAAGGGAGAAGGAGGGAGTTAGGGGGAGGGGTAAAGCAGGGGGGAGAGGTAGAGGCGGGGGGGATACAGCATATGCAAAGCGTATATTGGCATATTGTACAAATATTGCACCAAACTATGTAAAGGCAGTTGCACATTGATATCACATCCATGATCAACATGACGAATTTCAAATGTGACAGCCGGAATAGAAGTTACAAATCCGTGACTGGTGCCCTGAGTATGGTTTTAGGACTAGGATGAGGTTGATTTGCATTGTTACCTCCCTGTGCGTGTCGTCTTGTTCAGTCTATATAGGGGTTCCCTGGTGTGAGACCGCCTATTTCTAGGGGGGAGGAGGTGTCATGCGATCTCAAGTATATTAGTAAGGGTTCCCAGATATTTTTGGGTCGAGATGCTGTAGGTATTAGCTCCTAGTAGGTGGCCAATTGGTCTTGGCAGTATGTGGCATCTTGCAGCCACAGGGGGATCTTGGGGGCAGCTCTCTTTCCCCAGTGTTTCGCTACTTGGCGCTTATCCAGCAGTAGAAGCATTGCGATCAAGCGGCGAGATACCTGCGGTAGATCTTTAATTTATCCAAGTAGGCAAACTGTCGGTGTTAGGGGAATTTGGTGCCCAGTGATTTGTTGAAGTGTGGAGTGTACCTCTCGACAGTAGTCCATAATTTTAGGGCATTCTCAGGCTAAGTGTAAGAAAGAGGCCTGATGTGCTGAGCATCTTTCGCACCTCGCCTCCTCTTTTAGGCCCATGCGATGTAGTTGTAGGAGCATACGGTATAATTGATGCAAAAAGTTCAAATGTATGAGGCGCAATCTGTAATTGGGAAAGAGAGCTACAGTTTGTGCGCAGCAGTAGGACCATTGGTCCGCAGATGGGTCTGTGTCCAGCATCCAATTGGTGTGCGCGAGCGCACACAGGTGCTTTATCCTGCATCACCATGTAAAGTCTGGTGACAAGTTTGCGATTGGAAGTGTTCGTTAATATGTGCTGTAGAGCGTGTAGTGTTGGGAAAGGTTCAGGAAAAGTGTTGTGTTGTGCTCGACAAGTAGCATGAAGTTGGTGATATAGGAGCATGTCCATCACAGTAGGGTTCAGATTGGCAGTTGGCGTGGGTGGTGGTAGAAAATGACCATCTGGGTATAGATCAGTAAATGTGAATAGGTGTCTGTTGTGCGCACCAGCGCTCATGCCATCATCCTGCAGAGTGGGCACCATAGGGTTCGCACCATGGGGATGGAAGGGGCATATATGCAATTTAATGTCGCGCATCTGCATAACCCGTCGCATGCCCACCTGACACAGTCTACAGTGTCGGCAGCAGTTCGTGTGGGTTTGTAAGTTTGGTAGAGTGCGTTGTATAGCAGGATCGGGTAGGTCAAATTCGCCTTAACCGCAGTTTGTGGCTGAAATTTAACTGTATACAACCAGAAATGCAAATATTGGGCTTGCACGCACCAGGCGTGCAGTGCGCTTGTCAGGTGCGTTGAGGCCATCCTGTCGTAGGGGAAGAGTTAGAATTTCACATGCAATCCTAGGCTGCTTACCAGCCCACGCTAGTTGTATCATATTTGACCTCTGACATTTAAAAAATTGCTGAGTAAGCGTCAAAGGGAGATTCAAAAAAAGGTATAGGAATTTGGGCAGTACCACCATCTTAGTGATCGCCAACCGCCCAGTCAGCGAGAGGGGCAGACGGTTCCAGACCGGGATCCGCTCCTCCAGCCAGGACGTTGCCCTGTCGTAGTTGGCTTGCCATAGTTCATTCGGCTGAACCAAATGCCCAGATATCGCACCGGTTTTCCCGCCCACTCTTATAAGGATTCAGATATAAATCGCGTGGTACTGTCCATGAGGAGAAAAATTACAGATTTAGTCCAATTTATGGTGATAATGGACAGCCCCCCAAACTTGATAACCTCACGTATAGTAGGGTCTAGGTTCTCCTGCGGATTTCTAATATATAGCGCTACATCGTCCGCATACATTGAGATTAATATTCCTCTCTCTCGGAATTGGAGTCCCCTTTGGGCGTGATGCTGTCGTAAGCGGGCAGCCAAAGGTTCCATAGCTATGGCAAATAGCAGTGGGGATAGGGGACATCCTTGACAAGTGCCACGCGTGATCGGGAACGGATTGGACAGCATTCTGTTTACTCGCACTCTGGCAGTAGGGAGAGCGTACAGTAGTTGAATTAACTGCACCAACCGCTGGCTCAGTTCTAAGTGTCCAAGCAAAGTAAATAGGAAGGGCCATTCTAGGGAGTCAAACGCTTTAGTGGCGTCTAATAAAGTGGCAATCGCTGCTAAATTCGGATCCACGCCATGTATAACTGTAAATAAGGTTCAGATACTGTGCGCGGTAGATCGACTGGGGACAAAGCCCGACTAATCTGGTCTAACTATGTCTGGAAGGAGCGGGGATAGCCGGTTGGTGATAAGTTTGGCCAGTACTTTATTCTCCACGTTTATCTTGGATAGCGGCCAGTATGAATTGCATTGATTCACGGGTTTTCCAGGTTTGAGTATGGTGACAGTAACCGCTTCACGGAGTGACGGGGGTAGTATTTTTGCTTTCACTGAGGCCTGAAACATAGGTAGGCGGTGGGGGGTCAGTATAGTGGCATACTCCTCATAAAGTGAAGTTGTAAGTCCATCCAGCCCGGGTTCCTTATCATTAGGTAAACTGCATATTACTTGCAGGACCTCTTTCTCGGTGAATGGGGAATCTAGATATTGGCGGTGTTCATGGTCTAGCCATAGTAATTGTATGGTGCCCATATATTCCTTGGTTTGGTCTGTGGGTATTTGGGATTTCGTTTGGTAAAGTTTTCAATAATAGGCAGTCATCACGTGGAGAATTGAGGTGGGAGTAGTTCGGTGTTCTGCACGTTCATCTAGGAGTTCTGTGATATAGTCATGAGCCTTATGGGTTCGGAGCATATTGGCAAAGGTCCTACCTGTGCGTTCTCCCTTCCCGTATCTGCGGGCGGTCGCCTCGCGGGATAACTAATTCAGTTCGCACTCTGCCTCTTTGTTAAAGTCTACCAATTTTTCTTGTATAAGTGCCATGGTTGCTGGGGCTCTGGAGTTAATCTAGTTCTAATGTCCGTAATTCATTTTCAAGTTGGGTTAGTCTATTGCGTATCGCCTTAAGGAACCCTGCCTGTTTGGCAATGCATGCACCCCTTATGACTACCTTAAATGCCTCCCAGAGTACCAGTAGGGATTTTACTGTACTCTCATTTAGTGCAAAATATGGCAGTGCGGATTTCAGTGAGGAATACTTGATCCCTCAGAGCTGCGGCTGGTAGTCGCCAAGTAAAGGCACGCGAAGTGGCTAGCGGCATAGATCATTCTAGTATCACTGGGGCATGGTCTGAGAGTGTGCAGGAGAGCAGCTGCGTCCCAGTTGTCCAAGTCAGAACTTCACGGCTGGTTAACCAATAGGCAATATGTGACCTAGTTCCATGGGCTGAGGTAACACAGGTGCCCTCCCTGTCAGTTTTATTCAAGGCCCGCCAAATATTGGTTAGTCCCTGGTCCTGCATGAGAGTGTGTAGTTGCGCAGCGGCTTGGGAATGGGGTCTGCGGGAGGTGCTTGATCTGTCTAGGTTCGGATCTAGTATGATGTTGAAATCTCCCCCCCCATATTATAGCGCCCGGTCCTAGGTTAACAATATGTCGCCAAACATCTGCAAAGAATTCTGGACAGTCAGTGTTTGGTCCATATATACAGGCAAGTATGACAGGGTGTTGCTGGAGGGTGCCAGCTAGGAGTACGAAGCGCCCTTCTGTATCGATCTTTGTTTGATGAGTTTCCATGGTGTGCCTTTGCGGATTAGTATAGCTGCCCCGCGGACATAGTTTGAGTAGTAGGATGCATGCATTTCTGCACACCAGCGGGAGCAGAGGTGAGTTGCAGTGGAGGGGGTGAGGTGTAGTTCTTGTAGGAAGCAGATATCGATGTGGTGTCTGGTAAGGTAGGTATGTATGAGACGAGCTTTCCTCGAATCATTTAGCCCTCTGATATTCCAGGTCAAAATGGGAGCCGGCTTCGAAACATGGTTGTGTGCACAATATTCTAAAGAGAGGTGATGGTGGTCAATATCTTGTACGGGAGCACGGTATGTGCAGTGTGAGCTTTGCGTCGCAGTCAAACAATAAGAATGGGGGGGGGCCAAGGTTGGGACCTGCCGTGCATTGTGTGCCCAGTCTAATGCATAAAACAGATACAAACAATAGAACAAAGAACCCACTCCAACCCCCAAACTTGGTTGAGAGGCCCTAACCCACCCAACAAATATCCAATAGTACAAAAACAATACTGCATGTAAGGGACTCATCCCAGAGGGCAGGAGAGAGCCAGGCAAACACCACAGCCAAACCTAGGCTGGGTGGCTGAATCGGCGAATATCGCCTGTGTCATTGGTCATCGGGTTCAATGCTTCAGTGTAATCGCTCTTGTGGCAGCGTGCTGTGTACTCATTTCGACAGTTCGCCATGTCCATACCTTTGCCCCATCTCGGGGGCAGGCAGTGCACAGCGTGAATTGCAAACTGATTCAGTGTTAGTCATTTTCATCCAGTGATGCCTCCTCCTCATGGCGCGGGGACCCTCTGTGCACTCTGGAAGCTCTGGTGAAGTTGTGTGTCTTTCCCTCGTGTGATTCTCAATTTGGCAGGGTAGAGGAGGGCATATTTAATCTCCGCCTTCTGTAGAACTTTTTTGGTAGGTAAAAATTCCTTTCATGCGGCCTGAACAGCGATGGTGAAATCAGGGTAAAATGAAAGCACATTGCCTTGGAATTGTATTTCACCCCGTTCCCTAGAGGCGTAGAACTACATCCCTGTCTTTGTAATTATGAAGGCGTGCAATTATGGATTGTGCCGTAGCGCCCGGGGGTGGCCGCGTTGCTAGGGATCTGTGTGCCTGTTCCACGATAAACACCGGGGACATGGCCTCTCCGAAAAGGTCTCTGAGCATTGTCGTGATATAGTCCTCCATGTTGTCAATAGCTGTAGACTCCGGCACACCCACAATGCGCAGATTATTGCCCCTTGACCGGACCTCCAAGTAGTCATTCTTGGCTTTTATAACGGTTAGGACTTTGTCCATTGTAAGTAGCTGCTCACTTGTCGCGGCCTGGTTATCGTCGATGTCGGAGACTCTAGTTTCGAGCTGGTCTAGGTGATCTTCGTGTTTATCTACCCTATCGCTCATCTTGTCGAGTTCGTGCGCCATGAGATCCAGTTTGGCATCAATTGCCTTGAGACTGGTTTTAACATCAACTAGAATCTCCTAAAGAGCTTCGTTCCTGCTGGCCGCCCCCGTGGGAAGGTCCGAGTCCTGTCCCCAGGCTGCTCCATTTCCGTCCGCAGCAAGGTATTTTTACTTTCAAACGGGAGTTTAGATTGGCGTGTCAGGTTTGCCCATTGCGAATAACCAGGGGGTCCGCGTTCAGAAGCAGAGCTCGCAGCTGAGTTATGTTGATGTATTTGGTTCAGTGTTCTGTTGAAGTTTGATTTGTCCAGATGTAGCCTGCTGCACTACTCCCCGCTATCCTGCCAGTGAGCGTGGCCACGGCCTGGTGTTCAGACGTGCAGTGGGAGGTCACGTGGTGCGCCCATACGGCCCCCGCTGAGAATCAGCGCTTAGATAAGGATATAGAAGCGGAGACGACTCCCCACTACGCCTTTCAAAGCCGGGGGCCACGTGAACGCCCAGACACACAGCGGGGTAACCCAGGTGACCCTGGTAAATGTCCGGGCACCTCGCTCTTAGTGCCACTGCCGCCCCTTTCTTTATCTGGACCACGCGTGAACAGGAGGCCCGGAAGGGGCTGCGGTGCGTGTGTAGACGCCAGATCACAATTCGGCTATGGCGAATTCTGCCTTTTTCTTCCCCTTCCTTCCCCCCGCACAGTTGGTCTGTAAGCTCGGCAGTGGTAAAAGTATTTGGAGGGAGGACCGGCCTTCGGGTGCAAGAGGCCCGGCGAAGGCCTCGGCGCATATATGTGAGCTCCAGGCTCAGTGCGACTTCGGCTTATTGAGCCTTTACTCAGACAGTCCTTGATTGTGGGCTCAGGAGAGGTATAGGTATCCCAGGGGCAGGGGGGGATCGGCCCCAGCCTCCCCGGCCCTCGGCGGCTTCATTTGCCATAGAGGTGCTTCCCGGTCGTCATGCCCATCTGGTCAGTCCGGGCCCGCCCGCCTCCTCCTCACCTCGGGTCGCTAGGACGCGGGATTTAGGCAGTCGTCCCCGGCCCTAGGTCACATCGCCTCTATGATGCTGCCGCCACAGGTCCCCGGCCGCGCCGGCTGGCAGGGTTTAGGCGTGCCGGCTGCCGCAGCTCTGCTTCTTTACAGCAGGCCGCAGTGAGGACTCCTCCGCGTGTCACTCCAGCTATGCGTCACGCTCACCAGCATGGGCCTAGGCACTCGTTTATCGTCACAGCTCTCGTCGGCACCGGGGCCACTCCAGTTCACACTCTTCGGGGATGTCCTGAGTCGCATGCACGCTGGCCACCAGTTATCCCCACCATAGTAGCCGATGAGCAAGGATTAAGTAGGCTATTTCATCCAGCTGGCGGCTGTCTCGCTGCTCGGCTAAGCTCCTTCCCCCCTGAGTTCTTTAATTTTAAAAGCATGTCCTAAAGGCAATAAGGCTTTAATGATGGATTGTTATTAGACAGTGCTAAAGCATGTAGGCAGGTATTTTGTAATATGGAATCCCACATTTTACCTTAGTATGCAAGCATTTCGGTGACCCATTTGAACAAACCGTGGGGATAGAAGATTCGCCTTAAGGTACGCCGTATGAAACACTCTTAGGGGGAATTTTATGTTGTTTTGACAAATTTAATTTTGAATGTATTTGTAATTTTATTACAGCATTCCTAATGGTTGTCTTATGGCAAAGCTTATGCTCAATACAATAAGTCTTATTTGGTTATGGTATTAAGCCAATTATGGAGACTGCAGGCTTTATATGTTCATCTGGAAATGTTATTTGAGATGCCATAAATCTGATCTGTTATAATGAAAAATGCAGTAGGGCTGATTTAGTTATTTGAAACTCATATGTTAAAGCCAATAGGCCTTTAATGGTGGATTTTTACTGCACCATGTTAAAGTCTGCAGCCATGTATTTTGATACATGAAATGCCACAGGTTGCCTTTGTAGGCAGGGATTTTCGTGCATATTACCCCCTTTGACAACTCTTCAGAAGGCACGCGAAACTTAGTTGTCTGTGAAGCTAATAAAATAGTCAATAAAACATACAAACATTCATACATAGAGGGGCTTTAGGTCAGCCCAGGTCTGATATCTTTCTTATATGAGTGTTATTTACACTCTGCTTCCAGCCATGACAGCATACTGCGTAGGGCAATGGGTCAGCCCATTTCACCCATTGGCTTTCTTGTACTGTGAGTGATGGCATTTGTCTGTTGGCAAGTGCAAACCCACCTGAAACAAAGTGTGCTTCAGTGCTAGGGCAGGTGGGCAACTCTTTTAGTTTTCCTTTTTTCCTTTATTGCCCCCCTTTCATTTCTTTCCTTCCCCTCCTTTAATATTTAATTTTCGCAGCATACCATAGTTCCCCAGACAGTGCTAACTTGTTGCATGCTTGCTGCTGATTTCATCTGCTCTAAGCTGCATGCCCATCATGGAGGTGGCAGTATGGTTTTTTTTTCTTTCAATTGATCTTGCATATGTCGTTGAGTTTGTGGTTGTGGTTTATTGTGGTTGTGGAAGTGGATGAATATTAAAATGAGTTATTAGGTGGATGAATGGATGCATGAGCTCAAGGATGAGTGGAAGAGTGCATGTATGATGATTTATTTAGAGCCTATACCTATCCCTGATGGAAAAGGCACTTTTATTTATAAGCCAGACCTATTGGCATTGCCAGGACATGTTATTGTTAAACAATCCAAGAGGCTAACGGGTAGTCAATGCCATTTACGCATTTTAATTATACATTATTTCAGAAGGGTCTCTTAGTTGATAGGAATGATTTGACCAACCTCACTACTGATTGTAATACAGAGATTGAGCGCTTCTGTATTAATGCGTATCTTATTTATTGGTCAGGATTATCTGTGTTTTGGACAGGTTTAGCTCATAGTCAGATTGTTTCCCTAAGCAATCAACCTCCTCATTTGTTCCTGCATTGCGTCACTGGTTACAGTAGAGTATATAGCAGCATCCTCGGCATATAGCAAACGTTTAACCTCCACTCCATTAAGCACTACAGATATTCATGTCTCGAGCGTCAAGCTCGATGCAGAAAGGGCATTTGACCAGGTATCCTGGTCGTTTATCTGGGTGATCATGGGTGCTTCAGGATTTGTCCAGTGGTTTATTGCCTGGTATCAGCAATTACATAATGGCCTTACGACTAGAGCTATTTGCTCAGGTAATCTTTCAGACCCCATAATGATCACTAGGGGTACCCGGCAGGGGGGCCCTCTCTCACCCCAGCTCTTTGCACTCTATATTGAGCCCTATATTCAAGCTTTGAAAAGTTCCAACGACATTCTCCTGTTTCAAATTCATCGACTCGATCTCAAGGTCTTAGCCTATGCGTACGATATGACTATCCTGACTCCTACCCCAGCAGTCGCTCTACCTGCAGTAGATATAATAGCAAGGGAATTTGGTCTTGATTCGGGGTACAAACTGAACATCAAAAAGACGCATGTTTTGACTAACATCTCCATCTCGGAACAAGACAGATGCTGGGTTAGCTCAGCAACATATTTAGGTGTCGTACTCTCGTTAAATTTGGAAGAGATAATTGAGTATAACTTTAGTCAAATTTTAGTGCGGATGGTATAAAGACCATTAACAAGTGGAATTGATGATACCTGGGGTTGATTGGGAGGTGCAACCTGATTAAAATGATTATATCACCTCGTTGTTTATGCCTCTTTATATATATATCTTTACCTTCCCATAGCTTTTTTTGACAATATTGAGGCTTCCTGGCAAAAATTAATCTGGGGCTATAAAAAGCCTAGGCCTAGCATACAGCTTCTTCAGTTGCCATGGGAAAAGGGAGGTGTCTCCCTACCAGGTCTGCGGACCTACTATCTGGCTGCATTCATATCACGATTAATGAAGGTCCCGGGTAGGAAACCATTGCCTCTGGGTGTTCATGTTTCTAGAATATCTACCGTGGCCAATTTGCCTAGGCAGGTTCATTATAGCTTTTTGGAGTGTTGGGAGGGTTCTAAGCTCCTTATAATGGGGCATTTTTATGATAAGGCCACTCTTCTCTCATATGAAACTTTGGGGCATATTTACAAGGAGTTTACGCCACCAGAACGTCACTTTTTGCGACGTTCTGGTGGAGTTAAGTCCTTATTTACTTAACGTGGCTGAACTCCACCTTGTAAATAATGCCCCTATTCATGCAGTACTTAGTGTGAAAGGGGCACGCAATGGGTATTGCAGTGGGCGCTTTGCCACAACACCCATTGCTTTTTGAGGCTGCCCCATATTTAGGTATGGGGCACCGCCAAAAATAAGACCAGGAAATACCTGGTCTTAAACAGGTGATACTAGGAAAATGTTTTATTTCTCCTCATATATTGTTCTTTCCACGTGTGCTGCATTCTGCAGCACACATGGATAGAGCAAATCGTTAATATTGTTGATGTGCAGGAAAGTGTCCCTTCCTGCACATAAAAATCCCCCCTGCAGCGCAGGCACCCTAGCAAAATGGCACTAGGGTGCCTGCGCTGGCGCTAGGCAGCTTCTTTAGTTCCAGCGCTAGGGGAAACACAGGAGTGCACCGTATTTTTGTATTTTTTTTAATTGACGGAGCGCTGCATTACCAATTTTGGCGTAACACCGCGCTCCGCCAGTTTCTTGTACCTATGCCCTTTGTGTCAAATGTTCTTTCTTCCCTGTGCTGGATTATTTTGATACTTACAGCTTCAGCACAATCTCAGTAGTCTGAAGACTGAAGACATCAGCTGCTCCCCGAACAGCTTCTTGAATTACTTGATGAGAGGTCCACTTACAAGGAGCATTAGTTTGGCCTATCAAATGATCATGTCGGCTGAGATGGGCCCTTCCAACGTGAGGCAGATAAGTGGAGTAAGCATCCTGGGTGGAAGTAGCTTTGGACGACATCAGTCATACAAATACGCTGGCGCAGTGTGTCTTAAACTTCTCAAGGATTAAAGTTCATCAATTTAAATTTATAAATGACTTTTATTAAACACCCTACCGTCATTACATAATGAATGTTAGACAGGATGCTAAATGCTTTCGATGTGCGGCAGATCAATTGGAAGCTGTGCATATATTTGCCTGTCCACCTATTGCTTAATATTGGGAGACAATTATGGGGAAACAACCGGATCTGTCAGGCCAGTGTGGCCTGGGACTCCAAACTAGCAGTAATAGAGCGCTCTCTGTCTATCTCACCACACCTCTCAGGGATTTACTTTTTTGCAATCTCTCTGGCTCAATTAGTTTTGGCTTGGCACTGGCTACTCGTCAAGGCCCCTAATCCAATGCTTTGGTGGCACACATTTTTAAACACAGGTCTCCTCAAAATGTCGTTAGTAGATAACGACAAGTGGAGAGCCTTGATAATGAAGTTAAAGAAAATCTGGGACCCCCTGAGGGGGATCCTGAGCCGTTTTCAGGCTGGTCATGACTACATACCATAGTCATTATTCTCATGCCGGTCTTCGACAGTCTGAAGCTCAAGATGCATCCTGCACTTTCAGCTGTAAGCTTGTGTATTCTATCTCTGTGGGATAATGACCTTACATCCTTATTTTTCCTTTTTTGTATATGTAGAATGATTCATACGTTAATATGAATTGTCTTTAAGGCTCTAAATAAATTACGAACTCAGCAGGGTAGTTTCCAGCCTAGACCACCCCAAACAGAGACCACAAAGAGGTATGAGCTTTCTGCACTTGGATGTCATCAGACAAAGTAAAGAGTGATTAGGGGAAAGACAAAAGGCTGGCATCGACTGGCGGGTTCACTTTCACATTGCACAACAGAGACTGCACTCCCAAATGGCACCTCTTCAGGAAAACTAATCAGGAGCTCCTCTCAACAAAAGACCTGATTTAATTTCTAAAGAAGCCTCGTCTCCTCTTTCCCCGCTTTAGTGTTTAGAACTGCTCCCTCCAGCTTCAGAAATATCAGCAATACACCATCTGGCAAAACAACTACACCTCCATCTTGAGCACAAAGCCAGGCTCGAGCTATTTAAACAGGTTGCCACAGGCCTCCATTTCAGTGGTTCACAACTATACATGTACCTAGCGGGCACTTACACAAACATGCACAACGTACACTTGGGGGCCGATTCACAAAGGTAATGTGAGACAAAAGTCTAACTTTGTGACTTTTGGTATTCAAAGAAGTTATTTACGACTTTTGGTATTCACAGAGGTCATTTACAAGTCGTATCTTTACGTCCGAAGTCGGGCCGGAATCTCCGCATCCGGCCCGTACTCTCCAGCTCAGGCCGTACTCTCTGGCTCGAGCCGTACTCTCCGGCTGGGGCCGGATGAAGTGTAATCAATTAGCTGGAATGTAATTTTTACAAAAAGGAAGGAACATTAGGAACGTGTGATAAATGGTAGAGTAGGTCATGAAAAAACTTGGCAGGAAAAAGGGTGTGGCCAGACACTACATCATAACCCAGAAAAGTTTGCTCCTTTGCATCATGGTACAATTTGTGCTCACCTCAGTGTTGACTGTACTGCCAACACTACAGTCAACACTAAGAGCGCTCCCCTTGGTGTTGACTGTATTGTTGGCGCTACAGTTAACACTGAGGGGAGCGCAAATTGTGCATTGCATGTACCATGATGCATAGGAGCAAACCTTTCTGGAACATAATGTAGTGTCGGACCACACCCTTTTCCCTGCCCAAACTGATTTTCATGATCTCCGCTACCATTTATCACATGTTCCTAATGTTCCCTTTTGTAAAAATTGCATTCTGACCCACTGATTACACTTCATCCGGCCCGAGCCAGAGAGTACGACCCGAGCCAGAGTGTACGGCTCGAGCGGGAGAGTACGGCCCGGGTGCGGAGATTCTGGCCCGCCTGCAGACATAAAGATGCGACTCGTAAATTATCTCTGTGAATACCAAAAGTCGTAAAGTTAGACTTTTGTCTCAGATTCCCTTTGTGAATCGGCCAGTTGGGTTTTAGGTAAGGATGAGTGAAATGCACATAATTTGCTTTCACGTACAACAAAATTATGCCTAATTATGTGAAGTGCTAAATCTGTCATTTCATTCTACAATTTAGCACTAAATGCATCTGTGCATCAATTTATCGCTTATGATGCATTTAAAAAAGTGCACTTACAACAACAGCTGCTCGTGTTCTGGTGTTCCTGTGCTTTACGATTAGGTGGTTAAACAGATAATTGAAATGTCTGATTTAACATTCATTTCTGGGCATGCCATCTTTCTCTTTGGCATATTTCTCAGTAGTAGACAATCAGAAAGTGCAATGAATCTTGGCCGGTCGCATTTGCCTCTTCAAGATGTGGAATGACCCATAGTGTAATTTAATTTAGTATTGTTCCTTTCATTTATTTGTAAAGGCCACTGCACTAAATAGATTATCTTTTCACTGTGTTGCATGTGTACCTGTAGTGTTCTCTGGGTGAACGTGTCTGCCTCTATGAATTTCCTATTATTGTTACTTCAGTGTTTCCTTATTGATCCTTTTTGTGTACATTATATCAATCAATCAATCAATCAATCATGTCACTTATAAAGCGCACTACATACCCGCGAGGGTCTCAAGGCGCTGGGGGAAGAGGGGGGTGGTGCTGCTACTGATCGAAGAGCCAGGTCTTGAGGAGTCTTATGAAGGCCAGTAGGTCTTGGGTCTGTCGGAGGTTGGTGGGGAGGGTGTTCCAGGTCTTGGCGGCGAGGTGGGAGAAGGATCTGCCGCCGGCGGTCGCTTTCCGGATGCGGGGGACTGTGGCGAGGGCGAGGCTGGTCGAGCGGAGCTGGCGGGTGGGGGTGTAGAAGCTGAGTCGTCTGTTGAGGTAGGCTGGTCCGGAGTTGTGGAGTGCTTTGTGTGCGTGGGTGAGGAGCTTGAAGGTTATCCTCTTGTTGGACAGGGAGCCAGTGCAGGTCTATCAGGTGGGGTGTGATGTGGCTGCGTCGGGGGATGTCGAGGATAAGACGTGCAGAGGCGTTCTGGATGCGTTGCAGCCGTCTCAGGAGCTTAGCCGTCGTTCCTGCGTAGAGGGCGTTTCCGTAGTCCAGCCTGCTGGTGACGAGGGCCTGGGTGACTGTTTTTCTTGTTTCGGTGGGGATCCACTTGAAGATCCTGCGGAGCATTCAGAGGATGTTGAAGCAGGATGAGGAAACGGCGTTGACCTGCCTGTTTAGGGTGTTGCCAGGCAATTTTGTGAGTACCACTAGAAAGGGGCTTTGGCTCCGCCCACATGTTGCAAGCCAGGAGCACATGTTTTGACTGACCATCAGTTGAGCGCTTTCATAAAAAAGTGCTTGCCCTACACCAGCTGTGATCATTTTGTTTATTTACCCAGCAGGCTAAGCTTTCACTTTCAGGGGCACCCACATGACATTGTAATGCTGTAAAAGTGTCTTAGATTACTTGATAATTTGTAGTGTTTGTATTTCTCTAGCAGCAGCACAGTTGCAGTCAGTGGCGGCTGGTGACATTTGAAAGTGGTGGGCGTAACATTATTGTCGTACTGCACTGCGGCGACCGACCGTAGCGAGCGCGCTCGAACAACCTACAGGGGGTTTGGGGGGGTTCTCCCCCCAAGAAAATTTTGAAAAAAGAGTGGACAAACGGTGCATTTTCAAGCAAAGTTAGTCAAATGTTCAAGCTTGTACCTCTGAAATCAGTCTAGTATATATAAACAGAGAGGGGGAGAGTTTGCAGACATTGATGATGTGATAGAATATGAGAAATGGAAAGATGAAAGGTTATAGGTGATTTGCTGAAAGAGAACAGCCAAAAGCATCTAAGTGAGGGTTGGTGACATTATAAAGATTGAAAATCCTGTGTTCAAAGCAGGATATTCTTAATTTTTCAGACCAAAGAAGGTAGTGAAACATTCAAAACCGAAGATTCCAGAATTTGGAACTTGAATAGATTGGTTGTGGTTTAGAGGTTTTGGGTTAGGTCTGGTGTGTGTGCCCTGAGCGAGAGACAAGAAATTGAAGGAAAAATTAGGTTTTAATTAGACAAGATCAGAAACAGAGTATCAGAATAAAGACGAACAAGTGAGGAGGAGGTGCAAAAGGATGGTGAACAGAAAACATTTATAGAACTTTATGTAGTTTGCGTTTTAGCTGAACTTGTGTTAGTTTTTCTATGTCTTACATTTTGTATATATTTATTTTTTACCTATAGTTACGTTTCGACTTATTGTGTTTTTTGTAAGTTCTCGTTGTTAACTGTATTGGAGGAAGGTGTGTTGCATTTTCATCAACTAGAACACATATCTAATGTTGTTCTAGAATCTCTTGTAGCATGCTCAGGATGCATAATTACAAAATGCATAATTCAGAAGGAGATTGACTGAGAGAAAGCTTGAAGCAGATGTGCTTTCCGTGGTGAGACGTTTTTTAAGGAATAAACTGTTAACTTCACAACCGTCTCCTGACGTGTTTCTTCCACATGCTGTCATATTGTAAACCTGCTTTTAGCCTATCTCATACTTAAGCAATCTGAGCCTATGGCATATATGACCTAGGTTTACGAACTGGAAATGCGATGTTTTCGATAGCTATCCCCACTGCCAGAAACGTTACCATTCTTCAAGCTGTTCTTTCACAGGGATAAGACAACCTTCGGATTTACAGTCTTTTATACTGAAAGTACGAACTGAATTTCGTTTGATGCAAAAACATGGAACACTGCCGTTTCAACCCAGACACATCGCTCCTTCAGCTGAGGAAACACTTCACAGTTTAAATGGCACAATAATTCTGAAGTTTTACTTAGTAAATACAAGATGATTTAGACCTTGTTAGCAAATGCTTGTAACACGTCTTACCAGACACCAAACACCCGGAGGCAGCGGGAACTATTTCCTGCACAGAGTGCCCCATATCAATAAATGACGTCCACCAGGAAGAGCAAGGATTGCTCATCATCAAGCCCCTCTGATGTGCAGAGCAGAACCAGTGATGGTGGATCACACGTGAAGAAATGGGATGCCAGCCAAACTAGGCCACGAGCCAGGATATATAAAGCGGCGATGACAATCAATGTAACCACGAACTAGATGCTACGCACCAATGTGTCTCAGTGACCATGAGTTTATTTTTGACACTAGTACTTTTTACGTTACAATGTAAGAATCATACTGTGTAAACATGTAAGCAAAAAAGAAAAGAAGGTGCATATTCTATTACAACACAGAGACCGTCGTGATTTTTTTTTCCAACCAACATGAAGAATGCAACTTTTCACCGCATTAGGCGACCTTCTCGACTCCCATTAATTTCGTGTTTTATAGCAACCATGCATTTTTTGTTGACTACAATTTTAGATTACCACAATCCCATTCCCACTACATACACAGCAAGCAAGCAACCAGAAATAGCTGGGATCAGTATAAGTAAAGAGCAAATGAGAGTTACACCTAAGTAATTGGCACGCTTACGGTTTACTGGTCAAACCGCTCCCTACACCAGCACATTGACACGACTACGGCTGTGCATATTAATCTGGTCCTAAATCAGTTACTACGACATATTTCTTTACCGCCTCATATTTACCGCTCTGGATGTTGTTTACCGCTCCTTAAACTGTCAAACGTTTTACACGTGGTTTTCAGATATTTGTGAAGATTACACCAACACGGTAAAAAGGAGTGTAGTCATTAACTCCTATATCTGCGAAACATTTAAAACACCTTTCGTACACACGCGCGTGCAACCACACTACTTACTAGCGTACAACACGATTCTGAGTTTGAGGCAGACAGGCCGTCTTTCTCACACCCTGGCGCCGCACAAACACCGTTTCATACACAGACACGCACATAAAATCATACAGCTCTACCCGGCACAGGAACCCAGTGTACGTGTGCTGCCCACACAAAAACACACATCTTTCTTTCACAAGGGCACGCACTCTGATGTATACATGCAGGCTGGGCTTGTCTCTTTTGTACACACAATACTCGAAGTTCGCACTACTGCCAGCGGTATAAACACGCACACCCACATACACAAGAACAACCTGGCCCGAGCACTCACAAGTTCACGTGCGGAGCCCCTTTCACGCTCAATCGCCTGGTTGTAAAGACCAACACAAGACGTTGCCTTGTACACTGTACTACACTAAGAGACCCACCCATACGTCAGTCTGGCCTCTCACACAGTGTGGTTGTACCTATGCCTCACACGTGCACAGTCGCGGCCGGCATGACGGGCGGGTGGGGGGGTGGTAATGGGGTCGTCGCGGGGGGGATAGGGGAGGCGGGAGGGGTTTAATTAAAAAAAATATATAATAAAACTCACCGTCCCGCGCCGCCTCAGCTTCTGGACGGATCCCGACTCCCGCCGTCCCGCGTTTTCCAATTCCTGCAGCTCAGCTCTCATCGTCATCAGGAAAGGTAGCCTCCCTCTCTCCCCTCCGCCAATCACAACGCTGCAATGGCAGCGTTGTGATTGGTGAGGCGCAGCGGAGAGCGCCCCAGCCGGGCCATTTTCTCTATGTAGGCTGCATGCAGCAGCCTACATAGAGAAAAAGGGGGAGTGCGCATGACTGCTTTGTTCGGCCCTGGGGCCGACCAAACAGTACCCACAACAGTGGGTAAGCCACTCCCCACTGCCCTCGAGCAGGACCGCCCGCCCCCAACCAGGCACTTCTGCTTTCTCGCAGTGCGAGAAGCAGAAACATAAAATGGTAGTTTTTATCATTTATGGTTCTGCCTTCTCGCACTGCGAGAAAGCAGTGAGGCGATGCCCCCATGCCCCAATGGGGGAGCCGCCACTGGTTGCAGTTGAGAGGAGGGCAGTCCTTAACCTACGTGGATTTTTAGGTCTGGCTTGACAGTGCAACTGTCACCTTACCTTTTAACCTACACCAATATTATTCTACAGTTATTTGCTTCGACACAAATACATACGCTTTTTGCTTCTAATGCTTCACATACAACATTCCTTTAAAACCAGACCTATTGGCATTTCCAATGCTTGTAATATATTATTTTGTGTGTTGCTCTTACAGGAATTAAAATTGGTCTGAAACCAGCAGGCATTGGAACTTCTGCTGGAGGTGCCACACCAGGTGGGGCAACAACAGGACAGTCAGGCACAGAAGGTGAGAGTATGCTCTCTAAAATCCTGCCAGGAGGAGCGGCTGAACAAGCAGGCAAGCTAACTGATGGTAAGGGTTTCATATATTCTTATTGCATGTGTTGAACGTCATGTTACAGTTTACCACGTTACTACCCAGATCAAAAATGTATTTCTCCTTGTTTTGCTGTTTCTATGTGTGCTGCATTGTGTCCCGTCCTGCACATAAACAGTCATTACAAAAATGACGATTTGAAACTTCTATGTGTGCTGCACAATGCAGCACATATAGAAGTTTCAAATCGCCATTTGTGACTGTATATGTGCAGGAAGGGACACTTTCCTGCACATAAACAATCATTTTCTCAACGGTGCAAGAGTGCCTGCATTGGCGCTAGGCAGCTTAATTTAGCATCAGCGCTATGGAAAATGCAGGGATGTGCCGTATCCCTTGTATATACGGCTCATCCCTGCATTTTCGGAATGGCGGCGCATGGCTTTAGCATTTTGTGCTTAACGCCACGCTCCGCCATTCTCTTGTACATATGCTCCTTTGTTGCTTATATCTATGAGAATACTTAGATGTTTCTTCTTTGTAGCAATATGTCAGAAATCTGCTGATTGTGCAGCAGCTGGTGACATTTAGGAATCCTTTCCAATTTCTGCACTCGAAATTTGATTATTAAATGTAATGGCAAAGAAGATCTAGTTTATGCCAGCATTCCAATGTGAGTATTTGCAAAACATTGAGATGTCAAACTTGTGAGATTGGCGAGAGGCAGAGCGAAACAGAATGGATATTCAGTTATATCACAAACGTTTGGAAAGTAGTAGGATTTAAAGTAACTAGTCAAAGAGAGCAACAGTATCCCCCTATTCCCCCATCTTCACCCCTCCTGGGCTACTGATGTTTCAACTACCCAGCCGATAGCGCGGTGCAGTGGAATAAGTGGAATAAGTACTTGCCATCCAGTTGCAAGTCACAGATTCAAAAGCCTACAGGATGTAATACAGCTTTCCATCATCCTACCGCGGTTGTTGAAATTAGCACAACTGAGTTGGTTAATAATACTACCTATTTTTCAAGTACCACTGGAAAATTCAGTTTCTGGTGAGCACTACATTAATAGCCCTAAAAACCATGATCATTATTTGATACCTCTGTTGTCAATTTATGGTCGGTGCTTGCATTGGATTGCAGAGAAATTGAGGAAAAGCCCTGACCAGCCGGAGAGTACTTGGGTAGGCTGAGGCTAGTTGTAAGCAACGTGTTCCTCAGTTTGTCCTGTGGTTTATCTTGTTTGAATGCTTTCTTAAAGGGTACAATGGCACTGATTGTTATTTTACTCTTACAAAAACATTTTTGATATCATAGCATGCCAAGATTTTTTGAGTTTGCCCAAAACGTAAGACAGATAAAAAAATGGTCAGCTTTTTCAATTTAAATTTACATTGAGTTTTGTTTGGCTCATGTTTTTCTTATTCTTTACAGCTGTGTCTGCTTTTGGGAAGAAGTTTTCTTCACTGTGGTAAAAAATGGTAAGGGTAAGTCTACCATCCCGAACATATTTCTAAGTTTAATACATGAATTTGGACTTTTACATTATTTTCTATTTTCGCATTTCACAATGTCTTTGCACTACATATTAACAGTAGCAAGAGTCCAAACATGTTTTTTCCGAGACTGTTGTAAATCTATTGCTTTACAGTTAAGACATTGATTCAGCAAGTGTTGAAAAGCATTTTTAGCTTATGAGATTAAACATTGACCATGTCTGATTAAATGGATGGTGAACTAAATGATCCACAAGGGGACACTTGTTACATCTTTGGTAATTTGATCTTGTCGAACAGAGCTATTTGATTATATTCCATTCTTACTACGACTTTGAAAACACTATTTAAGACTTAAGGCTTATGTACAAGAGACTTTTGTGGCATCAACGCCTGTGACTTTAGTTTTGCAACTGTAGAACACCTATTCACAGTTTACGAACACCCTTTTACGAGTCAGAAAAGTCTCTTCGAATCGTAAAAGGGGTTCTCTGACCTTTTCTGAATTATAAACTGGGGGAACGTCCTCTGCAGCTCGCAAAGAAGCGTATCGTGACCTCAGATGCAGTCTCAAATCATTGGAAAGTTACCTCCTCTCAAGTTGGAGTAACTGATTCTGGGACAGCTTTCCCTTCTGGAGTAGTAAGCAGTGGCTTGTATATCATTGTCTGTTTCGAATTATGTATTTCCCTAAGGGAATCATTTAAAAGAAAAAAACGATCTGTCTCCTAAATGGTCACAGGCTACTTTAAAGAAAAAATATTTCCTATCTGGGAAAGTAAATGCAGGGATGGTGGTCTGCTGTCCCCAGTGGGTCACCATCCCTGTGTTTCAAGCCATTCATAGGGGGTTTCAAAATGCAACTTGCCAAAGCATTGTTCATTACACGTCATTTTGCGACCTTCAGTGAATAGGCAATTTGAAATATGATTTGTTAGTACTTAGGTGGCATCACAAATTAAATCCACGTGAAATTTGCACATACTTGATTTGCAAACAAGTATAGTTGATCAGTCCTTTAAGCTCAGAGGATCCAACTGTAGATAAGCTTTAGAGCATAAACTAGAACCCACTAGTAGATATTTGTCAAGATTTGTCTTACTTATTTTCTGAAATTCTGTCCATATAACTAATGGACTCTTGCAAATAAATCAGAACTTACAAGTAGAGGACCTCTGTGGCAGAGACAGCAGCATTGCAATGAGAACTGCAGCATGGTAGGTACAGTCGATCTTCAGTAGGTTGGAGGAGTTTTATCCGGATTTCAGCAATGACGGGAGGTAATTACATGTAACCGAAAGTCAGGTTGGTAAACTGGCTTCAGACCTTTCTGAATAGAAAAAGAAAATACTATACATAGGATCCTGCTGGACTGCTCAGCTCAGGGGCGTAACTAAGTCCCCCGCAGTGCGAGGGGCCCCGAGCTCCAGGCGGCCCCCTCAGCAAAGTATGCTGGCCTGAGAGATCCTGAGTGAGCCAGAAGGGGGGCCCTCCATGTACTTTGCAGGGGGGCCCCCTCGAGTTTCGTTACACCACTGGCTCAGCTCGTACTCTAAACAGTCTGTCACTCTGTAAACACCCACACAGCATTTAGACTCTAAGAACCTTATTTAGAGTTTGGAAAAGTGGGATATCCTCCCAAAAAGTGACCAATGACTATCCACTGTATTTAGTGTGCTATTGATATCAATGCACTCAATACGGTGACGGGGACAACCGCATCTTTTTGACAGAGGTCCTCTGTCCACCCAACTCTAGGGTCTTAGGAGGGGAAGAAAAGGAATAAAGTTGTGCAAGTACTTGGATGTGTGTCAACTTCCTTTCTCCTTAAGAATGGTGTGGATTTTGAATTGGTGGAATGCTTCTTTTTCTTCAACAAATCACTCCTTTACCAAATTAATAATGTTCAAAGCATGTGTGGCAATAGATACACATGCTCGACATATTCCTGCCATCTAGTGTTGCAAGTTGTTTTTTGCAAAGTTTTTTTCGAGTCACAAGTCCTGTTGTTATGCCACACTCGGTCCACAGTGCACAAAAACAAAGGCTCCAATCAATCAATCAATCAATCAGACATTTGTAGAGCGCGCTACTCACCCGTGAGGGTCTCAAGGCGCTAAGGGGAGGGGGGGGGGCAGCTACTGGTCGAACAGCCAGGTCTTGAGACGTCTCCTGAAGGTCAGCAGGTCCTGGGTCTGACGCAGGTGGACGGGGAGGGTGTTCCATGTCTTGGCGGCGAGGTGGGAGAATGATCTTCCGCCGGTGGTCGTTCGGCGGATGCGTGGGACGGTGGCAAGTGCGAGGTCGACGGAGCGAAGCTGGCGGTTCGGGGTGTAGAAGGACAGTCGTTCGTTGAGGTATGCTGGTCCGGCGTTGTGGAGTGCTTTGTGAGCGTGGGTGAGGAGCTTGAAGGTGATCCTCTTGTTGACCGGGAGCCAATGCAGATCTCTCAGGTGGGTGGTGATGTGGCTGTGGCAAGGGAGTCCGAGGATGAGGCGTGCGGAGGCGTTTTGTATGCGTTGGAGTCTCTTCTGGAGTGTGGCTGTGGTTCCTGCGTAGAGGGCGTTGCCGTAGTCCAGCCTGCTGCTGACGAGTGCTTGGGTGACCGTTCTTCTAGTTTCGATGGGGATCCATCTGTAGATCTTGCGGAGCATGCGGAGGGTGTTGAAGCAGGAGGAGGAAACCGTGTTGACTTGCTGGGTCATAGAGAGCGTTGAGTCCAGGATGACTCTCAGGTTGCGTGCGTGGTTGGTGGGTGTCGGGGCAGCTCCCAGCGTGGTCGGCCACCAGGAGTCGTCCCATGCGGAGGGGGTGGAGCCAAGGATGAGGACCTCCGTCTTGTCCGAGTTCAGTTTCAGCCGGCTAGTCTTCACCTCAGGTTGATGTTCGAATGCCAGCTCTGGGACCGACAAGTCTTTCACCAGGAACTTCAGAGCCTGCCATTGGAACTTAGTTGTAGGGTGGGGGCTCTCTCTCTCCTGCTGGTGCAACGTGGAGGAGGACCTCTACAGTGATCAGGACCCATGTATTTATGGTAGTGTATGCGTTTGAGAGCTGCTGATTGAGTTTTACCCATAACTAGGTATCTTGGCCCCTGCTCACACCTCTTAACACTGGTCACAGGCAAGTTAGCTCTTTTTCTGATGACTGGAAGTAGAAGTCAAACATACCATTCATTCATAGTCTATTCTTCAAATTGCTACTAAATGACTAATCACTAGAAAAATTGACAATTGAATGAGGGGAAGTTTTGGGACGTTACATCTGACCGTGCTCATCCCCCCAAATCGTGAACTCAGCTTGAAGTCGCAAAGCTGCTGTATTTCAGCTGAATCTCCCTGCTGCTGGAAGTGGATGACCCAGATGCTGCTGAGGATTTACCTGATTTCCTTTAGATCACACTACAGGATAAGCACACAAATCACATCACGCGTTGTCCGTGCTTGAGGATGACTTAACTCAGCTCACCATTTTAATTGTTTACTTGAAGGTTATAATGGCAAAGTGGGCAGAGAGGCGAAGGATTGGATGATTCTTCCCATCTCTAGATAGTCTTCTTTCTTGTATTCTAGGAAACCACCTCAGGCTTGCCATCACAGTTCACTGTCAGTCTTATGAAATAACGCAATAGAGATATGAACTTTTGTTTATTGCTTTCAATCGACTTTTGTTAACATTTTACAACATGAATTGCTGTGATTACCACCTTGAAACATAAGTTGGCATGCTTGACCCTGCCTTCCCTCAAACCCTTTCCCCCACACCTGGTTAGATGCCCCATCATAGTTTCCCCACCCTCATCCAGTACGAGTTGCTATGCCTCATTATTTGGATGATTTCCCTCTCCCAGGGAACCAAGTCACAATCCCCAAGAAAGACAGTTATAGGTTCCGACCTCAGTCCTGCGTTTCGTCCAGGATGTTTACAATCCCTAAGCTTTTCAGGAAGGTAAGTCTTGAAAAACACTAGTCAAGTACTTTAATATTGGGCCCCACATCTTTTGGAATCAGGTGTTCTCATCTTGGATATTGTGTACTAACTTCTCCGTTCCCCGAAGAGTCCAAAGTTTCTGTAGCCATGTGTGGTATGTAAGAGCCTGGGTCTTTCCTCATAGCGGAGATGTAGTTTATTTTGCTGCCAAAACCATATGTGCAATGGTCTTTCCTATTTTGCCATGTAGAGGGTTATTCAATAACTGTACTTCTGGGCATGCACCTACCGTAGGCTCTGTCACATCTTGTATATCTTCAAGGATGTCCTTTTGGAAAGCCTAAAGGTGCGGGCATCTACATAGTATGTGTGACATGGAATTGCTTCCTACTCAGATACCCAGCAGGAATTAGGTTGTGTCTCATCCATTTCATGGGAACGATTCGGACTGTAACAACATCAGTACAAAATCTTGTACCCTACATCCCAGCTCTGATCATGTGTGGCGATGTTCACACGTCAGCATGGCAACTCATTGATCCACATCAAAGTTGATACCTCATTTTATTCCATGTGATTTTTATTTGCCCATGTGCATTTGATGTTATATGAATTAAAGATTTTATATGAAGAAAAAAGGCCATGTGCATTGCTGTTTGTCTCCTGGAGGTGTTCTCTAATAGTGTCAGGGTCCAGGTCACTTCCTGTGGGAATGTTTCCAGAGTTTCAGGGCAGTCAGGAGTTACTGGGTATTGTGACAATTAGAGCCTTTTGTATTTGGTGCCCTGGGACTCACCTATAGTTGGACACAAACTGGTCACTAAGTACATCCCCTTAGCCTTTGACACTCAGTAGCTAGGCAAAGTGGTCCAAGAATTACTCAAGTAGGTGCTGTGTTAGTAGGAACTCAGAAAACAGTAAGTGGATTTTAACAGTTAATAAATCATAGTCCAGCCATTGCTTTGACTTAAAAAGAACAGTTACTTTATTAATTCAAGACTGCTAAATAGTACAAATAAAATGCAGAGAGCAAAATGCACATCATTATCGGCGGAAATTTAGGTAGTCATCTAGTACTAACTTTAGGCTGCTCTTGAATCTTTTACAGGCTGTGTGACTTTCACAAAGCGGAGCCCTACCACGTTCTAAGGTACAATCTCCTTTAACTCCTCAGGGTGGTAGCCACAACAAGAATAATGCATCCAAGCAATGTCTGTCTCTACACTATGGCAATAGTTGTCTCTGTGTGTGTGAAGATTATTAGGGGCCACACACTCTTAGTGCACACTGTACCTTTTTGTGTCTTGTTGTGCAGACGTCTCCTACTTCACGACACTGCCAGGGACGGGTATACTGCTTCTGTCTATGTGCATGCATGCACATAATCCACATGAGAGGTGGCACTGACCCCATTCTGGCTCCGCAGGTACAAACAATGTCCCTAATAATGTGGATGTGTGGCTCCAGGCTCAAAGAGGTGGATCTCCACTGGCCCAAGTAGGCAGAGTTGAACTCACTTGTGCCTACTGGGGAGGCAGGGGAATCTTCCTGTTGCGATATTCCTTGGGTCCAAAGCTTAGCCACACCACATGAATGGTCGCACCAGTGGTCTTCTCACATGTAGGAAGTACTAACACCAAATGCAGTTACAACTTTCTTCAGCCTCAAATCATCACAGGGACTTCTGTTTCGTAGGATAAAACTGCACTACATTTGCACTGCTCCTTTTCTGAGGCTACTGACAGTCAGCTTGCTGGGGTGTGGAGGACTGATAGTGGTGGCAGCGACTGATTGCACCTGCAGTACAGGCCTCACTATCTGTTGCCTGCTAACCTAAAAGTGCCTACTGGTCTATACTCTTTAACATTGTCTTACTGTCCCCTACAACTGGGCCCCTTGTGTCAATCATGTGAGACATGGAGGGTACATGTATATTCACCATATGTAGGTATAGGAGGGTGACCATCGAGCATATTTGCTATAATTGACTACTGAAGAACAGGAATCCATTTTGGATCTTCTGTATACGAATAGGACATTAGGATGAAGGTTGGAGAGAGACTGTCATAGAGCAGTGTGAACTGCAAGCTCCTCTGAAGCATTCCTGCTGTCATTAGAAATGCACCAGGCTCTACAGTTTGGAGGATAGAAGGCAGAGGTCCCTTTAAAGGGTAGGAACAGTCCTTGCCTTTTCCTATTCCATTCTTCCCCCAAGGTAGTACTTCCAACATCAAGCAAAGAGGCCTCTCCTTCTGTGCCTTTGTTTTTGGTCTCTCTGCCAAGATGCTCCCAGCCCCACCCCCTCGATCCTGCTGACACTGACAAGACAGTTTTTTGACCAGTCTGCGAGGAGTATGCAAAAAGTCTGGAATTCCCTGTAATCATTCCCAGAGCTGAACTTGTGGTATTCACAATTTCTGTTTTCAAACTGAGTATAAGTATGGGGTATAAGCCTCCAACTGGGTTGCCAGGATGTCTCAGCATCTAGTGCCAGGGGAGTATAACCAAGACATTTGAGCTCAGGGTTGGTTAGGAGCAGCTACCTTGAAACATCCTAAAGGAAAGTGCCCACTGGCTCCAGGATAGGTATCTCTGCACAATGTAAAGGCTGCCTAGATGAGAAGGGTTCCAAAGTACCTGTGCAGGAAGAAATGGACATTGGCCGATTGTTGCTCAAGAAAGGATATGCAGTGCCAGGGAGTGTAATGAGGCCTTGTGACCCTGGCCCTCCTACAGCATGCACCGTAGTGAGGAAACCCACTACACAACTTTGTGTGGGTACTTCAGCCTCCCTTTGATCCGTCTGCGGAGAGTGCCTGCAGATACCTGGAGAGAGAAAGAGTGGTTATGAAAGGCGTATTCCATGAAGAAGAGGTGCTTGTGAAAGCTTGGTGCTGATAGTCCCTTGGCCGGGGGTCTTCTGACAGCAGTACCCCACGGGCCACAGGGCTCATACTCCCTGGCTGTAATCCATAGGCCACAGGCCTCCTGATTGCTTGCAGGGCTCCTGTGTGTTTCGCAGGAGTCTGGGGTACACCTACCCAGGTCACCTCCATCCAGAACAGGACCACAGAAGGCTTTCAGTCTCCCCAGAAAGGCTACCCTCTTCTGTCCCCCTGAAGAAGCAGGTAAGAATATGCTACAGGCTCTTGAGTCCAAAAAGTAAAAGTCCAGAGTCCTTCCACTCTAGACAAGGAATCATCAGTAAGCTGGTTTTTCGTCTTTCCTCTTCTGTGGTTCCACTGTTCTCCAAATCTCTGCCCTATGCAGGAGTTTAAAAGTGCAAGTGAAGAGTTCTGGAACATTGGCATCCCTACCCATTGCAGAGTGCCACTTTAACTATACACTTCTAAAATACACTTCCTGGAAGCCACCCACAGGCTGGCCCATTGCTCTGAACATTATTCCAGGATTTTCTAAAGTGGCAGAATCAACTGAGGATCAAAAAAAAGACCTCCTCCATGAGCCTATCCATGCTCTCTCAAAACTTGTTACTTTCCTCCAAGATCCCTGGTGAGAGTGATGTGAGAGTTCTGATGACTCTAACTTTGTCACTGTGAGAAAGTCATGCCCAGGCTTGTCAGAGAGCAGTAGCTAATCACCCTATGTAGATTCCTCCCCACCACCTTCCCTTTCCCAGGAGAAGGTTAATACTCCCAAATGGTTCTATTGTTCAGGGAGAGGATTTGAACTGCCAGCTGGCCACCATAGAAATTAACTTGAGCTATCAGGGTAGTTCAAAACCCAAATCTCAGTTAGACTGGTTGGAGGAAATAATGCTAAAGGCAAAGTACATTTAAGTCAAACTAATATTTTACATGTGTTTTGAACAGAGTCAATGTTTTTCTATGTTGAGCCTAGCCAAAATTATACTGTTCGAGGCATGTGAGCTGTAGATCACATGCTGTGCATAGATCGCCATCTAGTGTTGGGTCCGGATGTTTACACTTTGTTTTTCTTCGAAGAAGTCTTTCCAGTCACGAGATAGATGACTCCTCCTTTCGGTGATAGTGCGCATGGGCATCAACTCCATCTTCAGATTGTTTTTTTCCGCCATCGAATTCGGATGTTTGTCACTGCGCTCCGGTTCGACGCTGTTCCTTCGGTTTCCCTCGGTGCGCAAGACACACACCCTCGACGGTATTGTTTGCGATCGCGTATACCATTCTTCGCGTGTCGTGTTTAATTATAAAAACCCTCTTTCGATCGGAGAGCTCGTGGTAGGCCGTCGGGCCTACCCGCGTCTGTTCGACTCGCAGTCGATGGAACGAACTCCCTTCAAATTCTGCTCGGTGCCACGCGAAGTACCCGCACACCGACTCACACGGAGTGTGTAACCTGTGCTTGTCTCCTGAACACAGAGAACAGGACTGCGACGCGTGCCAGGCTTTCCGCTCCAAGAAGACGCTTTGCGGCTGTCTGGCTCGACGTCGCGACATGCAGAGTCAACACACAAGCTCTATTCCGAACCTCTTCGGACCAGTATCGGATGAAGAAGCCGGCGACGCTATCGGGGCCGAGGAGGAACAGGAACCGATCTCCGTTTCAGAGTACGGCTCCGACCAGGATGAAGACATCCCGCATGGACAGCGTACTGAAAGTACAGAATTTCCCTCGCCCCGACATCCATCTCAACCGAAAAAGAAGGCTCCGGACCAACCCGCGCCCTCGGGCCCCGGTCGGCCCCGAGACCACGCTTCTGACGCCCCGCCTTCGGGCTTGGCACCGAAGCCTGCAAAAAAGCCTTCCGGGATCGAAGCCAAAGTCCGGCTCCAAAACACACTCGGCACCGAAACATACTTCGGATCTGAAGACACCAACTCCGAAAATGTCGGCATCGAACCTTCGGCGCCGAAACAGACTGATGCACCGAAGTCACCAAAAAAGCACTGTTTCGACGATCCGCTCGATAAACCGGACCCGAAACAGAAGGTGTTGTTTATTAATCCTCAGACTGGACATATTACCACAAAAGTGACTCTAAAAAGAAGGACTGATGCAGAAGAGGAATATCACATTCCCTTGAAGAAGAGAACTGTTGGAACTAACCCTTCCCCACCTCCTCTTCCTCCTACTCTTCCATCACCCCCTTCTCCTTAGTTTCTACCTGTGCCAACTTCACCTGAACATTCACCACATACACCTGACAATCAGGATGATGGGGATGGCAATGGAAATGGGGATGATGATGATATTCAGCCTATACCTACAGACCCATGGGACAACTACAACACTAACTCGCCCACACGCAATGATCCTGACTTATACCCCACCAAGCCCTCTCCATCGGACGACAGTGTAGGCTACATTGAATTGCTGGGTAGGGCAGCTAATTACCATGGGGTGCAGCTCCACAAAGAGTCTCTCGAAGAGGATTTTCTCTTTGAAACCCTTAGCAGTACACAAAAATCATCACACACGTTACCCATGTTCAAAGGGATGATTAGGCATGTAGACGATATCTTTAATGATCCGGTCAGGGCACGTATCCTTACCCCTAGGGTAGATAAAAAATATAAGTCCGCACCATCCGACCCAGTCTACATAAGGGACAATTACCATTGGACTCATTGGTGGTGTCCAACGCACGCAAAAGGGCCAACTCCCAAACTACAGGAGATGCTCCACCCCCAGATATAGAATCTAAGCTTCTTGATGCTTCTGGGAAAAGGGTGGCCTCTCAGGCAGCAAACTTCTGGCGCATATCTAACACACAAGCATTGTTAGGTAGATACGACCGTGCGCACTGGGATGAAATGGAACAATTACTCCAATTTCTACCCCAAGAACATAAAGCTAGAGCTCAAGACCTAGTAAGAGAGGGACAACTTATCTCAAATAATCAAATCAGGTGGTCCCTAGATGCTGCTGACACAGCTGCCAGAGCGGTAAACACCAGTGTCCTGTTACGAAGGCACGCCTGGCTTCGCATATCTGGGTTCAAACCTGAGGTCCAGACTTCCATACTAAACACACCCTTTGATAAGGAACACCTTTTTGGCCAAGTGGTAGATTCTTCACTGGAAAAGATGAAAAAAGACACTGAAGTGGCCAAATCCATGGGAGCCCTTCAGTCAACACAAGGCTGTGGTTCCTTCCGACGCTCATTCTATCGAGCAGGGTCCAAAAATACTTCCTCAGAGACTACATCCACCTACAAGGGCAATAACCATCCCTCTGGCTCAAAAAGTTACTTCAGAGGGGGTTACAGAGGAAACAACGGCAAAGACAGAGGTAGAGGGTCAAACACACGTACCTCCCCCCCCCCCAATACAAAACAGTGACTTACCTATACTTCCTCCCGACCATTTAACACCTGTCGGGGGAAGACTGTCACATTTCTTACCAACTTGGCAGTCAATAACAACATACAAGTGGGTTCTACAGATTATCCGTTCTGGGTACTGCCTGGAGTTCATCAACACTCCTCTAAACATTCCCCCAAAAGCACACAAACTTTCACAGGACCACCTACACCTCATCCAACAAGAGGTACAGTCTCTACTTCTAAAAGGAGCTATAGAACCAGTACCGCTACAACACCAAGGGTCGGGCGTGTACTCCTTTTACTTCCTCATACCCAAAAAGGACGGTTCTCTCAGACCAATATTTGATCTCAGGGAACAACATTTTTACATACAGTCAGACCATTTCCACATGGTAACACTTCAACAAATACTACCTCTTTTGCAAAAAGGCGACTTTCTGTCTACTCTAGACTTAAAGGACGCCTACTTTCATATTCCAATCCACCCTGCTCATCGCAAATTTCTCAGGTTTGTGTTAGTGGGTCAACGTTACCAGTTCAAGGTACTCCCATTCGGAGTCACCACTGCCCCCAGAGTCTTCACAAAGTGTCTGGCGGTAGTAGCTGCTCATCTAAGAAGACAAAGCATCCATGTCTTTCCATACTTGGACGACTGGCTCATCAAAGCCAACACGTACCAACAATGTCTCAAGCATACTTCCATAACTATTCAGTTACTGCACCAACTAGGGTTCACAGTTAATGTGCCAAAATCACATCTTCAGCCAACCAATACTCAGAACTATCTAGGAGCCACTTTAGATGCTCAAAAGGCTCTCGCGTTTCCCAACGCAGCCAGAATTTGCAACATTCAGGCTTTAGTCCTCCAGTTTCAACCCAATCAATCACTTCCAGCTTGGGTTTATATGCAATTGCTGGGGATGATGGCATCTTGCATCATGATCGTTCCCCATGCCAGGCTGCAAATGCGTCCGCTTCAAGAATGCTTAGCCAGTCAGTGGAACCAGTCATACGGTCTATTAACCAATCTAGTGTTGGTAAGCGGCCATACTCATCGCTCTCTCCAGTGATGGAACACAACATTTATCAAAAGGACGGCCCTTTATAGACCCGGTTCCACAGATAGTACTAACAGCGGACGCATCCCTAACTGGCTGGGGAGCTCATCTTCAGCAACACACTGTACAAGGCCTGTGGAGTCAACAGCAAAAGTTGCTACACATCAACCATTTAGAGCTGATGGCAATATTTCTAGCTCTCAAGGCTTTTCAGACCCATCTAGCAGGCAAAACTGTCTTGGTTCGTACCGACAACATGGCAGCTATGTATTACATACAAAAACAGGGGGGACACACTCTCTCCAACTGTCCCACTTAGCCCAAGACATCTGGAGGTGGGCTATTCACCACAAAATCTATATCCTAGCGGAACACCTCCCAGGAGTGACCAACCAGATTGCAGACCTCCTCAGCAGGCAGAGGCACCAAATACACAAATGGGAACTTCACCCTCAAGATCTCCTCCCATACTTTCAAGCTTGGGGAGTCCCTCAGATAGATCTGTTTGCTACACACCAAAACGCAAAATGCCAAAACTTCGCCTCCAGGTACCCACACCCGTTATCCAAGGGCAATGCACTATGGATGAACTGGTCAGGGATATTTGCCTATGCTTTTCCGCCTCTCCCACTCATTCCATCAGTGGTTCGGAAGCTCAGACAAACATCTCTCACACTAATCCTAGTAGCTCCTATGTGGGCACGTCAACCTTGGTTCCCAACCCTGTTGGAGCTCTCTCTGGTCCCACATCAAAAATTGCATTTAACCTCCAGTCTCCTCACACAGAGCCATGGAGAAATCAAGCACCCAGATCCCAAACAACTGAACCTCGCGATCTGGCTCCTGAAGTCATAGAGTTTGGTTATCTGAATCTTCCACCAGACTGTATGAACATCATTAGAGAGGCTAGAAAACCTACCCAAAGAGCCTGTTACGCAGCTAAATGGAAACGTTTTGTTATTTATTGCAATAACAATCCTATCAACCCTCTTGATGCTTCCATACAAAACATTATCTGTTATCTGTTACACTTGCAGCAGTCAGCATTGGCTTATACCTCCATCAGACTGCATCTTGCTGCAATAGCTGCGTATCTTCAGAATAGACAACATTTATCGCTATTTAGAGTGCCTGTAGTTAAAGCTTTTATGGAAGGACTAAAACGAGTCATACCACCAAGACTCCCACCTGCCCCAGTGTGGAACCTTAACATAGTCCTCACAAGATTAATGGGCCCGTCCTTTGAACCCATGAACAAATGTGAACCACAGTTCCTCTCTTGGAAAACAGCTTTCCTCATTGCGATAACTTCATTGAGGAGAGTGGGTGAACTACAGGCACTAACCGTAGAAGAACCTTTTTTCCAACTACACAAAGATAAAGTGGTTCTTCGTACCAATCCCAAATTTTTACCTAAGGTAGTATCTGCATTTCACATAAATCAATTGGTAGAATTTCCTGTATTCTTCCATCAACCTGATTCTGTTGCAGAACGAGCTCTACACACCTTAGATGTCAGAAGAGCACTCTTGTATTACATTGAAAGAACAAAATCATTTCGTAAGACCAAACAACTCTTTGTTGCTTTTGCACCACCTCACAAGGGCAATCCTATCTCTGAATCAGGTATTGCAAGGTGGATTGTTAAATGTATTCAAATTTGCTATGCAAAAGCAAAGAGGACTTTAACTGTACCCCCTAGAGCACATTCCACTTGCAAGCTAGGGGCCACTGTGGCTTTCTTAGGAAACATTCCCATAGCTGACATTTGCAAAGCTGCAACATGGTCTACACCGCACACATTCACAAAGCCCTATTGTGTAGATGTGTTAGCAAGACAACAAGCTAATGTGGGCCAAGCAGTACTTAAAACACTGTTTCAGACAACTCCAACAGCTACAGGATAGCCACCGCTGTTGAGGGATACTGCTGTATAGTCTATGCACAGCTATCACCGAAAGGAGGAGTCACCTATCTCGTGACTGGAAAGACTTCTTCGAAGAAAAACAAAGTGTAAACATCCGGACCCAACACTAGATGGCGATCTATGCACAGCATGTGACTCTACAGCTCTACATGCCAAGAACAGATGCATACTGGGTAAGTAGCATTTTCCTTACGCACTTTTCACCCAAAGTGTAAATACATTAAAGCACTGCAAACTTACACTTCAGTCAAAATTAAAGTAGCATTTGTTTTTGGATTCCCGATTAAATTATAAGGCCTACTCAGGTGAACAGCTAATTTATTTTGGGTCTTTTCCATGACAGGACTGCCTTTGGGCTGATATCAGCCTTGTTCGGAGAACGGTCATCCTCACTTAGCCTGCACATGTATGCAGATATGTGTAACCAGCACAGAGCCTCTTATTTTAAAAGATGGCAACTAGCGGACAGAGTACAGAACCATTTTAATATGAGCTTACAGCATGTGGCACCCCATTAGGAGATCTCACTCACAGCAGTGGTGCAAAAACCAAGTGCAAATGCAACAAAACAAACTGGAGTGTTTACGGGTCAGGATCCACTTTCTAACAGTATGCCTTTCAACCACCTCGCCACCTTGGAATTAGACGTGAAATTCCAAAAAGGTTACACAGCTTTATGTTCCGGGAGGCACACAGTCTAATTCACAGATCACCAGCTGTTGATTATCCATTTCTCAGTGGTTGAGTATCTTTCCAGCCTCCCATTGCCCACTGCTTCGAAGCAGCTGCCAGTTAGTGTAAGTGCTGTACAAAAACAACAAAGAAAATGAACTGTGAAGAGAAACTGTTTACTTTCCCCACCATACCACCTTGGTTTTGAATCTTACACACCTATGTCCAGGGATATATTTTGTTACCTAGCTGGATTTCTGCTATATATATTCAATATACATATATATATGCTGTATATATAAAACGAACATAAGCATATGTCTAACACATAATGGAAGACAACGCGGAAGGCATCAATACATCAAATAATTTCACAGAATACAGTAGCATCAGTTTGAAGCTATAAAGGGGATCAATATCCTGTAGGTAGACACAATCATTTAAGTAGTTTGGAGTAACGATACTATGGAGGCACTTCTGTGTTTGCATCATCTTGGGGATCAAGGTCATAATATATAATCCAGGCGCCCCATATCTTATGGAATTTACGGGCCATCCTCTGCTCTTTTATACAACTCGCGCCGCTGCCATGTATAAGTCCAACCCTCGTTTGTATTCCGTTATAGTCAGTATCTCAGGGGCCCACCAGTACTTTGGGTATTTCCATTAATATGCTTTGATACAAGCTAATTGAGTAGTTGAAGTCTTTATGTATGCATTGTTTGTCAATTAATCCAACTATATTTTCAAGATATCACTTGGCACTGACACTTTTTACCACCAAGGGTGAGGGAGAGCATATGTGATGTAATTGTCTATCTTGTCCCTTTTCCAACTGAAACATTCTTACATCTACAATGTATACTTCGAATTCAATAGGTACTCTGCTCACAGGCGTGCTAATTGTGTGTTCCTGGTCATAGGAAACCTGGCAGTTTAACCAAGCCACATTTATCTTGAGTCCAGGAACATTATTGCCCTTTTAATAGAATACTATGAATTGTTTTGAAATTTTCTTAATATTGAAAATCTTAAGTGTGTTCTGTTACTATTTCAGTTCACATTGCCAAACGTTTGTTACCTTGTGCGGGTTCATATAGTGATCTGGTACCTAAGGGCCTAACTTCCATTTATTAACACAAAGCATTAATTAAAAAGCATTCTCCTGACAATTGGGCATCAACCATTCTCCTAAGCCAAGTACATAGTCATTGCTTCTCTAGATAAATATTGTTTCAGATCTTTACCAAGGATATCTTGTGGCTTCTGGGGCTAAAGTCATTGACACAAAATATAGCCCCTCTACGTTTCACAAGCACAAACCTTTTTTCTTTACCTGTTCTTCATAGTTGCTATTCCATAGCTCCAGGTCATTTAGATCAGTTTACCTCCTGAAAGGTATTACTGTGATAATGAAAAAGAGACTTAAAACTTAGGCTTTCTCTTTCTTAACTGGGGAGGTCTGCGAAAAATCCATTGAAACATCTGCTAGCCACTCTAGTGAAATATTGTTGAGCAGTCAACAAAGAGGATTGTTTAAGTTTCGTGTGTTTGTAGTCTTCTCTTCTTTTATGAAGTAACATACCTCGATTTACTTCAACAATATCTCCCAGTGTTAAAAGTAGTGGTTAACATTTTTTTAATGGTTCTCTTAAAAATACTTGGGTCCAGTAGGGAGGAGTTGATAGACATCTGCACCTTTTTGAACTGGCTGCACTCTGGATTGGAGGATACATCTCATATAAAACCTATAAATAAAAATGTATTAATCTCTGTAGAGTGAGAGCTGAGAGATTCTTCCTGCAGTTTTGTATGTAGGTCAACAAAAAGGAACTTCTGTAAATTCTGCCTCTGTAGATGTAAGGGTATACAGGTAGAATGTGATGGTCTTGCTTCAGTGCGCCCATACAGAATATTCTTACTTAATTACCTTTCTCTATTCCTTGTCGCAGAGAAAGGAGATTTATATTATTAATTCCACTGGAGCAAAACATATACAGTTAAGTTTTGAAAACAAACATCAAAAGTGAAAACATTTAAGTAACAACATTGTATGATGTTACACTTTTTTTGTTAAAAATGCAGAACAGGTATAGTTGGACGAGAAACACTCAAAACTAATTTTTCTGTCAAAGTGCACTGCATAGTAGCAAATTGTGTCAAAAAAATCTCGGAGGGTAAGTTTGTGCCAAAAGCTCCTAAGAAAAGGTAGCTAAAAGGATGTACAGCAGGTATAAAAGTCAAAGTGGTTGTTTGAGGGAAGTAGGCAAAGTTCTCTGAGAATAAGAAACTAAGTAGAGATGACCCCAGACAATTTGGGGCAGATTGATCAAACTTTCCTTCACGCAGTGCAAGGCAACAAGCCACCTTGCTGCGCTGAGCTGAGTGAAAGGGCAGGAATGTGCTGTATTTAAAATTATATGGCGCATTCCTGTCCTTTTCTTTCACTGGCACCCTTTTAGCTGCCTACATCCAAAGCAGGCACATTTACACCCTGGTGCAAGGATGCCTGCGTTGTCAGCAGGATTGTTTTCGTGCAGGAAGGGACACCTTTCTGCACAAAAAACAATCCTGCAGAATGCAGCACATTCAGAAAGAGGAAACGACGAGGAGAAATAGAGATATTTCTCCTCGATGTACCTCCCCGGGGAGGCGTAGCATTTTGACACAGTCCCAAGTTTACCACAAATTAGGCACCGGGTTAGCATTATTTTTATATAGTTAGCGAGTAAGACATGCACTTACATTCCAAAGGAAGACACATTTTGAATATTAAAATAATGTATTCTTCTCTCTTTCTCTTTTAACTAGTATCAGATAACGTGGAAGCCACTAACGCTGTTTCTTGAGCTGAAGGAGGAAAACCTGACACTGAAACTTCTTATGGAGACAACAGTACTTCATCAAGTGGATTCATAGGTGTGGGTGGGGAAAAGTAAAAAATCGCACAGCAAGACTGAAGAAACAGATTACCAGAAAACGGTCAAAGATTTGAGGCTACGAGTGGCGGGCTTCCTTTTAACCCAATCTGATACCTTTTACGTGAGCCTTTCAACAAAATATACAAAGCAAAATATACAAAGGATGAGCCATGTGAAACATGTATTTAAAAGACGCATGTAAAATTATGAAAAATATATCTTATTATGGCACCAGCGCAACGAATGTTCCAGGCCATCACGCAATTTGGGATTTACTTCCGGGAGCTCAGAAGACTTCTACCGGGCTGTTCCACTCAGTGGATGGAATGTGGTGATTTTGCTGCTGATGGCCGTAACCATTTCTCTTTCTTGTGATTACACAGAGTTTTGAGACACACAAACTGAATCTCGCCATGCTTCAAGTGGTTTTCAGTTGAGGGCTGGGAGCAGGCTGCTCCATTTTCACTAAACATTCAGGTTTGGGCCACTGCTCTTTGTGCATGTTGCATTATTCTTTCTGTTGTCCCTTGGTTCCGGAAGATACATCAAAAAGGGATTTAGAAAGCAGGATGGAAACATCAAAGTACAGAGATCTAAACTAAGGACCTAACACTGTTCTTGCTACTAAAATGTGTGGCCATGGAACACAGGCAGTGAGATAGCCGCCAGGCAGTAATGGATCTAAGTGCTGGCCAGGCATGTCAGTCGGCCATTTAAAAGCCATCATTAAGCCATTATTCAACATTCCGGTGGCAGTGACTTCCACTGACATAAACATATTTTAGTCGAATTGTGTTTGCCTGAGTATACCATTTTTTTTCTCCAAGAACAGACTTAACCATTCCATTTTTTATTTACTTGTATACCTCATATTTATTTTTCTTTTGTTTTCAAAAAAACCTTATTTTCCTTTTTTGCCTTGTAATGGGTTAGCAAATGTGGTGTCTGCAGAAGCAATAGTGTGGAGTAGGCTATAAAAGCACAATTTAGTGTGACAAGATCAGGAGATTTTGCCTCTACCATTCCCGCGACTGTGCAATTAAAGTCCTAAGCCATTAACACTGGGCATGCTCACACAGCCGAGTGAGACCAACAAGCACCAGGAAGTGACGTCACTTGCCAGCCTCGAGCGTCAGGCTTATCACTATAATGGCTTGAGAGCGCGAGGGGAAGCAAAGTGAACAAACCATTTCACTCGAACTTGAACCAAGTGGAAAACAATGTTATTTTTTGTAACTCGGTGGTTGTGTCAGTTTTCTGCCAGTCTCTCTTCAATGCTGAGCATGCTTGAAAAATGACGTCTCATTGGTCTGTCCGTTTGAGCTTCCATTCACCTTGGGTAACAGCAACCGGTTCTCATGTCTACTTGTCTATGCAATGAAATACAATTGAAAAATACTGTGTTAATATTTAAAAATGTTCAATGTTATGTATATGGATTTAAATGAAATGTGCTATTAAGGAATCGGATAGATATGTTGATATCTAACACCTGTGTGTATGGAGTTTTCCAATTAGTGGCATGTTTGACCCATTTGAGGGACACGTTGCCAAAGGGTAGCCATATAGCCTGTTACAATGTCTTCTGTCCTACTGTAGTTAAGCATGACTTGCAACTTCTTTGCATGATTTCATCTACTTTTAATGCTTACAGGTATTTGATGGGAGTTTTTTTTTATTGTTTTCATATCAGTTCCTCATCATGCTGTTTGGAGATGTATGCAGTTGAATGCAGATGTATGCACTTGTTATTGAAGATCAATAAATAAACTGTATAACTAGGCAGGGTATAAATGATAATGAAAATGCATTTCTCAATAGAAAGGCAGTGTACGTTGCTGGCTTATTCACACTTAATTTGAAATATTTGCCGGAAATGTCTGAAGCTAGAGCTACTGACACCATGCCCCGACAGTGGGTCACCAAAACATACAGCTAACAACTAAACAGTACCCCCTGGAGCAATGCTCACTCCCACGCGTTGGATTTTCCTTATAAATCTTTTAGCTAGAATTTCTAAGATCCGTCACATTGAAAACCACTTCATTCATTTATTCCACTTAAATGTAATTTGCTAGACAACTACTATTAACTGGATCATGAAAATAAATGTTGCAAGCATGGGTGGAGCAGAGAATGAGTACAAAAATATTAGCATGTAAAGGTCATTCATGCTTGTTCACTCTAACCACTCACTAAAAAGCCATTTAACAGATTTCAGGAATGGACCGTTGATAGTTTATCATGAAAAACTGAAGGCAGTCTGGGGGTTCTAAATCTTTGCACTAGCAGTAACAATAAAAAACAACCTATACATGTAAATATATTTATATATTTGAATTATTTATATAAGTTAGAAGTTCCTGAAATTGAAAGTCTGCTAACCAAAAAGAGTGTTCCAGTGTGAGTGAGCGGATATGCTAGATCAAGAGTCCCTGCCTAGCAGGTAGCATAAAGTACTTCTCCTCTCCTCCCCCTTGGATCTCAGTGTGAAGAGATTGCTACATTTGAATTACAATTACTCAGAAAGTCTCTCTGGCTCACATAGTAATATCTTTTTTTCGTCCACTCGCCAATCTGGCCTTGTAAGGCAATGCTTCACTGCAGCAGCCACATTGCTGCTGCTGTACAGCGGCCTGTTCGCTTTGGGCACTTCTTTGCCAATGCACATAAACTCTACTAAATCTGCTGAATGAAATGAACTATGTGGTTGTACTTGGCAACTCATTTTTTATGTCTATTACAGGGTTCTCCAAAGTCAGTCCTGGAGGGCCAGATCAATGCCAGATTTTTAGCATATCCCCCATTTAGATAAATGTAGTTATCTTAAAAATCTGGCATGGATCCAACCCTCCAGGACCGACTTTGGAGAACCCTGGTCTACTACAATCTATCACCGATGTGGTTTGTGCATCAGCACAGACCAGTTGGCATTCAACTCTACAATTACACCATCAAAATCAGCATCCTCTGAAATCAAAGTTAAGTTCTACACCTTACGACATTATTTCTGCATCCTGACTTTTAATTGGTTAATAGTCATCACCAAGCAGCAATTATCACTTTGTGAGTATGGGTGGGAAAAGTTGTTTGCACCAGACTGTAGTTCCAAATGACCTGATTTAGAGTTTGGCAGATGAGTACTCTGTCATACACATGACGGATAGTCCCCCCCAACTGGTTACAAGTGGCATAAGATATAATGGACCTGTAATAAGGGGTACAGGATTTCCGTCATGTTTGTGACGGAGTAAGACGTCCGCCAAACTCTAAATCAGGTGTTTATTTTTTAATTCTATTTTACAAAAGTGTAGGGAAGGTTAACTTATGTTATATGAGAATTAGGTATGGCAATAGCAAATTAAAGAAATACATAGTTGCCCATTTTCCAGTATGTATAATAAATGGGATTTCTCTACAGTTTACAGTAAAAATTATACTAAAGTGAAGCACTGATTACTTCTGGAGTTTAGCTCAGAAGACAACAATTGCAAAAATATCCAATTTGATTGGGTTCATTATTTTTTCTTAGCAGCTTTAACATGCTCATCAGGATGAAGTTTGGCATCCATGTTTCTCAGTTCTGTGGCCTTTATGACCAGATATACTAAAGTTTAAAGATCCGGGAGCAAAGACAACCCTGCATCAAGGGGCATAAGCTAGGAAGGACCATAACCTAACCTAGTTTATGCCTCTTGATGCTGGGTTGCTTTACCTCAGGGTCTTATGCTTTTTTATGACTGAGGGTGATCCTAGCCCTTTTCCCTCATGCTTCTTTTTGACCTTTAGAACAGAAGACAGGTCTCGATTATTAAGCGAAAGCGACACTTTGAAATAACGGGTCTTCGAGGTTAAACATAGCAAACCAATTAAGTACATAAAATATTTTTGGCAGAGAGAAACATGAACTTTTTTGTGAGTGAAGATAAAATAATCAGAAATGTGTTCCTCTTGTATTTCAGTTGTCCTCTAGGAAAGATGTACAGGGGAACAGCATTTATTTCTCTTTACGAATTAAACGCTTAGGTTTCCCATGATTCAACCACAGCTAGGAAATAGGACTCCAACCCTCACTCATATTATGGATTATGCAGGCAGTCCCTCTTTCAAGCTTCAGTCACATGTAGTTGATAGCCACAGTAATCAAATCTTTATTGTTTTTACCACGTTAGATTGTGTTTGCTTGCCATCCATCCTGGATTGGCTTCCAGTACCAAAGTCTAACTACAGGATTGCAGTTGCATTTAATTGTTTTATGCCATTGTCCCTGTAGACAAGCTTCTGTTTTTTTCTGTAATTTCTAATACAAACCTTTGTTTTCATTCGCATTTTAATTTTTTTACATTACGTTCAGTGCTAATGCTATAGAAGATGTTTCCTATTTCTTTACCAACTTGATTTATGAGCTGCCTTTAAGCATTATGTTTTTTAATGTGGCACCTATTTTCTAGTCTTTCTGTTTTCTTCTGTTACTGCTTTCATTCATCCTAAAAAGAATAGCTGCAAACACCCTATTAAGCCACGAGTGGTTAGTGTTGCCAAATGCTCCTTTGTCCAGTTTTGCCCCTTTTGGTACCTGTTCTCCTCTTGTCTATGAATCCCTCACCCTGTGCTTAAGCAACAACATTGATTTGTCATGGCCCCCAAATTATTGCCTCCTCTCCAGCACGTATAAATCCTTTTGAATTGCTATTGCACATTAACAATTAACACAATGTTTTCCCAACTCTCACTGCTTTCATTCGACCCCCAGTGGCCACAAAGGTAGAATTTAAACTGCTATGACTGGTTGATAAAACCATCTAGGACCTTCTGTTCGGAGCCCAAAGCTATCATTGACCTGCTTGAACAGAGAACTTGGGTCTCAAACATACAGCTTGTTGTATGTTCTCTTGTATAAGATATAAGACTATGAGATAGGTGATTTGCTGTTCAAACCACATTTTTGGGAAACTTTCAGCTTCTTCTCCTTGGATCTGAACTAGTTCTCCTCAAATTCAGGAAGGCCGTTAACATCTAGCTTATCCTCAAATTAACGTTCTAGCAAACATGTTTTCCTCATGTGTGTCACCAGTGCCAAAAGACTCATATGTATTTAAATATTTGTGCTCTACTAAATGCTCTCATCACATGCATAGTTCTTGCCAGCAGACTTTAACCTCAAAGTCCTTATAGTCTACCTACTGCAACACCTGAGACTTTTATGAGTATCTCAGATGGATAGAACTTAAGGTATTCCTTATCTGGTTAAAAACCTTATAAAGACAACTTTAGTCCATTGACATTTCACCGTTACCTGTGGTAGCCTGAGACTTGAGCAAACAATCACAACTCATTGGCATGCCTAATGGCTGTAGGTATTAGTAGGTATGCGTCTACTAGGAAGGAATCTAATATTTACTTTCCCACCATAAAGTACATGCAGTAATGATGAGACCATTGTTTCCACTTTCCGTTTCTCCTTATTGGCCTATAATAGCCTATTTTAGTACTTTACATTTCCCAACCTTCAGTTCTTCTCTTAACAGTCACAGGACAGTCACCAGCTTAAGTTGAGCAGGATTTTAAAATTTAGAATGTTATAGGGCATATCTGTAAAGGTAAATATATTGTTCATGCCTTTACCAATAGGGATAAATGGTTCCAAATCTTTGAATCCACTCTTATAGCCGTGCATCATGTGGTGTGTGGAAACAGATAATCAAGTAATGCCCTTTTACAAATCAGAGGTGGCCTCTGTTTATTATGTCCCCATCTGTTGACATAATGGATCACAAATATTGTCAGAGGTTGCTATGATATATCTGATTTTTTAATTGTGCAGTACTTTGGAATGTTAACTTTTACAAAATTTGTCTCAAGTGTAGTTTGAGATTTGGACTGAGTTGTGTGGGTATTTGGCGAGTTGGAGAGGCCCTGGGGGAAGATAAAAGAAAAAAACAATTAGTGTTTTTTTGTTCAAATTGTTTTAGATTCTTTTAAATATCTCCATCACAAATATGTTCTTTCTCCTCTGATGAGAAGCTGCCTCAAATCAAATACCACCATTTACTATTATATTTTAAAATCTATAGCTGTACTTATTTATCTGTGTTTGCTAAAGGAGAAAATTGAAAAGCAACGTTTGTCTGCTGCTTCCCCATGGATATGAAAGAAGATAATCTTCGCTAATTAGATGTTCAAACCACAACTGACAGGGACCATAGCCAAATGTTAAACCATATTTATTCTGTTATGTCATGTCGAGAACAATAGACTAAGCAGTATTAAATGAATCATCTTCATTCTTTGTACATGGAAGGTGGAGAGGTTGGTAGGAGATTGTGTGTAGCAAGTGACAACAGGCAAACACCAGGTGTGCCTTGTATTGCTTCAGGATATGTACAATGTAGGACATTTTGTGGGATTCTCCTCTTTGCCTTTTTCTCCTTTGATCCTGTTACTTTCCTAGACAAGTTATTCATGAAAATCAGAGCCATTTCCTGATTATACCTACAACTGAGGCTTCAGATAGTCAGGCCTAGATTTCATAGATATATCATATGTTGGGAAATTCTTAACATGGTCTCTTAGTTTGTGGCTTTGCTCCTTAACAGTTGGAATATGAAGTTCAAGACCATAATTCGAATGCCTTGAAGTGACCAAAGGTGCTATATACAATCAGAATCATTGAGCAATAGTTCCACTTCCTTGGCAGGTCTTACCTAAGGTTAGTCGACTTTTAATGATCAGGTGTGTGCCATGGTTATAGATATGGATTTGAAGAGATCACTGTGCATTATTATTCTGTGGTTAAGAGGTTTATGAAAGGTTTCATTATATTGTTTTTCCTTATAAGAACTAGTAATTCTTTTGGTGCTTATATTTGATTCTAGGAATATGTACAAAGCCTGTATAAAAAGTTTAGTGGGCAGTGTTTCTTTCAAAGAATGTTGGCTCATTTTCACTTAGAAGGATCAATACCATACATATTGTTTATTGTAGCTACTTACACTTTTCTACCAACATAAGTAGTCTTTCTTTGCCGCAATCAGTGTGATTCTCCCCTATTGGTTTTGCTTGTCCAGTGGGTAAACAGTCTTGCATATATTACAAGTCAGAATTACTTTGCTCCTTTGCCTGGAGATGACCAAGCCCATGTGGAAGTATTTGATGTTTTTCTTGTCTTTGAAGAAAATGTCATTACTAAGGAATGAACCTCCAGCTATGTTATACCTAAATGTAGCCAAGAAACCTTTTCCTGAAAGCATTAGAAACCAGCCTTGACGGTGCAGAGGATCTTCCAGCATTCTCACCAAGATCATGCCTGTGCTCTTGATGGGTAAATAAGTGAGTGCCAAAATGTATTACTGCTTGAACTAGAATTACATTTTAGGGTCCTGAATGCCCTATCTCTTGAGTGGGCTCAATACTTGCCTGTGACACTTATGGCACATAAATGTTACTAAGCGTCCTTCCCAAACTGCCAGTTTCCAAATTTAGGTGTTTACTCTATATTTGCTGTTGCAGGCAGAAATTAGGGCAAGAGCTGTAAGTACACCCAAAACTAAGTACTTGTTTACAAGCCCGGGTCGAAAGGAAATTTAGACATGAAGGTGGATAGCAAGTGGAGAGATATGAACAATGAATTGGTAGTACTTGTCATGGGTTTTACCTTCATGCTGTGAGAAATAAAAAGTTTGTTATCTTAACTTTTCCTCAACACTTTGCAGTCTACAGTTACAGGTAAGAAACTTAAGGCCTGATTTCGAATTTGGCAGACAGGTTACTCCGTCACAAATGTGATGGAGTAATTTGTCAGCCAAACTCTCAATCCACCTGCCCTTTTGTAAATCGGGCAGACTGTCAACTTTCTGTCAGCAGTGCTGAACCACCCCAAGCTGTGCTTGTGATGCAGCTCACTCAGGATTCCAATCTGCTTATTGTGGAACACCCATCTTGATAAGGCTAGTCTTGTCAATGTCTTGAATTTATTATATTTGTAACATGTAGTTGGTACTCTCTTGAAATGACGTACTTGACACCTGATCCTGACTAGTTCTCCTCACCAGGAATATCAAAACACTGGTGCATATCGTTTCCGCAATTCTTTGTTAAGTGCCAAATTTGGAATGCTATATAACTTAATCTTTATTACAGCGGAAATTATATAAGAGACATAGACATTTATGGAAACGGCCTCTAGAGCTGGACAGGCACTTCCGGTTTACAGACTAGATGTTGTCACTTGCATGGTTGAGAAGTTCTCCAAGGCTTGACATGCACACATGTTTCAAGTTCCATCCTTCACCGCTGATACAGGTATGACTTGTATGGAAAAGAAATTAATTGCTCAGGAGACTACATAAATTAGCCTAAATTAAGCTGTCTTTCAAAGATCACAATCAAAGAACCTAGACAGCCCATTGCTATATATATATTCCATTTTATTTGGGAACAAAGCAGTAATTAAAATACAAAGAGAACCTTTGCTAATAAGAATCGATTTAATCCCAGCATCTGTCATATATTATCACTGTGGGCTCATCTGTTGCTTATCAAACAAAATCCAGCATGAGTGGTTTTATATAAATGGTGGTGCATGGTATCCATGAATGTCATGGACCGCAATGAAAAGCTCCCAAGGTAAACAAGTCACAGACCCAAAAAGAGAGTACATTGACAGACTTTCCACTATGTGTGAAACATAGAGGGTGAAACAACACATTTTACATAACTGGAGAACCCAGAAAAACGATAGTAATACCATGTCCTGACTGTAATTTAGTTATACAGTACTAGGTGCAACACACATAGGATCGTATAGGGAGGGACCCTCAACTTGTTATGTGGCCAATGTATTGACCAACATGAACTCTTCAGATCACAAGAAGAAGATAAAATCTTCCAGTTGTAACAGGAGAAGACGTAAAAGTATGAAAGACTAACAAGAAATCATGAGCCAGAAGAAAGGACTTCTGACTTGCCGAAGACAATTTTAACAGTGCAAAGAGAATAGATGTAAAAGAGTCTAAAAAAATATGATTATACAGTTGTCCTGAAATTGAGGATAACTGTGAGTATAGGACATAAGATCAGGAATGTATGACCCAGGAGAAAAGCACCATGGAGAATTAAACACTTGGAAATAGTAACTGTTGAACGGATGCAGAAACCTATAATCCCAAAAACCCTTAATTTAGCCGGGTGGAGAAAATAAACCAACACATGTAGTGGCAAGACATAGATAAACAATCTGAGATATAGCCCATCTGCAAAAAGTGGTGTTGAATCCCGTGCATGAAGAACAAAAGACAGGTGAAGAAAAAACAAGTGAAGCAGAAGGAAATACCAAAGCACTAAGGTTATCATCACCCCTGAACCTTTATCAAGCCCTTTTACAATGGGAAGAACAAGGGAAGACAAGCGGACATACACTCCTGAATGCTGAAGCCAGACATAAAAACATAACACATCGATTTGTCTTCCACATGCCAAAGAGGGTTCAGGAAGGAGGATGTGGCAGTGAAAGTGTCAGCTAGACCGTTGTTCTGAAAACGTTGTAGCCCGAAACAAGACCACCACAACAGAGAAGGATGCAATAAATACATAGATTGAGCATTTCCTATCTAGTTTAAAGGATATGAGCCAGAGTCCAGCTCTCCAACATTTCCTGGGTGAGGTGCGTATTGAAAGTAGATACAGAGGCTTACCTACAGCAAAACACCTAGAGTTCCGAGCTATAAATCACACTTCATCAGGTCCTAATTTAGGGAAAAGGTGTAAGATTGATCTAAGAAACGGACTCAGATCGAACTACAACCCACCACTGATCAGCAAGGAAATGAAGATAATATATAAACAGCTAGGCAGCATAATACAGAGATAGTCTGATGTTTACCAGTATTTAGGAATGCTACAGCACAGCCTCCTAAACGAAACTAATGATAATTTAAATTACATAAAATTCGTACATTTCAAATAAAAACAAAACAACTTACACATTCAGGATCTGAAAACAGCAGCCCCTCTGAGAGACAGATAAACAGGCAGTTTGATGACATGGTGGGTGGATTTATAATCTTGTCCAAGGGATGAGGCTAATGTTTTTGTTTTTTAAATAACAAATGAATTTAAAGTAATTAATCTTTCAGTGGAAAGTACTTCTCGTCAGAGCCAGTAAGGACTGAAATAAGACGTATGCGCCATACAACCACTAGTTCACTCCATTCCTAATCAACAACTGTATTTACTCATGTAGGCCTTCTGCAGATCTCTCTAGATATATAACATCCACGTTGATATACATTATCAACAAATATACACATTTCTGCAGATTTTCAGCCAAGAATGCAATATTTTTGTATATCCACTATATAGAAAGGCTAAATACTTCTAAATAAAACTGCTGGGGTCTGTATCCGAAAGCACAAGGCAAAGATTTCAAAATTCCACATATATCAAGAGTTTCAGCAGTAATGAGCTCTACGATCCTGGTTTATCAAAAGCAATAAAACTGTATTCTAGGCAATCTAGGTTGCACTCATCTTTGAACAGATGGAATGCCGGCCTTCAACAGAGAGCCTTGCTCATAGACACAGACACCATTACAATAGCTGTTCATTGCAGACACGTACGGCCTGATAGTCGGTTATTTTGAGGTCGACAACGAGCTAAAAGGAAGAATGTAGTTACTTTTGGAGCAGACTTCTACCAGTTGCAATATATGCATTCTGATATTCCATTACGTTGCACTAGGCACAATGTGCCCTTCCATTATTTTATTTCCCATACTATAGGTTGCAGAGTGATGTTTTTGATGTTTGGGTATGGAGGCCAAAGCTTACAGAGCATGTTTTTTTTAAAACAGGAGGCGAAGAGGAATATGTTTGTGCAGATAAATATCGAACTTACTCATCTGCCTGACGTCCTGTGTTCTGGTAATAAACAGCCATAATGCCTTCCACTTGACTGTGGGTCAGCTAGGTGCCAGCCATGAAACTACCAATGTGAGGGAAACGGAGATCGGGTATAATATCAGAATTGTGGCATTTCACCATCGCAAGTCCAATTACCCAACCCTCATCCAGGCATTTAATGACCAAGAACCATTGGAGTCCTAAATCTGTTCAGAGAGGGCGGGGGGGGGGGGGGGCGTTGTCAGAGCAGGCAGAGCCACCTAGATGAAAAGTGCACTGTGAGGAGAATGCATGGTGCAAGCGAATGTTGTCTGTGGGTATATTCTTTTATCTTGGAAAGCGTAGGGACTGATGCGAGGGGGACACTGCCTTCAGTCTGTGGGCAGTGTCTCTTTCTAACCCTTTCCCTAATAGCGTTGTAAATACATGTACAGATATAAATGTCATATATGATAAAAGGAACAAAAAAGGAACAGGCGTTTAAAAAAAAAAAACACTGGTGTTGGGGTTTTCATCTCATGCACCAGCCCATCTGCCAACTCTTGCTTTTTGTGTATCGATTTAAAAAAGCATAGTGTTTGTAGCTGATTAGTCTAGACTGTTGGCTTTAAAAAAGACATCTTCTATTTGAAAATTTAGCAGTCTTGTAGAGTTCATTATATGTTGTATCTGTAAATGAGAAAATTGTTTTAATATGTTCATCTGGCTTCCATGATTTTTTCGTCGTTAATTTATTTTTTTAGGGTTGTGAAAGGAAGGTATGGGTTCTCAACAAAACATTAAGCAAATTAAAAAAAAAATAACATGTTTACAGTTGTAAGTGCAATGACCTAAATCCCATATATGAACATTGTAAATTGTGTGTATGTCCTGCTGTGCTCTGTACATTGGTGTAGTATTTCAGTGTTTCAATCTCATGTAATGTGGTTCATAAATGAGAATTTGACCCCTACAAGGTATTTCTGTGGCAGAAGAATAAAAACGACTTGATATAAGCATGGGATGCTTGAGGCCTCATCCCTGTCGGTTCGAGGATTGGGAACCTGCTGCTTGAGTTTAAGGTACCTGTGCTTTGAATTGCTAAGACCAAATAACACAGAAGGGACCACGATCTGGGAACTGGGGAGCTGCTTGTCACTCTGAAACCTTTTCAGAAGAATTGCAATTATATCGACATTTGATTACATTCACAAACGATCACAAACCAACTTCTTAAAAAAATCAACTACCTTTTTGTGTTAAAACACACAAAGTCATTGTGGGAAAGTCACTCTTTTCTTTGGAGTTATGCACGTTTCATTCAGTGTGTCATTAAGAAAGGGCCTAGTATCTATAAAGAGAAATTATAGGAGGCTGAGGACAATAGCAAAGGCATAGAACCTGTTACATTGTAAGTACCCTTCTGGGGTTGAATAAATGTTTGGGGCCAGATGTACTAACATTAGTGTTTGAGATTTCCAAACAGGGCCGGACTGGCTACTGCGCGTTTTGGTCGGCTGCCAAGCTGGGGCCCGATTTTACTGCCGTGGGGGCTGATTTATGTTGATGGGACCTGCATTTACTTCTAAGTAAAGAAAGCAAAACAAATGGTTTTAAAGCATACTTTAAAACCATTTGGTTTTCCATTCTTTACTTAGAAAGGCCCGATAGCCAGTCCGGCCCTGTTACCAAATAGCAAATTTTTGCGATTCTCTGTTTAGTAATTGCAAACACTAATGTACTAAAGTGTGTTTTACACTTTTAGGGATTTCTAGTGGGTCGCAAATAGACCTACCTCATGAATATTAATGAGGTAGGTCTCAGTTTGCGACCCATTAGGAATCGCAAAAATCATAGGGAAGGTGGCCTGCTGGGGTCAGCAGACCACCATGTTTGTGATTGCTTTTAAATAAAGCAATCTTTTCTTTTTAATGCAGCCTGTTTTCTTAAAGAAAAACAGGATGCGTTTAAAAAAAAAGAAAAATTAGGTAGTTATTCGTGGGACCACTGCCTGCTCTTAAAAAAAAAAATTGTTTCCCATTCTCAAAGGGGAATGGATCCTTTGGGGACCCCTTCCCATTTGCGAATGGGCTACAACCAACTTTGAGTTGGTGGTCAAGTGCAAATGTTTTGCGACCGTAATTCGGTCGCAAAACATTCATACATCCCATTCAGGTTCGGTATTTGGAAGGTATGTCCTAAACACGCACATGCCATATACTGAATCGCAAACACAAATTGCAATTCGGTATGGCGTTACCGGATCACAATTTGTGTTTTGTACATATTTAAAAGCGTTTTTGCAGTTGGAAACAGACCAATCGTCCATTTCCAACCCCTAAAACTGCTTTGTACATGTGGCCCTTAGTTTTGTGCGGCAACTTGGACACACTTGGAACAGATTTACTAAGGGCAGTACTCAAACTGGTTAGTGAACTGCTTTTCATTTTTTGGAACTACTGATCTACCAGTTAGTCAAATGGAAAAATAGATAGTCGCAGGATTCAGTAACATCTATGACCTCATGAATTTTAATAAGGCACCAAGCATTTTGCGACCACCCGTGGATATCTGCGAGCGCAGGGAAAAGCAGACCTCCACTCCTACGTTCACATTCTCTCAGTGAAAAGAATTTTTCATAGGGACATGTGGTTCTTTAAAAAAAAAATTCAAGAAGATAGATATTGTGGCATGTGGGGAGTATAGTGGTCTCAGCTTCCCCTTTACGAATCACAAACTACTCCAAATCAGGTGTTGGTATCTGATCAATGGTTTGCAACTATATAAAGTCACATATCATTGATAGATAGCTTTTCAAATTGCAAATGGGAGGTGCCCTTTCACACACCAATTTGTCATATGGAAGTGGTTGCAAAAGTTACTTTGAGAATTGGAAATAACTTTTTGACTCACAAAGTAACTTTTGGCCTTCTGAAATCTCTCTTTTGCAGTTGAAAAGCCTGTGGTATAGCAATTTGTGGGTGTGTGATTGCAAAATGTTTTGGAATTTGGGACCACATGTATCATTATTTCAAATGGCGATTACCTAATTGCGGTTCTCTGCGAATCACAATTAGGTAATCACTATTTGAATGTATAGAACTCCATGAGTTTCATTTAGCGTTTCCTAATGGGTCGCTAATTGACCTACCTCATTAATATTAATGAGGCAGGTCGCAATTTGCAACTCATTAGGAATCGTTAAAATCACAGGGATGGTGGTCTACTTGGGTCAGCAGAACACCCTGTCTGTGATTGTTTTTAAATAAAGCATTCATTTTTTTAAATGCAGCCCGTTTTCCTTAAAGGAAAACGGGTTGCGTTTAAAAAGAAAAATGAAAAGTTTTATTTTTATTTTTGAAGAGCAGGCAGTAGTCCATGAGACCACTGCCTGCTCTTAAAAATGTTTTTACAAACATTCACAAAGGGGGAAGGGGTCCATGGCTTTCTTGGATTAGCAAGATAGACCAATGCAAGCTTTACTCACAAATTTGATCAGGGGTGTGGAATTTAATAAAATATCTACTTGTCCATGGTGCAGGTTACTTCATAAATCTACTGGTCCTGTAACAAAATCCACTTGGCCCTTTGGTGCCATGTAGTGCAGCAACAAATTATGGCAGCAATCTCATTATATAAGAGCTCTGATATAGCCTCTCTGATTATGCCAGGGCTTATACCATAGTAGTGTTTGAATACTTGCAATCCCGTTATGTTGCCACGTTTGTGCAGATCGACATACTGGGGCTGAAGGTAGTGGTAAGCAATAGTTCCAGGGTTAGAATGCCCTTCTGAGTCTGTGCAAACCTACTAGCATGTTTTAAGGGTTTTCAACAACTCTTCTCTAATCTTTTCCCATACTGGGAAATGTTGGAAATTTACTCCTGTCAATGGCAGACGTAAACCTTCTTCCAGAGTTGAGAAAAAAGTGGTTGGAGGGAAAGTGAACTTGCAAACACTCAGATTTTCGCATGAGCAAATCTATACATGCAGATTTGCTCATGCTAAAATGCAGTTCACAAACATTTTCTATGAGTATTACTTCTTGTCCTACTTCTCTAAATTCTTGGAAATTCATGAAAGCCTTATAGCTGCACTTAATGCAGGGACATATACCATGGGTGCACTTTTGAGACTTTCTTTAATAATTGGGCCCCTAATTTGGTCTGGCGATGACCCTGGCCTTTTGTGTTTATTAAAATTCTGTCTCTCTCTCTTTGTCTGTATCGGCTGGCTTAACTGTGAGTGACAGTATTCTGCTCTTTCACAAGGAGCATATCGGCACACAAAGTAGTTTTGTTCAGTGCCAGTAACTACTGTGGCAGTGTGTGTTTTTTTTAGACCAAAAAATTATTTTTGTTTTTGCCAATGTTTGTTATAATGGTGAGGGCCCGGCAGCTCTCACACCAATAAGGTTTTCCAAAAACCATGCCAAAACAAGTCACACATTGACAAAACTAAAAAGCTGACCACCAATTTCAGACCTACTGGCTTTGCCAATGCTTGATTATTTGTTTCCCATACTTTTAGTGAAACTGGTTACACTGATTTTCCATTCTGAATATTTTTGGGAAATACTAGCATGCATCAACACATGTTACTAAATGATGCTGCAAAGAAATGGTACCTGAAATTTTACAGGAGTTTAGCAAAATGCTTTTTTCCTGCTTTCATTTTTTTATGAACATTTTATTTTGCTTTCAAGCTTCTGCAAATATTTGCATCAAATCAGAGCGCATTCTGGGAGCATTATATATAGCCTCATATTGCTAAACTTTGAAAACGTGTGTACACATTTTTATACTGGAACCACTGCCAATAGTGCAGTTGGAGCTTACAACATTTACTTAGAGCGCTCACCCTAATAATAAAGGCTTTCAATTATACAACCATAAATATAAGTTTGAACAGCATTAACATATGGGCAAAAATATTACCTTAACTGCAGACAGTGCCCTTTCCTGATCCATAATGTGGTACTGCAAACTGGCAGCCAAAGGGTTTGTGCTGCAGGGGGTTCGGCCTACTTGTCCCAAGGACAAAATACACATGAAAATTTGTTGCCCTTGACCCCAAACAATATGTCCTGGGCATCGGCTACAGGAATTCCACATCTCTGGTGATGTAGGTCTAGATACATGGACGACAGACAGTTTAATACCCTTTAATAATTGAGTGTCAAGTTAATGCATTCATTTATTAAAGAAAGATACCTTAATGTTTCAGCATGTTATTGAAGATTGACATCATATTACCTTTCGTCCATCAATCAAAGGCAGCCTCATTATGCATTACATTATTTAGTTCCCTCTGTTCGCTACATCTCTACTGTTGTTCGCAACATGTTTCAATTTAAACAACAAAAATCAGTCTACCTTCCAAGCCATAATCATCAACCCCCTTTAACTGTCCCTCCACTACACACCACTTAGACACAAAGTATGGATTACTTTTAGTAAGCTGTACATCAGTACTTATCTTGCTTAACATCAGCTTCAAAAGTGTAGGTCTAGTGCTCTAAGCTATGGTGGTCTCATCGTATTGTCCATTCAAGTGAGGTGGATGAACAGCGGCCACTAAACAGCTCTGAAGATTCTGTGTCATCTGCTCATGTCGTATATACTATTCTTCATTGCCAAGCAAAGCTTACCATGCCATTGACTCATCAAGGGTGGGTCTGGGCGCCTCAAATTAGCCACCATCAGTTGATTTGCAACCGTCCACAGGTGTCTAGTAGAATCTTTTCAGTCCTAGGAATTGGGTATCTAGCATTTGCTTGATATGACTGAGAGTGTCTTTCCAAAAGCCTTGCATTCTAGGGCAGTGTGACAGAGCGCCCTTGGAGGACGACTACAGGTGTCCCGGGGTACCGCACAGGTGTGTTCAGTGTCTGTGGAGGGGCGGAGCCGTGGATTTCAAAGTAACCCGGAAGCAAGTGGTGGTGAAGGAGGTGAGGACGAGGAGACGTTCGCACGGCGAGGAGAGGAACCGCGGCCACGAGAGCGAGGGAACAACCAGGAAGAGACGAGTGCAGAGCACTGAAACAAGACCAGTAAAGAGGAGGCGCGGAACGGATCAGCGGTGTTGGCTATCCCAGGGGAAGGCGCTCCGGACGAGGCAGCCGTGGCTCTGTCATCGAGTCATGGCTTCAGGCAAGTGGCCCGAACAACCGGCCGAGTAGTGGGTGGGTGGTTCCACACACACGCGTTTTTCACGGGGCTGTGAAGGAGCTCGTAAAGGGTGTCTTGGAGGGAGAACAAAGATTCCCTTAGCTTAAACGGGATGACCCCGGTTCTGTGCCATAACCCTCTAGTGGGATCCTTGCTTTCCTTTCTTCTGTAACCCTTCTGTTTTCCTTATTTACTGACCGCCTTAGAAGGCAGTTCAGTGAGTTCCACCTGCCCCGTAAACCCTACTACCTGGGGACTGTTAGTGACGTAACTAACGTTCTAAGGGGTGGCCGGATAACTGATTGCCTTTTCCTTTTTTTTTGTTTCCCTGAGGGAAAACCAACCTGAGGGAGGACAAACGAAGAGCTGACGAGCACCAACGAAGTAACAGAGGGAGAACCGGAAAGAAGAAGAGAGACGACCCAAACCCTAGAACTATTCCCTCCAGACGACCCGGTGACTCTTGGCACACAGACAATAAACACCCTCTTTGCTACCCACCTATCGCCTATTCTCGTGGTTTGTTCTGTCACAGGCAGGTTCACCAAATATGGATGGTAGAACCATCCATAGATGCAAAATGTCCTTAATACCCCATTTGTATATGTAAACATAAGTACGAGCTACTGTTGTCTCAGGTACCAATTAAACATCAGTTTGTAACTTTGTTCCTTGTGATGAACATTTTTGTCATGTTTTTGCGATTTTATCCCACAACATATCCCATTCCTGGTCACTTATTTCCCTCCCTGGTGCTTGCTCCCAGAAGGTCTGATACTCCTAATTCCTCCACACCTCTCATTTTTTTAACAGTTTCAAAGATGATAGATATCACCCTTCCAGAAGTTACACACTTGGTCACATATTGTTCAAAGTTACTTGAATCTCTGTTTGATGATAACCTATTGGCTGTGTGCTTTGCCCAATGGTGTATGTGTTAACAAAAAACAACGTCTCAACCGGTGATCATTTCAGAAGGCAAATACAAGGAAGAATTAATCAATCAAAGAAGTGAACAAAGGGGAGACCACAAGAAGTTGTAAGAAGAAAGAAGGTTCTTTTTGCAAGTAGTTATATCAGCACTACAATGCAATGTATGTATAAGTAACCCAAAAGAGGGTGTGCACTTATCGTGCTCGTGACGGTGATAGGCGCAGTGACACAATAAAGTGAAAAACAGCGTGAACGGCGGAAAAAATACAACTGACTTGGAGGTCAACAATACAAATAAGAATATGTACAAGGTAGGTATGTTCCTTAAGTTGCTTGAGTTGACCACAGTAATGCCAGCTGGACGGATAGTGAAGTGTAGACAATCTTGGTTGGCTCTATATGAGAGAAAACGTAAATTACTGTTGGGTGAGGTAACCAATAATTGGGCGTGGAAAAGAGACAGGAAGAATAAATATAATACCTGCAAGGCTCGGAACAAGGACAACGAGGGAAAATTAGAGGTCCTTGTAGGATGGTTTGTAAACCACTAGGTTACGAGCGGTGTTAATGGTCCTTATCGTTTTTGGTCTGAGGGCAAGTTGTAGGGTCCAGGGGTCATGACAATGACGGACCGCGACTGTGTGGGAAAGAGAACAATAAATGTTTGAGTGGAGAGTGCCAGGACTCTGCTGCAAGTGGAGGGGGAAGGAATTAGAGGCGTACAAGCAGCGGGCATGTAGCGTACCTGTAAACAAATCTCCGAGTCCACCGGTTTCGTGTATGGTGCTCGTGAGTCCAGGAAAGGTTCCGGCAGAAGGGAGAGGAACGGGCGAGTGAAGCACCCAGTACCAGAGCCCATGAACGTGGTGCGTCTTGGCCGGCCAGCGCGAGGGACTGCCTCGTAACGAGAACAGAGTCACGTGGTACGGGCGGGACTAGCCCAGGAGGCAGGATTGCACCATGTGGTACCCCGGGGATACCAATGAGATAGAAGCCACCACAAACATGGCAGAAAGAGAGAAAGGACGCTTAAATACACCCGAATGGGAGAGTGACAAATTGTAACACACAGTATGATATTCGGGCAAGGATAACTTACAAATGAGGAAAACATGAGCAATAATAAAGACCCCCTACAATTATAATGACATCAAAAAGAGGTTAATTGAAACAGCACATAGTGAGACTACTTGCAATAATTTGGACAGGTTTTACAATGGTACTGTAAATGAAAGGAACCAGGGTAGGAAGGGAAAGACGTGTAGGGGGGATGGGGGAAGGGGGAGGAAAAAAGGGGGGGGAGGGAAAACAAGGAACAGAAGAGGAGAGGGAAGGGGGCATGAGACTGACCTTACATTACAGTTGAGGGTAAAACAGTCAAGCATTACATTTTAGCAAGTACATTGGGGTCTAGAGGGAACCCGGCTGTAGCAGAGAAGGCTTCTGGCAACAATACCAGGTCTATTGCAAACAGAGGTGTATACACATTACACAAATTTACAGTATAAAACATTGGTAGCAGAAAGGAGCAAAAGGATAGTCAGAGACATAAAGGTTACTGTCAATGTATATCGATAGTCGTGTTCCATTCATCAAGGGTGTTGAGGCTGTTGTTGACAGAGTTGCAACGTGCGATCGAACAGCATTCACATTTGTTTAAAAGCAATCGCAGGTTGCCACCAAGGAGAGGCAGTACTGCTTGGTCAATGACTTGCCAGACCATGTCGGTTTCTGAGTGGTTGTTGTCTCTGTAGCGTGAGACCAAAGGGGCTGTCTCGATGTTGCATCTGATACGACTCTTATGTTGTGAGATTCGCTGTTTGACCATTTGGGTGGTTTGGCCGAGTTTACATACTCTACCCGGGTCTCGACTGGGTTAACAGGTTTACTCCTGTTTTTTGATTCAATCAATCAATCAGGGGATTGTAAGCGCACTACTCACCCGCGAGGGTCTCAAGGCGCTGGAGGGAGGGGGGGTGAGGTGGAGCAGCTCCGTTCAGCCGAAAAGCCAGGTTTTGAGTGTCTTTCTGAAGATGCTCAGGGAGGGGGCGTATCTGATGTCGAGCGGGAGCTCGTTCCAGGTCTTGGTCGCGATGTAGGAGAAAGCTCTTCCTCCTGTTCTGGCTCTAAGGATGAGTGGGGTTTCGGCGAGGGTGAGGTTGGTGGATCGGAGGTTTCTTTTGGGTGCGTGGAGGAGATTCTCTCGTTGAGGTATTGGAGTCTGGTGTTGTGGAGGCATTTGTAGGCGTGGGTGAGTATCTTGAAAGTGACTCTTTTCTCGACGGGGAGCCAGTGGAGGTCCCGTAGATGTTGGGTGATATGTTTGTGTCTTGAGATGCCGAGGACGTGTCTGACTGCGGTGTTCTGTATTGTCTGGAGCTTGCGGAGTAGAGACTTGTTGATCCTGGCGTAGAGGGCGTTTCCGTAGTCCAGTCTGCTGGTTATGAGTGCGTGGGTGACGGTCTTCCTTGATTCGGGGGGATCCATCTTGCGGAGGGTGTTGAAACAGCTGGAGGTGATGGCGTTGACCTGTCGGTTCATGGAGAGGGAGGAGTCGAGTACGATGCCGAGGTTCCGAGCGTGTTCCGTGGGGGTCGGGGGGCTGCCGAGGGAGGTGGGCCACCAGGTGTTGTCCAAGCTGACGGGGAGGTTCCGAGGATGAGGACTTCTTCTCCGAGTTGAGCTTGAGGCAGCTGTTTCTCATCCAGGATGCGACGTCCTGCATTCCTGGAAGTTGAGTCTGGTGGTGGTGGGGTCTTTGGTGAGGGAGAGGATGAGCTGGGTGCCATCTGCGTAGGATACTATGCTGAGGCCATGCTGTCTGACGATGGCGGTGAGGGGGGCCATGTAGATGTTGAAGAGGGTTGGGCTGAGCGATGATCCCTGGGGTACTCCGAAGTTGATTTCCGTGGGTTTGGAGAGGAAGGGTGGCAGTCTGATTCTTTGGGTTCTGCCGGTGAGGAACGAGCGGATCCAGTTGAGGGCGGTTCCTTGGATGCCGGCGTCGTGGAGTCTGGCGGCGAGTGTGCGGTGGGAGACGGTGTCGAATGCTGATGCTGAGGTCGAGCAGGGTGTTGATGGTGTGTCGTAGTTCTGGCGCGATGACGGTGGTGGCTCTGTGGTAGATGTGTGGAGGGCAGGGGTCTGTATGGGCCCCCGAGTGGATCCCTTTCATGGTTGAGGTGGTCTCTTTGGTTGTGTCCAGGTGGAGATGGTGTGGTGGCTAGTGTTGCCGGTGGAGGGGGTGGCTGCGGGGTCCGGTGTCTGGTCGTTGAAGTTGTCGTAGATGCTCTTGATTTTCAGATGGAATTATGATCCAAGCTTGTCGCAGCGGTCCTGGGATGGGGTGATGTGCGTGGTTTCGCTGGGGGGCTTGGTGAATTCCTGGATGACGTTGAAGAGCTCCTTGGAGTTGCTAGAGTTGGCGAGGATTCTGTTTTGGATATTTGGTGGTTCTTATGCGTTGGTGGTATTCTGTCACGGCGGTCCTGTAGGTGGTGTGGTCTTCAGGCGTTTTGCTGTTACTCCAGTTCTTTTTGAAACGTCTGCATAGACGTCTGGCTTCTTGGAGGTCGGTCGTGAACCAGGTGGCCTTCCTGGGGCGCTGTCTGTTGGAGCAGCGTAGGGTGCGAGTTTTTCTGCGCAGTTGAGGATCCATTTGTGAAGCTCCTTGGCTGTGATGTTTGCGTCAGTCGAGGTGGTGGGGGTGTCGCGGTTGAAGGGGGAGTTGAGTTGATCCACGGTGACTTTGCTCCAGTTCCTTCGCGGAGGGCGCGGGGCAGGTTTGGGAGGTTTTGGTTTGTTGACGAGGAAGTGCACGCTGTGGTGGTCCGTCCAGGGGGGTTGCGTGGTGTGGCTGAGCTGGATGTTGTTTCTTCCAGCGAAGATGGGGTCGAGGGTGTGTCCTGCTTTGTGGGTAGGTGTGGTGACGAGTTGTCTTTGTCCGACATTGGCGAGGTTGCCCAGGAGGGAGGTGGCGTTGGGGTCGCTGGGGTTGTCGAGGTGGAAGTTGAGGTCTCCGATGAGTATGTAGTCCATGGAAGCAATGGCGTGGGGTGCGATGAAGTTGATGATGGTGGTGGCGAATGGGGCGCGGGGGCCGGGGTATCTGTAGGCGAGGATGCCGCGAAGTGTGGTTCTGGGGCTTGTCTGGACCTGGAAGTGTAGGTATTCGGCGGCGGGGAAGGCGTCGCTCGAGGTGGTGAGGCGGAGGGAGCTTTTGTGTTCGATGGCGAGTCCTCCCCCTGGGTGGTTGGGGCGGTCCTTCCTCTGGATCTTGTACCCGTCCGGGATGGCAATGGCGATGTCAGGGGCAGAGGAGGCATTGGTCCAGGTTTCTGACAAGAGCGCGACGTCGGGTGAGAGGGTGTCCAGGAGGTTCCAGATCTCTACGGCGTGTCTGTGCAGGGAGCGCACGTTGAGGAGGATGCACCTCAGGGCATCGGCGGTGTTGGCAGTGGGGGCGGTGGTGAATGTCTGGCGGCAGTTGCGGCAGGAGAACTGGCTGTGGGTGGTTTTCGGTGTGGACAGCTGGCAGTTGTTCCATCCAGGGTTGAGTGCGAGGAGGGCAGCTGAGTCATAGCGGTGGGAGGTCGGAGATCCAGGGTCCCTGGCGCTGGTCGCGGTCGGGTCACGGACGGGCGCAGACGGGCTTGCCTTTGGTGGCACAGCCGCGCAGCGGCCTCCATTAAGTAGAGGTCGGGGGAGGGCAGGGCACCTGGGAGGCGGGAAGCGTGATCGGGAGAGGGAGCGGGAGGGGCCGCGGGGGCAGCAGCGGCGGAAACGGAGGAAGGCTGGGGCTGAGGTCAGAGTAGGGATAATAATAAATAAAATAAAGGCCCCTGTCCCACTAAACCCACTGAGACTTTCTAATAGTGGAGTCAACTGGCAAATACTGACGGCAGACACGGGGCTAAAATCTGGCAAGAGAAATTAAGGCAAAACAATCGCTGACGGCAGACGCGGGGCTAGAACCATGGTCTGAAGGGCTGCAGAGGCAGAGCACTGCCCAGGTGAGCCACGAAGCTGCGTGCTGGAGAGCAGGGACCCGGGAGGGCTGTGCTCGACTTCAGCGCGCAGCGGCCTCTGTTAAGTAGAGGGCGAGGCAGCTGGGAAGGGTGATCGGGAGAGGGAGCGCAGGAGGGGCCACGGGGGCAGCAGCGGTGGGAACGGAGGAAGGCTGGGGCTGAGGGCAGAGTAGGGATAATAATAAATAAAATAAAGGTCCCTGTCCCACTAAACCCACTGAGACTTTCTAATAGTGGAGTCACCTGGCGAAAACTGACGGCAGACACAGGGCTAAAACCTGGCAAGAGAAATTAAGGCAAAACAATAGCTGACGGCAGACGTGGGGCTAGAACCGTGGTCAGAAGGGCTGCAGAGGCAGAGCACTGCCCAGATGAGCCACGGAGCTGCGTGCTTGAAAGCAAGGACCCGGGAGGGTGTATGTGAGCGCATACTAATTTATCCATTTACGTACGACTGTACTCCCGTTTACACTGAGCAAAGGATGTAATCTCCCCTCTAACAAACATATCTGTTCCAAAGATGGAGGGATTAAGATGGACCAGTGTAAAGGGAGGCGATATGATGTCAGTCCAAATCGTGTGGCTATAGAGTCTTAAGTATGCATTAAGGCACCTTAAGTTACCACTTGATAAGTGCTAGCCTGAGATCAGCTCTTCCCTTATCTTGGTAACGCCTGGAAGGATAATATGGACAACCTTCCCCATTCTCCACCGCGCTTAATTTCAGAGAGCAAGCAAAATGATGAGTGGATGTCAATTGCTGACCTTTCAAGATGAAAAGGAAGGACTGGAGCTAAGGAAGTTGACACCCAGAGGAGCAGTGGAATTCCAATCTAGAGAGGGGAAAAAAAACCAAAAAGGTAAAAAACCTTTAAAGCAACCAGTCCCAGCCAATATTAATATCACAAGAAATATATGCACAAGCCAAAGTTGATTCACAAGAAACATATGCTCAAACAATCTCTACACTAAAAACAGAGCAGAGATAAACAGGCTAATGAAGTGCAAGGGAGCATTGAAAGGGTTGAAGATAGCTTACCAGAAGCGTTGGACACGCCCTTTGCAGCTTCAGTTTGCCTTAGATATGGTTCCCAAGGATTACATCCTGAAGACCCTAGAAGAGAAAAAACAACTCTGTAACCTAGAACTAAAAAATCAAGGATTCTAAAAATCCCCATTAGGCATCACTAGAAAGCACACAATAATCAAGAATTTCTTTCTGCTGAATATATTTCTGGTTCACAATCTTAAATTCCTCTGACATGCTAGCTGCTACCAAGAGAGCACACTAAGAAGACATAAGAATGCTCAGAAGCATGGCACAACATTCTGTAGGTGTCGGAGACACCCACATTTTTCAGAGTCTCATGGTGGCAGCTGAAGATGCCTCACGCTAATCACGTCTCTCCCAACTGCCCTGACAGCCAGGTAACCGCTGTGGTAAGTTCCATATCTGATAGAGACTTCTAGTGACACATTCCTTACCTTAGAATATTCCCCAGGCGTCAGACTGGATCCGGAAAAGCTTGAGCAGTACCTCTGCTCACCGGTAGATGGTGCAGAATGGCTCCATGTCAGCTCACGGAGTCCCTGTCCTGCACATCTTTCAGGCTGCTATGTGGGCTTCTCTGCACCCGTTCACAAACACTACTGCCTTGACAGTCAGGTCAGTTATGATGGCCACTTTGATCCTTCAAGACTTTTCGGTCTGAGTCTGTTTGCAGACACATCTCTGGGGAGGGATTGCTTTGCTATCTATTCTAAGGTAAAGAGTCTACAGCTAGAAGTCTCCATCAGATGAACAAGTTACTCACCTTCAGTAACGCCTTATCTGGACTCTATCTAACCACAAATTCCTTACTGACCCTCCCATCCTCCCTGTAAAGCAAACTGAACTTCTCGACCTGCAAGATCCTTGTTGACCATGGGGTGGCGTCAATATAGACACCATGCATGTCACATCCGATGCGGACGACATCAACGCTGAGCCATTTGGCGCCACTTACCGGCATGCAGAGGTTCTGCTCAAGATTTTCCAGTACCAGTCTGATGTCTTGGGAAAATTCTAAGTTAAGGAATCTGTGACTAGATAGAGTCTCTACAAGATAAGGCATTACCAAAGGTAAGTAACTTGTTCAACGGCACTTGCATATACATTTGTCATTCTTGTATTATTTAGGAGCTCACAATATATCCCAGAGAGACATATGCTAGCCATTATTCACGGTAAATGTAGACCCATTTTTTGTTCGATTCTCAGGCCGTCCTACCTTATAACACCCACTTATACGCAGACTGGTACTATTTTCATAGATTTAGACTGGCCAGACCCCCCCTCCCCTCCACCACCCGTGTCCCTCTCGCCATCATGATCTTTCTAGATCTCCCCACTCTCTTGCCCTCTCACAAAGGTTTTACTTCTCCTTTGGAGTTGTGCTATGTCATTTTGGGGATCATCACAGATAGAGCCTGAAATAAGCACTTTAATCTTGACAATGCTGTTATGTCAATTTTTACAGTAGAAAAAGAAGCTGTGAGGTTACCCCAAGGTATCTAATGGATATGTCTATAAAGTGAAGGGATATTTTAACTTCAATGTGTCGGTCAATTCTTTAGGGAGTATGAGGTTCAATCTTTCTGACTTGTCTCTATTGATCCAGAATCCTGCAGCCCTCTTAAACAGCTCCAACTGAGTTAGGAGCACTGCCAGTGAAATATCCAAGTTAATGTTAGTACCACATCATCTGCAAATGGGCAGATCTTATGTTGCTCTCTCCAACCATGATTTCAGAGTTGTCTGGATGTTTTGTGCAGGAAGGTGTTCCTTCCTGCAAAAACAAATCCTGGCTGTAATGCAGGCACTCTTGCACCATGGCGTAAGGCTGCCTGCATTGGCGCTAGAGCAGGAATACGCCATATATTAGTAGATATGATGCATGCCTGCCCTCTCCCTGTCACGCAACACAGTGCAGCAAGTGGTCTTGCAGCATTTTTGACTAGTTAGTAAATTGGTTCCAGAGTTTCTAACTCAAAAATGATTATACAGATAGGTTAGTGGTCTAGTTCATGGCCCCAGCTTCATTTGCCCAGTTTTCCATAATTTCCAACACACCCGATGGTCACAATCTATATTATATGCAAGTGTGTATGGGGTATGTAATCTGCCCTGTCTCCTCTTCCATGCATTCTGTCTCTTCCCTCAAAGGGTTTTGTACTCCCTTTCCAAGCTGTCAGGCAGATGCGTCCTCAAATTCCTGGCAAGGGTTTACTTTGGCAACCAAATCAGTTCTCCTTACTTCCACTTGTTGCTAATCTTCGATATTGCAGGTTTTATTGCTCAGGCAACAAATCAGTGAATATTGTTCTGTTTCAGACTTTTAGCTGTCTGTGGCATGAGCTGTGAGTTTCTCATTTGGAAAAATTATCAGCCTTTCTGCTGGCTCACCTTTGAATCCTTCAGTTCTGATCTTTAGACTGACTGTTTCGTCTCAGCTTTATTCACCTATTAATCTACTGCGATTATGGGGCCATCTTATCTCACGGCAGCCACGTGTACGTTCTTACTCAGTGGACCTTTATCTCTCTTTAGCTGACTAAGTTATTGTACTCTTTGTCATATTAGGTTTTCGAGATCAGTGACACAATATTGTGGTAAATAATATTGTTGACAAAAATATTGTGTCAAAAATATCATTTACCAAAATATCGTGCTCCTATACTTATAAGAGTAAGTAACAAAATACAGGAAAACATATTGCTCACCTTATCATTCAAAAACATACAAAAATATAGATTTTTTAAAATTTAGATAGAGTTTAAAGTAGTGAATGTTAAATATTTTAATATATAAATTTAATATAATGTAAATTAAATTGATTCCACTAATATATAATACTATAATGTATTGTATTCTAATTTCATTTATACAGCGCTTACTACCCCTGACGAGGCGTCGAAGCGCTTTTTCGGCGAGTAGCGTGCTACTCCGGAACCCATTTAGGATAGTGGTGAATTAGTATAGTGAAAATATGAAAGTAATTTGAGTGGTGGATATGTTAGTTAGTTATTTGAATTGAGAAGGATAATGGAGGGATAGAGAAGGGAAAAAGGTTTGCATTTATATAGCGCTTGCTACCCCTGATGGGGTGTTGAAGTGCTTTTTCGGTGAGTAGCACGCTACTCTGGAACCCATACAGTGTAAGTAGGGAATTAGTATAGTGAAATATGAAAGTAATTTGAGTGGTGGATATGTTAGTCAGTTATTTGGATTGAGAAGTATAGCGAAGGGGTAGAAGAGGTAAAAAGGTTTGCATTTATATAGCGCTTGCTACCCCTGATGGGGTGTTGAAGTGCTTTTTCGGTGAGTAGCACGCTACTCTGGAACCCATACAGTGTAAGTAGGGAATTAGTATAGTGAAATATGAAAGTAATTTGAGTGTTGGACATGTTAGTCTGTTATTTGGATTGAAAAGGACAGTGGAAGGATAGAAGAGGGAAGGATTTTGACTTTTTTTTTGTTTGTTTTGAAGCTCATAGCAGTAGAAGGAGGCTTGGGATGAGTAAAAGGGAGGTGGAGGGGGATGAGTAAAAGGGAGGTGGAGGGGGAAGAGTCAAAGGGAGGATTTAGAAAGGCTTGTTTTGGGGGATCGGAATAGTAAAAGAGGTATGAGATGATGCAAGGAGGGGTGGAGTATTTATAGTTTATATAAATGTATATATACATGTAACATAATTAATACAAATATTTATTTTACATTATATTAATACTATGAAAAACATTTCATATATATATACATATAGACACACACACATATTATCTACTGGCGGTCGCCAGTAGATAGTTAAATGAGGACCTATTTTCCATAGGAAATCCGCAACATTCTATTTGAAATAACGTTGGCGCCGGTTGACGAATCTTCGCGAAATTTTCCAACTTGTTGGGGTGCTCCGGTCCGCTCCTATCCTGAAAGTCTCGGGGTGATTCGTCAAGCGGGGGCCGAGAAAAAAGGGGGGTCCCTAAACATGTTTTCCCCATTCATTTTTCCATAGGAACCGTTCATCGCGGCTACAGCCCGAACTGCTGAACGGAATTACACCAAATTTGGCAAAGAGGTAGCCCTTGGTTCAGACTCGTGCCTTTTGCTTAAATGGTGTAAATCCGTTCAGTAGTTCCTGAGAAAATCACAAGTAAAATCACATATATATCTATGGCCGCGTCGGATCCGCGCACCCTGAGCGCACCCTGCGCGCACCGTCCCGATCACGAGCTGCATGCTAATTGGCTGTCAAGTGGCTGTCAACACTCCAAATCAGGAAGTGTTGGCAGCCATTTTGTCCCTCGGTAGAACCGAGGCAGAAGAAACAAGTGCGCAAAACGCACAAAGGGGGCAGGGTAGAAACACCCTGACCCCCTAGGTCTGCTCAGGGGGTCCCACAAGGACCCCCTGGGCAGAAAAAAGCATTTTTTTTTTTTTAAATCTGCGGGATGCGCTTAGGGTGCGCGGATCCCGCCGATAAAAAAAAATAGAAACGCGGTCTCCCGCGCTTCGATGCTATTTAGCCCCCAGGTGGGCCAAGTCCCGGGGGCATGCGGGGCTTTATTTATATTTAATGTGGGGGGCCTCTAAGGCCCCCCAAGCCCCGGGGACCGCCACCCCCCGGGGCTTTAAAAATAAATGGGCTTCTTTTTTTTATTTTAAAATTAACCTGTGTGGGGGGGCTCGTGCCCCTCCACACGCCCCGGGGACCGCCACCTCCCCGTGGCACTAAATATTTCAATATGGGGGTCCGTTACGGACCCCCGAGCCCCGGGGACCACCACCTCCCCGGGGCTTTGCCAATGGAGGGAGGGGGGCCGCGCGGCCTCCCTCCTGGAGCCCTTGATGGCCCTGGGGACCGCCACCCCTCAGGGCCGGCTCCTGCAGTGTCCCGGGGTGTCTACCCCCGGGACACTGTAGTTTGCTATGACAGGACGGGAGCCTCGCGGCTCCCGTCCTGTCATGGCAAACTGCTTTGGTTTTGGAAGAGAGAGCAGGAAACCTGCTCTCGCTCCAAAACCAAGCAGATTGCTTTTCACACGGGGAGCTGCATCTTAGCAGCTCCCCATGTGGAAAGCAATGCCGGCTCCTGCAGGAGGCGGGGAGCCGGCAGGGTCCGTGGGGGAGTTGGGGTCCCCCACGGACCCCAAAGGATAGGGCCAGCCCCGGGGATGGGGTCCCCGGGGCAAGTAGTGGCCCGGGAGGGGGCCACGCGGCCCCCTCCCCAAAAAGAAAAAAAGTAAAAACCAAATAAAGGCCGGCCCCGGGGGATGGGGTCCCCGGGGCCAATAGAGGCCTTAGGAGGGGGCCACGCAGCCCCCTCCTCCAAAATTATTTTTTTTAAAGTGGCCATGGCCCGGGGGATGGGGGCCCCGGGGCCGGAATAGGCCACGGGAGGGGGGCCACGCGGCCCCCTTCCCCTACAGTATTTTTTTTTTAAAAAGGCATCAGGCCCTGGGGGATGGGGTCCCCAGGGCCCCAAAAAGTAAAAAAGAAGGGGGGCCACACAGCCCCCCTTCAAAAAAAAAAAGACGCGATCTAGCGTCAGGCCCCGCCCCCTCCCGTAACCACTCTGCAAACGCGCGCTGTGGCGCGTTTTAAATTGGGGAAATAATTCCCATTCAATACTGGGGGTCCCTGAGGCCAACTAGCCCACCAGGTACCTCCAGTAAGCGCCACAGGGCTGGGTTGCAGAGAGGTGGTCCAGGCCACGCCCCTTTTTACACCTCTCTGCAACGCAGCTCTGTGGCGCTTACTGGGGGTACCTGGTGGGATAGTTGGACCCCAGGGACCCTCAGGATTCAAGGGGACTTAATCCCCCAACTTAAAACGCGCCACGGGGCGCGTTTGCACAGTGGTGAAGGGAGGGGGCGGGGCTAAAGGTGACATGTGTGCAAACAGGCCCCGTGGCGCGTTTAAAGATGGGGAATTAAATCCCCTTCAATCCTGAGGGTCCCTAGGGGCCAACTAGCCCACCAGGTACGTCCAGAAAGCGCCACAGAGCTGCGTTGCAGAGAGGTGCAAAAAGGGGCGTGGCCTCTGAACACCTCTCTGCAACGCAGCTCTCTGGCGCATACTGGAGGTATCTGGTGGGCTAGTTGGCCCCTAGGGACCCTCGGGATTGAGGAGGAATTAATTCTCCAACTTAAAACGCGCCACAGGGCGTGTTTGCAGACATGTCACCTCAGGCCCCACCCCCTTCCTTCACCATTGTGCAAATATTCCTCTAAAATCAGCCGAACTACGAATTCCGATTTACTCACCTGTTATCAGGAGAGACCTCAGTGCTGCATCTTTGAGCCCAGTACTGATCCTGAAAAGTAATTCTAACCGTACTTACCAGTAACTTGAATTTCCTTCCATAGGCTAACATTGACTGGTTTCACTTGGACATTCTTCTAAGTGTGGAGTTTTGGAACTTTATAATATTCCTCTAAAATCAGCCGAACTACGAATTCCGATTTACTCACCTGTTATCAGGAGAGAACCCAGTGCTGCATCTTTTAGCCCAGCACTGACCCTGAAAAGTAATTCTAACCGTACTTACCCGTAACTTGTATTTCCTTCCATAGGAATCCATTGTCTGGTTTTCAGCAGAAAAGTTTCAAAGTGTAGATTTTCACAAACTACAAATATTCCTAAAAAATCGCCTGTATGACTTAAACGCATTCTTTCAACTGTTTACAGGAGATGCACCAGTGCTGGATCCAGGATCCACCACGGAGTAAGAAAAAGTAACGATAACACTACTTACCTGCTAAGTGAATTTCCTCCCATAGGATAACATTGGTGATTCTATGTGAAAAAGTTTCAAGTGCCCACTTTTAAAATACAATAATATTCCTTAAAAATCACTACTGTAACCAAAACGCTTTTACTCAACTGTTTACAGGAGATGACGCAGGACTGAATCTAGGATCCAGTCCTGTGGTTAGAAAAGTAATCCATAAAGTAACTAATTGCATTTAACTAGAAATTCACATTGAACTCAATGTTGCATTGTGTTTGAAATTGTGTTTCCCATTGCAACAACTGTAACTACTGTACTTAAAAGTCTATTGCCTATTTGCAAAGTATTTAAACTAAAGTAATTCATTCTGAGAAAGTATATTTTGTAATGTAATGTATAATGTAATTACAATGTAATTTAAAAAATAAAATATCTAAAAATAAATAGTTTAAAAAAATGTAGTAAATCAGTATCAAAAAAATAAATATAACAATTAATACATTAAAAAATTGTCATTTACAAAACCTTTGAAATTCACTGAAAAAAACCATAGGTTTCAGACATGTTATAGTTAGGAATTAACATTTAAAAAACCTTTGAAATTCACTGAAAAAACCATAGGTTTCAGGCACGTTATAGTTAGAAATTAGCATTTAAAAAACCTTAGAAATTCACTGAAAAAACCATAGGTTTTAGGGACAGTTATAGTTAGTTGGACATTGCACTCGTACAAAACCCGTGAAATTCCCCTGTTATAGTTAGTTCAGCTAACTATAACTCGCGCCCCCGCAATGCACTGCTGATGACGTCACATATTACATCACTCATGACATGGTCAGTGACATCACTGATATATATATATATATACATATAGACACACACACATATATATATATATATACACACACACACTCAAAATACATACGCAAACAAAACATTAACAATTCAATACCAAAATATATTAATTAATTTAGGCAATAAATGAAATATTAAACATTTAAAAACCCCAAAACACATTTACTGAACATAGTATAAACATTGAAATAAATTTAAGAATAAATAATATGAAATATAAAAAAAAACAATTCTAAAAAATCTATTTAACCAATACTATAAAAACTATTGGAGTCTAACAACATTAAATATACAGATCCCACCCCAGTTTAGGCAGCTGTAGGGAAAGTGTTGGACTTCGGAGGAGTTGGATTTACTATTCCCACTCCAGTCAGTACAACAGTAGGGAAAGTGTTAGACTTCGGAAGGGTGAAATTTACTATTCCCACTCCAGTATAAACAACAGTAGGGAAAGCGTTGTTCCTGGGAGCGGTTAGATTTATAATTCCTACTCCAGTCAGCAGAACAGCAGGGAAAGTGTTGGACTTTGGCAGGGTTAAATTTAGTATTCCTACTCCAGTCTAGGCAACAGTAGGCAAAGCGTTGTACTTCGAAGAGGTTAAATTTACTATTGTTACCTCAGTCACTGCAACAGTAGGGAAAATGTTGAACTTCCGAGGGGTTAAATTAACTATTTCCACTCCAGTCTAAGCAACAGTAGGGAAAGTGTTGGACTTTGGAGGGGTTAGATTTACTGTTCACACTCCAGTCTAAGCAACAGCAGGGAAAGTGTTTGATATAAAAAGTATTACATACATTAATACAAATCCTAATAAAAAAATTTTTTTAATGTAGCTGTTACTACAAAGCATTACTAAATTAGAGTACACAAAAATAAATATATTTGTTTAGTAAAAAAATTCTAACATATAGTTCAATAAAAAATAAATTACATAGATATCAACTGTGCTAACTACAACACATAACTATAATAAATCATCACTAATCTATTTCATTTGAATTAATATCTAAATATTTATTTTTAAATAAATCTCAGAAAACAATTCCCACAAACACTAAATAAATTAAATTAAAAAATATATAAACATATTATCCATAATTCCAATTAATAAATGACAATAATATATACAATAATATAAAAAACAAAAACAATATTTTCTTAGCAGCCTACTTACCTAACAAAATAACACAGAATTAAAAAATACATATTTAATAAACAAATAAAAACAAAGATACATATTAACCCCTTTACCGCGGCGAACATTCCACCGTGGTGCGGCACTTCAAAGGAGTGGGCGGGACCGCGTCGGCCAACGGACGTGCGCAGCACTACCGAGGTAGTGCTCGCGACGGCCGTTGGCCGACGAACGCAGCGAAGGGGTTAAAATAAATAAAACATTACAACTACACAATAATTAAGAAATTAACTAATATACAGTAATAATCAAATAAAAATAATTTTTTACAAAACAAACAAATAAAAAAACATAGGGCCTCATTAAGATGTCAGTCAGAGTTGCCTCCTACCGACATCGCCGCAGATGCGGAACCGACTCACCTCCGGTCAGTGGTCCCGACACCGCAATTAGGATGCGACCGCACATGGTGTGGTTGCAAACTTCCATTTTACAATGGGAGCTTGTGCGGCAGTCTGAAACCGCCTGAAGCACAAGCTCCCATTGTACAATGGAAGTTTTTGCACATCCCTGCACCGTGTGGCAGGCACAGGAGTGCCTGCTAAACGGTGCAGGAATGTGAAGGGGGGCACCATAGATGCCCCCCAGGGCCATAACCGGAGGGCCAGGGGAGAAGAGGGCCCTGCTAGGGGCCCCCCAAAGTCACATTCCGACAGCCTTTCCATGTCCAAAAGGCCGACATGTAAAGACTGTCGGAAACCAACATCATAATCCCGACGGAGGACATGCCGTCCTTCAGGGATTATGATTGGATTCCGACTGGCCAACTGGCTCCTTGAGCCTGTTGAAACCGAGTCGGCTCCCCGGTTGGTTTACACTCCGACCGCCGACATTGTAATTCGGCGGTCGGAGTGTAGACTTTCCATGTCGGTCGGAAAGCCTCCGACCAGCGGTCAGAAGCTTTCCGACTGACATTGAAATGCGGCCCTTAATGTAATTCAACTACTCACCATATTCCCCTACAAACTCATCCACCCACAGCTAAGAAATAACTTAAATAAATCAGTATTAAACTATTTGCATAATTAATGACTTCAATAATTAATTAACAATTCAAAGCTAATTATTGATAATTTCTCATTTTTAGAAAATGTATCAAATTCTCACCATATACCCCTACAAACCTTGCAATCCACTATTAATATATAACTTAAATAAATAGGTAATAAACTATATACATAAAAACAATTAATTATATAATTATTTAACATTTAAAAACTAATAACCAATACATTTTAATGTTTTCTAACCTAATTAACTTTCCACACTGTACCCCTACAAACCCAACAACCCACTACTAAAATATAACGTATTATTCCTAATAATAAAACAAAATTAGAAATGAAAATTTACATTAAAAAATTTAAAATATAACACCAAAAATGCATAATTAATAATCAATTAAAAAACGAATGAAAAATAAATGAACAATAAATTAAACATATTTATAATTCATATAACTTCCTATCCTGTTCCTCTAAACAACCTGCTATGACTTTAAAAATCACTAATATCATGGAAATAAAAAATGACAAACTACATTTAAAACAATTAATAACAATTAAACCAACAATACTAACTAAAATTAATATAACTAACATTAATTAAAATGATTAAAAAACAATATTTTTACCACCATATTATTGAAAACGATATTAACAACGATATTCCTAAAAACGATATTACTTACCAAAAATTGATATTCTTGACAACAATATTCTATCTATACCACAATATCTTTGCATCACAATATTTTTTGCAGATATTTTGGAGTTCCAATATTTCAAACTCAAAAGTTTGTCCAAACACCAGGTTTCTATGGTCCATATCACCCAGATGCCATCCACTGGGCTCAAGCCAGTCAGGTTGGACCAGTAGCTTGGTGGTTCCCTTAGATACCCCCTTAAGCCAAATCAGCCAATTCCCGCCAGCTTACAAACAACTGTCTATACTTAATTTAGACCCCTTTCCTTATTCATGTTGTTTATAATTTCTGGGGGTGGGGGGGGGGGTGTCTTGCCGCATGCCAAAATGGTCACAAGCTAGAGAAGCCCTGAGGGCCGCCTCCGATCCCTACAACATACAAGAGCCTGGAGCTGCCCTGTGCACATGTAAAAGCAGGCCAAGCTCCAGAGAGACGGAAGACACGGTCTGAGGAGCGTGGCGGGCTCTGACCCATGCAGAGGCCCTGAGCAACAAGACAACTCCTGTCCTCCCTCGGCACACAAGATGGTGGCGGGCTGTCTCGGGTGCCCGTGATGGCCCCGGCTGCCCTTCCTCGCTGCGGGCAGCCTAGACCTAAGCTGCTCTCTGGCGCCAGCACTATACATGCTGTCAGCCCGGTCTCAGGGGAGAGCAGCGCTTTTGGGGGAAGCGGCTTTTGCCAGATCGCGGGCCTGGGACTCATGTGACGGCCGCCTCTCCTCATTGTGGGCTGCCCTGACCCCAGGCTGCCCTGTATGGCTGGCACTGTGGACATGATGGACCTGGCCCTGAGGGGGGTGAGACGCCAGTGGGAGTCAACACTTATCTGGCTACAAGAGGAGCGATCTTCGTGGATAACCCCAGTGCAGAGGAGCTGAGGCGCTATTGATAGAGGCTTGCAATTACGGAGGAGACCTAGCATGATGCCTTCATGGCCCTCAACACCCGGACTGCTGTGGAGAGCCTGCATGACAACAGTGCAGTGGTGGAGTGCTGTTGAAGGGGCCCAATGCACCACTGGCTGGTGGCTTCTGCCAGCGCAACAAGGAACATTGGTGACATAAACGTGGGGACCTCCTTTGCAGAGCATGGAGGATAAGCTTGCATTCCCCCCACTTCCACCTGCTGCCATTGGGAGGGTGCATCACTGGTGACTGACAGGTGAACTGCAACCGCAGGTCCCACGCTGGCGCTAGCAGAATTAACGCCATTCGGAGACTGGCTCTGTATTGGGGGGCTTGCCTACTGATGAGAGACAGTGACTGGGACTAGAAACCCTACCGCCTCCTTCTCTCTGAGCCCTAGCTCAAACCTTTCCAATTGACTATTGCACTGCTGGCCACAGTGAGTCGCACTGGCTCGGGAACCATGGGCAACATGGGCAACACCAAATCAACTAGAGACATGTGGGTGGGGGATCACCAGGAGGCCCCAGGTGAGTTGCAGATGCGCACTGCCCCCCCTGACTCCCAGATAAGTTGGATCTGACACTAAAAGCAGTCAATGCGTCACGTGAAGTCCTAGAGAGTAAGATAGACAAGGTGTCTGTGGACCTTGAGATCCTCCAAGACGACCATTGCAAGTTGGCAGATTAGGTGAAAGGCAACATGGGCACACGTGAGACGATGGGGCCCTCTGCCCAAGGACTACAGGACAAGGTAGCCAACCTACTCCACCGAGTAGACCTGCTAGACCGACAGGCAGCAGATGTGAGCCCGAAACCGGTCCCAGGATGCTTGTTTCCGGTCCAGGGAAGACATGGCTTGGCAGTTCGGGCTGGACTGTTCCCATGAGGCACAGGGTCAAGACTGATTTGCATATAGCTATGTCTGAACTGGGGTGGCAAAGTGAGCTAAAGAATGATGATGGATTCAACCCAGATCTGTGACTGGGGGTGAGTGTCTGAAAAGTTTCAGCGCTCCGTCCATCATCTCCTTGTGTTAGCAGATGCAGAGGAACAGAGCCATCGGAACAATGTAAGAATCATTGTATTGCCTGAAAGGGTTGAGGGAACAGACATGGTGGCCTACCTAGAGGCTTGACTGACCAAGGAGGTTGCACCCCAGGGTCACTTGCTGTTCTTCACCCTGGAGAGGATCCACAGAGTCTGTGTGAGGCCGTCCCAGCCTTGGGCACCGCCATTCCCTGGGGTCGCCCGCCTGCTGGTTTACAGGGACAGGGACTTGATCTTACTGAAAGCCCAGGAGACCTGATGATTCTGCATCGATAATGCCTCAGTGACCATCTTTCCAGATTACACAATGGCCGTCCAGCAGCAGCGGGCCTCCTTCCTCACTGTTAAAAGAGAACTGAGAGAAGCGGGAGTGTGCTCTATGCTCTTGCTCCTTGCCCGCCTCAAAGTTATAGTTGATGGACAAACTACGTGGGACTGGTTGGAGGCCTATAAAGTTGGCCTTGCTGGAAGGCGGAGCCCCAAACCGCCTAAGCCGAAAGTCACTGCAGAGGTCAGAGGGAAGATACTAGCCGTGCGCACCCAACGAGGGAACAGACGAAGATGGAGAGACCTGCAGCGCTAGATGTGGCATCCTCTTTGAGGAAGACACTGGAGTGCTCCCCTGTGCCACATTGGTCCACCTCTCCCTCCGAAAGTTTGGACTAGAATGCACTCCCTGGGGACCTTGTGTCTGGACCTTCTATAATTGCCAGGTTGATGGATGACCTTTAGGTTTGGGCTTTCCATACTTCCCCCTTATCTCAGTTTCTTATCTTGCCATCCATCGGATTGGGGATGAGGCTCTTGCTGTGTTGTACCATGCCTCAACTTTGCCATAATCTTGCTGGCTTTAGGCCTGTCCATGCATCTAACCTTCTTTTACTGGGTAGCCCGGCTGCACCAATCTTGATCCTCTATCATTTGCCACAGCAGAGTTGGAGGTGGAGAAACCTTTACAGTGGATGTTGCAGCAGCTAGCCCTCACAAGAAACCCTCAAACGACACAATGGCATTGAGGGTTTGGCTTCTACAGTTGTGTTTTGTTTCTTGTTATGGCTGGATGGCCATTGCTACTCTGGCTTGAAGTGGGGGTGTTGGGTTGTTTGGCTACCAAGTTCTTGAGATTTCCTGTATGGCTATGTGCTCTCTGTGATGGGACTGAGTGAAGGGGAAAAGGGTGGGCAAGGGGCGGTGCTGTGGGGGTTAATAGACCTGAAATTTGCTCTGTGATGGGGAAGATGACGCAATTTTTCTTCCTCACTTGGAATGTTCACGGAATGGGGTTTGTAGACGAGATACAAAATCCTGTTGTTCCCAAAGCGCAGGGCGGTAGACATAGCCCTCTTCCAGGAAACACACTTGACTGGCCTTGAGGTAACCAAGTTGCAAAAATCGCTGGAGGGAACATATCTATGCGACAGGATACTTCGCTTTTTCTAGAGGGATGCTGAACTGGTTCAGGGCCGGAATCCCCAAGGAAGTTACAAAGAAACATATTAATGTTGAGGGCTGGTATGTTTTCATAGTGGGTAGACCTAATGGCCTTCGCATACAAATTGGCTGTATTTATGCCCTGAACGTGGGCCAGCTGCAATTTTTATCTGAACTGTCCAAGATACTCCCAATAGCTCCCGATATCCCATTGTACTGGGATGAGATTACAACTGCGTTGGGGATGTTGATCTTGCCTACTCGGTTCTTCCACTAGTTGACTCACCCGTGACGAAAGTGGCACGTGGCTATAGAGTTTGGGTGGGGCACTGGACCATCTGGGATACATGGCGTCAACTGAACCCGGGACATAGGGAATTCTCCTTCTATTCCCCAGGATATGACTTACACGTCCGCTTAGACAAAATACTGGACTTAGCAGGGCTTGTCGCCTGGGTTGCGCGCAGTGAATACCTAGTCCGCATGTTATCAGACCATAATCCTCTTCTAACTGAGCTGCTTTGGGGAGAACGCACATCGCCCATTCCCACCTGGAGGCTCTCCCCCATTTTCTAATGTGAGCCCACCTTTAGGGACCCTCTAGTAGACCGGATTGTGGACTACTTCGCCACAAGTGCTTATACTCCCTCCCATTCAAACATTGAATGGGATGCCTCCAAAGCCGTTATAAGGGGACACTGCCTCAGTCAATTGGTGGGCACAGAGCAATTGCTTTGTACATAATTAACTGCTTTGGAGGGCGGAATCTGCCTCTTGGAAACTGAAGCCCTGGAATGCTCCGAGATCGTGCCGTCCCTATGGGAGTAGAGGGAGGAGCATTTTGTGGCACTGGGGAAACTTTGATCTTTGCATCAACGGAAACATATAGCACCTACGCATGTAGAGGGTGGCGCGCGCAGGCAATTTGTTGGCATGGCTAACCTGCCCAGAAGACAGGGCAAACCCCATTACCCAAGTTGCTGGGCCAACAGGGGAAATGATCTACTACCAAACAGGCATAAATTAAGTTTTCATGAGGCATTATCAGGGCTTGTATGGAGCTGGAGATCCTGTGATGGACAAGATTCTGGGTGCCTTCCCGGACAAGGTGCAGCTGCGGCAGGTTCTGAAAGGGGAGCGAGTGGGGCTAGGCACCCCCATCTCAAGCAGGAAATCAGTGAGGCCATCAAAGACCTGGCACGAAGTAAGACTCCTAGGACGGATGGCGTCAACGTCAAATTCTACTAGCCCTATGTTGCACACCTTGTTTCAAGACAGGCTACAATGCATGCCAATGCGCTGGAGTGCAGACACTTTGCGGATACAACCAGAGAGGCCTTGATTGTTTCCATTCCTAAGCCACTGAGCTATGCCACTGACTTAACAACATATCGCCCACGCTCTATGTTGAACTTAGACTATAAAATTACGAGTAAAATCCTGATGAACCGGGTAAAACCCCACCTTTCTGAGCTGTTGCATGAGGATCAAAATTGTTTCATCACCAAGCGTAACACATCCCACAACATTCGATGCCTTTATCGCGTGCTGGATGAGACGGATCAGGATCAATTCCCTGAAGCCCTGGTCCGACATCCGGAAGGCCTTTGATACCCTTAGATGGGGTTATCTATGGGCTGTCATGAACAGGGTGTCCTGGTGGGGGTTGGAACAACTTGGTTGCTCTACTACAGGTGTCTCCAACGAGTCGATCGTGAGCTCCAAGTATCTCACAGACAACTTCAAAGCGACTTGCAGTCTTGAGTTATTTTTTAAGTAAGCACAGGGTCACATTTTTCTTTTAATGTTAAGGAAAGGTTGTGTTTACATTATTATCATCAGGCTGCAGAGAGCAGACCCTGCTAATGAGCAGTGCTCAGTCAGAATTATGAGCCAGGCTGGGTCGCAGAGGTAAAGAACTGAAGCACTGAAGTATTTAACTCTTACATAAAAGTCCTTGTCATCTCAATATTGGAGCGTGAGAACAAAATGAGGTTTCTGAATGCTTTTGAATGGGAGAAAATTTAAATGAAAAGTTACCTTATTGATTAACTTTTAATTCTCTCACATTTCAACGTGTCAAATTTACAAGCAGTAGGCCTTTTGCTCCCAGAGGCCAGTAGACACAGTGCCATATTTACAGCTGAAAAATAGTTATTTATTTCAAATGGAAGACATTTAAAGTGAAGAAAACCTTTTCTATGAAACATTAAGGGGTCGATTCCGATTCGGGCCGGAAAAAGCACCGACCGACTCGGAGCCGGAATTTATTCCGACCGACACGTACCTGTGGCGCCCGACACGCCAAGTACGATGCAAGGCGTACAAAATCCGACCGACACGTACCAAACCCAACCCGAACGACCGAGCCGCACGGAAAACAGCAATCCGGCCGGAAAAACACGCGAATCGAACCGACCGACACGCACCCGGAACAAATCCGACCGAAACGTACACGCGAACTCCAAACCGCAAAGTACGATGCAAGGCGCGAAAACCATGACCGAGTCGTACGGAGGACAAGCCGTACGACCGACACGCATACAAAACCGAGCCGAAGTAACTCATAGCAATTACACAGCAACCAGAACAGAATCATCCCAAAATGTGTATGTCAGTCAGATAAACACAACACATGCCATCTCAAAGTTACATTTAACCGTGTCATCACATGTACAAACACAACTACAACTACAGCTAGGCAGTGGCACAAATAGAACTAACAAACACATCCAGACATGTAGCCACCACTACAACACCAACACACAGTGAAGACCACTGAAAGAAAGGAATTCTGTGTATGCTGGGCAAGTCAGTGTAGCCAATAGCATCATGGGAGTCACAGTCACAGACATAGCTCACCCCCACAACTGTCCCATCAACACCACCCTGAACCATGCTCACATCACAGGGAGTGGAGAAGGACTCACAAGATGGCTGACACTGGCTACTGCTGTGGGGAGCACAAGGCCCTGCTGGGAACTGTGCACCAACAAACAGCAGGACACCACTGACTAACATCCTGAGAGACAACTTCCACTCCCTGCAATGGAAGCACGTTCCATGGTGGGATATCTGGCTGGGTGGGAAGGAGGATTTGCAGCACTGACCATAGTCACAAGCACCTCCCCTCACACACCCCTCAACACAAACTCCACAGAACCCACCTGGGAGAATGCAATGCCTCACATCCTAACTCAAGATCCCACAAAGAACCACCACCCTGGGTTATGTTGTGTGAAGCACAGGGACACTCTTGGGACTTTTAGCCAAACAACTGCCAGGACAACACTCCCAGCCATCCTGTCAGCACAGCCAGCCCACCCCACAGGGAAGCAGAGTCAAAGGAAGGAAGCATGGGCATGCTGGGAAGGGGGTGGAGGCAATAGCATGATGGGAGTAGTAGGCACAGATATTGCTCAGCCTCACAACTGGCCCATCAACACCACCCTGAACCATGCTCACATCACAGGGAGTGGATAAGGACACACAAGATGGCTGACACTGGCTACTGCTGTGGGGAGCACAAGGCCATGCTGGGAACTGCACACCAACCAACAGCAGGACACCACTGTCAGCCATCTTGCCATTGCTCACACACCCAAACACACACACTGAACTCCCCCACAAAAGCAAGTAAGTATGGGAATGCTGGGAAGTGGGGTGGAGGCAATAGCATGATGGGAGTCACAGTCACAGACATAGCTCACCCCCACAACTGTCCCATCAACACCACCCTGAACCATGCTCACATCACAGGGAGTGGAGAAGGACACACAAGATGGCTGACACTGGCTACTGCTGTGGGGAGCACAAGGCCCTGCTGGGAACTGTGCACCAACAAACAGCACAACGCCACTGACTGACATCCTGAGAGACAACATCCACTCCCTGCAATGCAAGCACAGTCCATGGTGGGATAACTGACTGGCTGGGTGGGAAGGAGGGCCGGCTGTCAACCAAATACAACCAATGCAGACCATGTTCACACCCCAACAAATACATAGACATGCCCAAATAATGCAGGACAATGTGCCACACCAATATCAACCCCTGACTGTGACGACTTAGGACAATGCAGTGTACAGGCCCGCACCCAGAGGCACAGTCACAACTGTCAGGTGTGTCAACCATTGATGCCTGCAGAAACATAACATACATTGTGTGTGTCTCCCAAAAACAGGTGATGATGGGGACACAGCAGCAGATGCTGAGGAGTCCCAGTCCCAGGCTCAAGAGGATGCGGAGCTCACTGGTGTCGTACAGCCTCTGCCCTCCTCGGACGAAGAAGACCAACCTGGCACATCCGGTGCAAGTCTACATGCAGCACCAGCAGGACCACCAGCTGCAGCACCAGCAGGACCACCAGCTGCACCCACCCCTCCAACGACTGTCACCACAAATACCATCCCTGCCGACATGGACAGAACAAGGAGCAACACCAGCACAGGGACCCTGGGCCAACGTGGGGCCATGGACACCACCACCACCACCAACCCCCAAGGTGGACCAGGGTCATCTGTGCGTGCCACTGCACGCACTGCACATGTCGGCAGGGGTGGTGGGAGGGGTGGGAGACAGAGGTCGCTGCTTGCAGAGGTTGCTGGTGTGCATGATGACCCACAACTGGTACGCATAGCCGATGCGTACCAGTCCAGCACCGGAGATCTCAGCCAGGTAGTGGGGCTCCTCAGAGACATGAAACAGCAGCAGGCTGCCCATCATGCCCGCTTGGACTCACACATGTCCCGCGTGGAGTCCAAGTGGGACGCACTGCAAGAGATGACGGCGGTGCACAGGGACATTTTACAATGCCTCCGCCAGATGAACAGCAACCAGTCCACACCTCCCTGTGTGCCAACAACATCTGGTGCTGAACAAACTGCAACTGCCACAGGGAGGGAGGATGACTCTGGCGGAGAGTCCCCTGCACCGCAGCAGCCTGTACTTGAGGGGCCCCCCAAAGAAGAGGGGTCGTCCGAGGAGGGGCAAGTGAGAGGCCGATGGCCAAGCGCAACTCCCAGGAAGCCTGAACCTGTTCTGGATGTTCACCTTTGTGCACAGACTGTTCACCCTGTTGACGGCAACACAAGTCCCACACATTGCATGGGGAGTACAAGTTGGACCAATGTCTCAGACAACTGTGGCCCCGATACTGGGGATTTTGTCTACCAGGACTTTCAATTCACCTAGGAACTTCTGATTGCAAGATATATGTACAGCACTACCCATCCTATGCACTATTCACACAAATGTATCACAATAAACACACTAATACACCATACTTGCCTCTGTTGTGATTCCAACGTGGGTGCTGTTATGGGGATGATGAACTGCAAAATTACACTGTGTATGCGAACTGCAACAGCAAGTACAACACAGGCATGTGAGTAAAGGCAACGTGACACATATGAGGGAGATACACCACCAGGGCTACACAACACATACACACCTAGGCCATCTGACTCATTGCCTACACTGATATTGCCAGGGAAGACGGTGCAATGCACAGACACCACACCTATTCCCAGTTGTAGTCAAGTAGCCCACAGGTGCAGTAAGCAAATGGTAGTCAAATGTGTGACCACAGACAACGCACATCACAGAGTGAAGCACAGGTTTATTACACAGTTGCAACATGTCGTAACCACTACAGATGCAAGGTAATCCCACCTGGCAGCGGGCACATAGTCAACAACTGTAGAAGGAAGGAAGTCCATGGGTGTGGTGCACATCACCTGTAGGGACACAACAGCTACCACCCTGGAAGTACAATCACGTCGTCGGTGGACACAGTTGACCAAACGAATCTGAAAGTACCCTGTGAAGGACAGAAATGACACACAGTCAAAAGCAATGGAGAACAGGACAGAACAGCAAAACTCATGCACAATACATGTTACAAGATACCCACCCAGAACCAAGTTAGCATGTCAACACTGTTGGGGAGTACAGACCACCTGTAAGCACACATCGCTACACACATCCAGTCAAGTAGCCCATGGACACACTCCAACAGCACCAGAGCACCACCTACACATATCATGCCAACTCACATCATTGACATGACACCTCAGGATACTCACATTCAGCTAAAGAAGTTGGTGATGAGCTGTGTGCGGACATCACCCTCATCATCATCACTGGCATCGTGGTCCAGGCCAGGATCCTCCACAGGTGGCGGATGTTGGTCATTGTCATCCTGGATGAGAGGCAACTCCTTCCGCACTGCCAGGTTGTGGAGCATGCAGCAGACGATGATAATCTTGCACACTTTCGCAGGGGCATATGGGAGGGACTCTCCGGTCTTGTCCAGGCAGCGGAAGCAGCTCTTCAGGAGACCAAAGGTCCGCTCAATCACTCTCCTGGTCCGACCATGTGCCTCATTGTAGCGCATCTGGGCTGGTGTCACAGGGTTCCTGAGGGGTGTCAGCAACCACGGCATGTTGGGGTATCCCGAGTCACCTACGGACAGACAAGTGCACATTAGCTGACTTGGAAAAGTGGGCGGAATACTACAGATCAGATCACACACAATGGCACAAAGTCAGTACACACCGACAAGCCAGGCACGCTGGTTCTGCATCTGTGCCATCATCCTGGGGATGCGACTACTCTTCATCACAAAGGCATCGTGTGCTGAACCAGGGAAACGGGCACACACGTGTGTGATGGTCATATCTGCAAGACACACCACCAGTGCATTGACCGAGTGGTAGTGCTTGCGGTTCCTGTAGGCCTGCTCCTGGGCCTGTGGTGGTACCAAAGCCACATGTGTCCCATCAATGGAGCCAATGACATGCAGCATCCTCCCCAGGGCATAGAAGTCACTCTTCACGTCAGTGAGTCGTTGCAGTCTAGGGAAATAGATGTACCGGTTCAGGAATAGCAACATTGCCACCAAAACATCGCGGAGCACACGGCTCAACATGGTCTGTGACATCCCACCAGCAGTCGCCACAGTATGTTGGAAGGTACCGGTGGCAAAGAAGTGTAGGGCTGCCATCACCTTCACCTTGGGGGTCAGCGCTGTAGGATACGGCCGGCCAGGCTGCAAATGTGGGGCCAACTGCACTGCCAAATCCTCAATCAGCTGCCTGGTGAAGCGGTACCGTCGGATGCTGTCCCGTTCCACCATCGTTGCCAGGTCTGGGAATGGTCGATGGACAGCAGGAGCCCTGCAGTGCAGAGGAGAAGAAAGCAAGATTGTCAGTCAGCCCACATATGCGGCATTGAACACACTCAATATCCCAACATACATCATTATGAGGCACAACTACATGAAGTGTGCAGTTCCGTAAGGACATGTATGGTACATACATGGCCAACATCTGTCATCACGGTTCAACAAGTGGCATCAATAAGTCCCAGGTTGGCCCATTGGATATCATGAGGCCGGGTCACAGTTCCCATCTCCTGCTGCCGTGTCACAATCACTCCCCACAGTGACATGTGAGGACAGATGTGCCCCAGGCATCACAGCTCAACGACAGGTACATTCCCAGGGACCCTGTATTGCCACATGGACACTGGCATTACATGGAGTATCATGTATACACCACAGCAAAACAACTATGACCCCCACAGGTAGTGGTCCCACTTGCCACTGCAGGACAGACATGGACGTCTGTGACACACACACGCACAACATCAAAGTCCATGCACACACAACGTGGATGTGGAGACTGTCTCCCATTGTGCACATGAAATCAGAGACATTGTAAACACTACATGCACACAGACTGTGGAGGACCATCACTATTGTGCCACTGGGACACCCTGGCTCAAACATACCGTCCCACATGGGACTCACGGGGTATGTGACATGACATACACATACACCACCGTGAAATGTGACCATGGCACATGCACAGATATGAACAGTTGCACATCACAGTGGTCATGTACACGTAACACCCAGGATCCTGTCCCCATGAACACGTGCACAGCCTGGGGTGGCTGCCCCCAGGTGACACCCACAGGACAACATGTACACCAACATACACACAATAGGAAATGCAGCCTTACATGCCTTATCATACAGTTTGGACAGGCTGTCGTGTTGTAGGTGTGCCCCTCACTCCCTGGGAGCTATCTGTGGCTGGCATATGTCCATCTGAGACAGGCATGGTGACATATGCCAGTCACTTGTACAGGGATGCGTTGATCAGCAATGGACCGATCAGTGCCCCCGGCCGGCCCATTGCATTCAATGTGTGCGGGTACGCGTTGTACCCCTGTACGCGTTGTACCGCAATGGACCGATCGGTGCCCCGGCCGGCCCATTGCATTCAATGTGTGCGGGTACGCGTTGTACCCCTGTACGCGTTGTACCGCAATGGACCGATCGGTGCCCCGGCCGGCCCATTGCATTCAATGTGTGCGGTGCACGCGTTGTACCCCTGTGCAGCGTTGTACCGCAATGGACCGATCGGTGCCCCGGCCGGCCCATTGCATTCAATGTGTGCGGGTACGCGTTGTACCCCTGTACGCGTTGTACCGCAATGGACCGATCGGTGCCCCGGCCGGCCCATTGCATTCAATGTGTCGGGTACGCGTTGTACCCCTGTACGCGTTGATCAGCAATGGACTGATCGGTGCCCCGGCCGGCCCATTGCATTCAATGTGTGCGGGTACGCGTTGTACCCCTGTACGCGTTGATCAGCAATGGACCGATCGGTGCCCCGGCCGGCCCATTGCATTCAATGTGTGCGGGTACGCGTTGTACCCCTGTACACGTTGATCAGCAATGGACCGATCGGTGCCCCTGGCCGGCCCATTGCATTCAATGTGTGCGGGTACGCGTTGTACCCCTGTACGCGTTGTACCGCAATGGACCGATCGGTGCCCCGGCCGGCCCATTGCATTCAATGTGTGCGGGTACGCGTTGTACCCCTGTACGCGTTGTACCGCAATGGACCGATCGGTGCCCCGGCCGGCCCATTGCATTCAATGTGTGCGGGTACGCGTTGTACCCCTGTACGCGTTGATCAGCAATGGACCGATCGGTGCGCACCCATTGACAATGGCCTAGCCTGGCAACGGACGCGTTTCGAAATTCGAACGAGTCGGTTGCTGGAAATTCAGTTGGTCACCCACAACAATGTTGCAAAATCATGTATGTCATGAAGTTGAAGATTTGAAGGATGCTGTGGGCGTGTTTTGGTGCTGCTATTCCATGGATTGGCCAGATTCAGAAGATGCAAACGACTTTGACCTATCACTTTGGACACAAGGGACAGTATCTGCCTCTCCAGCACATATATATTGCTGGCTGTTCCCCTGAGAGCTCACTTGCCTGCACTACATGCTCCAGGACGACATCTGCCACTGCACTGCTGCTGTCTCTGCCCCTCTGGACCCTGCAATGGCACGTACTGTGGAGAGAGCCCCAGCCTTCAGCCTTGAGGAGAACCAGGCCCTGCTGGACAGCCTACTTCCACAGTACAGCAAGCTGTATGGGACACCAGGGGAGCAGGTGAGTGTTCTGTGCACTGCCTTTCTGAATGTGCATTTTGTCTGACTAGCAAGGCTGAAAGTCTGCACGCCACTGGCTAGCAGGCTCACTGAGTAGTTGTCACCCCCATAGTGTGTAGTGACATGCACTGGACAGGTATGGTGCAGTGACAGTGCATTTGAACAAGGTTTTACTTCCCATGCAATGATACCATGTAGTGACGTCTGGCAAACTGTCCATGGGCAGCGTTGCACTGCCTGTGTACATCATGTGCCCCTGTGAATGAGACATGTATATACAACTGTGTCATGCACGGATATGTTGCATGTGTAGTAATGGCCTTTTCACTTTGTCATCCTGACAGGTTAATGCCCATCGGAAGCAGGAGATCTGGAAGGACATCGTCCGGGCTGTCCGGTCCGTGGGGGTCTACAAGCGCCGGATCCCCAACTGCCAGAAGAGGTGGCAGGACCTTCGGGGCTGGACCCGGAGGATTGCACGGGTCCAGCTGAAGCTGTCGCCTCCTCGCAGGAGGGGTGGAACACGGACCCTGACCCCCACATGCGCCAGATCCTGGCGGTGGTGTTTCCAGACCTGGATGGGCAGCTGAAGGCCAGACAGCAGCAAGGAGGGGGTGAGTCAAAGACTGCACTGTGAACTCTGTATTACATGCTATGTGCCCTCCTCTGGCCTGGTTAAACTGCCACAGTACAGCAGTCATGTTGTCCAGGAGCCATGTCCCTCTATTGTGCACTGCCCACTCCTCATCTGATACCCAGGTGTGGCCCTTACATTCAGGGAATTGTGTCACTTGGGACTGTGTCCTTGCAGTTTGCTTCACTAAAGGTGGGGGACAGCATCTGTTACCCTAACTCTGTTGTGGGCATCATGGGTGGGTCCATTGTTCACACAACGCCTGTGTTCGGACATGTAATCTGCGTGTTGCTTTGATATGCGGTCCACTTGCTGAGCTGAGCCACCACATGTGCCTGGGGTATGTGGCACACACCCATGCAGCGGGTGGGAACAATGTTTGGGCCCCAGGAGTGTGCAGATTACGTGTGTCACACATACATAGCCAGCTATCCACTGTCCAGGGCTCATCCCTCATTCATGTGGGGCAGGACAGTCATGCCTACTCCAGGCCATGCAATGCACTCTGTACTCCCACTCCCGTGTATCAGCTGACACATTGTGCGCAGTGATTTGACCCCTCAGGTGTCTGCCTCTGTGTCAGTGTGCTGTGGATTTGTTGCCAGGACTGCTGGGGTGTTTCTCGGTAGGGGCTCAGCATGCCACTGGAGATGTGACCATAGGAGACGATACTTGTGTGTCACATAGGTGTTTGATCAGCTGCCCGTGCAGACTGGTTATGCGAATGTGAAGTTCAGGCAGCTGTTCCCCATTCACAGCAGATTGTGAGGGGCTCAGGTTCAGAGGGTAGTGTCACAGGTCTCCCATATGTCCAATCGGTATGACCTGGACAGATGAGGGTTAAGATGATGTGTTGTGTGGGGGATGTACATGTGCACTTGTGCAGCTCCAGGACTTGCATTCCCCATGACCTACTATTGTGACACAGTGCAGAGTGTTGTTGTCTGGCTGCCAAGTCATACATCACTGAGACAGTGATGTATGACTTAGCAGTCATGCCTCCGCCATGGCATGTGTCTACTTATTGGTGATCCTGCAGGGGAGTGACATGTGGCGATGGCTATCAGGACATGGGTGCATCATGGTGTCTGTCGCTGGTATGCATCACATGCATTTCCTATTTGACTCTGGGCGTCCCTTTCATCCGGAAACCTGTACTGACTCAGTGGCAAGAGTTGTGATGTGTGAATGTCCACATGCTACACCGTGTCCTCTGCACTGTCCAACTACTGTGTAGTTGGTGCATGTGTCCACACTGGGGTGTTGCTATCCAACAGACACCAGACAGATGGGTGCAAGGCCATGTGGGATGTGAGTGCCATGGTTGGCATCAGACTGACAATTGGCTTCTCCTGTTCAGTTAGGGCACTTTTAGCAATGTACAACTAATGATGCCAGGGCTTGCTCTGTAATGTGCTGTGCTCACAGTGGTGTGTGCGTTTGGTGCAGGTGACTGATGTCTGTCTGTTTCCCCATTGTTTGCAGATACATCCACGGCCACGGAAGGGGACAGCTCCACGGACCAGGAGGAGCCGGAGAGCCAGACTGGGTCAGCAGCCGAGGAGTGGTCGGAGGGACCCAGTGGCACGGAGGGCGAGGGGAGCCACACCGAGGAGTCCTCAGCACCATCCACCTCAGCTGAGGACCAGAGCAACTCGGAGGATGACTCCCTTATGGAGGCGGGTGTCAGCAGCCACCACACCCCAGCTAGTGTTGCTGTCCCCGCCACCACCAGCACCACCACCGCCCTCCCATCGGCTCCCATTCCCCAGGTCCGTGGAGGCTCCCATGTTCGGGAGCGTGTCTCCTTTGGGCCAGGCACCGCACCCCCTGCCCCTGTGTCCCCTGCTGCCCTGAGTGAGGAGTCTGTGTACCTCCTTCGCCAGCTCCATGTAGGGCAGACAGCCATGCTGAGTGTCCTCCATGCGCACACCGCTCTGTTGACTCAGCTGGTGTCGTTCATGGAGGGCATCTCATCGGGCATGTCTGACCTACAGAGGGGCAATAGGTCCATGGACTCCTCCCTGACGGCAGCAGTGTCCCTCCTCAGACAGTCCCTCACCCCTCCTGCCTCTGCTCCATCCACACTCCCCAGCACCTTACCCGTCCCAAGCACACACACACCGGCACAGGCACACACCAGCACACACACGTCCAGCACACAGACACACACGCCACAAACAAAACGCACACGCACGCACAGTCAGGGGACTGAAACCAGACTCACAGGGGATGGGGCCCTGGAACACACACACGCATCCACGAGCACTGCGCAGTCCTCAGTTGCCTCTCCCTCCAAAGCACCCTCCCTTGCCTCACCTGCAACCCCAAAGACCCAGCGGCTCTTCCTCAGTGACCTCGGCCTCTTCCCCTCCGATCCAGCTGATACAGCATTCAGGGGGAAGAGGAAGCCCACCCACACGGAGCAGAGTGCCCCTCGCCCCGGACACCCTCCCCAGGCGCAGACAGACTGAGGCCCCTACCCGCAAGTCCCCCCGGAGTCGTAAGAGCAAGACCCCGCTGCCGCCCTGCAGCTCAGGCACCAGGTCTCCTTCCTCCATCCCTCAGGCCCCCACTCCACAGGTGCCCCACCACACCCTGCCCCAGGTTCCCCCACCCACAGATATACCATCCCCAAGAGGATCCGGCCTTCTCCCCCTGCCACTTGCTCTCCCGGCACCACACCCCCGCTGCGCTTGTCTGTGTGGTGTGCTGGTTGTGTCATGCATTGTCCATCCTATGAGTGGGGGTGGTGTTGGTGGTAGGCATCCAGCCCCTCATGGGTAGAGGTGGTAGTAGTGACAGGCATCCAGCCCCCCTGGGTGAGGGTGGTAGTAGTGGTAGGCATCCAGCCCCCCCTGGCTAAGGGTAGTAGTAGTGGTAGGCATCTGGCACCCCCATGGCTAAGGGTGGTAGTGGTGGTGGGCATCTGGCACCCCCCTGGCTAAGGGTGGTGGTTGGCATCCAGCCCCCCTGGCTTAGGGTGGTAGTAGTGGTAGGCATCTGGCACCCCCCTGGCTAAGGGTGGTAGTAGTGGTAGGCATCTGGCACCCCCTGGCTAAGGGTGGTAGTAGTGGTAGGCATACAGCCCCCTGGGTAAGGGTGGTAGTAGTGGTAGGCATCTGGCACCCCCTGGGTAAGGGTGGTAGTGGTGGTAGGCATCTGGCACCCCCCTGGGTAAGGGTGGTAGTAGTGGTAGGCATCCAGCCCCCCTGGCTTAGAATGGTAGTAGTGGTAGGCATCTGGCACCCCCCCTGGGTGAGGGTGGTAGTGGTGGTAGGCATCTGGCACCCCCCTGGGTAAGGGTGGTAGTGGTGGTGGGCATCTGGCACCCCCCTGGCTAAGGGTGGTAGTAGTGGTAGGCATCCAGCCCCCCCTGGGTAAGGGTGGTAGTAGTTGTAGGCATCCAGCCCCCCTGGCTAAGGGTGGTAGTTGTGGTAGGCATCTGGCACCCCCATGGCTAAGGGTGGTAGTGGTGGTGGGCATCTGGCACCCCCTGGCTAAGGGTGGTAGTGGTGGTTGGCATCCAGCCCCCTGGCTTAGGGTGGTAGTAGTGGTAGGCATCTGGCACCCCCTGGCTAAGGGTGGTAGTAGTGGTAGGCATCCAGCCCCCTGGGTAAGGGTGGTAGTGGTGGTGGGCATCTGGCACCCCCTGGCTAAGGGTGGTAGTGGTGGTTGGCATCCGGCCCCCTGGGTAGGGGTGGTGGTGCGCATTCAGGCCCATGTGTGCATATGTGGCATTGGTGATGGGCATCCCGCCCCTATGGTGCTGCTGTTGCTGGTGTAAGTAAATTCTGCATCACTCTGTGTGTGTGTGTGATGTGTCGTGTACGCGTTGTATGTGTTTTGTGGTTGGTGTCTGACTTACCTTCTGCGCCGTACGCGTCCGTGCCTGTTCCGGTAGTAAATGTAGAATATTGGTATGATCGGGACGAAGGGATTCATGGTTGGTTCGTGTCGTTCGTCTTTCTCGTTGCTTCGCGTCGTCCTCGTCGCTTCGCGTCGTCCTCGTCGCTGGCGTGTTCGCCTCGTAGCCGTGGATCGTGTTGTGGCGCGAATCGGAGCTTATGTGCGCCTCTCCCGGATGCTTTGACGTGCCGTGCGTAGCGACGGGTTCGGCGCGTACGGAAAGCGCATCGTACTTGTTCAGCAGGACGGAGCTGCATTTTCCCTTCCGTGCGACTCGATTCTGCGTTTCCGGATTCGCCTCGGTCGGAGGACGGGACCTGGATTGGGTGAGTACGACTCGGCCGGATTCTGTGCTGTTGTGCGCATCGTACTTACTCGTTCGGTCTGCTGTACGGATCGGTCGGGAAACAGGCATTCGCATGGCTTTTTTCCCGACCGAATGGTATTGGGTGCGCCTCCGACCGAGATCGGAATCGGCCCCTAAGTATTAATGTCTTTCTCCATTTTCAATTAAGATAGATATGTCTTCACGTTAAAAACAATTTGCTCCTATTTGAAAGTTTTCATCCATGTCCATTAAGAGAAAACTTACCTTACGGTCAGTACCTGCGCCTGAAATGCAATTGCAGTAACAATAACGATTTCAATGAACAGGCAAAAGCATTAACCAAGAAATTAGAGTCCAGACATTACCCAACAAACATCATAACCAAATGTTATAAATGTGCAAAGAACCAACATAGGGACATACTACTACAAGGCAGACCTAAGGTGGAAGAACAGGACCTTTTGACTTGTGTAACAACATACAGTACGACCTCCAATCACATGAAAAAATGAATCCAAAAACATTGGAATATTATCAATACAAGCACTTTTAATCGGCCTAAACAATCGTTTGCCTACAAAAAAGAAAAGAGCATAAAAGATATGCTGGTCCATACTCGCCCAAAGAGAACGGAGGAAAAACAGAACTCCATAACAACGGCATGGGGCCTCCTGGAGTAGTAGGCCATCATCCCTGCGGCAATTGTTCAGTGTGCCACTTAACAACAACAACTAAGACAATAGATTTTGATATCAATTTGAAGTGGACACTAAGAAGACACACCGATTGCAACAGCAAGCATGTGATATATATGATCACATGCCCCTGTCACCTGCGCTATATTGGAATGACCTGCAGGAAGATAAAAACTTGCATATGCGAGCATAGAAGTAATATCAGATGCAAAAAATCTGCCACAAAAATGAGCAACCATTTCCTTTCCGTTGAACATTGTCCCAACGACATCTGATGGGTAGTATTAGAAACCTTGGAACATATAGATATGAATGCAGAACGGAATATATTGCAGAAAGAACAACGATGGGTTTACCATGTTGGGACTTATCATAATGGGCTGAATGACCAAATTCCATGGAGTCAAGTGACCAGATGACTAATCTCTTCTCTCTATCCTGCTATTCAGTGATATTCGAGAAACCATGGAGGCCCTCGAAAAAACAGAAAAATAATGAACAACTCTGATTTTAAAATGAATCGTTTTACACGATGACCTACAACCATGTTATTGATTATGAAGTATCAGTAATATTCACTATATGATAGAACCATCAAACAAACTATAAATATGAAGTAAAAAATGATATCTGAAATTCTAGACAAGGAATGTCAACAAAAAACGACCTGAGCAAAACTTAACATTAGTCATTTATGTGGGACCTTAATTACAACAATAGCATTAAGCGCTAACATCCCTAATAATTGCCTCACCTACATAACGAATAAAGGGTACTATCTGATATCTTTTGAAAAAACTGGTCTTGTGGCTGACCTCGTTTGGTAATTAATAAATGCCATCATTACGATGACCTTCATGATATTAAGAAAGTAGGTCTGAAAGTTATCTCCAAAAGATGCAAATACCGAAATAAAAATAAATAATGGGCAGTTCGACTCGTTTGACATTTATCCCAATGTTTCATAAAAAGGAGGAAAATTAATGAAGAACACCATTGTAAGTAAAATGCATTTGCATACATAGTCTGTCTACACTGTCAATAACCAGTTTCAGCCAATCACAACCAGCGGTCCATAAACACGCAAGTGAGCGGACGGGAGAGACCGGACAAAGGAGGACGTGCTGCACTGAAAGTAATAAAAAACAACAGGAGTATAACCCATAGACCAGGTTGAGATCTGGGTAAGTAAGCAAAAACTAACAACAATGTCTCAACTGGTATCATTGAGGAAGGCAAGTATATATGCATGTACAAGACATTACAAAAAGGAAAAGGGAGACTCGTGGTATTTTTAGAAAGTGCCCATGGCATCATGTATTTGAAGTAACAAATTATATAGAACAGTTATATCAGCACTGTGGGCAAAAATTGCAAAGGCAACCCAAAATGAACTTGGTGCACTAATGTGCTCGTGACACACAAGGGTGACGGCGCAAGTGACAAGTGAGAGAGCAGCGGAATGCGCAATGTGACAAAGTGTAAAAATATATACAGAAATATATGGTTCATCAAAGATTATTTACAATAGTTGGTCATGGTTTGGCTAGACATTTTATGTGAAACATAGTTGAGTTTGCGCCGCAGATTGCGCTGAATGGTCGACGGCGTTTCAATCCTATTTATTCAGGATCATCTTCAGGACCGGGTTGCCAAGTAAGTGGTGCTGAAGGAGGCAGGAGGCGAGCGTCAAGGGGCAGCGTGGCTTGCCCAATGGAAAGGGGAACGATCCCGCGTGGGAAAGCTTGGAACCACGGGCAGAGCGCAGCGAGGAGGAGCGTCTGCGTGGTGGTATGCACCGGTGGTAACTGAGGGTTCCTAACAGCGAGGTAAATCGGGAGTCAGGAAGCATAAAACAGGGTCGGAGCCCCGATCAACTGTATGGGGTTGGCGAGAAGAATACGGTCCGTGATAAGAGTCCGTAAGGAGTGACGAGGAGTCAAGGAGAATTAAGCGGAGTTAATCCGGGGACAAGAAGGTCGCTCCGATCAGCGCCGGGCCGCCACGTTCATGTGCGGCCGATCCAGTGTCCTGAAAGTAAGTCACGGTCCAAAAGGTTACGGCAACTATCGGCCGAGTATTACAACACTCACAGCTTCATGACGCGTGAGTAACCGATAACGGCTCCATGTAACTAATAATGATACAAATATAGTGTACTTCATCTTGTTCCCCTTTCTCTCTCACTTCCCAACTTCTCTGCTTATCTTAAGGAAGGCGGCAACCCCATCTCCCCCTGGAACCTATGGGGCCCTAAATCACACCATAAAGGTATTTGTGAGACAGACAGTTTATCAATATGCGTAACCTAAAGATTGTCTTTTTTTAAAACAAAGTCTGGTTTAATCGCAATGGGCGCACATACTGTAGCATCAGTCCCTTAAAGCTTTGCAGCTGATAACTACTACCTGCAATTCTGAAATTGTTAAAAAGATCATCTATTACAAATGTGTATCACTGATGTATTGTGTATTTTAAAAAAGAAAGTTAAACTTTGTTACTATGCAAACACACTGACAGGACGAATGCATCACAGTTGATAAGTACCAACCACTAGTCGATAATCTTTACAAGGGTCATTTACGCGACAGGTGGCTTTAACCTTTCAGAACATTAAGGGTTAAACACAACAAAAACCCCTTTTTTAATCTACACCTAAAACAAGAATTTGAAAAAATGTTTTACAGTTCGTCACATAGGCTACTAACTAAGGGTAATAGAGAATTCCAGTGTACCTAATACATCGGATAATACAGATGCTGACAATAGGGATATGGAACTATTTCTACACATAGAAGGCTCAAATGATTGTTCGTATTTTGAAGACGAATGATGATGGGTAATACCCTATGTGGATGCGATAGATAGCCATCAAGGGCAACCAAAAAAGTGATATTGCAGCACTTACATGTACCAGATCAATGAGTATTGATCTATATTGTTATACATAATTTTGTCTTCTTATTTCAGCAGAGAAAAGTGTTCTCTACTAATCCGGAAAAGAGTCAAACCGGAACATAGCGAAAAACCAGGAGACAGTGTTCCGCCTGACTTGGGAACACACTATTGGTCCTGACAAAAGCCAACAACCCGGAGAGGGCGCAGGTGGGCTGAAACATGTAGACCATTTTTTATGGTGAACAGTTTTCACTATGTGATGTGAGGGATACATCGTATATCCCAATAGCACATATACCTTTCATTTTTAACCTTACCCTTATCTAAATTTTATTAAAACACTTTTTCTAGATAAGAGGTCATTTTAAATCATGATTCCACATTTGTATCTCAAACAATCTCTCGACCAGAGGGATCACCTTCTGGTGGAGGAAATAAGACCCAATGATGACACTATCAACTATGAGTACGTTGATGGAAAAGCATATACCATTGACCGAAAATAGCTGTTGATGGTCCCACAGAATTTTTCCTTTTGAGATCCCTCCAGCTGAGACGGTCTCACTCCCTACTTTGATTTTTTTCTGCGACTTACTTGTAAGCTGAGTGGGATTATAACCATACAAGGCCTCTCTTTCCCGCCGTTGCTGAATTGTGGTATTAATGTTTTATGAAGCATGTTTATTCACTTAAAATTCCTGCAATTTAAACAAATGAATTTTTCTATTATAAATATGGCACCATGTCTACAGGCCACTGGGAGCAAGATGCTTTGTGTTTGTAAATGAGACTCTTGGAAATGGGAGAAAATTTAAATGATCAGTTTTATAGAATCTGTTAAAAATCAGGTCTCTAGTTGGCAGAGGTATACACCTTGTCCAAGTAGGGACCGCAGTTCTAGTCAGGGAAGTCAGTTTCACACTTAAATCAGCCTTTGCTCATCCTCTGGTTACTTGGGACAGAGCAGTCAGGCTTAAAATAAGAGTCAATGTGCATATTTCGGTGCAGTAAGACCGTGAAAACACCACAAAAAAAGACTCCACAATGAGGTCTGAAAATAGTATCTCTTTTACTCTTCAAACCAAGATATAAACGATAAGAATCAAATTAAAGCATCTCAAGTTACGAATACTTCAAGAATGTTCAATGTGGAAAGTGCCCTTGCGCTTTCATTAGGTTCTTTACAGTTATGCTGGGGGAACGACAGCAGTCTACACTGTGGATTAGGAATAGACTTTCTCCTCGCATCAGTGTGAAACAATGTTTCCACAGTTATTACAGTTAAAATGCAATGTCAAATTTGCGGGTGACTGATTTATTCGCTCTGTTCGAGGCCGCCCGCAAGAGTGTTGCTGGGCGGCAGGGACCTCGTAAGTCCCAGAGTGCGCAGTACCTTTCACGGGGGATTGCAGCGGTGTCGTCATCCTCCGGATCGGGACCTGCGTTGCTGGAGTCTCCCCTTTCTGGATACGATGCAGTGATTGGAGTCACGGAGGGTAGATGCCCGTCTTTCCTTGATGCGTGGAGAGTGCGCCGTGTCGCCCTGGACTGCCTTTGGGCGCTGCGGCTTCAGCAAAGTCGACAAACACAATGGTCTGCACTTGAGCAGGCAGACATGGCAGTTCTTGAGCGGTGCACCACTCAGATATGTGTGGATGCCCAACAGCGGTGGCCGACACCTGCGAAGGCCCAGGACTGGTTGAGGACAAGTCAGGCAGAGTCAGACTCCAGATTAGCAGAGCCTAGCAGCGGTCGTTTGTGTGAATGACATCTTTGATGCCACTGAGATTTCCTCAACAGGGGGCAAGCCAACAAGCCCTTGAAGTTACTTAGGTTGCAAAAGGTTTTAGAGAACAAGTCCTGTCCTTCTCACTGCCAAGGTCAGAGGCAGCAGGCCAACACAGCAGAGCAGGTAGCAAAGTGGCAGTCCCCCCTGTAGCACAGCTCCTCTTCTTGGCAGAGTATCCTTAGGACCCCAAAGTGAACTAGTGAGAAGGGGTCATAGGCCCAATTCTTATACCCAAATGTGTCCTTGAAGTGGAGGTGAATACAAAGCAAAGCCTTTGTGGTGCACGTTTCCTTTCAACCCAGCTCTGTCTGCCAGCCTGTCTGTGGGGGGTAAATCAGTGTTTTGTGTGAGACCAGGCCACTACCTATTCAGGTGTACGTGTCAGCTCCTCCCCTCCCTATTAACAGGAAGACCCATCAGTATGCAGATAAATGCAGATGCCCTGTACTCCGAGTGTCCTATGTTTGTGGCTGTCTAGAGAGAATGCACAAAGTGTAGCTGTCACCCCACCACAGACGTGTATTGGAGATGTTTAATGCACACAAGAGAGCTAAGAGCAGAGAAATATCCACTTTCTAAAAGTGGCATTTCTAGATTAGTAATACCAGATCTAACTTTACCACTAAAGAGGATTTGTCATTATCAATCAAATGATATAAAACATAAAGCAGCTACTCCTCTGCAATCATGAATTACACTTAAAAAGGTTATTTAAGGTATTGATTTAAATTAAGCAATTGATGCCTCCTCTCTCCTATGCTCTTCGAGCTAAAAGTTGAGTCATTTGCTTGCCTCCTGCAACTGGAGGACAGGATAAGGGCACGATGGGGAACATATCTGCTCATTTTATGCAGATGACATATTGATCTTCCTAAGGAATCCCCGAACGGGTATCCCGTGGAGCGTAAGTCTGCTAGACGACTTTGGACAGGTTTCTGGCCTCAGTACAATATGGCAGAAATCCTTCACCTTCCCGGTTTCCCCAGAACACAGGTCCTCCAAAGTCGGTGAGAGCCCTTGGTTCGCAATGAGAGACTATAGTCCTCAAGTACTTGAGAATTAGAGTATACCACGCTGGCACTGATATTCGAGCGGGCCATCTTGTAGCATAATGAGGGGCCTCAAGAGATGCAGACTTTTGGAGGTTGTTGCAGCTTCCAGTCATGGCCCGGATAGCGCTGACCAAAATAGTGATCTTGCCCAGAGTCCTTCGCTATTTCGTAAATCTCCCATTCCGGATACCAGGAGTGCCTATCATAGAGAGTTGATCAGGGATGGTCAGCAAGCTAGAGTGTCATTGCGTACCCTTCAGAGGCCCATAACTGCAGGCGGCCTGGGCAGACCAGACTATGAACTGTATTATCTTGCTGTGCAGCTGCAGTGGATTGCCCGCTAGCAGGGCTCAATTTGGCAAAGGTGAGGGCTTCAGGGCTCCGAATAGCGAGGGAGCATTATTGGCTATGTTGATGGGAGTTAAGCTCGCCCCTCTGCGTAGACAGCAGCTGCTCTGCATTTTGCTTTGGTGTTGGAGGGTGGCACGCTGCCGCATGGGAACGGCCACTTTGCATGCCCCCATCTGACGACCATAAGAGGGGGTTACTTTACTGCATTTCTTGACCTATGGGGCACTGACTTGAGCTATTCAACATCTCCTGGGTGTTTGGAACCAGAACCTCCAGTGTACAATCTCCTGCAGACCTTCGTCAGGAGATGGCACCTGGTTTCCTGGGTAAATAAAACTGCGCTGGTCATGAAGGTAGACTACCTGCTAGCTTTGAAGGCCAAGTGGGAGGAGTATATTGATCGACCCTTCAATGCGAGGAATGGGGCTAGAACTTGGCGCGCATTTGCACTCTTACACGTAACACAAGATTCAAGTACACCCAATTCAGCTACCTGCACTGTACGCATCTCACACCACATAGGCTAAATATCATGTTACACGCTACTGCCTTGAGCTGTCCCATGTGTGCACTGACCGACGCGGACTTTCTCCACACTATGGGCCCGATTCACAAAAGTAATCTGAGACAAAATCCTAACTTTACGACTTTCGGTATTCACAGAAGGCATTTAGGAGTACTAAAGTTAGGATTTTGTCTCAAGTTTTGGTCTTAAGTTAAACTTAAGACAAACTTAAGTTTAACTGAGACGGAATCCTAGTCATAAAGTTAGGATTTTGTCTCAGTTAAACTTAAGTTTGTCTTAAGTTTAACTTAAGACCAAAACTTAAGATTGACTGAGAAAAAATCCTAACTTTAGTACTCTTAAATGCCTTCTGTGAATACCGAAAGTGGTAAAGTAGCCGGCGTCACGCGGTTATATGCCTGAAAACCAGAGAAAAAAGTTGGTAATAGATTTCTGGACCTAGCTTTGGGGATAGCCCGCAGGGACATTGCCCATCACTGGAAATCTGCGCAGATCCGTCCCCCCCACAGTCAGTGGCAGGCGGAGGTGGAAATATGGGCTGTGGCTGAAGGCGTGGCACTGCACTCTGAGGAGTACAGAGGGGTACCTCAAAAGCCTATTGCAGATCTGTTGCTAGAGGTGATCACTGACTTCTAGGACTATGACCATAGCTGTAGCTGGTAGAGGTGAAAATTGGGAGTGTCCCTCGCATTGATCGTTTATAGATTATCCAAGGCGAGGGCCATCCGGGCAGCTTGCTACTGGGGACGTGGGCATGGGAACTGATTGGCCATGGCGTCCCAGGATACTCTATGCCTTATGCTCCTGTCCAGTGCTCCATATCACACCATTAGTCTTCTCCCCCCTGCTGATAGAAACATCTTCAAGGTATTTAATCAGTGATACATCGGGCTCAGTTGAGCAGGATTTATATATTTGTTTTGGGTTTTGTTGTTACGCTATTCTTTATTTGGTGGAAAGGGATATGGGGTCGCACATCAGTATCTGTGTAGTGTGTGACTATAGATAACTACCGGCACTGCCTATGGAATCCTTATAATATTGAACACTGAAAGGGCTGGAGCATAATTTAGGGCTAAATTGTAAATTGCGAATACCTAATTCCAAATCTCTGAGAATCATAATTAGGTAATCGCAATTTACAATGCATGAAACTCAAAGAGTTTCAGATAGTGATTCCTAGGGAGTCGCAAATTGCTCTACCTCATTAAGGTTAATGAGGTAGATCGCAATTTGCGACCCCCTAGGACCACAAATATCATGGGGATGGTGGCCTGCTGAGGTCAGCAGACCACCATGTTTGTGATTGCTTTTAAATAAAGCAATCTTTTTTTTGTAAAGCAGCCCGTTTTCCTTAAAGGAAAACGGGATGCTTTACAAAAAGTAAAATGAAAAGTTTTCCTTTCATTTTTTAAGAGCAGGCAGTGGTCCGAGGGACCACTACCTGCTCTTAAAAATGCTTTTACAATCATTTACAAAGAGAACGGGGTCCCTTGGGGACCCCTTCCCATTTGTGAATGGGTTACCACCAACTTGAAGTAGGTGGTAATATGCTGTTTTGCGACTGCATTCACGGTCACAAAGCATTCATGCATACCGTTAGGATTCGATATTTGGAAGGGACGCCCTAAACACGCCCTTCCAAATACCGAATCGCAAACCCATTTTGCGATTCGGTAACAGGTTTCCGAATTGCAAATTAGGGTTTGCTGCATCTAAAAAGCATTTTTTGCATTTGCAAACGGGCTGATTCTGCAAATCGGCCCGTTTGTGAAGGCACTAATGCTTGATGCATGTGCCCCTAAGTCTGTTGTTCACTACATGCACTGCTGTAATGCTAATTTGTATTTTCAGTGCATCTTGGTATTAACATGTGTGCATCTATGCTTCAGTATCTGCTTGAACCCAATAAAGAAAGTTTTAAAAAACAAAATGTTGTTTATAATTTCTTTTGGACCATTCCCTGCAATTTCTCATTTGCCCCATGCACATGAACTCTTCTTGGGCCAGATATCCGAAGCTTTTTTCAGCTCGCAAATTGCCCAATTCACAGAATCGGGCGGTTTGCGACCTGAAAAAAGCATTTTTAAATGTACAAAGCCCTATTTGCGACTTGGTAAGGTATTACCGGCTCGCATATTGGGTTTGTGAGTCGCTATTAGGAAGGGGCGTGCCAAGGGCGTCCCTTCCTAATAGCGAGTCGCACTGGTATGTAGGAATGTTTTCCGACCAGAAATGAGGTCACAAAACATTCGCAGTTACCACCAACTTCAAGTTGGTGGTAGCCCATTCGCTAACAAGAAGGGGTCCCCAAGGAACCCCTTCCCCTTTGTGAATGTGGGTGCCAACATTTATTAAGAGTAGGCAGTGGTCCCACGGACCACAGCCTACTCTTAAAAAAAGAACAGGTAGCTTTTTATTTTTTAAATGCATCCCGTTTTCCTTTAAGGAAAACGGGCTGCATTACAAAAATACATTGTTTTATTTAAAAAGCAATCACTGACATGGTGGTCTGCTGACCCCAGCAGGCCACCTTCCCTGTGATTGCAGGCCATTCACAATAGGTCGCAAAGCGAGACCTAGCTCATGAATATTAATGAGGTAGGTCTATTTGCGATCCACTGGGAATCGCGAAATGTGTCTAAGACACATTTGTACATGGGTGTTTGTGGTAACTGTGAATCGGAAACAATCGCAATAGGAAAATCGCAAACTGACTTTTTGGTACATCTGGCCCTTTTTCTCCCTGTTTGTAGTGCACCTTGGGGAGTTCCTTTATTGCAGTGTGTCAGCCCGCTCACTGCTCTTTCTTGGTGACTCCACAAGCCTCCTTGGGGCCTTCCCTTTCTCTGGGCGGTGTACTGTCCTGGGTCTTGAGAACAGCATCATTATCCCATTCACCCAGTGGAGTCTACCTCTGCGGGCAGCTGCTCTCCCATGCTGGTCTGACATCTACGCTCTGGTTCCTCCTTCCGTCTCAGCTGCTTTGAATAGCAATTGCCACCACCTTACAAATGGCCGTGCATCTTCAGCCTGACTCACAGCTGTATATTCTCTTTCCTATTAGCTACCAGAGACTGGCTCTGGTTGCTACCTCTCAATGACTATCACCTCCTGAGCAGGCGGGAGAGGGAGCCAGCATGTCGAGGGTCTGACTGCTGCTCGCGTGTGAGAGATCTGTACCACCGCTCCCTGCTACTCAACATCTTCACTCTACCCCCAGCAAAGTCATTTAATGCACTTAAGCAAGATATACTATACATAAGAGAAGGATAAACTAAAAATAGAAGTCTCTACTTCCTAAGCGGTAGAGTTTGACATTTGGCTGGTGGCCATTGTTGTCTGGTGTAGGTGAATTCATGGGTGCGCTCATGATTTTGGGACTTTAGAGTCAGCACTTGGATTTTTCGCTGGATCGCACAGCCACAAACAACAGTTCAGATCTCAGTCTCGTAAAAGGTACACTTCAAACCGGCATGATTTCTCTTCCTACTCCTTTAAGTGGAAATGTGTCTCTTGGCTTTGTCTGCTGTGATTTTGATTTTGGGTATTGGTGTGGAAATGTAAATGGTTTTGCTGCACCTTCAATTAAGTCCTCTGGATCAAACGATACGCCTGCTGACCACTTCCAACTTGGCAAGCAAAACTGTCTATTCCTGGTGTGCAGGGACAACGTTCTGTGTCTAGGCAAAGTCAACTGGAGCCCAGCTAGCCTCAGGCTAGTTTATTGGGGCCAACAGCACGTTCAAGTGCAGGGAATTCATAATGCTCACTTTAGATGGTGCAAAGGTTCAAGGGCCCGTAATGAGAGAGCCGCCTGTTACAGGCAAGAAACTCTGATACCGGCGAGCCCACAGGTCATAGCATACCACTGCTGGCCACCAGCAATAGCAAGGTCATCACTAAACACAGTGCACATTCAGAAGTGTGGACTGGGGATTGAAATGATTATAACTCGGAAACAGATTAGCCTTGAAAGATGTAGCCAACAGTTCCAGACCCAGAGGCACCTTCTCCAGTAGCCTCTTTGAATCCTCAGGCCAGCGGATGAAGCCAAGGTAATCCTCAAGTCATCTTGAGGTAACTAGAAGGTGCAGAGAAGCTTTGCAGGGACCAAGTAGGCTCACCCTCATGACTACACTAAGCAACATCTTTTCCCTTGCATCCCAATAGAGATGTGCAGCAGCAAATGGTGATAACAAATGACCTCCTAAACAGTGGCTGGAGCAACCTTGCGTTCCTGAGGCCACCTAGTCCAACAACATCTCCCATAGGTCCTCACATTCAGCTTGGCTCTCGACGTGGCTGGAAGGCATGCTTTTCTCCCAGAAGATGTAGTCCAATGACTTCTCCTAAGGGAGGCAGAACTCTCTCCTTGCAGGAAGGTCATAGTAGCACTCTGGGGAGCATCTTGGCCCAGGTTTAGTCCTAGCCTAAAAGGGAGGTAGCAGTTAACAAGACTGAATGCAGGCCTTTTCTACTACTCTGGTGGGGAGAATCTTCCTTGAATGAGGAAAGATCATGGAACAAAGTACTGGTCAATCAATCCAGTACCCATGGCCAGTCTTGACCAATGGGACCATCTGCAACCTTTGCATCTGTTGGTCCCCTCTGTCCTAGATGAGCTTAACCACTGCATGATTGAGGTCAGCATGGGTTGTGTTCAACTCGAGCTTCTCTTGGGCCACTTCAGACTGGTCAAGGTGGAATGTGTATCTGCTCCAGACCTTATCAGAGACGCAGATCCAAGCAGGAATAGAGATGTACTGGTAACACTGGCAGAGGCGCTTTGCAAGTTCAAGAGCCAAGAGGGCCAACACCCCTAAGGAATAACTGGAAGAGGGAGGAAAGGAATGCAAGCATCCTGGTCAGCAGAGACATGGGCAGCATTCTCACAAAGTCAGACCCCATTTTGAAAGCCTCACACACTTGGAACCCAATGCACTCCACTACGCACACGGTTCTCACACTCAAGCACACCCATACATAAACGTATATATCCTTTTTTCATATATGGCCCCAGCGTGATGGAGGTCAATGTCCCTGATTAAAAGAGACTAAAAGGGTTCAGGTTAAAAAGGCATGCCACATCCCTTTAATCTTTTTTGTCACCAACAAAAGTCTCTGATAGCCTGGACAAAGTGGGCAGTGAAAGGGAAGTGCACAATGGGTGCCCTGTCGACCTCAGAGCCTGCCTTTGGGGTCCCTTGGTCAGTTAAATAGAAATAGCTACATGGGTTTACATGATTGTTGAGCTCACTGAAAGAAAACAGCAGTCAACAGTACAGCAGGACCCTCCAAAGCCATATAGCGAAATGTATATACTAAAACCCCTCATATAATATACTGGTCATTAAAGGCATAGGTTTTATTAGGATAACTAATGTTAGGTGTGTTTGTGTGGGGTTTTAGTCATCGGGCGAGGAATACATTATGTTTCAGGATTTCTGTTATATTATCCTCTTATTAAAAATAAATTAAACATGAGCTTGAGGATTTTAGTATATCATAGAGTGGAGCTATGGAGCTCAGTCAGCAGCAAACAAACCATCACCATCCTGACTCTCTACCTCGTTTGCTCAGGGGAGATAACCATCGAGAGTTAGCAATGAATGGCAGCCCCCAGGGGTGGTCTGCGACAGTTGATATACATGAATGGACAATTGCTACTGGGGTGGTCTGCGACAGCTGATATACATGAATGGACAATTGCTACACAGGGTGAAGACGCACGGCAAAACGCATGCTACAGTGGTCTTTGCTCTACAATGAAAATAAATAGTACAATTTGGTGATTTTTTCATCTCTGTCGAGGACTAAACCTAGTTGAATAATGTCAGATAAGCAGGCCAGTGGTTCATAAGGAAGCCTGTTGACAATGTGTCTGTATCTAGCAAATATCAAACTCTTGGAAACACATTTACTAAACTTTCATGCAACATAGGGCAGTAAGCTGCGTTGCGTGAAAGGGAGAGAGCATGTCTGCTCTCTCCTTGCGCTAGTGCACTGTGTGCAGCCCAGCGCCAATGCAGGCAGTCTTACACCATAGTGCCGGTATTACAGGCAGGATTGTTTTTGTGCAGGAAGGGACATGGCCTTAACAAAAACAATCCTTAGAGTCATTTCCCTCTTTCTTTGTGTGCTGCAGAATACAGCACACATCGAAAGGGGAAATAACAAGGAGAAATACATATATTTCTCCTCATTATGCCTTACTTGGGAAGGCGTAGCATTTTGATGCATTCCATGGTTTACAAGTGGTTATAAATTTGAAAATGCGCCAAAATACACCATCACCACCACCACTCCCGAAGGCTGGAAGATGATACACCAAGACCACAACAACAAGTAAGGCGGAGGCACCACCATCATCTTCAAGGAAACCATCAGATGCACCATCACCAACAACAACCCCACACCTCTTATGGAACACCTCAACTTCCAAACTGACGTGACGAACACAATAAGAGGCACCCTCACCTACCCCGGGACCCTGATCAACATTCTGCAACGCCATCCCCAACCTCCTCACCCCCCTAGCAATCGACTCTTGCCACTAAGTCCTTCTCAGCGACCTCAATTACCCCAACAACGCCAACTCCCTCGCCGTCCTAGAGAACGTGAACAACATCGGCCTCACCCAACTGGTCCCCGAACCCACGCACAAAGGCGGACACACACTCGACCCCATTTTCACCTCCAGCGACAGGATCAAATTCAGCCACATCACAGAACTTACCTGGACTGACAACACCATCGTACACTTCACCATCACCAGGCTTTAGATCCCCCCCCTCCCACTGCAGCTGGAGCAAGGTCACCGAAACCCAGTGGTCACAGGTCCTCACCACCTCCCAACCGAGGCCTCAACAGACCTAGACCAGGCCGTCCAGATGTTCACCGCCTGGATCACCGCCAGCGCCGACAGAGTTGTCCCACTGACACCTACTCAAGACCTGGCTCTTCTACAGAGACACAGTGCCCAGGTACTTCTAGGGGTGTCAGAGTTGCTCTTTACAAATGCTGCTGATTGATTGATTGATTGATTGATTGGGGTACTAGATCCCTTGCAGCAGCCAAGGCTCTTTGTGCCCAGACCGTACACCAATGCTGGAGAAGACCGACCTGCACGCCTAGGGACAGTTAGACCTACATAGAGAGTGGCCCAGCTAACCTGTTTGCCCCTCTGCAGAAGAAACAAAGACCAAGAGTGAGTCTGTGATCACCTCCACCCGACGCCTCAAAGCGCCTATGCACCCGCGCTGCAGAGCCTGAGTGCAAGGGAGGTGACGGTGCCAACGGGGTCCTCAGACCCGCTACAGCTAAGCCCATGCTTGGGATTGGCCAGATTGTACTTCCACTCGCCGCCTGCAGCCTCTTTCCGCCGACCCTCTCCAACTGCGAGTGACTCTTGCACTGAACCCAACCCCAAAAGACACCACTGTACCTAAGCCACACAGCCCGAGGAGAAGTGGACCAATGGTGTCCCTAGGTGCCCGAATCTCAAGGGTCAAGCTCCTCTGTGGGTTCCCCTGGACTGGTGCCCCAGTCCCAGCTTGCAGCCTCTTTATGACTTGACCGTTCTCCCACTGAAGTGAATGGGACACCAAATGCAGTGACACACTTCTGTACCCGAATGCACCAGAGAGATTGTATTGTAATTGTATTTATATAGCGCTTAATACCCCTGACGAGGCGCCAAATCGCTTTTTCGGCGAGTAGCATGCTACTCCGGAACTCATAAAGGATTAGTGGTGAATTAGTATACTGAAATATAAAAAAGTAATTTGAGTGGTGGGTATGTTAGTCAGTTATTTGCATTGAGAAGGATAGCGGAGGGATAGAAGAGGGAAAAAGGTCTGCATGTATATAGCGCTTGCTACCCCTAATGAGGTGTTGAAGCTCTTTTTTGGCGAGTAGCACGCTACTCCGGAACCCACAAAGGATTAGTGGTGAATTAGTATAGTGAAATATGAAATTATAGAGGTGGACATTTTAGTCTGTTATTTTGATTGAAAAGGATAGTGGCGGGATAGAAGAGGAAAGGATTTAGATTTGTTTTTGTTTTGTAGGTCATAGCAGTAGGAGGAGGCTTGGTATGAGTAAAAGGGGTGTGGATGGGGAAGAGTCAGAGGGAAAGGTTTAGAAGGATTATGTTACTTACCCTGTAAGCATCTGTTCTTGGCATGTAGAGCTGTAGACTCACATGCCCTGCACACTCCCGCCATTAAGCGCCGGCTCCGGATGCCCGCAAGCCACCCCTCCCCGAAGAAGTCCCTTCGAGCCACGAGGCAAGGCGACTCCTCCCCTCGGCGACACCGCGCATGGGCATTAAATGCTTAGCACTCTAATATGCCTAACTGCTCGCCCACACTACCACAAAAGAGAGCATTTGAGGTGTCATTTGTGCCTTTGTAATTCTTTTGGGGTTTGCCTGGACTGTCTTCACAGTGTACCTCATTTTGGTGCACTATATAAAGATTTGTAACATACAAAAAGAACGAGCTCAATGAAATTTCACTCAACCAGCATTCTGTTAGTCATTGACTAGTCTCCAAAAAGAAAAACCCATTAGGTTTTTTAAAAGAACCCTCACCTACTAACCTAGTTGGTGGAATGCTTCATCATCGGGTTTCCACCTAGGGGGCCCGAGTGCCTCCTAGGTGTGCTGCAATGCCTGATTACAGCGAAACAGGATTTTTTGAGTGAATAGGAGAATTTTAGTGAATGTGAACCTTAAAACTACCTCCAGGATACTTTGTCAGATAAGGATAATTTTAATAATGAGTTCCTGGGGCAGGATTAAAAGCAAGGGTGGATGCGGTAGAGAAAAAATGATCTCACACATCCAAGGGAGGTAAAAAGTGGCCTACATGTTTCAGCCAATCAATACTGTGTGAGAAGGCTTTCTTCAGGACCAGTGCTGCTAGGGCCGAAAGCGACCCTAAGCAGGTGTAGTGTGCGCACACACCATAGGGTGTGCATGAGTGAAGATGAATTCTTAGCTTACGATTTGCACCTGAAACAAAAAGAGAATATGGAGTCAAGACATACGTGAAAATTCGACTAACATCAATCATTTTCGGTGAATGCAGAGTATGGCGCAGTGTGAAAATTGTCCTGCACCAACTTTGTGCACCTGGCTAGAGGTCTGAAAAACTACTATACATGCGTGCTCAATTTAGAAGTTGCATGCAAGCCTAGCTTTCACAGGCTCAGCATTGTGTGTTAAAGCTAAGATGTGTTCCCGAATTGCTACAGTGTAGTCAACCTGTATGCGTCAGGTGTGACCCTGAAGAATCAGGGTCAGTGCTCATGCACGTCATGTGCCATTATTAGTGACTGCAAGAATTATTTATTAAAATCATACAATCAAACATAGAAATCTCACAGACAGGCAAACTTTTACAGAGGACGATGTAAACCAAATTTTGTCCGGCCCCCCTTACTTGCGGACCTCAACATAGCCCAGACAATCTCACAAACCAAAGATTGGGATAGTCTTACTGATCAGAAAAGGATGAGGATTAGCGCCATTTTACACAGGGTTATCTTAACAGAGTACCTAATATCTAATACCACCCCATGTGGGGTGATTGTGACTAATGCACCCTGTATTTTCTTGGAAGATGCCAACTTCCTGAAGGATTGGGCACAAATAGCATGGCATTGCACATGGCATTGCACAAGGGACTGGATCATTTTGATCATTAAAACATCTAAAAGATTGTCAGATGACAAGCTAATTGAGATCCAAACAACAGAAAAGCATTTGAAGACAACCATAACATCCTTCAAAAAGAAATTGGATGAGGATAACAAGGAAATGATGGAATATAAGGAACATTTGACACAATCAAAAATACGCAAATTCCAAAAAGACCTTAAAAGATTCTCTTATACAAACACCTACCCATATGCAGATCCAGCTTACACCCCTGCAGAGAAAAGCGAGGATCCATAAGATTTCTTGGATGAAAATTCATCAGATGCAGAAAGTGGGTCCAGTGGGGGCAGTACAAAGGGTATACAGAGGGGCAGAGCCTGTTACCAACACTGGCGGCCACAACAATGGCAGAATTATCATCTTCAAGGCCCAATGGGTTTCCCTACACAGTTCCCACCACAACCCCTACCTATGTTTGGTTGGCACACTCCCTTCCAACAAGGCCCACCACCCTCTTTTCTCTAGAACCAGAGGTTTCCTTTTTTAGGAAGAGGGAGGAGAGGCCGAGGCAGAAGATGAAGGGACAGTCAAATACATTGGAAAGAGCACAATCCGGAATGAACACCAGCAGCAGAACCAAGGAACCACAACCAGGGACCAGCTCATACATGGAATAGTTACCAACCTGTCATCACGCAGACTCACTGATGCTGAGGTGAATGTCCTAAACAAAGGACTACGTTTTGTACCTACAGCACACCTGGGCAAATTCCGCCTCCACTGTGAACTCTGAATTCTTCAGAAAGTTAAAACTCAAAGCTTTCTTTGAAAACAGTGAACCCACTGAAGAGATTGGCACAAGGAGTAATGCTAACCTCAAGAACAAATCAACTTTCTGCCCCCCCAAAACTGCTATACCCATAGAGTTTCTCACGTTTAAACAAGCTGTATTTAATGAAATCGAGAAGACACAGAAAAAGAACATTTACCATAATCTGAGCAAGAAGAACTCAGAGCACTGAAGCAGCTCCAATCGGATGGCATCATTGTCGTAAAACAAGCTGACAAAGGAGGTGATGTGGTCCTGCAGGACACAGATGACTACAAAATCGAGTGCAGACAATTTCTGGATGATTTCAAGGACTATAGGCCCCTTACTGTGGAGCCTTCCTTGGAACTCAAGACCAGGATTACCTACCTTGTGGAAGAGGCAGAATCTAATGATTATATTCCAAGCATGAAGCGGATTTTCTATGCACAAAAAAAGCAAGGATCCCCAATTTTTATACACTCCCCAAAATCCACAAGAATAGATCCCCCACCTCCAGGACACCCAATCGTTTCAGAGATAGGTTCCCTTCTGGAACCATTATCACGTTTCTGTGATTTGTTCTTAAAACCCCTGGTGCAAAATATCTCCACTTATTTAAAGAATACAAAAGATCTTCTGAATCTACTAAGAGAAGTCAGCTTTGATCCAGAGACCAACCTCCTGGTAAGCCTGGATATTGAAAGCCTTGATATTGGCCTCCCCCAAGACTAAACCATCAGGGTCATTAAGAACATCTTAGACAACACTACCTGGGAGTACAATACTCCGCGGAATTTCGTGATGGATTGTGCAGAACTGGCTTTAAAAGAGAATTTTTTTTTAGTTTGAGGGTACACTTTTCCTCCAGATATATGGAACATCGATGGGGAGCACCTTTGCCCGTAGTGTGGCCGGGCTGTATGTTTTTGAGTTTGAAAAGAGGTATGTCCTAAATATTAACCCATTTAAAGGAAGAATCAAGTTCTGGACATGTTACATCGATGATATACTGATGATTTGGGAAGGACAGAAAGATTTCTTCAAACATTTCCTGGAATGGCTTAATGGGTGTGAGACAAATCTAAAATTCACGCACACCATAGGCACTAAAAACATCACCTTCTTGGACGTCACCATCTTTGCTGAAAACAGCAGATTACAAACTAAGACCTACTACAAACCTACGGACAAAAACCTTTTATTGAAGTTTGACAGTTTTCACCCCATGGCCCTGAGGGAGAACTTACCGAATGGCCAGTTTTTAAGACTGAGAAGGAATAATAGCAGAGTGGAAGACTATCATGCTCAGGCCAAGGACCTCTCGGCGAAACTGAGGGATTGGGACTACCCCGAAAAAATCAACTGATCCACCAGTAAAAGAGCCAGCAACCAGAACAGAGGCTCCCTTTTGGAAGAAACCCTTAGGACAAATACAACAGTACCCCTCACATGTGTCACAACTTATAGCACCATCTTCAATGAAAAGACCAAAATAATCAATAAACACCGGCGCATGGGGCGCTAGGTGGCGCACGACCAAGATGGCCGCACGCCTGTGAGGCTCTGGCAGCTTGGCTACCTGATCCTTCATTTATCCTCTGACGCTGCTGCACAATTTGGCTGTATACATCGGGATTCTGGGACATAAGCTGCCTACTGTCTCCGGTGTGGTTTTTGGACGCTTGCGGAGCTCTGTGGGGATATCGGAGCACTGAGAAGATCGCAGCGGGGCACCCAGTGAAACCTGCCTGGAGCTCCGTGCGGCTGCGGCGAGTACTCGAGTGCCGGGGCTTCCACGTGGTCGGCAGGCCCCAGCTGTGTTAGTGCGAATCGGAGCTGGACACTGGCATCGCCGACTCCGATCCTGCCACCGTGATTTCCCGGAACTTATGTGGCGCTGTGGAGGCGGTGAGTGCCGCTGGCTGTGATTCTTGACCTACATTTGCGGCCTGCGCTGTCCGCCGTTTGCGTCCCGGGGGGTGCACCTGGACTGCGGCTTGTGCCCTTCCCGCCGGACGGACCCGGAGTGCTCGTGGCGCTCGGAGGCGGTTGGGGTGGGGATGCCCGACGTTCAGGGAGCCCCCTGACTTTGTGTGCACGCTACCTGCTCGCATCAATTGGCGATCGCCCAGCCTGTGTGATACCCCGCTCTTGGGCACCCACAGCGAAAAAAAAAAAAAAAAAGGAACTGTCCGGAAGTTTGGGGCCCCTATACTAACGACTGGCCGCAGTCTGCAGATCGCCAGGGTTCATCACCTGGGCCTCCCCCCCCCGCTTGAGGCCTGAATATACACTTTATACAGGTTGGGGTCGGCGGGGTGTGACGACAGCCCTGCACCACACCGCACCAATACTGCAGTGTTGCCACGCGTGGCCTGGGCGCTCGAGCTGGGATAGAGTGCGGCGCATCTGCTGGGCTGCTGGGGGATGCCGCAGGCCCACCGGGCGAAGGGACCCTGCTCGCCTCTAGCCTCACTCTGCACGCTGTACACCCGGTGCTCCCATCTAGATTGCTGGATCTCTGGCTCTCTCCTGCTAAGCGACACTTTGGCAACTGTGCTCACCATTTGGATATAAACAGTACTGAGACCTGCTGCAAGGTGCTCACCGCCTCTTGTTCTGTCACCCCACCTCACACTATTCCCCCTCTTGCTCGGACTGCCGCAGGGGTCTGCAGGTGTGTGGGGCCATTGTGGATCTGGGGAGCTGAGGCCTTCCTCTACTGTGGCGGTACGGGTTGGAGCACATCGTGCACCCTTCTACATCGACAACGCATTGGAACACTCGCTCCCGCTAGTGCGACGCGGATCTCGCTGCTGCCATGGGAAAACCTGATGGCCGACAACCTAAGCTGGTATTTGATGCCAAGAAGGTCGCCACTCGCTCGAGTTCGGAAGAATCTAGTCAGACAACTGGAGAAATGTCACTCGCACAGACTCCGACTCAGGGGGATGAAGTTAAGACGCTACTTCTGGCCTTGCAACATAGCATGTCTGATCTGTCAGGAAAAATGGATACCATGAATACCCGTCTGGACTTCTTAGTCCAGAAAGTGGACAAGCATGATGGGCAGATTAAAGAAGCTGAAAGACGCATCTCCGATACTGAGGATACTACCGCACAGCTGCAGCAGCAGGTAGCACACATGGACAAAATACTCAAGGTGATTGCTGCTAAGAATGAGGACCTTGAGGCCCGCAGTCGCCGGAACAATATAAGAATCGTTGGCATTCCAGATAGTACCAACACGGTCCGTATGGAGGAGTATGTTGAGCGGCTTCTGCGGGGAGCCAGCGACAAAGACCCGTTTTCTGCCCAGTTTATCGTGGAGCGGGCACACCGCTCATTAGGGCCGCGTCCCCCACCTGGAGGGCCCCCCAAACCGATTGTGGCCCATCTCCTCAATTACTGTGATCGAGATGCTGCCCTAAAGCTGGCAAGGGACCATAAAAACCTGCGATTTGATGGAGTGGAATTTACCATCTTCCCGGATTTCACTGTGGCGGTGCAGGAGGTGCGCCGAATATTCCTTGGAGTAAAGCAAAAGCTTTGTAAAGCCCAGATTGAGTCTGCGCTTCTTTACCCGGCACGTTTACGAGTTTCCTGCCAGGGAAAAAACACTGTCTTCACCAATCCACAACAGGTGGAGGAATTCCTAAAAACACTGCATCGTCGTTCTCTCGGAGGCACATCCGAAGACCGCGCGTCTAGATCGTCTTCTCCGCAAGGGGATTGAAGTTATCCCCTGGATGTGGACTGTTCTGTGAATCTCCTGACCCCTAGAAGGCAAGGCGATGCTGTTCTTGTTCGGCTGTTTCTATGTCCGGGGACAATATTCTTAGCATGTGGGGTGAGAGCACACCTTCCCGGGAGCTGCTGTGGAGACGACGGTCAGATGGACACAGATAAGACATCGCCGATACTGCAGGCTTGGTGATATTTTCCTTTTCTATTTTTGTCATATGTCCTGTACTCTAATTAAGTGCAGCGGAAGGTTGGACACTATTACAAGCCAAGCGCCCCTTCCCCCCTCTCGCCTGTTTTATCCCTATTGAGACATTGTGACTATATCTAGGCGGGATTATGGGAAGGGTGGTTTTCATGTAGCCCTGGCGACCCCCCGCATGGGCATTCCCCCTCAATTTTTGTTGATTTTCTTTATGTTGACATTTAGATCCATTTCTTCTTGTTATGCAATTTCATGGCTCTATTGGGGTTTTAGTGGGCGGTATTGTGGGTGGGGGTGGGTGGTGGGTTATGGTTGTTCCGCAGTGGTTCCAATTTCCTGCACCAGCAAAGGTACCTTTCCTTACATGGAAGTACACACACGTATATGTATTCATATGGCATTACTAGTTATTTTCCAATATTTGTGAGATGGCATTGAACACGGAATCTCTCCATATTAATTTGCTCTCATGGAATGTCAGAGGCCTCGGTGACCCCCGTAAGTGCCGCCAGATACTGGCATACCTAGACAGACATCATGTAAATATAGCAATACTCCAGGAAACACACGCTGACCCCCGTAGATTGCCCTGTTTTGGAAGTAGATGGGCGTCAGATAGGGTCTTTTCATCTTACTCGACATACTCACGGGGCACCCTCATTTTAGTCAAGAAAGGCACTCCGTTTGTTCTGGGGGGCTCTCTGGGGGACCCTTCTGACAGGCACTGCATACTTTGGGGTGTCCTGGGAACGCAATCTGTCACTGTGGCTTGCTGTTATGGACCTAACAATGTTGACCCAGACTATTACACCTCTCTCTGGGGACAAATTTTAAAAGTGGGCTCTACCCATATCCTATGGGGTGGTGATTTTAATACTACTTTATACCCTACCCTTGACCGCTCTCATCCCCAGCCTCACCACAATACAAAAACTCAAGAAACCCTCACACAGTTACTTTCGGCACATGGACTCGTAGATGCATGGCGACATGGGCATCCAGGGCAGAGAGAAGGTACTTATTATACTATGGCCCACACCGCTTGGTCTCGCCTCGACTATTGGATTGTATCTCGTGGGGTGGCGCCTTGGATTGTCTCCACGACTCACATGGCTAGAACACTTTCAGACCACTCGCCCGTGCTCCTACGGATAGCTCCCCCGAATTCCACTGCCGTCCCTTTCTGCTGGAGGCTGGTGCCCGAGGCGCTTCTTGACACGGTCTTTCGGGCAGAATTAGGTGAAGAGATCTCAAGTTTTTTTAGTCGCAACAAGGGCGCGGTGGAACATATGAGTACACTGTGGGAGGCTTTTAAAGTTACTATCCGCGGTTTCTGCATCTCTAAGAGTTTCTGGGTACTCCGCGACATCAGGCGTAGTTTGTGTCGTCTTGATGGTGAACTCAAGCAATTGGAGGCCAATATGTGGCGTGAGAATTCAGGCACTCAGAGAGCTGAACTACGGGATAAACTCACTGAATATACCAATACAGCCGAACGGGAGATTTGCTTCCGTGGAAAATATTTTACTGCACGTCGATATGGGGAGGGGGAGAGACCGGGTAGGGCACTCGCCATGGACATTCGACAACCCCGGTTTTCTAATTATATTCTTGACATCTTAGACTCCTCGGGTGTGCATCACAGAGATAGTCGGGATATCCTGTATACGTTTACAGCCTTTTATGAAGAACTATATAGCACTCGGCGATCTTGCCCCCCGGATTTTAACCCCTTCCTCAATGATACCACCTTGGGATGGCTGGGAGACAATCAGCGGGAATTTTTAGCTACGCCTTTCGAGACGGATGAGTTCCGGGAGGCTATTATGGGAATGAAGTCTGGGAAAGCACCGGGCTCTGATGGCCTACCTGCTGATTTCTATAAGTCCTATATTGAACAACTGATCCCCATTTTGAGGGAGGTTTATATGGAAGCGCTGAAGGCACAAATTCTCCCCGACACTATGAGAGAGGCGCTCATCATTTCCCTTCTGAAGCCCGGCAAGCCTGCGGATCAATGTGATTCGTACAGGCCTTTATCCCTTATTAATACTGACGCAAAGATTCTTGCGAAACTCTTGGCGAATCGGCTCAGACTCCTAATGGAGAAATTAGTACTGCCTGATCAGGCAGGTTTCGTTCCTGGGAGGGCGACCTCCCACAACCTGCGCACACTATTCTCCGTTATGCATAATGTTGACCCTCAGCTAGCACTTGTGGCGGTCTTTTTAGACGCCACGAAAGCTTTCGATTCGGTGGAATGGGACTATTTGTTCACCATACTTCAATGCATGGGGCTTCCTAAAGGGTTTCTTTCATGGATACGCCTCCTCTACGCCTCTCTCGCGGCCCAGGTGAGAGTCAATGGATACACCTCATCCCCAATCGTGCTGACACGGGGAACCCGTCAAGGATGCCCTCTCTCCCCACTTCTTTTTGCCCTTGCAATGGAACCCCTCGCGGCAAGACTTAGACAACATCATCAGGAAAGGGCCCTTCGTTGCTTTCTCCGTCCTATATTGATTTCTCTCTACGCGGATGACGTCACCCTTTATGTAAAAGACCCGATTTACAATCTTAATCCGCTTCTGCAGAAATTTGTGAGATTTGGGGGGCTTTTGGGAATAAACATTAACTGGGCTAAGTCCCAAATTTTCCCACTTACTTCCGCAGCAGTGTCATTTGCGGCTGATTATCCTATTGAGTGGTGTTCGGAAGGAGTGAAATATCTGGGGATACAAATCACCAATGATTGCGAGGAACTACTGCGACGTAATTATGGCTGCGCTCTTGATCATGTGACAAGCTGTATCAATAGGTGGATTGCCCTCCCCCTCACCATTGCGGGCCGTATATCGCTCATAAAAATGATCATCCTTCCCACATTTTTATATTTATTTCTTAATATCCCGCGGTATCCCGGTAGGCCCTTTTTTAACATGCTTCGATCGGAACTCATACGACTGGTCTGGGGCGTCAAGCAACCACGGCTGCAGTGGGACATACTCACCCGCCCATATTCCCAAGGGGGGTTTGACGTGCCCAATTTTGAACTGTATTACTTATGCGCCCAGGCGCATTTCGCACATTATTGGTTTCACCCCCCCAGATATACCCCTCAAGTAGCTACAGAACATTGGCTGGCACATCCAATCCCGCTGGACGGGGTTCTCATGTCACTTCGGGTGGGCCGGCCCGGGGACCATCTTCTGTCGACTGTACTATTAAAGCCTGGCACCGCCTCTCTCATATACTTAAGGCATCGATGCTTTATTCTCCGTTGCTCCCACTCACATACCTTCCCAAAATGCCATTACTGCAAGAGGGCATATTTGCCAAGACCAAATCTAAGTTTAACATCAGCTGCTGGGGGGACCTCTACCTAAATGGGAAATTCAGAGACATGACGCGGCTATTCCAGGCATCCCAGCCATCCCCTATGGACCACTTCCTTTATGTGCGATTAAGGCAGGGACTAAGGGAACACACGCCATCGTACCCTGAAGAGCCTCCCACGGTTGGCCTGCTGCATCACATGTTGCGCACTGCAGACGCTTCCCACCTCGTCTCTACTTTGTACCACAGCGTATACACTGAAATGGAATACACTTCTTGCCCGGCGCGCGCCAGATGGTGCGCTGAACTGGGACATGACATTACAGATCAGCAGTGGAACTATTGCTGTCAGCAAACTGAGCTTGTCTCCTCGAATAGCAGGCTACGCATTACACATTATAAATTTCTACACCGTTTATATTACACCCCTGCCAGGTTACACCGATATGGGTTACGGGACAATGCTCGCTGTGACAGATGCAGGGCCGACAACGCTGATTTCTTTCATCTGGCGTGGGACTGTGGTGAAATGCATATGTATTGGCAGCAGGTGTTTGCAGCACTGCAGCACATGACTATTCCAGACATACTGAGGTCCCCGTTGCTGGCATTACTGGGATACACGCAGGGGCTACCTGCAGCACAGCGCAGATTCGTCACATTTAGTCTACTACTAGCCAGATGGCAGGTGGCTTGCAGATGGGGCAGGGGCAGGGCTCCGAAATTTAAGGACTGGCTGAGCGATATGATCTTATGGCAGGAACAACTGAATACCTACTCTGAATTAATTCCCGTATACTCCAGACCTTGGGACATTTGGGCCCCCCTCACCATGTACCTAGTTGAACGCCCACCCTCGCCTGCTGCGGACTCTACTGTGCAGTCTCAATAAGAGAACCATGGTAGGGCACACGTTAAAAGGTAGCTGCATTTTGGATGTCGCTGTATTGTGTGACAAGGGTCTGCAGTGCTAGATTTCTAAATACCCTCTTACTGGGGGTAAGTTTCGTGGGTATGGTATGGTTTCATGTAAATGTTCATTGTCATGCTTATGTGCCTCTAATGCTATTATCATCAATGCATTCTCTCCTGTACTGTGTATGTTCATGCCTCAGGATATATTGTTGTATTGGAACCAATTGCTGGAAATGTTTGTTTGCAAAATAAACCAATAAAAAAAAATTCAAAAAAATAAACACTGGCGCATGGAAACTGGAAAAAGCTCTTGTTTTCATTTAAGAGGGCTAGGAGTCTAAAAGACCAACTGGTCTCAACTCACCCAAAGAATACTGCTGAGCAACACAACACGGTACTGAATGCTTGGGGTTTACCCAATGTTACGGGGCACTATGCATGTGGTAATTGCAGTGTGTGCCACCTCACCAGCACAACCAAGACCCTTGATCTTGAACCCCATAAGACCTGGGTCCTAAAGAAACATACTAACTGCAACTCTGTAAATTTAATATACATGATTACATGCCCCTGCCAGCTGCATTATATATGCATGACCAGCAGGTAGATCAAGACCAGGATCGGTGAACATTGCAGCAATATAAGATGTAAACGCAATGCCACAAAGATGACAGATCATTTACTTAAAGAAGGACACACTACTAATAACCCTCAGCTGATTCACTCCCTGCCTGTTAATTGCACCAATATCCTAGAAATTGACAGGTGTAGGGACCTGACAGGACAAGGTTTCCACTACCAATATTCCCCCAGTGATATGAGAAACTTAACATCTCATGCTCACCCATGCCATGGTCCTGTTTGCATACTCTCCCAGACTGACACTTTTTGAAGTGCTAGAACTGTTTTAATAAACGTATTCCGTGTTTTTTCTTTTTTTTTAAACCATAATTACTCTTTACTTGACACTAAATAGTTGGGCTAAATAAACGTGCCATCGCAGACTCAGCCTTGGGTCCCCGACGTAATTAGGGCTAAATGTTTCACAACCACCTTAACTGCATGACATCCGCAAGTAATTCCCAGAAACCGAAACGATTACAGCTGTCTGGAGGCCTGGCAGTATCTTCCATTGAGACGAAGCATTCACATGCCGTGACGCCACCACATGCAGGAGCGTGGAGTCAGGGCAACACATACATCACTACTTAGCCCTCAACTGCCGGGCACACAACATCGTTGGGATCCCGCTCCGGGCCGCAGTAGGTAACCGAGCAGGCGTAAGGCCTTGAGGAAGTAAGTGGGTGCACCGGGGGGGGGGCTCCTCTGAGTCGGCAAGTCCTCCTTTTGGATTTGGCCATGGCCGTAGCTCGTTGCCATTTCCTTGTGCTCAGCTAACATTTATGCTAAGCTTTTCTCACAGAGCATGACTACAAGGCACCGTCTCCCACCGGGATCCATGTTACGGATAACTTTCATAACTCTAGTAGATGCGATTATTGCATGTACAGGGGAGGCCACTCAACCCTTCATGATTACGGGGGGATTTCACCATGACCCATGGTTCTTTCACCTGGCTGTGAGATTTCAATCTTTGATTGTATGATTTTATGATATAATGCTTGCATTCACTAATAATGGCACGTGACGTGCATGAGCACTGACTCTGATTCCTCAGGGTCATACCTGACGCATACAGGTTGACTGTAGTTAGACAAAAATCGAGTATATCGAAGAAAGCCTGCCTTTAGGGAATTAGATAGGATACAGCAAGAATTTGTTGTAATTCCTTGTCTAGAAAAAATACTTTATTTCTAGAGACCCCTCACCCACCAGGGTTGCCCCTAGGTGGCATGCTTCATCATTGGGGTTCCTCTCAATCCTCTACGGATTGAGGTGTGCTGCGACTTGTGAATTACGTAGGAGCACTTTTTGTTGTAGGCTATATGTAGTGCAGTGATGTGGAGTGGAAAGGGAAAGAAAATCTAAAAATACCTAACTAGTTGGCCACTCTTTTATTCCCGCCCCTAGTTGGTATGGTTAAAAATCAGGGGTCGTTTACTGAGAAGAACCCTGACCTTAATGAGTCTGGTTGTCTCAGTAATGTATTTTTGTCAACATGTTTCGAGCTGTTCCCCTAATAGCTCTTCATCAGGACTCCACGGGGTCCAGCCCCGTGTGGTCCACTCCTAGTGACAGGTTGACAATACTGTAGAAATTCAGGAACACATCTTAGCTTTCACACACAATGCTGAGCCTGTGAAGGCTAGGATTGCATGCGACTTCTAAATTCAGCATGCATGTATGGTCGTTTTTCAGACCTCTAGCCAGTGGCACAAAGTTGATGCAGGACATTTTGCATGCTGCGCCATACTCTGTATCCACAGAAAATTATTGATGTTAGTCGAATTTTCATGTATGTCTTGTCTTCATTTTCTCTTACAGATATTTTGTTTAAGGTGCAAATCCTATGTTACAATTTCACCCTCACTCACACACACCCTGGGGTGTGTGTGTACACTACATCTGCTTAGGGTCGCTTTCAGCCCTAGCAGAACAGGTCTTGAAGAAAGCCTTTTCCCACAGTGTTGATTGGCTGAAACATGTAGACCACTTTTTATCTCCTTTGGATTTGTGAGATAATTTTTTCTCTTCCGCATCTACCCTTGCTTTTAATCCTGCCCTAGGAACTCATTATTAAAATTATCCTTATCTAACAAAGTATCCTGGAGGTAGTTTTAAGGTTCACATTCACTAAACTTCACCATTTCACTCAAAAAATCCTGTTTCGCTGTAATAAGGTGTCGCAGCACACCTAGGAGGCACTCGGCCCCCTAGATGGGAACCCGATGACGAAGCATGCCACCAGCTAGCTTGGTGGTTGAGGGTTCTTTTCAAAAACCTAATGGGTTTTTCTTTTTGGAGACTACTCAATGACTTCTCCAAAAACTTCATATAACACAAGCAATATGTCTATAATATGCAAAAGCCATAAATCAGACCAGTAATCTTTATAGTTTATTTATCTTGGATACAAAAATATTTTTATATAAATCATTTTTTAATATTGTAAATAACAATACATGTGTTTATATACTTACATATACATGGTTCGTGAGCACCCACATTCAGGAGCAAACAATGCAAATATTAAATCTAGTACAGCACAGAAACACTAAGCACTTGATCAATTACAAAACAGTAATGACAAAAGAAACATACATCAAAAAACTATACATACAATAATCACATAACAAACATGGGAAGACAAGAAGGGTCACAAGAGATAAAAATTGTTGCTGATTATGCTAATATTTCCATATAAACAGAAATGCGCCGATGCGCGTTTCGGAAGTTTACAAGGGATGAGAACAACCTTCATCAGGGCGCTAACAGTGCGAATTAACTCTGTGGCAAGGAAGCATCCATTCAAGGTATGATCAATAGAGCTGTGCACTAGGCAGTTAGCTCACAGTCTTCGCAACAACTGGTCAAATCACTAAACCAAGAACTCATGGAAAGAGAGGCACACACTTCCTGAATCACAGGAGGGAGGAGGTGGAAAGCACAATCAGTTTAGGCCTCACAAGGACGGATAATATTCGGGACCCTCAAGGGGGTGAGAATGAGCAGCATTGCTCATAGGGCTGGGGCGGTTGACCAACCAAAAATGGTGCCCAAAAATAAGGCTGGTAGCAGTGGCTAGAGCGATTGTGGACAAGGGAATCATAGAGAGTCCGCACCACCTCCTGGCAGTATTGAGGCCAGGAGGTGGTACCTGTATGAAACATAACACCCACTCCTCATACGACTGGACGACATACTAAAAAGTCTAAATGTACTTCCAGAATACGCAAACAACTAATAGGTCCATAAAAAATAACGCATAAAAAATGCTAAAATTGTAGCATAAGCGTTAGAAGTCTATTAAAATATGTTCGTATATATGGTTCGAACAACTATGAGTGTCTGAAAGCCACGCTGTTCAGCAAAAAGCAAAAGTGTTTTTTGTTTTAAAATTCCAGATTTAGTGGTTTTGAAAAAAGCCAAATTTTTCCCATCACACGAATGTGTGTTTCCTGGCTGGGAGACACAACATCACTGTTGCTTGCCATCGCAGACGACGGTCCCTGCAACACCTCACAGATCAGGTCAATCGAGCACAGATGATCTTCTTCAGTACCCACAGCCGATGCTGGGGAAGCCTGTATGATACCCAAGGCCTGGGTGCCTGTAGAGGAGCCGGTCTCCGTTCCAACAGGAGCTGAAGTGTCCCATGGTGGCTCTAAGAATGCAGACTTCAACATGGGAATATGCTGAGGACACAGCAGTACATGGGACGTTATCGGGTCCAGTAAAGCATCCACGTCCGGTGGCGCAACCGATGGAAGTGTTAGACAGAGATCCAACACGCATTCTTGCCTGCAGAACAGGCATCAGAGGACAGGCAGAACACAGTCAATCCAGACCGTCCAAACGATAGGAACCAAGACTCGCTCAGTTCCCGAAGGCGAGGTGTGCCCAGATGGATCACGGTATCGGCGCTCCAAGAGCGTTTTTTCTAACTTTTTTGTGATTGGGACGTCCATTGCGAAGCAGAAAAATTACAATCAGGATTCCTGCTATTGGTAGCAGGATTAGCGGAAGTCCTCCAAAAATGCTTCTGAATACGGAGAGTATGAAGGTTGGAATTACTCCGAAGACTTTCTGAAAGGTGCTTAACAGTCCAGAACCTATGGTCTTAAAGAGGTGTACTATACCCTTCGTATCAGACATGTTAAAGATACGTTGTACCATTTCTCCGCATTGGAAAGGGCAGTTAGTCCTTACAAGTGCCTGTATCTCAGCTGAGGACCTTGCGACCTGAAGATCAAAAGTCTCTCGGGAGGACGTTATGGGCACGGTTTTCTGTAAAAGCATGGCTTTCATTCGGCTCAGAGTATCAAAAAGTATAAAGGAAACATTCAAAGAAGGCCATATCGGCGCCTCCCTGACTGTGTGGGTCGGTGGAAACAATACTTGCATATGACAAGTAACCCTGGAGCTCACAGTGACAAGATATGCGATGCCCAGAAGCATCCCACAACAACCTTGATCATTCAGCATTAAGTAACTCCCATTCGAGAGCAATCTGAACACTGGATTAATCACGGCAGCCGGGGATCCTTTCAAATGACAGGATAAGTTTGCAACTGAACCGTTGCAGGCCCCGTGAAGCATATCCTGGCAGATGAGAGATCCACTTAAAGAGTTCACGCAGTCTGTACTGCTGAGAAACACTTCCATGTCCCCACTCCTGCATCTAAATCTATACGGCAATTCCCAAGATTCCTTGATGAATTCCTTACCCATTACTTCATATCTGCCTGCCTGTTGTTGTTCTAGGCAATACTGAAACTGGAAAGTTGTGACCGGTAATGTTATATGGCCATGAATTAACCATTCTGTGGATGGTGACTCTGCCACAGTGAAAGGTAATTGTTCCAATTTTTCAATGCGCAGCATTGTATATTTTGCTTCTCTTTGTGCCATCTCCATCTGCTTCTCAGTTAGATTGTATGCCGAGAACAGGGACGTACTGTTGATAAATTGCCAAGGCACATAACCAGTGCGCAATGATTGCAGCGTCCAGCTCAATAATACAATAGAACGTAACTGAGATTGTGCGTGCTGTGGTATGGACAGATCCTGTTCCATTATATCTATAGCAGAAGATACAATGTTGCCCAGAGAATACATTCTGGATGTTAAAGTGGTCATACCATTGTCGACCACAGCCAAAGCCTTTTGAAAATTAATTCTGTCAATTTCACGAAGTCTCTCCGCAGCTTCCTGTTGAGAGATTTTCCATATTTCATTATAAACAGCATATAAGAAGCGTTTTTGACATGGATTTCGGGGACCCAGCAAAAAGTCCCTTAAATCTATGTCTTCTGATAGTAAGAATAAGTGTTGTTTCACCTGGGACAGTGATGAAGTTTTCAGCCAATTGAGGCATAACTTCCCAATTGGGAAGGTCGCAAGGTCCTTAGCTGAGATACAGGCACTTGTAAGGACTAACTGCCCTTTCCAATGCAGAGAAATGGTACAACGTATCTTTAACATGTCTGATACGAAGGGTATAGTACACCTATTTAAGACCATAGGTTCTGGACTGTTAAGCACCTTTCAGAAAGTCTTCGGAGTAATTCCAACCTTCATACTCTCCGTATTCAGAAGCATTTTTGGAGGACTTCCGCTAATCCTGCTACTAATAGCAGGAATCCTGATTGTAATTTTTCTGCTTCGCAATGGACGTCCCAATCACAAAGAAGTTAGAAAAAACGCTCTTGGAGCGCCGATACCGTGATCCATCTGGGCACACCTCGCCTTCGGGAACTGAGCGAGTCTTGGTTCCTATCGTTTGGACGGTCTGGATTGACTGTGTTCTGCCTGTCCTCTGATGCCTGTTCTGCAGACAAGAATGCGTGTATGATGTCACCACCCCCGGATGTTCTCGTTGTACATAGCGTTGGTCCGGCTTATGGATACTAAACCCTTTGGTTTTACCCCTGAATCTTGTTTGACACTTATTTGTGTCTGTAGACCAAATTAATCATCTGTTCCAATTGGGGTCTGATGAATTGTATGAGACTGTATGTATGATGTCATCTATTGTAATTTCACCACTAGTTATAAAGTTTTGTCACCCCTCAAAGAGTAAAGGCAAGGGAATCCGAGGTGTGTTCAAATCTTTGTTCTTGGCTAGTCCAAGACAGGAAGTCTGTTGCACAGTGTCGTTCAGAAAGATTATTTGCTGTGGGATGAAGCATGCTCGAAATAGTGCTTCTGTTCCCTGAACCTGCCATTCCTTAGAACCCCAGACTGATTTTGTGTCTATAGTGTCCTTCCATAAGTCGAAACCTTGCTCAGACAGTTGGGAAATGAAGGATGCAGAGTAAATCTATTTGGTGTTTGTTAGCATATTTTTCTGTGCAGTTGTAGGGGCAACCTTATAGTAATATGAGGTCGGGTCAGAAGTGTTAAACCCTGAAAAATAAGAAAAGTTCTGTGCGAACGTTCGTGAAATACCCTTGGGCAATGTTCCCATTGGTTGTATGTAAAAACATTACGTGGGATACTGGATTTATGTAAAAAGTGATGACCATAATGTTGGTAGCAGTACATTGTGTCGTAATCAGTTGTGCCCTCTAACATTTCAATGCTTGAAAATGCAGCGGATTGTTCGAAATCAGACAACATATTATTTACAGCTTCAAAATCCCAATCGTCAGAAAATGTACTGGTGGTAATGATATAATTCAAGGAGATTTTAAATACATGTGGTATTTTCAAAAGCTCAGTGGGACCCAATACATCATATGAAACTCTATCCCAAACTATACCATCAGGAATTGGAATTCACGTAGGACAGGTCTCTTTGTTCACGATGCAATGACGTATGAGCTTTCAGGACCAAGTTCACTTGAGATACTGCAGAGCGTTCTGGGAGATAGTTTCCATTCATGAGCAAGCAAAAGACAGTCACTAGGCCAATCCAGAATAGAAAAAACAGTATTCCAGTTATTATCCAGAGCTGTAGCCATGGTGAGACTAGGTAAGTCTTTCTCAGAAAAATGTAGAAATCACGAAGCTGTTGTTCACGGGAAACTGGAGCTGGCGTTGTTTCAGGTTCACTGGGATCCAGAGAGAAGGTATCAAAATTGATGAAGTAGCCAGATGAAGTCCGATCTATTTTTGGTAGCTCAGCAAGTTTTGTTGAACTGGCAGACGTCTCTTGTAGAGGCATATTCATGTAGATATCGGTGGTAGGCCGAATTGATATTTGTCTTTCATTTGTGTTTTGATGTTCCATTTCAATAGGAACAAGTTCCATTTCATTGTTGGAAAGTCCATTATTTTGTATTGGTGACTGTTCAAATGTTATGAGTCTTTCTGTCTGAACTTTCTGTATGGTAGTGAGAGGAGAGCGTTGGCTGCCCAGGAGCCCAGGAGGCCGACTATTCAGTGTCAGACACATAGTGTGGTTTGATCAGATCGATGGAGACAAATCTCTTTTCCTTTTTGCTGGCAAGAGGCGGAAGAAGTACTGTTCTTGTTCCTTCAACAGCCAGGACAGGTACAGGCTTTCTGTATGATGACCCAAATTCTTTCTTGTCCACAATATTTTCTCTGACCAGATCCCCGACTTTTGGGATCCAGGCAGGTCTTGCCGTGACTGATTTGACTTCCCAAGTGGTGGCGCGTTTTACTTGCACGTTGCTTTGTAGTGCCCGGAATTGATTGAGCTCCTGTAAAAACAGCCAAACGTTTATTGATGTCAAAAGGTTTTTCATCCGCCACTGTGCTTTCATAGTCGAGATCAGGTACCCACATTCTTGTGCCAAATAGAACTTCGTAAGGAGTGACACCTCCTAGGGAACTTCTTGGCATATTGTTGAGTGCCCTCTGGACCCCATCTATATATTTATCACTTTCTGCTAATTTGGCATTTCCAATGCACTACCCCATTTCTCAGCCTATACTTCTCTCAATATATCTTCTAGCCCAACTTTCTGACTCATCTCAAATTACTTTCTACTACTCTTTCCAATGCACTACCCTATCTCTCACCATATACATCTATCAATATATCCTCTACATCCACTCTCTCATTTATCCCAAACCCCATACCACTACTATGATCCCCAAAATAACCCTATCTAGACTTTCTCCTACTCTACCCTTCCTTGCATCATCTGACACCTCTTTCACTATACCGATCCCCCAAAATAAGCCTCTCTAAACTCTTCCCTCTGACTCTTCCCCTCCAAAAACCCTTTGTACTCATCCAAAAGCCTCCTCCTACTGCTATGACCAAAAAAAAGAAATAAAAAAAAAACCTTCACTCTTCTATCCCTCCACTATCCTTTTCAATCAAAATAACAGACTAACATGTTCAGTTCTCAAATTCCATATTCCACTATACTAACTCACCACTAATCCTTTATGGGTTCCAGAGTAGTGTGCTACTCGCCCATAAAGCGTTTCAACACTCCATCAGGGTTACAAGCGCTATATAATGCAAACCTTTTTTCCCTTTTCTACCCCTCCCCAACCCTTCTCAATCCAAATAACTGACTAACATATCCACCACTCAAATTAATTTCATGTTTCACCATACTAATTCAACACTAATCCTTATGGGTTCCAGAGTAGCGTGCTACTCGCCAAAAAAGCGCTTCAAAACCCCATCAGGGGTAGCAAGCGCTATATAAATGCAAACCTCTTTCCCTCTTCTATCCCGCCACCTACCCTTCTCTATCCAAATAACTGAATAACATATCCACCACTCAAGTTACTTCATATTTCACTATACTAATTTTCAATCACTAATCCTTTATGGGTTCTGGAGTAGCGTGCTACTTGCCAGAAAAGCGCTTCAACACCCATCAGGGGTAACAGGTGCTATATGAATGCAAACCTTTCTTCCCCTTCTATCCCTCCGCTATCCTTCTCACTCCAAATAACTGACTAATATCCACCACTCAAATTACTTTCATATTTCACCATACTAATTCACCACTAATCCTTTATGGGTTTCCGGAGTAGCGTGCTTCAACACCCCATCAGGGGTAACAAGCACTATATAAATACAAACTTTTTTTCCTCCTCTATCCTTCTGCTATCCTTCCAAATCCAAATAACTGACTAACCTATCCACCACTTAAAATTTACTTCCATGTTTCACTATACTAATTCAACACTAATCCTCTATGGGTCCCGGAGTAGCGTGCTACTCACCGAAAAAAGCCCTTCGATGCCTCTTCAGGGGTAGTAAGCGCTATACAAATGCAATTACAATACAATACAATATAAGTGATTGACCCAATTACCACACAACCTAATATCCTTGCTGTTAAAGATTGCTTTAAGTCCCGGTTTTTCCTCGCCATGACCAAATTTCCTTCTGGATGGTATGGAGAGGAATACCACAATGCAACACACAGACTTCCCATAGCTTCCTTGTATGCCCTAGAGCTAAACGCGGGGCCACGGTCAGAATGTAATGTGCTAACTGTGTATGTCCCTATGAACACTCGCAAATCTTTTATAACAGTTCGAGCGTCAGCCAAGCGCTGAGGCCAAACCCACAGGAATCTAGAGCATGAATCCACTGCCTCCAAGATATACTTGTAAGCCCCATCTGATTGTAGGGGGCCGCGGTGGTCCAAATAGACCCAAGCGAGTGGTCTGTCTGTGATTAGTAATGTTGTCTGCGCTGGATGTGCTACGGTGGAACCCTTCATCTGCTGACAGATGTCGCACTTTAAGACAAAATTCTTCATCTGGTCAGTTAACCCCGGCCACCAATAGCGTTGTTTCAGTAAGGAAACCGTCACGGTAATATCTGCGTGTGCAGAACCTAGACCCTTGTGTGCAGCTAGAATTAAACCTAATCTGCAATCTATGTTTGGTATTACTCTATCCCCCACTCCTGGAATTTGAGCATACGGAATGTTATTTGCATCTAACTTGTAGGAGTACTTGAGTGGAAAACCTTTCGGCAAGGCTGTGCTGTTTTTGCGTGAAGGAATGACAGCTATCATTGTGCTTCCATCTATTCTCGTTCTAGAACGAGCGATTGTAGCTGCGGCGGCAGTTTGTACTGCCCCTTTTGCGGCTTCATCAGCCAATGAATTCCCTTCAACATGAATGCCATCACGTTGATGACTCACCGTGTGTATCCCGTGAGCTCTTGGTAGTTCGTTTTTCAACTCAGCTACCTGTTCCCAAAGTAATTTATGCTTAATTGTGCAACCTTTTGAGTCTTTAAACCCATTCTGACCCAAGTAGTGAAGATATTCATTGTAGGACTGGACACAGTAAAATGAATCGCACATAATCAGTGTGGGGAATTCTCGATCCGTATTTATTAGTTCCAGTAACAGGGCTTTTAATTCTGCCAGCTGCACTGTGCAGTCTCCTAGAGACTGAGTCTTTGTACTCCTAGGATGGAACTTGCCTTCCTGCATACAACCCTTCACAATCGCACACGTGGCACTGTATTGTTGTTTACTTCCTATGGCCGGCTGAGCAGATCCGTCAGTGTAAATAATATACTCATACTGATCTAGAGGCATTATTTCATTCGGGAGAGGATATTCTTGTTTGTATTGCAGGAATGCTTGTGTTTTAAGTGTAGAGTCAAATTTGTAATCCACATCTGTTGCAGTAAGAGAATTAGCCCATTGTATCCATCTTGGATGTAAAGCTTCAGCATTTGGAACGCTTGCTTTTGTGACAGCCTCTAAGGCCGGTACCGGAGTCACAACAATAATAATTTGTTTTTCATTTCTCTCACAACAGCAGTCTGTACTGCTGTCAGAATTTTTTCTGTGGAAGCAAAACGCATTTCCGCGTTTGTGTATAAGTGTGATTTATATGCTATAGGTACTGTTTCGCCTTTATTGAAGGTTAGGTAAGTATACCCGGATTGACCCGCTATAACACGGATCACCAAAGCTATCATGTCAGCTTGTAAGGATCTCTGTGTGTTTCTGTGTCCAATGTCTCACTGAAAAATCAGGTCTTATTAGTCGTAGAAAGGTTTTACTTTTTCTGCGTAATCTAAAATGTAAGTTCTGCCAAAATGTAAGAATCCCTATATGGATTGTAAGTTTTTCAACGATTTAGGAGGTTGGAGCAGCGCACATTTTTCTAAAAAGTTATCTGCCAGGCTTTTCCCTTCACTTGAAAGCTCATATCCCAAAAATAAGATATTGAGGTGGGCTATTTTCGATTTTTGAAATTGAATTTATAGCCCTCAGAGGCGAACCCCAAAATTATGTTGCTCACCCTGGTCAAATGATCCATTAAATCATCATCCGTCAGATAAATATCATCTACATAGGACAATGCCTCTTCATCCAAATTCTGAAGTAACTCTGTTACCCTAGCTGAGAACAACCCAGGGCTATTCTTATACCCTTGTGGGAGTCGACAGAATTGACTCTGAGAACCGAGCGGTGAGAATGCTGTCAAATATCTGCTTTCAGGCACTATATTCTGGCAGAAAAATCCATTTGAGATATCTAATGTTGTTTTGTATTTTTTCCGCACAATGTTATTCTTTAATGCGGCACTGTGTGCATTCAGTACTGCAAATGTTTTAGTGCATGTATTCAGATGTCTGTAGTCTAAAGCTAGACAGTATGAAGTATCAGGTTTCATTACAGGAAACAAAGGATTATTCATTGAAGAGGTGCAAGTTTCAATTACACACTGGTATTCGAGTTGATCTAAGATCTTCCGGACTTGCTTTTTTGCTTCTTGTTTAATAGGGTATTGTCTCTGTGGAGTTGGAGTAGTTTTTACTGGGATTACATGGTGAGGTGACTCAGCATCCCACTCAACATGGTTGTGATATAACGCTAGAGCAAGTGCTACTGCCCACTCCTGCGCGTATGAATGTTTTAAGTATACTGGAACGAGGTCAGAAAAAGCCAGTAAAATTACAGTTTCTCCCTTTGGGCACTCCATAACAATCTCAGACGGCCAATCTTTTTCAGCCAAAAGAATGTCATAACCATAAGTCAGGTTTTCCCAAAAGAGACCTTTAATTTTTCTAGGTTTGTCCCCCATTTGGAGTATTATTTTATGTAACTTATGCGGGACGCTTACCCTCGTATCAGGTGTCTCCACCGTGATATGTTCATTCAACTCCGCTGTCACCAGAAATTCCATCAGGTTCTGGCGAGCTATTGCTACCTCTGCTGCACTGTCTAGCATCGTCAGAGCCCATTCCCCGTTCAGAAGTTGAGTCCTCAGAATTCTGGGCATGTCTAACTTTAAGACCTGCTACTTTCTTCTTTTTAAATTGAGGTTTTGATTTCTCTTCTTTTTTGGAAAAATAGTCTGAAGCGCGTTGCGTGTCTCTGGACTTTGTATGCTCTTCTTGTCTGTGTTCTGACCGTCCTTACCTCTCGGAGTTTTTTGTTGAACCCTGAAAGGAGCGAGAGGAACGTGTATCAGTATCCTGGTACCTGTCAGGTTTTTTAATGTTATCTTTATTCCTAAGGTTGTACCTCCTTTCGGAGGGCTCCTGTCTAGGAGACCCAACCCTGGATTGTGACCTATTTTCTTTATTCTTTTGTTTTTTATTATTATCCCATGTCTTCTTGGAAGAATCAGGTGCTTGCTTGGTGTTTTCTTTTTCAGGGCCACCCATGAGTTGAAGTTTTGTTGCTCTAGCTCCCAAACTATCTCTACCTGATTCGGCATAGGTATCTTCGATAATTTTAGGTAATTCATGCTCCTGTTGTAAAGGAGTGAAATCCCTCAGGCGTTGGCGTATTGCCACTGCTGCCTCCCCTTTTATGTTTGCTAATATTATAGTTGATACCTGGGCAAAAGTTCCTCACTATTTCATCCCTAAGTTCAGAGCAGGTTCTGCTCCATACTCATTTTGTATTTGTCTTAATACATCTGGTATTACTGCTATTGAAGGGATACCTTGAGTTCTGGTATACATGGCAGCAAAAACTGTACCCCAAGAGGTACAATCCTCTAGCTGGGGAGCTATCCCCATTGGCAAGCAGATTGTTAGCATTCTGTGTTTTTCTTGAGGGCTTGTGTGTGGAAACACTGCCTCTAGCTGTGTTATTTTCTGAGCTATCCAGAATGGCATTTGCTCATGTCTAGTGTAGCGTTTGTGGAGTTATTTTAGTTGTAGATCGGTGAATTTGTCCTGTAGGTGTAGCCCTTGTTGGCTGAAGTGTGAGTGTTCTCATCACGAACTGTGTCAGGTTTCTGTGAAGTTTAATAATTTCTTTATGAAGTGGATATAAGTCTGCTACTGGCATTGTGTCAATGTCTGGATGCGGTGTGTAAGCCGCTAGGACTGGCCAAGTTGCTCCATCTCTTCCGAGCGGACCGAGTCTCACTTTTTCTTTTGTATGTGGGAGGGTGCCTTAAAACCAGTTTATGTGCTCCTGGTAGGTGAGCGGAACTTCAATGTCCTCATACGGACAGTATTCATTTGGTGTTTCACCTTCAGTGTAAGAATGAAATGTATTTGTGCGTGCATCTGCTGGTGGGAATTTAACCCATGAATAGAAGACCTCTGTTCTATATGACTCGTGTGCCTCAATCACGAAAGTTATTGTCCCACCCCTAGCTGTGACTCCATAGTCTGCTAATTTTAAAGTAAAGGCAGTTCTGACATTTTCTGAAATGTTAATTTCACCGTCCTGCTCTCTTTCTTCGACTGCATTCGCACGTTGTGCTTGAGCAGCGGCGTCTTCGTCAGCCATTATTGGAGAGAGAGAGGAAAAAAGATTTGTTTTTCAAGGAAACTGAGATAAGGTTTTATGAACAATAGGGAACTGTTTGTCCTTCAAGCTTGAATAAACCTACAGCCAATACATAGGATATGCCTACTCAGCTGTGGCGGATTGTTCCCTTCCCACTCCAGACGTCTCTGGATAAAGTGTGAGTAGGGGTCTCTGAAAATAGCACGACTGAGCTACTCAGATTTGACCGTTAAATAAGTACCAAACCAACGTTGGTAGCGCCATGTTGTGTAGTTCCTATAAACCTATATAGGATCTGCGCGTTTAGACAACATAGACTGTGGGATTGGTGTCCAGACTGAATCCAGACACCCCCACCCGTTATGTTCGCCTGTACACCAGCTAGCTCACAGTGCCACTGTAAACCCCTCTTACCAAGGAGAGAATAGTTCTTGGCACCTATCGAATATGACAACCCTGTCCCATCAGGGATCGTGGAAACAGTAGAGTAGTTTTCGCTCAGTCACTCGTGCTCACTTTGTCTCTGAGAGATACACAGAATAAACGGTGGGGACGTTTTCAATAAGCATTTATTTAACAAGCGTCATTCTAGTGTAAAATAGGTGTGCTGAAACAACCATAAGACAGGAACAGATATAAATGATTATAAGCAGCAACAGAGTAAAAGGATGGTAGATTCCTACCATAGTGCTAAAACAATGAATACAGGCAGGTATATAAATACATGACAGTAATAATGCATACTCCTACGATGCAACCCTAACTAGATGTACCTATGTGTACTTAGCATGTATGTAGGTGTCGAGCCAAGATTCCCCCTAGGCTGAAGCCAACCCCATTACCTGAAGTGAGAGACCGTGGGACCCCGTCTTGGTCTCGAGATGGACACCCTGCGAGGGATGTCTGACCACTGCGAGCTGGAGTGTCTGCGTACAGAAACCTCAGCTTCTTGCGTCAGCATGGAAGTACTTTTTCTCCTCTCTCTGCCTCAGCAAAGATATGGTGTTTATATACCCAAAGTGGTACCCTCAGGGGATCTACCTTGCTGTGTCATGTCGGACTAGGATGACGGAAGTAATGACCCTTATACATAGTTATTATGCAGGAGATGGTAGTCCTGCTGAGATTCCTAGAATCCTCATGCATAATGAATGAGGCTAGTTTTCGGAGAAAAACCCCACGTCATTTAAGCAGTACCGTAACTAGGTAAAAGGTCAGTACCAAGAACCGTTATGCAGTGTAATGGCAAGGGAAATATAGGTGAAAGGTTTGGTTATTACCTGAACCTATATCAGGGTACCTGTATGAAACATAACAATAGGAGCACAGTTCCAACCCATGTGATTTTACTATCTTCGCCGGGGGTGCCACATAGATGTTAAATAAAGTATCACAAAGACAAGATCCCTGAGGCACCCCTTTATCAAGTATTACAGTACAAGATCTGAAAGAGCCTAAGGTAATGGTCTGCATTTTGTTGGTGAGGAAGTCCTCAAACCATTGTAGGGCTGAGCCACAAATACCACATTTCCTTAGTCTTTGGAGAAGCTATACCATGTTGAATGCTGCAGACAAATCAAGTAATACTAACATAATGGGGCAATTAGCCTAGTCACTGATAGCACATCAAGATTTATCAACATGCTGATGACATCCACCTCTACCTTAACAACTCCTCAGCATATGACATTCAGCATTTCAGAATCTGCCTCAAGCTATTAAACAACTATATGGCAGGCACCTACTTAAAGCTCAACCCAATAAAGACAGAGTTCCGCCTATTACTCAGTAACTCCAAACATCCACAGAAGCAACTTGTGGCTCACTGACATAAACCTAATTTGAATCACCCTCATTTTACTGCCAGTGCAAAATCACACAGAACTCTCCTTTAAAGAGCAAATCACTAGAAAAAGAAAGACAGCCTGGTACCAACCTTTTCTCCTGAAAGAAATAACACCCTTCCTTCCTGAAACAGAGTACAGAACAACAGAACAATCTTGAGTTTTTACATTTAGGCCAAGGCAATTCTCTTCTCCATACCCTACACCACACCTCTCATTAAAAGGATCCTACACCCTACACTACATCTCATCAAGTGTCTTTGGAAGTATGACAGCATCATCCCTACTGCCAAGGTCATTCTCTTCTCCCAGCTGACATCAGAAGTGCTCCGACCCTCCTGAAATTCAGAAAGAAGTGAAAAGACTTACCTCTTCAAGTCATCTTACCCATGCTACCCTCCACAGTTGGTACTCACACTCCTTTTATCACTGAACACACTTGGGCAAAACCCATGGAATCTTGCTTTTTGTTCAGTGGTCCGTTGCTCCCAGTTAGGGTTAAACTATATAAATAACAATACATAAGACAGTGTAACATCATATATAACATAACATTCTGGAAGTGAGGAGAGTGGTGCTTCACAAATGGTCAGTAGATTTACTACTACGGTATTCAAGATAAAGCTTGAAATAGAGGTGCATTGTAAAAGCACTATTTCAGTGTCTTTGGTGGAGCAGGTATACACGGTGGTGGTTTGAACAGAACTACCTTGTGAGAGATGTCTGACAAGTATTTTCACTCAGATTCCCAAGTTTGGCACAAGCCAAATCAGAGGGTATTACAAGAGCTCTGTGAGTATGTCAGTACTGGGATAACAGTGCATGGTGCAGGTTAGAAAAGAGAAGTCTTGCGGGAGCTTGGTGGATCTCTGATTACTGGGACAGCAGGGCACAGAGTAGTAAACCAGGATAGAGATGCTCTGTGAGACCCGTGGGGGTGTCTCAGTGCTAGGATAGTAGCAGTGGCGTAGCTAGACATATTTGGCCCGATTCACAAAAGTAATCTGAGACAAAATCCTAACTTTACGACTTTCGGTATTCACAAAGGGCATTTAGGAGTAGTAAAGTTAGGATTCCTAACTTTACTACTCCTAAATGCCCTTTGTGAATACCGAAAGTCGTAAAGTTAGGATTTTGTCTCAGAATATTTTGTGAATCGGGCCCATTGCCACGGTTGACAGATGACTTGTCCCGAGGAGGTGGGGGGGTGGCAGTCGACAGAAGACTTGTTCGCGGGGAGGGGGGTTGGTAGTCGACAGACGACTTGCTCACCTTCGCTACCCTCAAAAAGAGTGCCACCACCCCCAGCTACGCCACTAGATAGTAGCACATGATGCTTTTCAGGGTAGAGGTGCATTGTGGGAGTAAGGTTAATGTCTCAGCACTGGCCTAGTAGTGCAGGATGCAGATCAGCATAGAGGCGAATGGAGAGAGCTTTGAGGCTGTCTCAGCACTCGTATAGCAGTGCAGGGTGCAGGTCAAAATAAAGATGCATTGTGAGAGCTCTCTGCTCTAATGCCCATGTTAACCCTTCTATCACTACTCAGACACTTTTACCTGTGTTGTGGATTGTCTCAGGTGCTGAGGAAGCGGTCTGTGGCAGATGACTGGTGGTGGTCTCTGCTTAACGGTGGTTTTCAGTAGCACCAGGCGGGAGTACTGGTATGTAGTGCTCAGAAAGCATGTGCTTTGTTGTAGTTCCCTGCACTCGTATGGTGGATAGCGCCAGATCAACGGGACAGATATGCACAGGGCCTAACCTTGGTGACTTAAAATTATTCAGAAAGGGAGGGGGGTGGGTGAGGCACTCCTTCAGGAAGAGGAATCACTTTAGCATCACTGACAATTTCTACTTCTAGCCCTATCACTTGTCCCCGGCCCATGCGTGATGTGGTGCCCTAGTCCAGGTTTTTTCCTTTGAATTCTAGGGCTTGTAGTATTGTTTATTTTATCATAAAACAAGACTACAAGTCCAAGAAATCAAAGAAAAAGACTGGACGGGACCAGCACATCACGCAGGAGCTGTAAACTTGGCAGCTATGATTCGTTTACGGAGGCCAGCCCGTACCAGGGAAGCCCACACAGAACACTGCAGGAACCTCTTTCAAGGACACAGGACATTCATAGCCAGATTGCTAAGTGGCCCTTATTGACATGGAGGGTGGCCCCCAACCCATTGCACCACAGGACCTGCTCATCTTTCCCTCAAGGATGAGCAGTGCTCTGTGAACGTCACTCTCTCTGAGGGGGACCCAATCCACTTTCCAAATGAGCCTCCAAGATGAGCAGTGCTCTGTGAAACTCTCTCTCTCTCTGAGGGGGGACCAGACCCGCTTTCCAAATGAGTCTCAAGGATGAGCAGTGCTCTGTGAAACTCACTCTCTCTTAGGGGGACCACGCCCGCTTTCCAAACGAGTCTTGCAAGCTCTGCCTAAAAGAGAAGCAAATTAACAATTTTGTTTCTCTTCAGTCCTGGGTCTGCACGTGTCAGCTCAGAGCATGGTGCTCACAGCATCTGCTTTAGAAAGACACACAGTAGCGGCTGGTGTCTCAATAGTGTGATGGGGCGGGGACAGGGAAAGGGGAGATGGATGGATGACGAGACAAACATAGAAAAACTAAAAACACTTACTGCTGCATTGCGTTCCTCTCCACTGTAGACACAGACTCCCAGAGTCCACTGCAGCCAATCCTGACTCTGCTTTCATGCTGCTGGCAGCTTGAGAGCAGCATCAGGATTGGCCTGGGCGCCCTCGATTTGCGCTCCCAGTTAGACTGGGAGCCTGTGCCTGCTCTTTCCAACCTGGCAACGCAGCTTGGGTTGGAGATAGCTTCAGTGCGCATGGCGGTTTGGCCGCCCTGAGACGGCCGCAGCCAAACCGTCATGCGCTGATAACAGGGCAAAACACACCCCCTAATGCCTGTCATCCCCCTGGCCCCACCCCCAAGCCTCAGCTCAGAGAGGAAAGATAAAAAGATAATCAAGAGTTTATTATCTAATTATTTTTCACTTTTTTGGCTGCTGGCGGGAGGGAGGGGGCGACGCTCCTCTGCCATATCGGAGGAGCAGTCGCTGAAGACACAGGAGTCCTGCACAGACAAGGTTAGCAGACCCCTTCCTGTATGGAAGGCTGCCCCCCATCCCGCACTGCGGGGCTGCAGGGGTGTTCATTACGCCCCTGGATGCTGTGTCAGTACTTGCTGCCCCAGGTGAGAGCCGAGATGTCTAATTCGCCGTCTCTACCCAGTAATAAGAAAGAAGTCACTGAATGTCGAGGTATCTACCAAAGATGGGCACAGTGACAAGCACTGGTGCTGATGACCACAGCATACTGTCTCATTTCTCTCGGTGGCATGTTTAATAATAAAACTATAAAAAGAAACAAGACAATTATTAGTTTATATGCTTCAATATTTCAGTGAGGCAAAACCTGAAAAGGCTTCATTGGTGTCATACATTGGATTTTCAATTTATCTTGAGAGTACACCTTTCTTACAGCTTGATCGTTTTGTATTTGCATTTGTATAACACTATGGACTATATCCATATCATCGCAGCACGTTTGCTAACTGAGCGCCCTGTCATACTGAACTGGGAAATCCATACATTGATGGTGTCTGTTGTTTGTTAGTGTTTGACTGTAAGAGATGAAAAGAGAGAATGTTCAGTGTTCAGTTTACAAGTGGTTTGTGTTAATGACTGTGAAGGTGAACTGCGTTCACTCCTGGGAGAGCTTTATAGTGTCTTATGTGTATGGGTAGGTGTACCGAAAGACTTGCATTTTTTCCCTCATTGGGTAGTTATTCTCATTCGCTCAGCTGAAGTTGTTCTCTTCCTATGCATTATTGCCTGGATATTTATTTATGATGCAATGTTATGTGCAAGAGAAGGTGGTGTGAGTTTGCTACAATTCCAGGCCTACCAGATGGTGCCACCTTGTGACACACAATACAGGCTCCCTTCACCTGGTCTCCAGATGAACAGTCGATATCACACAATGGAACAAAGGATGAGCTGGAAGCCCCTTTACAGAGTGCGTTTCCAGCTTGTGTTTGGAGGTCCTGCAGTGCCAATGTCCCCTACTGGGTGTAAAACCTCCCCAGGTCATGGGTGGAAGCTTTAGAAACAAAATTTGAGTGGAGGTTTGGGGGCAGGTAGAAGTGCCTCAAACTCTGCTCTGCATATAACCCCAACCCCTCAAAGGCCCCCCGCCCCATCTCACACATTGTGACATGGTGATTTATTTTTTTTAAAGTGGTCAGGTTTGGAATTTACCGAGTGCATCTTACTATGGTGAGTGTCAGTGCTGTTGGTTTGGCTGTGGTTAGCTAACTATATGCATAAGCTGACAGGTTTGTGCATATGGAGGAGTAATGGTTTTTGTCTAAGGTGTGGTGTTTGAAAATGTCCATTTGAAGATGTGTCTGGAACGATAGTGCAAGTGATGTTGTGATTCTGATTAAATTCTAATTAATGGCTATCAGACATATGTAGAGTTGCATGCTATTGACTATTATTTGGAAGTGTGAGGTATGAGCTGCATAGTTGGATTTGTATAGTATGTAGTGCTTATAATAGGGAAGTTGGACCTTTCAGATACCTTCGACACAGTCAATCGTGACACACTAATCATAAGACTCGAGGAAACTGGCATAGAGGGTACTGCTCTCACATAAATAAATACTCTGATTTGTAGAGCGCGGCTAATCACCTGTGAGGGTATCCAGGCGCTGTCCATAGGCACCGGGAGATTAAGTGATTTGCCCAGAATCACAGCATGTTGTGCCGACATCGAGACTCGAACCTGGATCCCCAGCTCCATAGTCAGAAGATCTGCCTGTTATACCACATCCTACACAATAGAACAAATGTCATCCATAATCCTCCTTTCTCACTAAAACCCTACAGCATGAACATAGGAGTCCCTCAAAGCTCTTTCATCTCATTCCTCCTTTTCAACATCGATATGAAATCCTTACCAGAACTGATCAATATTTTTCAGTACACCCGCTATAACTACGCAGACGACATGCAGGTATTTGCTAAATTGGAAAGCCCCTAGGACATTGGAAACTCCATAACCTTCAGTCGCCTCCAGGCCCTTGACCAGTGGATGACATGGAGCTACCTCAAACTGAACGCCTCCAAAACTTAAATACTTACCTGTGGTGACTGGAAAACCTATGACCCTCTCAACGCCTGGCCTAATGATCTAGGATCACCACAAAATTATCCAAGGAGGTAATTATTGGAATTATCATTGAATCCAAGCAGTGCATAAATACCCAAGTGAATCGGCTATCCAGATCAGGTTTTCTTACCATGAAAACGAGGCAACGCATCTTCTAACACCTAGAATTCCCCCTACAAGGTCAAAGAGACAATCAGGGGCGTAGCTTCAAGGGTTGAGTGAAACCCTGGGTGCTAGCGGGAGCAGGCAATACACCCACCCCATGGGAACTGTTTTTCTTTTGCTTCCACCAGGCGGGTACAATTCTGTGTCTCCCTGCCCGCAACAGCCAGGTGGGAGCACATTAGATTTCCCTGGCCATGCTCTTGCGGGCAGGGAAACCACAGTGTCCTGGGGGATACTGTCAGTAGGCCTGCACCGGGAAATAAGGGTTCCCGGGGCATAGTATGGCTCAGGAATGGCAACAGTTGCGCACCCCTTGCCCCTCAATTTAAAACACAGTCCCGGGAGATGGAGTCCTCAGGGTCTCATGAGGCACGCCCCCTCCCCTTTAATTATATATTGGCCCTAGGGCGGTGGTTCCCAAACTGTGCGCCGCGGCTCCCTGGTGCGCCGTTAGGAGTAGCCAGGGGCGCCGCGCACGATGTGGGAAAGAGCTTGTGCCGAGGAAGCTTGTAATCATGTGCGAATGTAAACAATTAAAAAATGATGCGTCTTTTTACGCCCTACCCTACCGTCAGCCTGAAGGCAGCAAGCAAAGCTTATTTAAATTACACACAGGGGTGTTACAAATGCCACCGGTATGATAATTAATCATGTTTGCTCGCTCCATCCTGCCAAACAGAGATGCTCTCTAAAGCGGACACTCTGCCATTTGCCCCACGCTCTATAAAGCACAGCCTGGAGAATTGCCAACGACCTCACACAGCATCACCCAAAATACCTTCTGGAGAAAGACCGGCAACCTAAAACAGGAAAGAAAGAAATGGCATTTAAGAGACAACGATACTTCAATAAAACACTTAGCTGACTCTATTTCATTAGGGCTTTAAAAGAATCTGGGAAAAGAAATGGTTTTCCAACAATTGATCCAACTTGACTAAAGCAACAGATTGTACTGGTAAGTGAAAGAAAAGTCTAGGACAGGAACCCGGTGGCCCAATGGGAGATGAGTTGTTGTAAGTGGGCAGCCATCGCTAGACATCCTCGAGTAATGAATGAGCTTTGAACAACTGATCCAGATGAAACATAGAAGATGAGAGAAATGTAAGCCAGGACTGACGTCACCAGTAGGAGGGTCACAGACCCTGTCTGACAGCTGCTGATTCAGAGGTCATGGTGGGCACAAAATAGTTGGGCGGTTTGTATAATGCAGGATGTGAATGACACCGCGTGGCAGCATCTAATTTTAATAAAAAAGAATCAAAGGGGAAGAGAAGGAAAGCAGGACATAAAGGCAGAGAAAGGGAGAAAAGAATGTCTGAAAAGGAAAGGCAGCAACAAGAGGTTGAGAAACGAAAAGGATGAGGGAATAGAAGACGCTTTAGCTTTTTCATAATTGAAAGTTTCTCAAAGCATCATTAACTGACCATAAACAGATACAGCAGGGGTTGCAACAATGCAAGCTTCCTTTAATGCACAGAACAGGCACGCATACGGCTGCTCTTTGGCTCTTTTTAGCGTTTAAGGTAGTGCATTCTGGGGCTTGTAGTTTGTCTTTTTTACATCATGATGAGTATTATCTCACAACTCATAGTAAGCGAGAGCTTTGTATCATTTCTCACTTAACCAATTATAGTTTTTATTAAACGACTGTTATATTTTAATTTTGTTACAAATATAATTATAATACCTTCATCGGCTTCATCCCAATTCATTTCAGGGAGAAAACTGGAAGTACTCCAAAGGTCGGGCTTACATCCCCCCACCGGTAAAAAAAAAGTGACATGATGGGGAGCCACGGCCAACTGCCAATTAGTTCAAGGGAGCCACAGGTCGAAAAAGTTTGGGAACCACTGCCCTAGGGTATGGGGTTTCCAGGGCCTCACGGAGGCTCAAAGAGGGGGGACGCACACTCCCTTCTTCTTTAATTATATATCAGCCAGGGAGAATGGGGTCCCCTCCTCTATAAAATATCATCCGTGGGCTCCCCGGCCCCCAGCCACCATAGAAGTTTTTTTGAAAGCACGAGAGCCTGCATTTTTTTTTAATTTTAGCACAGGTTTTCAGATCCACTGCGAATTTGGAGTAAAACATTTTTTTTTTTAAATGTTGTCCCACAAAGCGAGGGGGCCAGGGTAGGGAGCTATCTCTTTTACACCTATCACTCTTTTTTTTACACTTATTTCCAGTACAAGGACTCAGTCCATGAGTCCTAAAATGGCTGCTGCCACATCTTTGTTGATGTGGTGGCAGTCAATCAATCTTATCTCAACATCTGCTAGCTCCATGGATCCTTTGCGGTGTGAAATTTACAAAATTTTTGAGCCTTTATTTCTCAGAAACTACGGAACGGATATACACCAATTTTTAAAACATCAAGCTTCCTTCCAAATTTGGTGTAATTCCGTTCAGCTATTTTGGCTGTCTGTAGCTGTGTCTAATTTTCCTATTAAAAAATAAATGGGGAAAATGCGTTTTGGGATCCCCCTTTTTTCCTTGTCCATGAATGACGGATCACTCTTTCTTTGGTATGTTTCATGACGAGTCGTTAAATGTCACCAAAGTTACAAGCAACCAAAAATGCTTTTTGTATGGAAAAACAGTCCTAGCTATAACCACCCAGTGAATATATTTAAATGTGTGGGTATGTCTACATGCATGTATTTATTAATTTTTGTATTAAAAAACAAACCCTTCCACACTGCCTGTACTCCTTCCACTCTCTTACTCATCCCAAACATTTCTGACTTCTATGGACTCCCAAACATGTTTCCAAAGTCTTTCCTCCTCCTATTTAATTGATCCAACTAACAGGCGCACATGTCCACCACTCCTACAAACATCTCACATCGACCACTTACCAATCCATCTCAATTAATCAATCCCTATTTAATACACAAGAGCAAATGCATCGTAGAAGCACACACTTAACAAACTTACCATACCTAATCTTACAAGGGAAATGGAAGCAGATATTACTAACCTTCTAACTATTTTCATCTAACCTTGAATTCCGGAGTAGCATACCACTCTCTGCAAAGCGCTTCAAACTCCTAGTCAGGGGTAGTAAACGCTATATAAATACAATTTACATTTACAATCAGTGGAGTATAAACAGAGGAATAGTACCGCAAAGATTATCCAGAATACTTAGTGGAGATAATAGTGTTAGGGTGCATGGAAGCATGACTGTAGAAGGTGGGCGAGGCTTTCAAGACAACTAAAGAATGCTTTTTCGGGTTGTGGAAGAAGAGAAGTGAGCAAGAGGTGGGACTTTGGGAGACATGGGTCCAACAGAGGACGAAAGGCCTGAGCAATCAGTATACTGTGCCTGGCAACAGTTGTTGTTTGCTTTATTTGGGTGGCAACAGTTAGCACCCATGTTCTCCTCTTTTGCCTTGTTTGTGTTTACCTTACCGGTTGCCTCGGGAATTGTTACCTACGACTGAAATTTTATTTAGCTCCATACGTGTTGAGCATATCAACAACAGTCCCTCTTCCATTAGGCTCCTGGACTGTTTGTAGGTAGTCCATGGGCAAGTATGCAATCTTAGGAACACTAAACACTATGCTATTCACCCTGATTGGGGCAGGATTACCTGGTTGGACATTGACTCCTGGGTTCTGCAGTGTTTCTGTGTCCTCCCTTGCCATTTATTCTCCACCCTTAAAACTCGAAGTGCCTTTTATATATGTGTTCGCTCAGGGGTTGCGTGGTAGAGAGACGTGTTATTTTTGTCTGAGTCCAGTGACATCTTTGTTATTTGTTAAGCTGACAATCAGTGGCAGCTCCTCCGCTAAGGCAGAGGAGCGGCACCCCACTGAACAAAAGGAAAAATAAAATGATAACGTATCGTAATTATCATTTTAGTTTTCTTATTGCAGTCAGTGGCTCTCGGGGAAGGCGAGGATGGCCAAAGCACGAGGAGGAGTGGTTTGCACTCCCTAAGTGCGCAGGACTGCTTGGCCGGCCAAACAGTCATGCGCACTTTGCATCTTCCCCACCAGGCTGCATTACACAGCCTGGTGAGTACCATGCCCAGCCTCCCATTCCCCGTTTGAGCGCCGAACCACCATGCTCTGACCAATCACAACGCTTGCAACAATTGCAGCATTGTGACTGGCTCAGGGGAGCCTCGGTGCTTCCTGCTGCCGGCCGAGACTGCAGGAAGAAGGAAGATGACGAGGTCAGAGGAGAGGCGGCAGCCGGCCGTTAAAGGTAAGTGTTTTTTTCCCCTTTTTTCGTCTGCCCCCGCCTCACCACCCGGGTCCAGTAGCAGCCGCTACTGCTGACAATAATGTCCCGATTGTGACAATGTGAGGTGTCTCTTGGATTGTGGTGATGTTTACAGCCTAAAGTGGTTATTCTCCAAATCTGAGCCTGCATGTGTGTACAGTGAAGTTTAGCAGAGGCTCCTGGAGGGGACAAAATGTCTGCCCTATGAGGCAGAACATAGTATGGAAAAAAGGTTGAGAATTAATAATATTGGAATGTTTATGGCCAGTATGGTGGCAGAATTAAATCTACCCACATTTTCGTAGTGTATGATAACAAGGATGTAATAGGTTGCCATCTTGAGTTTTGACTTTTTTGGAGTAGATACTGTGACACTACTGTGGTACCTCCAAGTGTATGACGAGCAGGGAAGTGGTGTAATGTCTAGCAGGAGGTTCTGAAATGTTATGTTACCAAATCTTATAAAGTGCATGGCTACCCAACACGGGCTTCCCAGCGCTGACAGAAATTGTAAGAGAGAGATAGTGCACTAACAAGATGAACAAGTGAGTCTTTAATTGCTTTCTGATGCGGGACAGATTACCATTGGCTCTTAAGTAGGTGGGGAGGGAGTCCCAGAGCCTGGACAGTAAGTAAGCGAATGACCGCCCTCCACTTCTGGCCCTTTTGATTCTTGGAACGACCAGGAGGGAGCAGTTGTTTGACCTCAAGTCTCGTGTGTTATGATGACTATTAAATGGCTTAAGATGTGTGGACCCTCAGCGTGTTTTATCTCCTTTGCAATGCACATAGCTTTGTATTCTATTCTTCATACTGGCAGCCAGTGAAGGCTGGCCAGAGCCTGATGTGCAGACTGTGATTTTGGAAGGCTAAGCAAGACACGAGCTGCAGCATTTTGAATAATCTGCAGAATCTTTATAACATAGGCAGGGCTGCCCAAGTAGAGTGAATTGCCATAGTCTAATCGCGAAAGTATGAGGCCTTGTACCACTGTTCGAGCTTCAGCCGGAAGCCATTTCAGCGCCTTCCTCAATGCTCTTAGCAGACCAAAACATGTCTGTGCCACTTTCTTGGCCTGGGAGGTCATAGTGAGGTCTTTATCCAGGAGAACACCCAGGCTCTTAACTTCCGGTGTGGGGAATGGGCGGTCTCCCAGGGATGAAGGCCAAATAAGGTGGTCCCGTAGAGATGGATTGTACCCAATTACCATAACCTACGTCTTATCTCCGTTTAGTGTAAGGCAACTTGTAGCCATCCAATTATTAACTTGTTGCAGACAGGTGGACAAGTTTGCCGCATTTTGACGAATATTTGGTGCTGGAGAGGCAACAATCTGGGTGTCGTCAGCGTACAACACCATGGTGAAATCAAACGAGCAGATGTCAGCTAGGGACTGTACATTTACGTTAAAAGATTAACCCTGAGGCACCTGCAGTTGAGCTGATGAACCTCCGACAAATAGGAGCCTTCCCTGACCTAGAAGCTCCTGTTGTCAAGGAAAGAGGTCAGCCATTGTAGTACTTTTCCCGTTATCCCAAGCACCTCCAGCCTACGTCGGAGGATGAGGTGGAGCACAGTGTCATAAGCTGCGCTCAAATCAAGAAGAATGAGCGCAGCTGACATCCTTGATCCAGGGTTTTCTTGAGATCTTCCATGGTTAGTAAAAGAGCTGTCTCATGACTATAGCCAGATCTGCAACCGGTCTGCGTCTGATGCAAAAGGTTATGGGCCTCCAGAAAATCGGTCAGATGTCCATTGACCAGTTTCTCTAGGATCTTACTGACGCCTGGAAGATCTATAATTCTCAGTCTTGACGGGATCCTGGGATGTTGTTTTCAGCAATGGACTGATGATCGCGTGCTTCCACGAATTGGTGACTTGTTCTTGAAATGTATTTCAGAGGAGAACTTGAGGTCCTATTCGTTGGTGTACCTCATTATGTAAATAGTGGACAATCCGTTCTCAGATGAGTGTAAATAACAGCATGCCCAAGATATTGCATACACATTTCATGCCTGTTCATAAGCACCGGCATCTTTGCATTCATCTCAGAACAAATACTTTTCGCTAAACACTTGCATTGAATTGCGATTTACACTACTCAAGAAACTTGTAAAAATTATAATTTTTAAAATTTTGTAACGAAGGAACACAACCATCGAGGGGATACTAAGGGAACGGTACATAGCAGCCCTAAAGACGCGATAGTATTGCAAAACTCATGTTAGCTGGTGTACTAAAATGGAAAGCGCATGTGCTATAAATTGGGAACATTATACATGAAATAACATAGATTTCCCTACACATTTATTAAGACTCTTTAGGTGCCTCTAAAACTCTATGAACAACTTATGAAATACAATAGCTTGTGGTTTGGAGTGCTAGGCCTCTTCCTTAATCCCCAAACTATGTTCACTTATATCAGCAGGATTGTGAGAACTGTAAGAGCAAAAATCCGATTTAGGTGCAATATCTCCCTCTGTGTAACGTCCGCGGCAGTGTGGGAAACCTTTTAGGTGCAAAAACACATTTAAGTGCAAAATCATGTTTACATGCTCAAAGAATGCAAAGTCAACTGGAGCGTGGTGACACAAATGCAAAATTAGTCATCACAAACAGAAAATGTGTTAGTAAGATATCACATTAGGAGTAAATGATGTGTACAATATGGCATCACATTTGGAAAACAGCACCTCAAGGTGAGAAATGACTGTTGGTGCAAAACTGTGTTATTACACTTAAGTGCAAAATCACATTTAGGTCAAAATTACATTTAGTGCAAAATCAGCCTTGATGCAACATTAAACGGATAGTGCACACGCTATTAGAAATACAAGACACGTGTAAAGACAAAATCATGTTTGATTGCAAAATTTCCCTTATCGCAACATCAACGTAAGGTTGGAGACTCCTTTAGATGAAAAACACACTTAGGGGCAATCATCATATTTAGGTCCAAAATCACCTGTGGTGCAAAGTCAGCAGACGTGTGGTATCACATTTAGTGTAAAATCACTCAGTACAGAGTGAGAATGTGGCAGCAAGATGTCACGTGTAAATGGTGTGCATTGGTATAACTTCATATTTGGTTAACAGCACATTAGTGCAAAACTAACCTTGTTGACACTAAGCAGCGTAGCGGTATCCAATTCGTTAAGTAGCAAAATCATCTTTAGGTGCAAAAGTACACTAAGGTGCAAAATCACCCTTGGTGCAGCATCAACAGGAGCATAACTGTGCCTCCATTGCAGGCATACTAACATACCTAATATCCAATAGCTAATGGTGAGACGAAAATATTCCTGTGATGTGATCCAAAATATGAAAAACAGAATCTTCAAGCAATGACTGAAGGGGTGATCCTAGTGAAACAATGGTTGAAACATGTCGACCCAAAGACCCCATCTGTGTATGTTTTTGTTGTACATGACATGAGCTCTGTGTGTGAATGAAACTTTCTTCTAGCAATGGCTGAAATGTGCTGACCCCATCAGGAGAAGTAGGCTGACCCCAAACCCATTCCCTGGCTCCGATTCAGTATGGATGGTAGTGGCAGATCACAGTGCTTCACATAATTTTGAAGTACTGCACTTGTGCTATTGTAAACCTATTGAAATTATTTGCAATACTGGTGCAGCTTCCATGGTCACCTGAAAAACAGAAATGTATTATTGTATCTGTCAAAGTAAAAATTGTAGTGTAATTGGCATTGCATAAAAACAATATGAAAACAGTGGCATAGTGATCATGCACCACAAGTCAACTGTGAACCGGTTGTTGTCACCACAGTACATTCTTGGGAGTCCACATCCCACATAAGAAGCAGCTTAACTGCTAATGTGCCGTTGTGTTGTTCGATTTTTTTTGTACCTGAATAACTCTGCATCTCCTCGAATAGTGACATACAATCTCGCCACATATTATCACAAACCTATTTTCATGGTACAGTGGTAACATGTGGTAAAAAGTGTTTGCTTTAAATAGTGAATTATTCATCACAGAGAACAATGCATTATTTGCCACCAAGAGCATAATTTGTTAAGAGATAGTTATTGTAATTGTTCTCACACATTTGTTTTCAAACATGAGAAAAAAGTGATATACAATAATGATATTGCCTCCGGTGGAAAACCATCCATGCCCCACAACGAATCGAGTTTGGATAATATGCTGAGACAAAGAGACTGTTTTCTTAATTCTGAAAAATCACATACAAGCACATGCCCTCTAACGCTCAAGTTCTAAATTATGAATGTGACTGTCATACTTTAGCTCTTTTCCAGATATAAGCTGGTCAACTATACGCAATATCCCTTCGTGATAAATATTTTATTTGTTAATGTACGGTATTGGTGTTGCACCTTGTTGTCTTCCCATTACACCTACATTTTGTGTGCATGCGCATACTGTCCCAGCACTCAATGTTGTGAAATGTTTTTTTAACTTTATTTATTATTTTATCTCGACAAAACTACAATCAACAGTACTCATTGTCTCAGTATTCATGACATCGTCAGTTACATCATACCTACTATTATTCAACATAGTGCATCACTTTGCTCATATATCACGGTGTGCAACACAGATTGCTAGATCGTTTTTCACTTCTGTTAGTTCCACTCGGGTGCCTTTAGTACTTAATAGTTATCTTGTCCCTCCCTTTTCCCACACTATGTGGCAGATTTACAAGCCCCTTGCGCCACTTTTGCGTCCCTTTTAACATGGGAAAAGTGACGCAAAACTGCAGCAAGGGGCTTGTAAATCTGCCCCTATGTGTCCATAGTCCAATCCACTCACTTCTACCATTGTTGTACGTGGTGCTCATTGGCTGTTCTCTACGGTAACCCTGTCTCTCAAATAATCTCTCAAAGGCTGCCATATATCCCTAGGCCTAGATGTTGGGGGTTGTAGTTCAGCATATAATTCGCTGTTAGTATCACAATACATTAAACTTTTAAGCCACTGTTCGAGTGTTGGCGTGCTCCTACGACCCCAGTGAATGGCCAACTCTCTTTTAGCAATTAGTAATGCTATGCCAATATACCTGCGCATCGCTTTGGGGATGTCCGCCACAATGTTGTGGAGTGTTGAGAGTGGGGTAAAGGTTCTAAGAAGACTGTTACAAGCATTCAATTCTCACACCCTAGTCATTCAGTCTTAACAGCATTTTAGGCCCCCGGGCAAAGCAGTGCACTAGACCCTGTCTACACAACCACTCACAGGAATAAAAATGTTTAACGGAAAATTTGTGTTAAATTCTGGTCTACATGGGGCCCTATGTTCAACTGCCCAAGGTGCCCATGCGTTAAGACGGCTCTGCGTTCACAGTATGGTATTGCTCTGATTCATGTTGTTTGTGACCATCATTACATTGATTCGTTGGTGTCAAGTGTGGGATAGTTTCTGTGTGATGGTGTCTGCTGATAGCTTCTGTGCTGTTACCTGACAGTGCAGTGAGGCATTTCCACGGATATCTGCTTGGAGGTTGCTTCTTACTAGACCACAGCGTGTGTCGACTTTGGTCAAATAACCTCAGGTTGTTGTTATAGTCAGAGGGCTGGGTCGTCATACAAGCACCTGGAGCAACTAAGGCAGGAGGTAAGCTCTTTGTTTCATGTTAGGCTCTTACAGGAACAGTATGTAGGTCCTATCAGGACACCAGCCTCCTTTCAAATGTCCCTATCTTCTAGCTTCCACTCCACACCACACACCAACCTGTTATAACATCACTCACTGTCAGCATTCCAGACACCAGTTCAGACATATGAGGATTGGGGATGCACAGGATGCTACACACCTCCCTTTCTGACAAACAAGAAAACAAAGAACAGCCATTCACTTCCATATAAATTGCAGGGACAATCATTCACAATCGCTGAGGCTTCAAAATGTCTCGCTTACACATTCATGCAACAACAACCTGTGAAACTCAATACCCACGCAGACACACAAAGACAATAAATAGCAGTCACAACTCTGCGAAAGGTCTAGACGAGGCTCCCCCCACTTCATGTCACATAAAGAAACAAGACAGCTAGATTGTGACTAACACTGTTAAGAATCCAAGGCCTGTAAGTCTTGTGACCTCCTCTGACGTCACTCACACTGACTCCACACAACATTTATGAACACAGAATATGTAGTCACGGGCACCAAGTCATGCGACAGCCAGGGCACCAAACCCCCTGGTTTCCATCGACAAAGGGTTTTCCTGTCATCCTTAAGTCTACACATTCAAGGCACAAAACTAAACACAAACAAAAAGTTTAACCGTATATAACCTCAACACAAAATTCCCATGACCATACTCCAACAGATAACTTGTCATCACAACTATACTCATACACAATCTCCACGGAAATATATCTCACATTTCTAAACTACGCAGGTGACACATACACAGCAAACTCTCATACTTTCCCCATCTTCCACAAGCAACACACATAAACCCAGAAGGACAACACACTCTGCTGTACACTCATAGAGAAAAGTGCAGCCCAGTAACTCCAACATGCCTCACACCAGTCATACTAGCTAGCCAAAATAACAGGACCAAGTGTCAGTCCGAAGAAAGCACATAATCTGCCCCCAGCTCCACGCACTCTGGAAACTGCAAGACTTTGGGACATCTTACGAACACGACAGCCTCCAGTAGATGCATACTGAAAAACTATTTAATTTACACAACATAACAATCACCACTACAGCAGTCCAGCAATACAACCATTTACTCCAGACCACAACCGCTGATAAAGACGTAGTCACCTACAACACACCAGAGCTACACCAAACACTTCCATTCAAACACTACTGACCAACTACATTACATGCAACTGAATAAAATGCACTACAAGAAAATAACAAACATACTTTCCTTCCTGTACCACACTCCTGATAAATCTTGCCATTTATAAAGAAAGACGACTGCAACCATAGCACACTCAGGTGAAACTTGTGGGTATCACACACAACACCACAAGTTACTACACTTCCCCACATTTTCACTTAATGGGGTACTTACCTTTGCAACTTCTTGCAACATGGTACTTCTCTTATCTCACATCACACATCATGGAAGTTCTCACAACAGGGTACTACACTTACTTCCTCAATGGAGGACACCATGGGGATTCTCCTATGCAACTTCTCATGACAGTACTACACCTCCCAACTTCACATACCACGGGATAATAACCGCATACAACCTCCAGCGACAGGGTGCTCCTCTTACCCAACTTTGTATGTGATGGTGTACTTCACCAAACAACCATTGGTGACAGGGTACTGCACTTTCCACTGTTTGCAACAACATACATAGTATACTACACTCACATCTCTCACGATGGTTCCGGCATCCATGACAATTGGACCTGCACAACGTGCACACATCTATACAACACGCAGATGGGTACTACACCCCCTTCTTCAAATTGCTAACTGATGATGACATGTTGAGCAGTGTTGTGTCACACAAGCAAAGTGTCACCAGGAGACATTATGATTCTAGCAAGGTTTGTCATCTAAAATGAAAGTGTCTGAGGAGGACTGTGTTGAGATCAGACCTTCTGATTAAAAAATGACGGGCAAAAGTACAGCAGACTATGAAAGTTCTGAAGTCAAATGGCACACTTTGTTATTTGAAACGATCATTGGTGGAATAGGTCTCAGGCTGTTGTAGTTATTTTGAGGGTGGATTTGCTTGAAGTAGATGGAGACATTAATGAGTGTGTGATTGAACGAATTGTCTGCAATCATTGTAGAGAAGTTGCTGAGAAGAATACCAAGGTGGTACAAGAGAGCCAAACGTTGCCTGGTGTGCATTTCCAAGGACAGTCAAAGGAGCCAAGCATTCAGGGCAGTGTGGATGGAGGAAGGCAAGAGGCCATCTTTCTCATAATGTGGGGTTTCCCACCAAATTTAAAGACTGGCTAATGCACTAAACCTTTACACCAAAAACGGAAGGATGATGTAACATCCCTTCATGATGAACATTTTCTTGGAATCTCTTCATGTAGGGCATTGATTTTTCCTACCTTGTTGTCTTTCCTTTCCTCCCTTTTGGGTGTGTGCATGAGCTAACCTGGCACACACAGTGTTGTGGGATGTTGGGAACAGAGCTAAAAGGTCCACCATGGCATTCGTGCCCTGGTGCTTGGGTTATTCGGATTTGTACTATGGCTGCCACTACACCATACCTCTCAACTCGCACTAATTTAGAGGTTGTTACTCTCGTTGGGTTTATCCTCACCCTCAGGCCTCCACACAGGCAAAATGCCACAATTAGGCGTCAATGGGATCACCGCTCTCACTGGTGGCTCGCAACAGTTTGAAAAGGTGCAACACTGAAGGTAGGACTGGGTGGCACTCAGTGTATTCATGAACACACACACAACCAAACGGGCAGGCAGGGTGGGCAGGTGTGAGAGAGAGTTCAAGAGAGAGGGAGCGAGTGTGTGTAGGTTTCTGTCGGTGTGTATGTAAATATTCCGAGTGAAATCCGAGAGACACCTCACTATACCCGACTGAAAGCACATGCACCCCACTATTTATCAGAAAATACATTTATTAGGGGGGTGTAACACCCCAAACACCCATACCCCCCCTCCCCCAAGCTACGCCCCTACATATTCACAAACCCGTGCAAAAGCGCCTCTCGCCTGTCCGTCACTCTGCAATCAATCAATTAATCAATCAATCAATCACAAGATTTGTAAAGCGCACTACTTACCCGCGAGGGTCTCAAGGCGCTGAGGGAGAGGAGGGGGGGTGTTGCCGCTACTGGTCGAATAGCCAGGTCTTGAGTCGTCTCCTGAAGGTCAGCAGGTCTTGGGTCTGTCGTAGGTTGAGGGGAAGGGTGTTCCAGATCTTGGCGGCGCGGTGAGAGAAGGATCTTCCTCCGGTGGTGGTTCTCCAGATGCGCGGGACGGTGGCCAGGGAGAAGTCGGCAGAGCGGAGTTGACGGTTGGGAACATAGAAGGAGAGTCGACTGTTGAGGTAGGCTGGGCCGGTTTTGTGGAGTGCCTTGTGTGCGTGGATCAGGAGTTTGAAGGAGATTCTCTTGTCGACGGGGAGCCAGTGCAGGTTTTTCAGGTGGGGGGTGATGTGGCTGTGGCGTGGAATGTCGAGGATCAGGCGTGCAGAGGCGTTTTGGATTCTTTGCAGTCGTTTGATGAGCTTGGTCGGGGCTCCTGCGTAGAGGGCGTTTCCGTAGTCGAGTCTGCTGCTGACGAGGGCCTGGGTGACTGTTCTTCTCGTGTATGTCGGGATCCACCTGTAGATCTTGCGGAGCATGCAGAGGGTGTTGAAGCAGGAGGAGGAGACTGCGTTGACTTGCTTGGTAATGGTGAGCGTTGAGTCGAGGATGACTCCCAGGTTGCGTGCGTGGTCGGTTGGTGTCGGGGGTGCCCCTAGGTGACGAGGGCCACCAGGAGTCGTCCCAGGCTGATGGGTTGGAGCCGAGGATGAGGATCTCCGTCTTGTCTGTGTTCAGCTTAAGTCGACTGCACTTCATCCAGTCGGCGACGGCTTTCATTCCTTCGTGGAGGTTGGATTTGGCGGTGAGGGGGTCCTTGGTGAGGGAGAGGATCAGTTGAGTGTCGTCGGCGTAGGAGATTATGTTGAGGTCGTGCTGTCGGGCGATGCGTGCGAGTGGAGCCATGTAGATGTTGAACAGTGTCGGGCTGAGGGAAGATCCCTGGGGTACGCCGCAGATGATCTCGGAGGCTTCGGATTGGAATGGGGGAGGCGGACGCTCTGGGTTCTGCCGGAAAGGAAGGAGGTGGTCCAATCCAGGGCCTTGTCTCGGATCCCTGCGTCGTGGAGGCGTGTGCGTAGTGTGCGGTGGCAAACAGTGTCGAAGGCGGCGGAGAGGTCCAGGAGGATGAGGGCCGCCGTCTCGCCGTTGTCCAGCAGGATCCTGATGTCGTCTGTGGCGGCGATGAGGGCGGTCTCGGTGCTGTGGTTGCTGCGGAATCCTGACTGGGAGGGGTCCAGGATGTTGTTATCTTCGAGGTAGCGGGTGAGCTGTCTGTTGACGATCTTCTCGATGACCTTAGCTGGGAATGGAAGCAGGGAGATGGGCCGGAAGTTCTTGAGGTCGCTCGGGTCCGCCTTGGGTTTTTGAGTAGGGCGTTGATCTCGGCGTGTTTCCAGCTCTCTGGGAAGGTCGCGGTCTCGAAGGAGAGGTTGATGACGTTGCGCAGGTGGGGTGCGATGGAGCTGCCGGCTTTGTTGAAGATGTGGTGTGGAAAAGGGTCTGATGGGGAGCCGGAGTGGATTGTGCCCATGGTCTTGATTGTGTCCTCGGTGTTCACGTTGACCCAGGCTGTCAGGTGGTCGTGGTCGATGGGGTGCGGCGGGTCTGATGTGCCGGGGCCTGTTGGGGTCGTCCGGGAGTCGAAGCTGTCGTGGATGTCGGCGATCTTGCGGTGGAAGAAGGTGGCGAGGGAATCACACAGGGCTTGTGACGGCGGGATGTCGTTGGCGTTGGAGCTGGGGTTGGAGAGTTCCTTCACGATCCTGAAGAGCTCCTTGCTGTTGTGTGCGTTGTTGTCGAGGCGGTCTTTGAAGGAGGTCCTCTTGGCGGACCTGATGAGGTGATGGTGGTTGCGGATGGCGTCTTTGTGGGCTGCGCGGCTGTCCGGCGTCTTCTCGCTGTGCCATTTGTTCTCCAGTTTCCGGCAGGTGCGCTTGGATGCTAGGAGTTCCGGGGTGAACCAGCTGGCTCTCTTGCTGGTGTCTTTGTAGGTTGGTTTTTTCAGCGGGGCTAAGGTGTTGGCGCAGTCGTCCATCCATCGTCTGAGATTGCGGGCGGCGGCGTCGGGTTTGTAGGGGTCGGTGGGTGGGCTGAGTGCGAGGTTTGTCTGGAGTTGGTTTTCTGTGACTTTGCTCCAGCATCTGCGGGGGATCTGTAGGGTGCGGTGGTGTGCGGCGGGTTTCCGGAAGGTGAAGTGGATGCAGTGGTGGTCGGTCCAGGTGAGTTCGGAGGTGTGGCTGAAGGAGACGTGGGAGCTTGAGGAGAAGATAGCGTCGAGCGTGTGTCCGGTGATGTGGGTCGGCGTCGTGACGAGCTGTTTCAGTCCGAGGTTGGCGAGGTTGTCGATCAGGGTGGAGGAGTTGCTGTCGTTGTTGTTCTCCAGGTGAAAGTTCAGGTCTCCGAGGAGGATGTAGTCGGTGGAGGTCAGGGCGTGCGTGCTGATGAAGTCGGCGATGGAGTCGCTGAACTGGGGTCGGGGTCCGGGGGTCTGTAGATGAGGGTGCCTCTTACGGTGGTGTTGGGATCCGTGTGGATCTGGAAGTGCATGTGTTCGGCGGTGCTGAGAGTGTCGTCGGTGCTGTTCGAGACCTTGATGGTGTCTTTGTGGACGATGGTGATTCCTCCTCCGATTCCGTTGGTGCGGTCTCTGCGGGTGATCTTGTAACCGTCGGGGATGGCTATGGCGATGTCGGGTGCGGAGGATTCGTTCATCCAGGTCTCTGTCAGGAAGGCGACGTCCGGTGATGAGGTGTCGAGTAGGTCCCAGAGCTCGACGGCGTGTTTGCGTGCGGAGCGGGTGTTTAGTAGGATGCACCGGAGATGGTTGAGGTCCTTCTTGGCGGGAGTCTCGGGCTCTCCGAGGCAGGTGAAACTGCAGTTCCGGCAGGTGAAGGGACCATGGGTGCGTTTCGGGGCGTCCTTGAAGCAGGTGGAGGTCCGTCCTGGGTTGAGAGCGATGAGGGTGCTGGCGTCGTATCGGAGGTGGTCTTCGTGGCGGATGCGGGGGCCAGGGGTTCTGGCGCTGGGCGCGGTCCTGGCGCGGATGGGCGCAGACGGGCTTGCCTTAGGCGCGCCTTCGGCGCACCAGCGGCACGGCCGCGCAGCGGCCGCCATATATGTGGAGGTGGGAGGGAGGAGCAGCTGGGATGCGGGAGGCAGGGGCAGCGAGTGGTCAGCGAGGGGGGCGGGGCCGCAGGGGACACAGAGGCGGGAAACAGGAGGGGGTACAGAAATCAAAAAGGGCACAGGGGGGCACAGAACGAAAAAACAGTGCACAGCAGTGGGGGCACAGAATGGAAGGGCAAAAACAGTGGGGGCACAGAACGAAAAACAGTCACAGCAGTGGGGGCACAGAACGGAAGGGCAAAAACAGTGGAAAAACAGTGGGGGCACAGAACGAAAAAACAGTCACAGCAGTGGGGGCACAGAACGGAAGGGCAAAAACAGTGGAAAAACAGTGGGGGCACAGAACGAAAAAACAGTCACAGCAGTCGGGGCACAGAACGGATGGGCAAAAACAGTGGAAAAACAGTGGGGGCACAGAACGAAAAAACAGTCACAGCAGTGGGGGCACAGAACGAAAGGGCAAAAACAGTGGAAAAACAGTGGGGGCACAGAACGAAAAACAGTCACAGCAGTGGGGGCACAGAACGGAAGGGCAAAAACAGTGGAAAAACAGTGGGGGTACAAATATAGAGGGGAGAGACAGTAACAGTGACGCTCACAACGACAAGAACCTACCTACGGCCTACCACTGGCCAACAGGGATGAGGTGCAGGTGGTAGCCTGCGGGTGGAGGAGGGCCTCAGATCAGCAGCAGCAGGGAGCTGGGAGCTGGACGCACAGGTGGCGCTGTGCGGATGGGGGGCGACCTACCCAGAGGTCAAGGGTCGCTCACCTCACCGCGCAGCGGCCACCATATATGGGGAGGTGGGAGGGAGGAGCAGCTGGGAGGCGGGAGGCAGGGGCAGCGAGTGGTCAGCGAGGGCGGGGCCGCAGGGGACACAGCGGCGGGAAACAGGAGGGCGAGGGGGTACAGAAATCAAAAGGGCACAGGGGGCACAGAACGAAAAACAGTGCACAGCAGTGGGGGCACAGAACAGAAGGGCAAAAACAGTGGAAAAACAGTGGGGGCACAGAACGAAAAACAGTCACAGCAGTGGGGGCACAGAACGGAAGGGCAAAAACAGTGGAAAAACAGTGGGGGCACAGAACGAAAACAGTCACAGCAGTGGGGGCACAGAACGGAAGGGCAAAAACAGTGGGGGCACAGAACGAAAAACATTCACAGCAGTGGGGGCACAGAACGGAAGGGCAAAAACAGTGGAAAAACAGTGGGGGCACAGAACGAAAAAACAGTCACAGCAGTGGGGGCACAGAACGGATGGGCAAAAACAGTGGGGGCACAGAACGAAAAAACAGTCACAGCAGTGGGGGCACAGAACGGAAGGGCAAAAACAGTGGAAAAACAGTGGGGGCACAGAACGAAAAACAGTCACAGCAGTGGGGGCACAGAACGGAAGGGCAAAAACAGTGGAAAAACAGTGGGGGCACAAATATAGAGGGGAGAGACAGTAACAGTGACTCTCACAACGACAAGAACCTACCTGGCCACCAGGGATGAGGCGCAGGTGGTAGCCTGCGGGTGGAGGAGGGCCTCAGATCAGCAGCAGCAGGGAGCTGGACGCACAGGTGGCGCTGTGCGGATGGGGGGCGACCTACCCAGAGGTCAAGGGTCGCTCTGGTTTACTCACTCGTTGAGAGCACAGCAAGTGAAAGCGGGACTGAAAAACGTGATATTGAGTATTCCGACAGAGAAGAAAAATTGAATGAGAACGGCAGCGACACTCACGCCACCATTTACTTATCCAGCCATTTCAGTGGGTAAGGCACTTGCTGCGGAGATCTGGGCATAATTTAGCTGCATCGGAGAACTGAACTGTGCATATTCTGTGAGGATTTGTTTTTCGCACTCATATATAGTGCAAAAGGTATTGGAGCGCTTTACTTGAGCACCAGTTATATTACACAAGGACACATTAATTGTATTTATATTTTTTAGGCACAGGAAGATTAAGTGATTTGCCCAGAGTCACAGGCTTTCGAGCCGACAGCGGGACTCAAATCTAGTTCGCTAGTTCCAAAGTCTGCAGCTCTGACCCTAAGGCCACATCCTCGCCCATTCTGTTCTTCATCTGGGAGGACAGAAGCTTGTGCAGTTGTTATCGGGACTCTCTTTGTTCTATGAAGCTTGCACTGCTGCTGTGCAGCTATGCCATTATGTGAGGAACAGAAGCTGGCACAACTGCTGACTGATTTGTACATGTTTTGTGAAGGATAGAAGCTTTCATTGTTTTATATTTTTTTTAAAGGTTTTATATTTTTTCAAATACAACATACAGTAAATGCAGGAGCATCACATCAGCACCTCGGCAGATCATAATCCAAGCGATACAGTTCTTAAATATTACACTTTACCCACCCCCTTCCCTCCTGCTTACCAGGACGTCTGCTTGACATGGTCTAGGTGTAGGATCTCAGCATGTGCTTGGCCTAGTTTGTGTCAACCCTCCACCCCTGTGCCTCTGTCAGTGTGCAATCTAGCGGTCAGTTCTCTATTCTTCCATCTCTCCCGTGTCCCAGTTTCCCCATATCTTCTCGTACTTTTTCTCGCGACCTCTGCCCTTATAAACCTCCTTTTCCATAATTTTGCAGTGTGTCATCCCTTCCTCCCAGAGTCCAAACGATGGAGGAGTGTCGCACCCCAATTTCTGAGCGACATCCCTTTTCGCCAACATGTACCCCATGTTCACCAGAATCTTCTGGTACCTCATAAGGTCGAGGGGTCCCATATGCCCAGCAATGCTTTACGTGGTGTAAGGTCAATGTTGATCCCAACCGCCTCCTCCAGTGATTTGGTCACTTGTTCCCAAAATGTGCGGATTGCAGGGCATTCCCACCATGTGTGAAGAAAAGTGCCTTCCTCTCCACATTTCCGGAGGCACAGAGGGCTCTCGGCCTTCCCTATTTAGTAAAGTAGGGTTCTGGTATAATATGTTCTGTGCAGTACTTTAATTTGGATTAGCCTTACGCTGGCCTTTATGGCCCCCTATGTTGGGAATCCCAGGGCCTCCTGCCAGTCCTCGTCATCAATTTCCACGATACCTTTCACCCACCTATCTTTTAGATTTGTTAGAGATCCCTGCGTATTCCGCATTAATGTTCCGTACGTCAGCGATATCAGTTTGTGCCTTATCTGCCCATCCAATAATCTCGGCTTCAGCAGGGACTCCTCCTGTGTCTCTTCCTCCTTATCTATGCTGTGGGTGAGTGCGTCTCAGGTGCCTATATTTCAGCCACTGTACAGTCGGCATCTGATATTCCCCCTGTAGGTAGTCGAAGAGGACGACCCCCATTTGCATCCCACACCTCTGCCAATGTGTTTATAATTATCCTGTTCCAACCTAGGAAGCCCCTCAAATCAGCCACCCATCTCAATCGAGTGCCCTCCAGAGGGGAGTTCTGGTTGTGAGCCTTTTGTCCCACTTAATTTCCCTCAGTAAGCTATTCCAGAACCGTGGTCGTGGCCGGGCATGCTTGCTCATCTAAGTAGCCCTTTACAACACATGCATATAGCTATGGTCTCCCATTCCCCATCTATCCACTCGAAACGCTGGGTCATCCGAGCCTGCGTAGACCCAGTCATTCACTACTCCCAGCTGTGCTGCTTGTAATACTTCCTGACATTAGACAGTGGGTCAAGATTAGCTCGAATGTGGAAGTCAGCATTCCTGGTTATCCATATGCCTAGATATTTGAAACTATGGGGCCCCATCCATAACAGAAGTGGCATCGGGGCCCGTCTGTGTCCAGCCCGCCGTAGGGAACAATAGTGACTTTTCCCAATTAATCGCAAACCCTGAAAACTGCTCAAATATCTGGGAAATCTCACGGATGCGAACCAGTGACTGGTCTGTACGGGTCAGATAGAGCAGAATATCATCCGCATATAATGATATTCTTTCTTCCCATCCAGAACCACCCGTCCAGCCCCATATTGAGCATCCACCCTCATGAGGGTTGCCAGGGACTCTATCGGTGAGAGGGGATACACTGCCTTGTGCCCCTCCTGATAGAAAATTCCCTCGAAAGACAGCCATTCACTTTTATTCTGGCATGGGGCGTCTGATAAAGTAGTCTGATCCAATTAATGTAATGGGGTCCAAAGCCCATTCTCTCCAGAAGTAGGAACAAAAGAGGTAACTCAACTGTATCAGCCGTTTTATTGGCGTCTAGGGATACCACTGGCCAGGGCTCTTGCCCAGTGTTAGGCTGCACTATATTATTATGGAGAGTTCTCAGATTCAGCCTAGTCTAGCGACAAGGCATAAAACCTTTCTGGTCCAGATGCACCAGCTCTGCCACCACCCCACAGAGTCTACCCGCCAGCACTTTTGCCAGGATTTTCACCTCGATGTTAAGTAATGAGATTGGTCTATACAAGTCGCACCTCTGTGCAGGTTTCCCTGCCTTGGGTATAAGGACGATGGTAGCCGAGCGCTGATCATCAGGCCATGACCCCTTGTGCAGGGCATCTTGATACATAAGAAGTATCAGCTTGGTCACTTTGCCTGCCATTTTGCGGAAAAATTAAACAGACAGCCCGCTAGGGCCTGGAGCCTTCCCCGCCTGCATCTGCACAAGGGCCTCTGTTATTTCCGCCTCAGTGAGACTCGACTCTAATCTTTCCCTCTGCTCCGAGGTCAGGGTTTTAATTGGGCAGTCTTTTATAAAACGTCTAATCTCCAACTCCGTACCCCCCACGCTAGGGGCATAGAATGCCTCCATGTACTCCGCAATCTGCTTACTGCCCCTCACCACCTGCCCTGATTCTAGTTGTTCTTTAACATGCATGGATTCCCTCTCTCTGCTGCCTATCCAAGCCAGCAATTTACCTGCCATATCTCTGGCTAGATGCGCTTCTGTTTGGATAGGAAGGAAGTTTTGACTTCGTGTCTTGCTACCTCTTTGTATTCCATGCGTTTGCACTCTAGGGTCACAGAAAGGGACTTCTCCGGATGTGAAGCATGTTGGTTCTCTAAGTCTTCTATTTCGAGTACCAGCTACTCGAGGCACCTCACTCTTTCCCTCTTATCTCTTACCTCCGCAGCAATCAGCACTCCCCAGAGTGTGGCCTTTTATGCCTCCCAAACCACACTGGTACTATCAACCGTGCCTGTATTTTCATGAAAGTACAAGTCAGTGGCCTTGTTTAGTTCTTTAACTACATGTTTGTTCGCCAGCCTCCAGGTGGCCATCCTCCATGCATGGGGTTCAGTCTCTCTAGCAGTGGTTATGGTGACCTATAGAGGGGCATGATCTGATAGCCCCTTAGCTAAATATCTAGCCTCCGAGAACCTCCCCACACTATCCTTGTGTGCCAGGACAGTCAGGAGGACATGTTATGTGAGTGTGAATACAATGAAAAGCCCCGTTCCTGTCCATGTAAATCCCTCCATATATCCTGATGTCTAAAGGCCTGCAGGAAGCCCTCCAACTTCCCCCTCATAGCCCCCCCTTCCAATCTGGTACTCATTCTGTCTAAGCGCATATCATGTACCAAATCAAAACCTTCTCCAATAATTGCGAAGGCTTTTGGGTGTCATATGTTCCGTGCAGGCCCATTATCGTTTTCCCTATGTTAGCATGAGCACGTTGCAGACTGCCATCTGCTTTGCACATGTTACTATACAAAAGTATTTTGCTTTGTGCCACACTGCACTTTCACACAGAACCTGCTGTTGTTTTCGCATTCTGTCCTTTCCTGGAATTTAGTCTGCACACCGTAGACAAGGTCAATCAACAATGCCCTTGTTATTTTGTTCTGGTCAGGCCTCAGCACCTATACATAGCACGCCAATGCAGCTGTTGTTAGGAAACAAGTACTTTTATATATAGTAATGCACAGAATAGGTAACGCACACTTTGAGAGGGATCTTTCCAGGGACGAGATCGTGACAGCACTTGAGATGTAGAACTTTCATCTGTGCATGCTACGGTACGGGGCTTGCTGCCAACACCTGGGCGTGAACTCTGCTCCGCACGCGGAGTTTGCGGAGTTTTCCGCACTCCGTGTTACGCGGAGATCGCAGAGTTCCAAAAAACTCCGCTTCGCGTTGCAGAGCGGAGTTTTTTCCCTTGCTCGCGTTCGTCAACGTCATGTTGGTGAGCGAGGAAAATCCACCTCCCGGCGAGATTTTTCCTCGTTTGCGATCGTCAACATCCAGTTGGCGAGCGCGAGCATGGAAAATCAACCTCCCGGCGAGATTTCTCAACGCTGGGGGGGGGGGTCAGATTTCTCATTGCGAATAATCGTGTATGCTCGCGACCGCTCGCGTTGAGAAACTGTCCATTCGCGTTGAGAAAGCTGCAGCTCGAGTAAAAATCTACTCGAGCGGCAGAAAGGAAAGCAGTGCCCTCTTGCGCTGGGCATGGTGCCGTTCATGATGATTGCACAGTGCGGACAAGCATCCGGCACCGCAAATCACCGCAAACTGCATTTTTCTATCGCACTCCACCGCTTGCGGAGCTTCGCGTAACGCGGCTGAGTTTTTTTTCCACTTAGCGGAGTTCTGCGGAACGCTGCGAACTCCGCCCAGGGTTATCAACACCCAGAGATCTTCTGATATATAATCACTTTGCTTCTGTAGAAGGGGAAGGGGTTATGCTACACTGTCTTATATAATGACAGCTCCTTTTATGATTTATGGACTACTTAATATGCTGACCATATTTGTGTTGGGCATCTTTGTACTTATTGTGGCACGTATACTGCATACTAGAGCAGGATAGTTAAAATAAACATTTAAACTTTTCTTGTGTCTCTGTCAGATCTTATAGTGGACTGGTGCGAGTGTGAGAGCGAAAAGGTGTGTCCTTCAACCGCGATTCCTGAGAGGGTCGGGAGTGTTGTGTTCTGGGGTGTCTAATCACTTGTTCCTCTGTGAGTGAGTAGGAGGGCAAGTGAAACACTATAGCTACTCGGTCCCAGGCTCCTGGGTACTCAGGTGGTAGGATGACTCAGTCCCTGCCTACTAAGGTTCTATGATCCCAAGCATAGTTCTGTGACTCCGCAACATGGGAAACTCGCTAATAGCTGCCCCACGTTTAAATCACCGTTTCACCCTCCCATTCCCTCATTATTGCCGTGTAGCATCTGGCCGTATGTGACCTGGTGCAGAGGATATAGAAGGTCAAAGACTTTTTTATTAAAATGACTACCCCTCTCGAACTTGAGGTATGCTGCGCAAATGAAGCTACCTTATATCTGCCCCATCCGAGGCTATTGTGTTGATCGTCTATCAAGTGAGTCTTCTGAAGTAGTATCATGTCAGCGTTTTATCTAGTGAAGGCTCTAGTCATCAAGCCTCTCTTCAGTTTATTACCCATCCCGTTTACATTCCACAAGACTAAGGTTAAATTATGTGACTGAGCCATAGCGTTTACAACTGTCTCTGTACACAATGCTAAATCACATAAGGGGGTACCACTGCTGCCGTGTATCTTGGTGCAATGTCCATGCGTCGATCCCTGCGTGAACTATACCAACCCCAATCAACTCCCCCCACCCTACCTTACAGTGCTGTGATCTAAAACTCGACCACCGCCCCAAATAACAGTATGTGTGATACCTAAAACCCTGAAACATGATAACCCAACAGCTTATGCACTACTCATGCAGGGGGGGATTACCTCCAGAGGCACCGAGCCAGAAACAGTGGACCAACCGTTCATAGTACGCTGACCCCTCCCCCCCCAGTACGGAGTAGCCCCGAAGTGTAACAAAGTATCATCAGGCTCTCACTGGGGCCTGCCAACCACTTTAATTACTCCCTGGGCCCGTATCGCACATCAAGTACTTACATTTCACGAGCACAGTTGGGCACCGGTCAAACAATATGGTCCGATGACATTGGGGTAATCACGGCAGGTGCTCACTTTCAGTCTCCGTGCCAGAACCCTCTGAATCCGTCCCCCCACCCCCCCTTACCTCTGCAAGGGGCCTCCATCTGTTATTGTCCAGTATGTCTCTGCAGTTCTTGATAGGGTTCACTGCCTGCGCTTGGTTCCTCCTTCATCTGCTCCTTTGTAGGATAGGATCTGCTGCCTGCATCCCTTCATTTCCTGGGCTTCCGTTGCTGCCATACTGAATCGGTCCTTGATGACACTTCTCGTTCAGATCCAAGCCCTTCGGCCTCCAGCCATTGCCATGCCTCATTCACAGTGAGCAAGAAATGCACCTTCTCCTGGTACACCACTCGCAGTTTTGCCGGAAAGATGAGGGCATATATGAGGCCCAGCTGGCGCAGTATCTTCTTGATAGGTGTGAATGCCCCCCTCTGCCTTTGGACCAGGGACTTTTAGTCAGGGTAGCTGTTGACTTCCTGTCCCTCCAGCATTCACAGGATGTGCCGCCGGGAGAGTTAAAGGACATTGTCCTGTGAGGGAGGACAGGGTGACCCCAATGATACCCCCCTTCTTACCTCCTCACTTGGCGGCGCATACTCCAATGCCGTCCAGCCGTGGGACCTGGAACAGAAAGGAAAAGTAGACAAAAGTCAGAAAACTGAAAAAGGACTATTCTTGTCCTATGCAGGGGGAAGGTGGAGCCAAAGGGACAGGGAATCAATCCAGAACCCCCAGAAGGCGGAGAAAAGGAGACCACCGGGTACGGAAGGGGAGGAGAGGAAGACGAAGAACAGGGCTGTAGCGAGGAGAACCCGGAAGACGTGGGAAGAGATACGCCGGCAACGGAGTGGCTGGAGAACACCGAGAAATCCTGCCCCGGTGGACCCAGGACCGAAGACGCTGAACCAGACAGGACTCCTGAAGAGTGGAGTGAGGAGTGGTGGTCACCCGTGGAAGATACGCACAAGCCACCTCAACTCAGGAGAGTTGCGGCAGACACGGTACATGGGTCGGAGGGGGAACAGAACCAGGGAGGGTCAGGCTGGTTATTTTGATACAGGGAGGACAGGAAAAGGGACGAACCTATTGTATGGTAAACTCTTATTTTCTAATTGTTTGCACCGTAATTCCACCTGGGCATATGCATATCCTAGCCTACTAAAATTCTGTTATTCCTCAGACCTGCTTAGGTTTCTTTGTAAAACTAACGCCTGAGAAAAGGGGTGAGACTCGAAAAAGGATGGCATTATCTAAGTGAACTGAAGCCATATAGGGGTACACATATACAAACCATTCGAGGTTATTAAGTTATTTTTCTTTCTTTTTCCGCTAACCCCAGGAAGAAAGAGGGGATAACTAGAGGAGCAGTTGGAAGACTCGGTCTTTTCTTCGTCCCCCACTCCTATTTTTGTTTTGTTTCACTTTATTGACAAATAGTCAGGGCTCGCGCCAACACACGGGTGTGGAATAAGGACCCTATCATAAACAAATCTGAAGGAAAACCTATTACTTATTTATTTATTTATATAGCGCCTGAATCGACTCCCGAAGGGGTATCTCTGCGCTTCGGACGGGCAGCATGAGTGTAGTGCTACTACAGCTGAATCAGAGACAGAAAAGAGTGGTCTTGAGCAGCTTCCTAAATTGTGGGTGGTCAGGACATTGTCTCAAGTACAGGGGGAGCTCGTTCCAGTAGCAGGGGCCAAGATGGGAAAGGGCCTTTCCCCCTAGTCTTGCCCTCCTAACTCGGGGAACCTCAAGGAAGTGTTTGGAACCCGAGCGGAGAGACCTGGAAGGAAGGTAGGGTGTAAATTTCTCTGAGAGATATGTGGGACCAAGATTGAATAGCGCCTTATGGATGGTACAGCAAACTTTAAATTTTACCCGTTGGCGTATTGGAAGCCAATGAAGCTGCAAGAGAAGAGAGCGGGAGGCAGTCCTAGGGGGTGCATTAAGGACTAGTCGCGCCGCCGTATTCTGGACTACCTGCAGTCTGCTGAGCGAAGTCTCATTAGCAGAGATCAGCAGACCATTGCAGTAGTCCAGACGGCTTAATATAAGTGCCTGAGTCAGAGTCTTCCGAATTGAATCGGGAAGCAGAGGAAAGACTCGGCGAAGTAGGCCCAATGTATGGAAACAGGCGCCAGCTGTCTGATCAGCATGCTCCTTCAAAGTAAGGGCTTGATCCAGACGGATGCCTAAGTTCTTAACAGTGGATTTAGGGGCAGGAGGAGCACCAAGATCAACCGGCCACCATTCAGGAGACCATAATAAGGGAGCAGAATCTCCGTTTTCCCAACATTACACTGGAGGAGATTACTCTTCATCCAGTGTGAAATGGCTCTCATACCAGAAGAGAAGGTCAACTGTACAGATGGAGTAAATTTGCCAAAAGGAAAAAGCAGCTGTGTATCGTCGGCATAGGATATGGGGGTGAACCCATGCATCCTCAGGAGATTGGCCAAGGGGACAACATAGATATTAAACAATGTGGGGCTCAAACATGAGCCCTGAGGTACTCCCTTGGACAATTCCATAGGTGCCGAACGATACGGGCCCAGATTGACGGTCTGGGAGCGAGCAGATAAAAAGCTCGTCATCCACTTAAATGCAGAGTTTCTTAATCCAATCTCCTTCAGTCTCCTGAGCAGTATCTGGTGTGAGACCGTGTCGAACGCGGCAGATAAGTCCAACAGCACCAGAATCGTGAAGTGGCCCTTGTCTAGGGTCATCCACGACCTTCTTGTTCTTTTTGCTTTGAGCCTCCGGGTGGCACCCTCCAGAACAAAGTAGATGACCTAGACGGAGAGAGAAGAAAGAAGAAGTTGAAAGGAGCTATTTTCTCATCAATCAATACTCTAAATATTTGTCCTGATAATAAATACGCCATCATTAAGAAACACATTCAGCCTCCTTGCTTCTTTTTCTGCCCATCTCTCCCACATGTCCCTAGCCCTGTAGTTCATTAGGCGTGCAATTATTGGTCATGGAGGCCTTCCCGGGAAACGGGCTTTTGCTGTTATGCGGTGTGCTCTCGCCACCGAATAAAAGCTCGAGGGCTTACCCTGCAACACTGTCTTCTCCAGCGAGTCTTGCACAAAGAGTTCAATGTTCTGGTTCTCTGTTTTCTCAGGGACCCCCACAAGTCTTATGTTATGTCTCCAAGATCTGCCTTCCGTGTCTTCAAAGTGATCCTTGAGGGCAGCCATATCTTTCCCCAGTGTCACACAGTGTTTTGTGAGGTCCTGAACCACCGGTAAGCTTTAATTGTTATTCTACTTGCTGTGAGCATGATCCATGTACTTTCAGATGCCTGCTGCTACGTTTATTTTACTGTGGCAGCAACAAACATTTAAACAGGTCTGTTTTAATATGTGATGTGAATCAAAGTGTGGACTCCCATAAAATACACAAACTGTTTTTTTTTTATTTCCCAAGTGGCTCCACGCTACCTGACACTTTTCAGACAGACCTGGATGTTTAGAACAGCATTTTGCATAATGGGATTTTTAAACCTAGACCTGCACTGGGAAAAGCAAAACTACAATTCACATAATGCAGAGCACTGTCAGCTAAATATCCTAAACTGTATGAAGGTGTAAAACAGACAAACTATTTGGCATATATGGGGTTTACATTTGAGTTTCCTGGTGAAGCTCATTTTATTCTATATTTTCACTTTTCTGTTTTCAGCTTTTGTTTGGCGACCGTGAAAGGTCAAGTGGGAGAGAGTGAAGAGATTGCTTTTCCAGTCCACATAAGCACATCAAGTTACGAATGCATTTCTTCAAAGTAATGGGGCTAGGTCAAAAGCAGTAGTGCCTGGCAGCATTGTGGCGGGCGGTGCGGTGAGCACCGCCCGCCACAATGATGTGAATAGGGCTTGCCACCGCCACGGTGGCGGTGGCATCGTAATATCGGGTGCGGGACCGCCGCACCCCTTGCGGACGATCACGCATTCCGCTGCGGAGGCGGGCGGACTTTCTCCGCCCGCCATCGTAATGACCTCCATAGTTAGAATTATTTAAAAATGTTAAAAATAATAAATAATAAATGTAATATAACAATTAATTAAACATACATATATAGAATTTTTTAATATATATATTTACTTAATATTAATTAATAATTATTTTATTAAATTATAAAACGTTACAAACATAATAAAAATTATAAATACATATATATACATAAACCTGTAAGATAAATATAAAAATAAATTATATATATAATAAAATAAAATATTAAAATAAATATTTATCTTTAAAACAACATTTTAGACTACATTAACTAAAACAGTAGGGAAAATATTGGATAGCGTAGGGCATAAAATTACTATTCCCACTCCAAGGCCTGCCACAGTAGGGAAAGAGTTGGATAGCGGAGGGGAATAATTTACTATTCCCACTCCAGCAAGTGCAACAGTAGGGAAAGTGTTGGATAGCTGAGGGGAATAATTTACTATTCCCACCCCACGGAGTGCAACAGTAGAAAAAGTGTTGGATAGCGGAGGAGATAAAATTACTATTCCCACTCCAGCGAGTGCAACAGTAGGGAAAGTGTTGGATAGCGGAGGGGAATAATTTACTATTCCCACTCCAGCAAGTGCAACAGTAGGGAAAGTGTTGGGTAGTGGATGGGAATAATTTACTATTCCCACTCCAGGGAATGCAACAGTAGGGAAAGTATTGGATAGCGGAGGGGATAACATTTCTATTACCACTCCAAAAATTGCAACAGTAGGAAAAGTGTTGGATAGCGGAGGAGAATAATTTACTATTCCCACTCCAGCAACTGCAACAGTAGGGAAAGTGTTGGATAGCGGAGGGGATAAAATTACTATTCCCACTCCAACTAATGCAACAGTAGGGAAACTGTTGGATAGCGGAGGGGAATAATTTACTGTTCCCACTCCAGCAAGTGCAACAGTAGGGAAAGTGTTGGATAGCGAAGGGGAATAATTTACTATTCCAACTCCAGGGAGTGCAACAGTAGGGAAAGTATTGGATAGCGGAGGGGATAACATTTCTATTACCACTCCAAAAATTGCAACAGTAGGAAAAGTGTTGGATAGAGGAGGGGAATAATTTACTATTCCACTCCAGCAAGTGCTACAGTAGTGAAAGTGTTGGATAGCGTAGGGGAATAATTTACTATTTCCACTGCACAGAGTGCAACAGTAAGGAAAGTGTTGGATAGCGTAGGGGATAACATTACTCTTCCCACTCCAACAAGTTCAACAGTAGGGAAAGTATTGGATTGCGGAAGGGATAAAATTACTATTCCCACTCCAACAATTGTAACAGTAGGAAAAGTGTTGGATAGCGGAGGGGAATAATTTACTATTCCCACTCCACAGAGTGCAACAGTAGGGAAAGTGTTGGATAGTAGAGGGGATAAAATTACTATTCCCACTCCAACAATTGCAACAGTAGGGAAAGTGTTGGATAGCGGAGGTGAATAATTTACTATTCCCACTCCTGCAAAATAATAAACATTAATTAACAAATACTTAAATAATAAAAAATAATTTACCTCTCACCAAATACCCCTATAAATAACACCACCACTATTGTAAAACATGACACAATTAACATAATGGCTTAACAATTAATTAATTAACTAATAACAATGAACAATAAAATTAAAAACAATGAGTAATAAATTAATTCATACTATTAAGACTATAAAATAACATAAATAAATATTATCTGAAAACATTAAAAATTATATTAATTTTTAATTACTTGCCACACTACTCCCCTCTAAACACACAACCCGCTCCTAAAAAAATTAAACAATTAACATATTTAACAACTAATAATTAATAATCAATTAATAATTAATAAATAACACATTATTTAACACAATTAACAATATGAATAAAAAATACACAAATATTAATTCATAAGAAAAATTAATTAATGAATTATAATTAAATTACTTCCCACCCTACTCCCCTATAAACCCACAACCCGCTCTTAAAAAAATAACACAATTAAGATATTTACCAATTAATTATTAATAATTAATATCCAATTAATAACTAATTAATAACAAAATATTTAACACAATTAACATAAAATATTAAATACATAAATATTAATTAATAAAATTATTAATTAATTATAATTAAATTACTTCCCACCCTACTCCCTATAAACCCACAACCCGCCCCTAAAAAATGACAATTAACATATTTACCAATTAATTATTAATAATTAATAACGAATTAATAACTAAATAATAACAAATTAATTAACACAATTAACAATATAAATTATTAAATATAAAAATATTAATTAATTGACATTATTAATTACTTAATTTTAATTAAATTACTTCCCACACTATTCCCCTATAAACCCACAACCCGCTACGGAACTAAAACGCAATATTTAATTTCTTAAAAATTAATAATTTCTAAAAATGTATTAATAAATATATTATAATTAAATTACTTCCCACCCTATTGCCCTATAAACCCACAACCCACTACGGAACTAAAATACGCAAAAATTACTTAACATAAAATTAATTACTTCTAAAAATTTCAAACATATATTATAAAAATAAACTATACTTTTAACACATATACTAAAATACAGAACACTAAAATAAATTTCAATATTATTAACAATGATATTTTGACTAACGATATTACTAACTTCGATATTAACAAAAACGATATTTCTTACCTGCATGTCGATATTCTGGTCGACGATATTGTGTCACATCGATATTTAAACATCGATATAATGGCATATTGATATTTAAACATCGATATTATGACTCTATACCATTATTTGAGCATGTCCACGGTTATGTTTTTTTTTTTTTTTTTTTTTTAGTGTTTTATAGAGCGCGAACTTGACCCGTGAGGGTATCAGAGCGCTTTACACGGTATACAGGGGTGAACAAACAAAAAGTCTAAAGTACAGAAGTATACAAAAATATACAAAACGGCTGGCGAGGGGCGGGGGTGCTGGGAACATGGGGGAAAAGGGGATACAAGTTTATGGTTACAGTTATGGTTAGAATCAGTAAAAACAAGAGCCCCACATTTTCTCGGCGGGGTGAATTGGTGGTCTGAGGTAGAAGCGATAGTCTTAGATTCGTTGGGCACATTTTGGTGGTTGAGGGCGGCCTTAGACGAGGAATTTACCCATGAGGAAAGTTTTGGCCTCCTTCTTGAAAAGTGCTAGAGAAGGGATTCTTCTGATGGCGGGGGGGAAAGAGTTCCAAATTCTTGGTGCTGCTCCGGAGAAAGCCCTATTGTAGGTTCTTTTTTTCTGAAAACGGGCAGGTTGGAGCAAGAGGTTTCTAGCGGACCGGGAGTTCCTGCTTCCTCCAGATACCACTAGTTTCTGTGCCAGGTAAGTAGGGGAGTTTGCGTGTAGAGCCTTGTGTGTGATGCATGCCAGTTTCAGCTGTATTCTGGCCTCTAGAGGGAGCCAGTTCAGCGCTTACATATGTGGAGAGATGTGGTCAAATTTCCTGGTGTAGGTGAGTAGTCTGGCGGCCGCGTTGAGGCAGGCTTTTAGAGGTGCCAAGGAGATCTTGGGTAATCCCGTGAGGGTGGAACATCCATATTCCAGTCTAGAGATGACTAGTGCTTGGACTGCCATTTTTAGGTCAGGAGCGTCGATGAAAGGTTTCAGCTTCCACAGGTAGTTCAGGTGGAATCTGGCTGATTTAGCCATTGAGTTAATGTGGTCTCGCATGTTCAGGTTACAGTCGAGGATTATGCCCAGAGATTTGGCAGAGTCCACAATGGTCGGCGGGCAGTTTAAGGCTGTGATTGCCTTGATCCACAACTGAATCTCCGGGTTGGCTTTTGAAGGGGAGATTAGGAGAAATTCAGTTTTCTTTGCGTTGAGTTTGAGTTGGTTAGCGGCTAGCCATTGGACAGTCAGTTTCAGGGTCTCGTTCAGGGAGAGGATCTCCTCGAGTGATGAAATATTGATGTATATTTGGGTGTCGTCCGCGTACATATGGTAGGAGATGTTGGCAGTACGAAGAACTTCGGTGAGTGGCTCTAAGTAAAGATTAAAGAGGGTGGGGGACAGGGTTGAACCTAGGGGGACTCCAACACTGACCGGTGTGGGAGTTGATAGGTTGCCCTTAATGAGGAATCTCTGAGATCGGTTGTGGAGGAAGGACCTGAACCATTCTAGGACAACGCCATCCAAACCCATCCTGAGTTTAAGGCGTTCGAGTAGTTTTGCATGGTTCACAGTATCGAAGGCGGAGGATAGGTCTAAGAGGATTAGAAGGCAGGTTTTGCCTTGGTCTAGGGCTTGGAGGGCATCGTCCACGAAGTGGAGCATAGTGGTTTCAGTGCTGTGCCCCGGTCTGAATCCAGATTGGAAGTCATCAAGTAGTTGGAAGTTGTTGATGTGCTGACTTAGTTGCTGTTGTACACACTTCTCTAATACTTTGGCTAGCAGAGGGATATTGGAGATAGGTCTGAAATTGTCGGGGAGGCTGGATCCAGCGATGGTTTTTTTAAAATAGGAAGGACTTGGCCGGCTTTCAAGGGGTCCGGAATCGATCCCTGTTGGAGAGAGGCGTTGATTATTGCAGTCCAGCAAGGGACAATGGATTGGGAGGCAGCAGCGAGGCAGTTGGATGGTAGCGGGTCATTAAAGTGGTTGTTTGGGTTTAAGGTAGAGAGGATTTTAGAGATGGAGTCTTCGTCATAGTATTCGAAGTCGGTCCATCGTGCTTGGTTTTTAGGTGAGGTCAGTGGAGGTAGTGCGGGAAAGGGGGCAGGTCCGGAAGGGGTTGAGAGTGAGTGGAGGTATTGAGTTCAATTCCTAATGCCGTGATTTTATCAGTGAAGAAGGAGAATTCTTCAGATGATATTAGAGACTTGGGAGATTCTTTCGGTGTTTTAGCCAGTTTATTTGATTGGTGTTTGACCAGTTCAAAGAGCTTGCGGGGTCTATTCTTGGCATTCCCCAATTCCGATCTGAAGTATTCTTTTTTGAATTGAGGATATGTTTGTTGTAGGAGTTTCTCGCCTGGCGGAGAAGTTTTAGATGCGTAGCAGAGGGGTGCTGTCTCCAGATTCTTTCAGATTGCCGTAGGGATCTCCTCTCCAAGTTGAGGGAACCAGAGAACCAAGGGTTTCTGTCTTTGATTTGTGTTCTTTTAGTTTTAGGGGGCAAGGTCGTCCAGAATGTTTGATATAGACGCCGAGTAATGAGCATTGAGGTCACTGACCGTAGTTATGTGCGGGGGGGAGGTCAGATTTGCAGCGAGCCTCCAGTTTCATAAGGTCAAGGTTCTTAGTGTCTCTGACCCAGCGTTTGGGAATCACCGGTTGCGGTGTCTTTGTCTTGAGGGTCCCAGGTACAACGAAGGAGATGGTGTGGTGGTCAGACCAGTCACATGGGTCTAAGGAGATAAGCTTGACTGAGGATTCCTTAGAAATGATCCAGTCAAGGGTGGCCCCTTTGAGTGAGTTGGCAGAGAGCAGGCTTGAGTCAGGGCTTGATCGGTTAGGAGGTCTTTGATGGCGTTGACGTAGGGATCTTTAGGGTCATTCCAGTGCAGGTTGAAATCACCAAGGAAAATCTCTTTGGCATTGGAGGAAATCTTAGTTGTGATGATTTCCAAGAGGTGAACGGTGAAAGAGTCGTTCGAACCTGGGGGTGGTAAAAGATGTGCAAGTTGCAAAGATGTAATGAGTTGCTGCAAATGGAGAGTGCGAGGTATTCGCAGGAGTCAGTGGTGTCCGCCACGAGTTCCGTGACAAGGAGGGAGGATCGGTAGATGCAGGCGATGCCTCCTCCTTTTCTGCTAGAATGTCTGTCCAGTCTAGCAATGCTGTAGTTGGGAGGGACTAATAAGTCCAGGCAAGGGGAAGAGTATTCATTGAGCCAGGATTCTGTTAGTATAGCTAGGTCTAAGTTTTTGTTCAGGATGAGGTCAGCAATATCTGCGGCATGCTTAACTGCTGATCGGCAATTGATTAAGAGACCAGATAGGGGGGGGTCTGGGGGGGTGTCAGGGGTCTGGACGGATAGGAATATAGGCGCAAGGTTGCTTTTAACCACACTTCTGTTATGGAGGGTAGCTGGCCTGTTGGGGTTGATGGTGACCGTGGTGATGTGGTGTTCAGGGCTCCTATTTAGTGGACGAGGGATGGCTTGGACAGAGTTGTGGTCTTGGAGGATGGCTAGGATGGCTAGGATGGTTTCAACACAATTGTTAGGTTTACCATTTTTAAGTTTTTGTGTGATGCTGATCCATAGTCATAAGGCAGAGAATGGCATAACGTTAGTATTTTAGTTAGTATTGACATTTAAAATTTGGATGAGTATGGATTAAATTGGACTAGTATTGTCTGTCTGCATTAGTAGTGCACCTGGGGACTGGAGCACCATGTGGGCACCAGTATTTGGTGAATGTTTAGCATGGTCGCACACTTAAAACTTTGCCATTGAGCATTTGTAAAGTATTAATGATTTGAACTCACAGTGTGCACTCTATCACTTATACTACAAGCATAAACACACTAGTGCTTGGGCTACTGTGCCATTTTGTCTGTCTTCAATGTGGTTACAATTCATATCATGTGCACTATACTAGGATTTTGACTTAAAACTGAATCTTTAGATTGTAGCCTTTGTGTGCTAGTGTTCTTGGAAGTGCTATTCCTAAATGAAAGAAGGTTTGGGAGTTCCACTAATTATTACTGGAACGTGTCATGGGATTGATCATATATGATAATCATCTCACTCAAATAGGGCTCAGTGGATTGAGAAATGCTTGCAGTACAACTTTTTTTTCTTTTAATCCAGGTTGGCAAACTGACTGAGTCCTGGGGTCTAAAAAACTGACTTCTGTGTCTCGAGGAAATCGAAAGAATGTATCATCTTTACTTCTTGAAAGCTGGAAGTCATACAGACACCAGCTGTGGCTGCACTGCAGTCCTCTGAATACTCTAAGTAGGACTCCCTTTCTTAGTCAAAGTCAAAATAAGCTTTATTCGATTTTTGTGTTAAAATCATAACTTACAAAGCTTACAAAAAATGATACAATGTCATTAATAAATTAAAATCAGGCATACATAAATAAGTTTAAAAATAAAAACCAGCGAAGATTACATTGTGATCCACTAATACAAATAGTGTAATATATATATAAATGAATCTTTAAATAGCAGGATCATTTTGAGTAAACAGAGATTTCCTAAGATAAATCACTTCCCATAAATAACTTGGCATGGTACAATAAATAATTAAAGTGGGTAAAGTTTGCAGAAACAAATAAGCTGTGCAACATCGTACAAATTTTAATTTTCGCAAGGTAGGTAATATTAAACTCTTCCTCAAAACTTTGTAAAATGTACAAAAAAAACAATATGCATAGTGCTCTGGTTTGAAGTATTATCACAAGGACATTCGATTAAAGTTTCAGTCCAGTCATTTACACTGGGAAAGCTTACCAGACGATGGTATATGTCCAATCTGAACTGAGTTAAAACAAACCTGTGACGGGCATTATGTACAAGTTTTAAGTACGGCTGTATAGCGAATGTGACCAATGTCATTTGATTTTTAACCACGTTGGGTTTAACAAGTTCTGAAGTCAATCTAACATCCTCGAACAATGATAGACAACCTTTTTTTAGGTCCTTTCTACTGATACTCTCTAATGTATATCAAGGAGATAAAAATATTCTGGATGTCCAGGATCCAAACAAAGGGGTCTATTACGATGGCGGTCGGATGTCCACCGCCGGGCCGGCGGTGGTGCCCGCCGGACCGGCGGTGGACATCCGACCGCAATCGCAAGCCAGAAAACCGCCGGTAGGATTAGGATGGCGGTGGGAAATTCCGACCGCCGCTTTTCCGCCGGTTGCCATCCGCACTCCTGCCTGGCGGACGGAGCAGGACCGGGATAATGGTGGCAGTGCAGAGCAGGCTCCGCCGGCAGGATTATGATGCCGGCGGTAGCCAGCCTTTCCTCAGCGGTCAGACCGCCATGGAAAGGCATGCGGAGATTGTCTTCCGGGGGCCCATTGCGGGCCCCCAATGTTTTAGGGGGGTGTGGGTGCACTGGGGGGTACCATGGTCCCCCCTACATTTCCCTGTACCAGGTGGCAGGCACTGTGCAGTGCCTGCCACGCAGTGCAGGGAAATGCAGGACATGCTCCTTTGGACATCGCGGCAGTGCTGCGGGCAGCAGCAACCGCTGCAATGTTAAGGCCCGCGATCCGACCGCCGGGGTCGGATTTCGACCGCGGGTCATCGTAATTCGACTGGCGGTGATGTCGCGGTCCTTGCGGGTGGTCTTTTTCCGCTACCATGGCGGTCGGGGAGGTTTTCCGACCGCCATCGTAATAGGCCCCAAAGTTTTGTAATGTAATTCAACCATGGAATTTGAATGAATGAGGACAGTTTAAGACAATCTTTGATGACCTTGAAGTTTAAAACGGTGTCATTGGTAGTCCAAATCTTATGCCAAAGAAGAACTGGCTGCATTCTGGCTGTTTCAGATAGAAACGGAGTACCAAGTTGAGAGTGGCAGACAAATGAGTAGCAGCTCTTAGGTACTGAAAAGAGAATTTACAACCAACCAGTTGGAGGGGTTGACTATTGCTGTATCCCCAAACTCCCACCCCATACAGCCCTGTTGACTAACACTTGGCTGTGTAAATATTTAGCATTTCATTCAGGAGCTTCTTGCAAGTTTTGGCGCAAAATTAAACAGTGTTAGTAGCTTTCATGAAGGCTAGCTTCCTACAATTAGTAGCTTGTTTCCAGAATCCATGCTTCTCAAACAAAATGCCCAAATGAACAAGTAAAATGAATCTTTGTGCTGCCGATCATAAGGTCACGACACTTCGCCTATCTCTTTCCACATTTCAATATGTAAGTTCTACTTAAGTTAACTAAAAGGCCTAGATCCTGCATATAGTCGACAAAGCAGGTGAATAACCGTAGTAAACCTAGGGGAGTACGGGCCATGAGTAAGGCATATTCTGCATAGACGAGAGCCGGGATCGGACGATCGCCGATTTTTGGGCGATCACTACAATTTTCCACTAAGACGGTACCCAGGCTGTTAACATATAGAGTAATCAGGAAGGGAGAGAGGACACAGCCCTGTCTATCTCCCCTCTATATATGAAATGAACGGGTACATTCTCCTTTAGGGCTATACCGTACCATGGCCCGACTCCCCGAGAACAGCTGTCTTAGGAATTGTATTATAGGTGGGTTCACACCAAGCTCTGTCATAACAGACCACAATTTGTCATGCAAAACACAATTAAAAGCACTGGATAGATCAACGAAGGCTAAAAACATCTGACGCCTTTTGATCAAAGTGTACTGTCCAACCAAAAGGTTGAGGTTTAATCCCTGTTCAATTGTCCCTAAGCCACTATGAAAGCTATATTGAAGGTCGAAAAGGATCTCATTATTTTCGGCCCATTCTTATAATCTATTCAGAAGGATACGACTTACAACTTTCACCAGAGAATCAAGTAGTGAGATGGGACAGTAGCAGGCTGGATTGGAACAGTCATATTTCTTGTAGATGTGAACAATTAGTGGCTCTGACCAGGTATTCAAAAAACAAGACCTACAGCACACCCCCAGCACCAGTGTGGACCAACCTTTTCTATCACAGATAGGTTGTTGCCTGGATACCATTAGACATTTCTTAATCCCCTTTGTAATAGTGAGGAAGGCCTTAAGAGTATCGTTAGAGCTGCATGCATCATCCAAGCATGTCTCAAAGGCCTCACTATATTTAGTTACTGATCTTTCCAGGAAATCGTTGGAATTAGCCTGTTTCCAGCATAAAGCAAAACAATTTTCTTTAGCTATCTCTGTCATGAACTAAGCATGGTTTATCCACCTTTGCTTGCTTCGTCATGTGGCTAAAATTTAAATTAACACTTTGTGGATAGTGATGACTCAGAGATATACTATGGGGCCGATTCCGATCTCAGCCGGTAGGGCACCGAATCGGATTCGGCTTAACCGGATCCGATTCGGAGCCCTCTTTCCTGACCGATTCGTACGTGCGTCCGGCCGGGCAAGTACGATGCGCGCCGCGAGCCGTCCGACCGACTCGCGCCGTCCGGCTCGAAAGAGCAGTCGGAGCCGCACTTTGGGGGTCCGTGTCGGACCCCCTGTACGCGTAGCCGTGCGAAGTCGCACACAGGGGGACCCATGGGTCCCCCTACCTGTGCATGTACGCCGCGAGTCGCTTCGAGGCGTACCCGCTGTAGGGGGCACCCTTGTTCGCCTCGCACCCATTGGGTCAATGGGAGCCCGCGTACGCGTTGTACATCCGGCTCCCATTGACTCAATGGGAGTCCGACCGACACGAGTCCGATTGCATGCGTGCGCATCGTACTCGTTCGGTCGGACTGCCAGAGTCCGATTCGGTCGGAAATCTCTCCGGGTCCGGCTCGGTCGGAGAGATTTCCGTCCTGAATCGGAATCGGCCCCTATGTGTGGTAAATTATCACCTCTTTCATTAAATAGTACACTAAAATGAAACTGAAGGGGCACACAATTCATTGCAAAAGACAAGCTTACAATTAAACAGCAATTCATTTAATTTATCACCATAACCATTGCGACTAAAATGTGATTGACCACAGTCGTGGATGTCCGTCAAACCACAGACCTTTTTTGAAGGCAATCGGCACAAGTAAATATTAAAATCGCCACCCCAAAGTATAGATTTGTTCTTGTTGTTTTTACAGATGGACTTAAGGTCTCGATCTAACTGCCCAAGTACAATCAATAAATAGGTAAGCAGTGCATTAAGATAAATAGTGCATTACTGTAAAAGTTGACCAACACAAGCAGATAATAAGACAATATTTCAATTACAACGATTTGAAAATATGAGGTGGTCGTGACAATAGAGATACGGCAAATCATTTGAAATAAAAATGCATAGACCACCCCTAGTTCTCCAAGTTTTAGAATGCACCGCTGAAACATGAAACGTTCTGTAACCATTAATGTGGACAGACTCGACAGACCATATCTCCTGGAGACTTAAAATCTGAAAGTTAGATACAAATTCCAGCCATTCTAGGGTGTTAGACTTTGCATGTAAATTTGCCACGTTCCAAAATAGAACTCTATAAATAATTTGATGTTTGACTCCGCAAGACATACATCCAAGATGGAAATATTAACCAAATTGTTTAAAGATGGAGGAGGAGAAGGACTTGGCATGTAATGGCAGTCATCTGCTTCTAATGGAAAGTTTAACAGAGCCCCTCTATTCACTATGGATTGATCATTGCCAGATAAGGGAGCCAAAGTTGATTTAACAACAAGTCAATCAACCCTGTCTAATGTTGTTAGGCTGTTAAAACGGTTATAAATTGGAATAAGAGTAAAATTCAGGGGCGGTAACAGGTAGTGGTCTAACGGACGGCCTAGAAACTCTAACAGTTGCCAATGGTTGGTAAAAATAGCCAAGACGTAGAACTGATATTTGGTGTGGGAATACTGATAGGGAGCTTTTTCCATGCAGAATTGTGTCTACTAAACTTGGTGATTTAAAACCGAGGACAACGCAATCACCAGGTAGTGTTTTAATACCCCTACCAATCCATTTTACCCTTCTGGCCATTTTAATGTTGTCAAAGAGGGCCCCCAATAGGTCTGTTCTATTGCCCAACCAATATAAGGACTTGTTTCTTAAAGATTTCCAAGATTCAGATTCTACTCTAGATAAAGTGGGTACATTTGCCAAGAGGATGAAGTAGGGAGTTGATTTCAGAAGCCGGTCTAGAAAATCAACTCCCCTACCCGTCATCTCTATGGCTAACTCACTACGAGGTTGTATGTTGGAAAATGATGATGGGCTCTTGTGTCGAATCGTGGGCAGAATATTCACGCCACAAACAGGAATCTGCATCGGAGGTTGAGCACCCAAATTGCAATTTGTGGGCAAAACATTTACACTGGGAATAGAAATCTATGGTGGTGGTTGATTGCCCATAATATGAGGAAGGGTAATAAGAAGAGATAAGGAATGAACCTCACTATTATTGGGTAGATAGGAGGGGTGGCAGGGTTATTTTAGCCTTTAATAGATCTAAACTATCAGTAGTAAGGCTGTCCGCGTGTGTCAATCTAGTAAAAAGTGAATCTAACAAAGTCTCCACTAAGGATTCCAGTGCTTGAACTGTATATAAGCAATTACTTGAAATCTTCTGAATGTAACCTGGGGTTATGGTTATGGTTTTAGTATTAGTTGGCTCAATAGAGGCCTTAGTATTAGTCACTGGCCCTGTTGAGGAGTCAATATCAAATACTTTAGGTCGGTCCCCAGGTGTCTTCAAACGCTTTAAAGGTGGTTGAGATGTGGGTCAGGCGAAGAAGCCGTAATACTACAAGCTGTAATGTCTTGAATACAACCTTTAGCCACCTTATCTACAATAACTGACCTAAGAGATTTGTTGGATTAAATGTCTTGTAGCGCTGTCCTGGGTTAAAATATCCATTGTACCTTGATTACACGTGGTTAGTCTATCCTCAACATTTATAATTTCCTTGTCAATTGCTCCTATTGCCCCAGTTAAATAGTTCATTAGTGAGGTACACTGCTTCCCAGGAGATTTTGATATAGTCAAAGTAGAAGGATGCTTTCTGTTCCCCATACTATTGTTAAATACAAGTTAAAATCGGGGGCAAAGGAGGAAGCAGCCAAGAGAGTGGGCCCAGCCCAGCCTCCTCTGGGCACAGGATGAGCCTGTATTTGGCCCAGACTTTGCCCGAGCATGGCCTGTGCTGCTGGTGTGACAAGTGTGCTTTATAGCACCAACAAGAGCAGGTGCAGGCGATTACAGGGCCTCCTCCTTACCCTCGCGGTGTCCTGGGAGTGGTAGCCCTTCCTCAATGTGATGCGGCAAGAAAATGTGTCAAAGAGACATGGAACTGGAACAAGTGGGTCAGGAGTACCCGCTTTTACACAGTCAAAGCAGACAGGGGATGTGGATTCTCTGTCTGCACTTTCAGAACCAGTTTGGAGTTAGTTCCTCTTTCAAGTGTCCTTTCCATGCTACTCGCAAAACACAACCTTTGTTTAGAGTGATGCTCCTCACACCAGAGTAGAATACAGATTGGAGAACCCAAAACAAAAGGACAAAGAATTGTGAGCTTTTTGCACCTTGCCACACTGAACAGTGACCAGGGAAGGGACAAAAGGCTTGCCTCACCCAAAGGGGTCCCTTTCAATTTAGCAACAGAGACTGCAGTCCCACCCTCACCTCTACGACCTACCAAATGGCAGTGGCACAAGAAAACTAATCAGCAGCACCTTTCAGCAAAATGCCTAAAGTAGCCTTGTCTTCTCTGTCCCCATCCAGTGTCTTGGTCTCCAGACTTCAGTTTTAGGATTGTCAGCAATACACATCCACTGTCTGAAAAAAACAACCTCACCTCCATATTGTACGCAGTAACAGTAGAGGGACTTCCAAACTGCAAAAATTTATGTACTCTGTCATACTCATACACACAATACAGGTACCACACAGGCCATATACATAAACATGCCCAAAATCCACTTTGGATGTTAGCCCTAGGATATGGGTTTGTGCATAGCAACATAACTTTACAAAGGTTTGGCAGTAGGCCTCCACTCCAATGACAAGGATAGAAAAATCTGGTCACAACTATGGATTCACAAATGTAAGTAAGTAAGTCCGTTTTTATATAGCGCTGCTACTCACCCTTACGGGTCTCAAGGCGCTGGGGGCCGTCGTGGAAATTAAGTGAGTTATTGCCCAGAGTCACATGGTGCTGAGCTGCCGCCAGAGCCGGGGATCGAACCGTGAACCCTGTGCTCCGAAGTCAGCTGCCCTGGCCGCTGCACCACACCTCTCCATGGTTTGCTCCCCCAACCGCTCTACATGCAAAACCCATGACAGGGACTGTAGGAAGTTAGGATCCTTCTGCATGGTTACCCCCACTTTTTGCTTGATGTAATACTGTTTCTGACTAGTCTGACTGGGATCCTGCTAATCAGGACCCCAGTCTTTCTGCTTTCTCCCCTAAATTGTTATGGTAAGTACTTAGGTACATCCCAGATTGGATACTGGGGTACCCTTATAAGCCCCTAGTATATGGTACTAAGGTACCCAGGGCATAGGTACACCATAGGTCCCCCATAGGCTCAAGCATGTATTGTGCCACCTATGGGAGACCATTCAAACTTAGCTTATATTATGGTTGTGTTGGGACGCGCACAGCTCATTTTTAACCAATCTCTTGATGTGTACCGTGCACCAGAGTACCGCTTCCTGATAAAAAGAGTATAAATAATCACGGATAAGGGAGGTGCCTTAGTGATTCTAAACACCAGTTACTACCAAGAACAAGTGGAAACACATTTGTCAGATCAAAATACCTACATGATTCTCGATTCAAATCCAACGGATGAATTCAAGAAAACTCTTCAGAGCATTGTTGAAAAAGCACATAAAGGAGGCATCATTAATGAAAAAGTGAAGAAGTACTTAACCTCAACAAATCCCAGAAGCCCGACGTTTTATATGGTACCCAAGGTACATAAAAATTTGGAGACACCCCGTGCCGACCTATAGTGTCGACTAGGGGTAGTGTTCATGAACCAGTAGGAAAGAATTTAGATCGATACCTACAACCATATGTATCCAAAATGAGAACCTACCTTAAAGATACGACAGATTTTATAAATAAATTGAGTCAAGTCACAATAATAAAAGAGGATCAGTTGTTACTGTGTACTATAGATGTAAAATCTTTATATACATCTATCCCGCATCAACTGGGAATTGAAGCAGTGGAGAAAGCATTATTAAACATGGAATATGAACAAGGGATGAAAATATTTCTTATGGAGCTCTTAGAATTTACTCTCATGCACAGTTACTTTAAGTGGCAAGACAGGTGGTACCAACAAAAGACTGGAACATCAATGGGAAATTGTGCAGCCCCCACGTATGCTAATATCTTTATGGATTATTATGAGGAGGAACACATATTCAACTCACAAACGTGGCAAACACATACTGAACTATACTTACGATTCATAGATGACATATTCATCGTTTGGAAAGGAACGAGTGAGACATTAAACGAAGAAGTACTTAAACTCAATCAAATAGACAAGAGAATTCAATTCACTTCTGAAATAAATGGACACACAACATTCTTGGACGTAAGAGTCACAAAGACACAAACCGGATTTAATACCGATCTATACAGAAAAGACACAGACAGAAACAACACCTTGGCATATGCCAGTCACCACCCACAATCGCTAAAGAACCATCTCCCATACTCACAGTTGTTAAGAGTAAAAAGGATAATATCAGACCCATCTAGAGAATCAGCACAAAGGGAAAATATGTTACAAAGATTCAAAGAACGAGGATATCCGAATGAAGTATTAACAGAAGCCACAAAACGTAGTGACAGAAAAACAAGAAATGAATTATTGACAATACAAAAGAAACCAAAGGAAGAATTAACAACATGTGTGTGTAAATACTCCACAAAAAGTCAAGCGTTCAAAAATAATAAGAAAACATTGGCCAATGTTAAAGCTGGAACAGGAGTTTAATCATATATTCGACCAGGAACCCATATTTGCGTACACAAGGAATAAAAATATAGGGGAAATAATAAAACACACCATCAAAAAATCCCCACAAACTACATACAAAGGCACATTACCATGCTGGAATTGCAATAGTTGCAATAGCATTATCAAAGGTTCCTTTATTACGCATCCGATGAAAGGATATAGAATTAACTTGCAAGTCAATGCTACATGCGATACATCAAATGCGATCTACATGCTTAAATGTCCATGTGGAATGGCGTATATAGGTCAAACTGAAAGAAAATTGAAAACACGTTTGAATGAGCACAAAAGCAACATTAGAACCCATCAGAGGAAATCCACAGTAGCGAATCATTTCGATGAAGCCAGTCACAACACAAGCCAACTTAAATGGTGTATATTGGAAATCATTAAAAGACAAGAAGGGGTAGACAACCACAATAGACTGCTACAGAGGGAAAACTACTGGATATACCATCTGAATACCCTAAAACCTAATGGGATGAACGATCGGGTTGAATTTTCATGTTATCTTTGAAAAAGGAACTGAATAATGTTTGTAACTTTCAGTATAATTCGCTTTATATCGAGACTTTTCTTGATTTTATTAGCTTGATGTTGAAACGCCACGATATTCCATGTCATGAACAGATTTTTAAAACACTTAGATTCACTGGTCTGAGTAGGTTGAAATTCTCATTAATGCATTAACCAACCACTTGCACAGGAAGCGTCAACACACCTCACTAACCCCCTTTCTATATCTATTAAACGCACGTCGAGACGAAGAGCATCTCACTTTATCTATTACACATCACGCGCAACCCGAGCGTACACACTCGGCGAAACGCTGTTTGAAGCGAGATCAGTAGCGGTAAAACGGTAAGCCAGGGCTTAAAATAATAACGGGAGTGGGGAGGAAAGCAGCAGGTGACCGAACATAGACAAACGCTTGCATGCACAGTGTGAATACGTATAATGGTTCACTAATATCGTTTAACTAATGTGCACAGAAAGGTAATTGGTAGCGCAAAAGTAGTCGTGGGGAACTGAAAAGCACGAATTGGTAGTGGGTAGTGACTGACTGTGTTAAATAGAGGGATGAACCATTAAGTCACCCGAACAACCAACTTATCGTTAGCTTAATCGGCTTTTTTCGTAACGGTCATAAACTTAGTTGAAAAGCGTTATTTCAATATTCAGTGGTGATTAAAAAATTAGCCTACATGTTGTTATCTTTGAATTTGTAGGTGCTCCCCGGAAGAAGGCCAGTGGGCCGAAATGCACAGGGAGTGGGAGAAAATAAAGCTTGAAAATTTATCAAGATGCATTTTGGGAAATGAAGTATATGCTTGAAAAAAAAGATGAAACATTGTGAATAAAACAATATACCGAATCAAAAAATTGGAGAAACCTTCTTTGGAAAGTATAAGATAGAAGGCTCTAACTAGAGCACATTAATCCAGTGCCCGGGGGACGTACCCCAATTTCTTTGGAGTATGCAAATGTAGAGACCATTCAAACTATCACTACAGGCCTGCCATTGCAGCCTGTGTAAGCTGGTGCTAGCACAACTTATGAAAGATATAGGTTTCCCTATATCTAGGGTCACTGCACTTAAAACCTAAAAGTCACTCCTACAGCAGGCCTTCTCAATCCTGAAGGCAGGGTGCTTGGTTCCAAGTGTGAGGGTGCCCCTGCATGAGCAGGACATCCCTACAGCCTTCGGAGTCCATTCTCACGGGTTGTAAGTGAGACAGCCAGGTAACATATAGAGGGGCACCGCGTCATTACGCGATGACCATCTCGAAACTGGCTGTAACGAACCATGTAATGTTTGGTATCAAACATGTTGGAATCATATCCCCACACTGTAAACGGTGTGGGAGGTATGATTCCAAGCACTGTAAAGGCCCTACGTTAGGCCCTCAGTGCTACCGGTACCAGTCTTCTAGACCCGGACAGCACAACATGGCTGCTGCCGACCAGAGACACGATTCTGCTCTCCTGCTGCTGAGCCAAGCTTGAGCAGGGGAAGGCAGAACAATAGGCATCCTGTCACAGGGAGGTCTGACCACCTCCCAGACAGGGTTTAGCGTATTGGGACAGGGTGGAAGCACTTGCCAGCGCCACATAATCTGTGTGCAGGGCACATTCGGTGCCCTCCATGCATAGTCCAGTTCAAACCAGTTCAGGGAGCCGTTGGTTCCCACTCTGGCGCAAAACTGGACAAAGGACAAGGGAGTATCCTCCCCCTTGTCCAGACCTCCTTAGGGAGGGACCCCTGGATCGCCCCAACCCTTTCCTTAGGGTATTTAAGGGCTTACCTGAGGGTGGGTCCCTAGATTCATCGTGGGACACGATCCAAATCAGACACCACTTCAACTTCGACCGTCTGGGCACTCTGGACTTCGCTCTGGGCATCACGGCTGCAACCGGGAAGACTCCTGCTGCTCCTTATCTCTTCGCCCTGCTCGTCTGCTGCAACATCCGTACCTGTGCTCCATACAGGAAACCTTCCAAGGCCTGTGGGCAGCCAAGACACCTGAAGGAATCTCCCTTGAAGTGAAGGAGTCATTTCCCTGCATCTGCAGGCACCGCAACTAAGCTGACCAGTCTGCTGATCCTGGGGTCCCACAGACTCCAAAAGGCTCAGCAACACAGGTGGTGGTTCCTCACATCCCTCGAGGCCTGCCCTGTCCTCTCACCAAGTTTGAGGCCAGTATCCCTCGTCAGAGCCGCAGGAACCGAACCCCTGTGCACCGCGTCGACTTGCCATTGCAAAGGCTTGTTGGCTTCCTTCCATCAAGATCTTCGGGCTCCAAGTAGCCCCAACCTCAAGCATCTCCAGTGACCAAGATCTTCATCCTCACCACATCCCTTGCATCGTGGACTTGCATCTTTGGTGAGCTGCTCGAGGTCCTCTGTGACTCCAGTGCCTCCAGCCTGTGGGTCCTGTCGAGGGTCACCTTCTAATTCTTTTGGCTCCCCTGATTGCTCTGGGCCCACCCTGACTCCCCTGCTTGTGGTGAGTCTCCTGGACCTTGCTGGTCCCGACATTGCACCTTCTTCAACTTCTACGTTGGTTGCAGTTGCCAAGGTTTGTTGGTGCTCCCAACGGACACCGACCCCTCAACTCTCGACATCCGACGTAGGACAGCTCGTGTATGGCTCCTGGTCTTGCACAGCTGCAGTTTCAAGGTCACCGTCAGCTCTCCTGCAACACCCGACATTGGTGGGCATTCTTCTCCCGTGCCTCCTGGTCACTCCTGAGTGGCATAGACTCTGTCCCCTCTGCTTGCAGGTTCTTCACATCTTGAATCCACCTTTGGATTCCACCAGACACTTTCACCTTCTCCAGCAGTGTCATCTTTCTGAAGTCCTCCATTGGGTTCGACTGCGGTTTCCGACGCCACTTCACACCTATGCACCCGGCTCCCCTGGTGCAGGTATCCTGGTTCCTAAGGTATCCACAAGTGGGGTGGCTCTCCAACCTTCTCTCTTCCAAGGGGTTTCTTCGGGGTCCACTGGGAAGGGTCCTTCTCCTTTATAATTGCAACCACGTCTTACCCATTGACTTGCATTGATCCAGCGGACGTGTTCCCACTCTGCACACGGCCTCCGTGGGGCTCCTGGTTACTTACCTTGGGTGGTTCCTTGGGTCCCCGGCACTTTTACGTCTTCTGGGTATAGTCTTGACTCGAGTCGTGGTTCGCATACCACTATTTTAGTATATGGTTTGGTCTCCCCCTGGTGACCACTGTGTATTCTGTGCTACTTACCTGTTTCTATCGTAAAGTATTGTGTATATCGCTGGCTAGGCGACATCTGTATGTGTTAGTGAGTGTCTTATAATAAATACATATTTTTATAAATACACTGTGTGGTTCTTTTTCACTTAATTTATACCTACAGGATTATGTTCTGGTAAAACAAGCTGCTTTACACTCCTTCTGGACTAAGCCTGAAGGCTGCTCTCCACAGCTACCACTTAGAGAGCTTTCTAAGGTTGTCTAAGACCACTAAAATCACCATAAGGGTTGTCTGGCACGGGTGCAGGGTGCCCACTTGCATAAGTGTGCATCATATACCAGGCCAGCCTCTCACAGGGACAGTCGACCACTATCAGTAAAAGACTTGGTGTGCCCCTCCAAGCTGCAGGGCCGGTCCAGGACCTCACTCATGTCAATGGACAAGCTGAGGCCTCTGCGTATATGATAGATTAGTGTGAGTGAGCGTCAAAATCAAAAAAACAGGATACTCATGGTTGGGTACTCGGGACAGGAGAACATTGCTCTACACCAAGCAGGGGGCATTCCTGTCCCACCCGTATTGATTTATCAGTTGGTACCATACTTCTATAAAGGACCGCCGCCATCGGCAAGTGCTCCTGTTTGCTGAATAAATCTAATCTAAATGATCTAAAGATTATCCTCCTTCGACTCCCTTGTTGTCTATAGTCACAATCCACACTGACTTAGACCCTCAAAAAGTTGAGAGGTACGGCATAGTCTGACAAATAAGTTTACTCTATGCCTGATGCCCAAAAAAGAGAGAGCATAAATCAGTTGCACATATACAAGCAGAACTGTAGACATTATGTCTTCAGCAATGAGGAATTTAACTAATGCCTAGTAAACTGGGCCTCTGTGTATGCTTTTTGCATGGCCCTCACTGAGTGCCACTAGCATGAACACCAGAATTTAAATCTGGTGTGGTTGATTTTGTTTACCAAACTGGCCTATATTTGTATGTCCCTGTCAATAAAAGAAAAGTGGAAAAATCTGTAATATCTGGTACTTTTCCCTCTTGAAATAAACTTAAAACAGCAAACATGTGAAACACTCAAAAATTGTTTGAAAACTGCCTAAATAATATCTAAATGAATATAAAAACAAAGATAACAGCAATAGCATAAAAGAATACTGAGAATAATACACTTTTTTTTTTTCACTTAACAGTACAGTATAGCAAAACATAAACGAATGCCTTGTATTTTTGTCTGAGAAAAGTGGCAACTCAACAAAAGTTGTAACCCATTGTTGCTACGTCATAAAAGAATTCCAGGCTGCTCTGGCAGGGCTCTCGGAGAATCCTTCAGTGCAGTGCTGTCTCTGTGCTTTGATGGAAAGCAGAGGATAGAGCGTTGGCAGTGGAGTGAGTGGGACGGCACTGAAGGTGGGTGGCTAGAAGCCTGGCATTACTTTTACATTTAAGGCACAGAGGGAAGCAATGTTTTGTGCAGCTCCTGTTTACTCCTCTCCCCTTGTGTAGGAGTTAAAAGCAGGGACAGATGGTTTTGGGGGACACACTTACATAAAATATACATGGGTAAAAAAAATAACGGATGTTTTTCACTTCAAGATTCTGAGTGACATCATAGACAACTTATCTCTCTTGTTGGTATTTTATATCACTCCGAACCCTTTTATAAATATCCCTTTATTCACTGTTACCCATCTATAATTCTAAATATTATTGATGACAAAGGTTCCACCATACAGCTAAAATGGTCTTTTTTTGTTAATCTGTTTTATTGTTTTGAATGCTGTTTTTAGCATAACTACCAACATACAGATTAATGGCTGTTAATTACAGTTCTCCATTACAAATGGACATTAACAATAGGCAAGCTTCTACGTGATCAACATACTGCAAAGGCACAGAATTAGACAGCAAAGAGAGAAGAAAAAAGAAGCACTTCCTGCCCTCGAGCGGAGAGAATCCGGCACCAACAATGACAATACAGTGAAAGTAAGGGGCTTAGGAATAACATACTATGCAAGGTGGGAATACCTGTAGTGATCACCAGTGGCAAAGCCTGGGGTGCGCACATCGTTGGGCTGGTGAGACCACCGACATAATATAGTTAAAGGTTAGCAATTAGGGTCCCTTCAAATAATTGCAGGTTCACAATCACAGGATTGTCTACAGGGGTCATGTTTCATCTGTAGCTTTTAGGGTTACAACCATGCAGGTGTGTAATGCCCATTGGGTTGAAAGGGCTTCAGCACCCATCCCACCCACACTCACTCTTCCCAGTTGTGTTCTGTAGCCCGGGCTCAAGCTGTGTGGGTGTCTGGCCCAGGGAAAGCCTGGGCAAAGTACGGCTGGAGAAGAATTTGTCGGAATAAAAGTTTTCTTGTCTCCTACAGATAGCTTACCTTGCTGCTTGCAGTGTCCCTAAAGTAGGCAAGGGGGGTGGTCACAGGTGATTCAACACATCCACGACAAAATCCCCACAGTGGGTGTTCTAATTGTGCAAGGCAGTGTGCTTTACTGATCACCCTTTGTTTTGAAGAGAGACAATGCTTGCCCATTAACATTTGTATGTGAAACTGCATCTGCTCTTTAAAGGTAATCCTTGCTATCTTTCTCTGCTTCCAAGCAAACAAGGCAGAAATCCCAAATTGTCTTGATTTGCAATTGCATTTATATAGTACTTACTACTCATGAGAGGGGTAATAAGTGCTAAATAAATGCTAAAAAGAGAAGAAAGAGCTTTTTGATTTTTAATAAAGGACCATCCAGCAGTCCAGACTTTTCTGTCAATAGGGGGGAGGGAGGTGTTAAGATTTGTGGTTTTGGTTCTAAAAGTGCCAAGTACTGACTACAACATAAAACATGCAAAATGATGTTGTCAAAATAGGGGTGGGGTGGATGGATAGCAAAAAGGGCCAACGGTAGCAGTCCGAATCCTCTGGGTAAAATGTTCCTGGCTACCTGTTGTTTTTTATTTGTGCAGTTTTCTATTGAGCACACCCAGAACAAAGGCACCAGGGTGCTTTACATGAGCACGAGATTACATTACACAAAATCAGATTTTTTTTTAGGCACGGGGAGATTATGTGATTAGCCCAGGATCACAGTATGTTGAGCTGACGCTGGGATTCAAAACTCGTTCCCCAGTTCCAAAGTTGCCAGCTCATGCTGTTAGGCCACATCTCAGTAGTTAGTATTGGTGTCAGTGGCAGCTGGTGATCTTTGAAAGTGGTAGAGCGTAATACCACCCAGAAGTTTACCCCATTTTTTGCAAAATTTGCCTCACTCATACCAGCTCACATTTAGGCCCAGATTAACAACAATTTTGCACTGGGTTTTGCATCACGTGCACAGTTTTTTTAAATGTACTTACCAGTGCAAAACCTGTTTTGCACTGAAAAGTTCCCTGAATGCAACGCAAAACAGTGCAAATCGCTGCTTTGTGTTCCTTTGCGTCAAGGGGGCATTCCATGGGTTATACATGTGCGTCCCATGCAACCACCCATGATTTTTGATGTAAAACCTTATCTACTAACAATAGTAGACATTTTGCGTCAAAATATAAACCCCACTTGAAAGCCGGCATTGAAAAGGAGAAATGCTTTTATTTCTCCTAACTTTTTCCACTTTGCATGTGTATTGGACTGTATAGCACAAAACCGAAGTAGGAAAAGTTTTAAAGTTAGTCAAAACTTAATATGTTGTACTGGAAGAGCACCATCTTCCAGTTCAAAACCTATGCTAGACTCACGCAGACAACTTTGCACTATTGCGCAGAGGTGTGTGTGTGGGGCATTCGCTAGCCTAATGAAGTAGTGCTGTTGGTTATGTATTGCTGGGCACGCGGAAGCCCCGTGTGCCCTTCGTTTTCTTGTGTCTTTATTTGTGCACTTACAAAAGATCCTCGCGGCTCCTGGACGGTGGTTGAAGGTTCCAGTTCAGTTACCGCAGGGCTGGAGTCACGACTAGCTGGTCCAGGCGTGTTGTGGGCGACTTCAAGAATAAACCACTTTAAGAACTGTGGTCGTTGGTTGTGTCCAATTTTTCACTTCTACATATTGGCGACGATCGGACCCTTTTGCCTAAACCAGTTGTCGCCCACTGACACATTCCTTTTTGGCCTTTTTCGGTATTCGCAAGTCCTGGTTGGCACTTCCTCATCCTCCTCTGATTGGACCCGTTATCGCAGCCTTCCGGAGTCAGATGCGTTTAAAGACACCACTTGGACTGTTTTTTGGGCCCTTTCTTAGAGCAGCTGGCTGCGCGAGCTTGGGTCCGTACGGCGAACTGACACGCAAGTTCCTGCACGTGAGCCCTTCCCCAGCGCACGACGCATAGAGCGTGGCTTCCGTAGCAGTTCCTGAAATCATGTGACGTCCAACGTGGTGGCCATCTTGGTGCAGTCTGTGCCATAAGCAGACTTCAGCACTCGTTCGTTTGCCTCTTCTCGCCTCATTAATTTCTACATTTTAAACAGCGACTTTGTTCCTCCCAGTCAACAACTACCCTGCGATATTCAGCAAGTTATTTTGGCGAGCTTCACAATTTATTTTTGTTATATTACTCCTTTTGATGCATGTTCTGTATTTCACCTTTGGTTTGGCACACCCCAACTGAACAGATTCTTTAGCATTTGGTTCTCTCATCCTCTTTAAAATTTTGGAATTTGACTCTCTCTCATTTTACGTACCATGGCAATCACACAACAAATCACCTAGCCACCTCCTTTCTTAGCCAGGCCAGGCAAACCATCAATCAAATGGTCAGAATGGCTCAGATTATTTGAAAATCATCTGGTGGCAATTGAGATAAGAAATGATAACACCCAACGGAAATTTGCATTATTATTTGGCAGTCTTGGATGTAGCGCACAACAGATATTCGACAACTTACCACAAGTTCAAGCTCCATCTGGCTGGTCTGGGGATTCACAATGGAAAGTTTATATTGAAGCTTTTCCGCGTTTAAAAAAGCAATTTTCAGAGGAGCCCAACATCATGTTGGAGCGTAATCATTTTTTCAAGTGCAAACAAGCCGAGGGTGAAAGTGTGGAGGAATATATCGCAGAACTTCAAATTTTAGTATCCACTTGTGAATTTGGTACCACCGTCGACACAAACATACGTGATCAATTTCATTTCAGGTGTTCCTCACGCAAGATACAAGAGAGAATACTAAGTTGCCGCATCCCACGCTCGACGAGGTCATTGACTTAGCCAAAAGTATCGAACGTTCCCTCATTTCAACTAAAGCTTTGCATAGCGAGACTTCAGTGAGCGTAGTGACAACTGGAGATGATCCACAGCCAGAATACATGTGTGTTGTGAACACTAAGTACAAGAATTCAAAGGTCCTCAACATAAACCAGGGACCATATGCTTCAGATGTGGTTCTAGGAATCATATTAGTAGTTTTGCAGGGTGACTAGCGATAGGGAAACACTGTCTTGTTGCAAAAAGATGGGCCATTTCCAATCAGTTTGTAGGAGTAGCAAGAACACAATAAGAGTCCGCTCTGTAGATACAGAAGTGGACGAATGCGTTGAGTCAATCAATAATGTGGTGTTGACCGTGGAATGCAATTTAATATGTATACCGATAAAGGGTCCCACCTGTGAGGCTACGATTGATGGTTTTACCTTGCACGTAATGGTGGATTCTGGTTCTCCTATTAGCATTTTAAGGGATACCACTTTTCATGAGCATTGGAATAGAGAATTAACACCTAGTGATGTCAATTCAAAAGCATTTGGCGAAAAAGATAAAGAAATGTTAGGCTTCTTTTCTGCCAAATTGGTTTGCTTAGGTAGGGAGATTATAACCAAAATATACGTAGCTGTCAAAGGCAAAAACATTATTGGATGGCAGGATTTAGCCCAAATGGCATATTGTTATAACCTGGGGCTGAGAATCGCAAAGTTTTAGGAGAACTACCTGTTGATTACATTTGTAACCTCACGGATCCAGTGCAAGGCATTCTGAATCAGTCTAAGAATTTGTTTTGTGAGGAAGTAGGCAGTGTAAAAGGTTTTGAGCATTACATAAGACACAAACCTCATGCACAACCTGTGGTTCACAAGGCGAGACGGGTTCCTCTGAGCGTAAAGGAAGAGTTAAAACTTATGCTACAATATGTGTGCTCCCAGGGTATCATTGAATCTTGCAATTCTTCACTGTGGGTTGCACCTATTGTTGTAGCACAAGATGTCTGGTGAGATTAGATTCTGCACATATTTGAGGAGTCTTAATGCTAACATTCTCATAGACTGCCATTCCCTCCCCAAAATCCAAGAGTTGTTGGCCAACTTGGGGGGTTCTAAATGGTTTTCTTTGATCGATTTGAGGTCAGCCTAGCACCAGGTGGCTCTAGCTAAAGAGTCACAAGGACTCACCACTTTCGGAACACCATTTGGGGCTTACAGATACCGGAGATTGCCATTCAGTTTGGTGTCCGCAGCCAGCGTTTTTCAGAAGCTTATGGACCATCTGTTTGGCAGTCTCAGGGGTGTGCAAGCCTACTAAGATGATGCCTTGATTCATGCTGACACACTGGAAGAGCACAACCGAGTGTTGCATCAGGTTTTGGATATTTTTTCTCAAATAAATATGACAATCAGGATGGACAAATGATAATTCTCCACCAACGAATTAGAGTACTTGGGTCATAACGTCTCCAATTCAGGGATTAAACCCAAGTCGTCACTTATCAGGGCCATCAAGGAAGCGAAAGCTCTCAATGACAGATGCTTTACGCTCCTTTCTTGGCCTTGCGGAGTACTATGCAAGGTTTGTCCCTGTTTATGCGCAAAATGCGCAAACAGTAGAACCACATAGGTGCCAATTGAGGAAAGGGGTAAAGTACATATGGTCTCAGGAAAAGAGGCTGCCTTCAACGAGGTCGAAGTACTCATTGAGAAAGCTCCTGCTTTAAGTGCTTTTAAAGAAGGTCAGTTGTCCATCATTACAGACGACGCAAGTCAGAAGGGCTTAGGGGCTATCTTGTCAAAAGGTTGCAGGTAAGGAGAAAACAGTGGCGTTTGCTTCAAGAGCACGTAAACAGTGTGAAAAACAATACAGCACCATTAAGCAGGAGGCGTTAGCTTGTGTGTGGTCTGTTCACAAGTTTAAGATGTATGTGTGGGGTCGCAAATTTGTTTTACAAATAGACCATAAACCCCTTGGGCATATTTTTTCAGCAGGAGCTAACAACAACTTGTCAGCAAGGTTAACTAGATTAGTCTCCAAGCTACAAGAATTTGCGTTTGAGATCATTCATGTCCCTGGGGGGGAAAACGTTCGTGCAGATTGTCTGTCACGCATGCCAATTGAGGATGTGGAGGAAGACAATTTTGTTGATGATGTGGTGAGTGTGGCATCTGTGGACGCCATTAAGGAATACTGTGCAGGTCTGGCTGAACCTGAATGGTTGACAGCGTGTCAGGAGGACGAAGTCTGATGCAAGGCCTGTGAGTATGTTGCTTAGGGATGGCCAGAGAGAAGAATACTGGTTGGAGACTTGAAAATGTTTGGCCAAGTGGCAGATGAGCTGTCATTAGCCAATTGTTTACTCATGAGGGGGGATTTATATGTACCGCCTTCTAAACTACGTGATTACACCATTACTGAAGCACATCAAGGTCATTTGGTGCTACCAAAACTATGAAAGTTAAACAGTACTGGTGGCCTGGTATTGATGCCCAAGTCAGGTTTTTAATACACAAGTGTCCTGAGTGCCTCATAACTGATAAGCACTGGAAAACACACAACACTCCATTCCACCCTGTTCAGTACCCTAATTCTGCATGGAAAAATTAGGTTGGATTTTTCAGGACCTTTTATTCTGTTGCCTGATCACAAGATACTTAGTGCTATTAGTAGATTACCATTCCAAATGGATGTACTTGTCTTTTGTGAGATCTCCTGATTCTGAATCAGCAACTGAATTTTTGAAACAAGTTTTCTGTGTTGAAGGCCCACCCAAGTACATTGTCCCTGATAATAAGTCACACTTTACCTCTGATCGCATGTCCAAATTTTTTGTACATCATAATATTGTGCATTTACAGGTAGCATTGTATTCCCCTTCATCTAATGGATTAGTGGAAAGAGGCAACAGATTCATAAAGGAAAGGAGGGGGTACAAACTGCATTAGCTGGAAATTTGGATGTGGGCATGTTTCTTAAGCAGAAAGTGTGGTGTTACAATACCTCACCACATTGCACCATATGTGTTACCCCCATTTCTTTGCTTAAAGGCAGGGAAGCTCATACTAATCTTTTTCCATCATGGTTGGAAGAACATGCAGACAAGGTCACCATGCCTAAGGAAAAACTTACCTCTAAGGTTATGTTATCACAGCATAAGATGAAGGAGAATTTTGATAGAAAAAACAATGTGTCTTTGCAGCCATTTGTAGGTGACTGGGTTTTTATAAGGAGTCCAATGAAAGTTACTAAAGGACAATCTAATTACTCAGCTCCAGTCCAGACTGAAAGAGCTGGTAAGGCTTCTGTACCACTTGTGGGCAGGGGGTGGTGGAATAAACGTCAGTTAGTACAATTGACACCTTAGCAAGCTAACATCATTTTGAACAGAACAAAACCTGTTTTGGAATCAGACTGGGCAGCCTGGGTGGAACCAACATCGAATTTCACAGGTGAACAAATGCAATCGGAATTGCCATCCACCTCAGGTTCAACCTAAATGTCTGCTTCCGCCAATGGACGGCAGGTTAACACCTGTGAAGTCAAAGTGCCTACCAAATTTAAGGAATTTGTAATATATTGCATTTGCAATTATTCTCATGTTGTTCTCTTGTTTTCTTTTTGTTTTTTTAGGGGGGGAAGGTGATGTAGTAGTGCTGTTGGGTATGTATTGCTGGGCACGCAGAAGCCCCGAGTGCCCTTCATTCTCTTATTTGTGTACTTACAAAAGATCCTCCCGGCTCCTGGGCGGTGGCTGAAGGTTCCAGTTCAGTTCCCGCTGGGCTGGAGTCACGACTAGCCGGTCCGGGCGTGCCGTGAGCGACTTGAAGAATAAACCACTTTAAGAAATGCGGTCGTTGGCTGTGTCCAATTCTTCACTTCTACACCTAACTGTGTGCGAGAGCTAGGTAGAGAGCAGGATGGTACCATAACTTTGTACATATGGGGTTTTCCTGCTCTCTCCCTCTCATGCAACACAGCAACTTTGGGTGATGCGCTGTGTTGTGTGAAAGTTTTGATAATCTGGGCCTTAGTCTCTATTCCTCATGCACTCTAACAATCTCTCACTTGCTCAATCTCACTAATACTCACTCCCACTCACTGTTACTCACACACAAACACACTCATCCTCAATGATTCTCATTCTCACTTACTAACACACTTAGACACACTCACTAACTCTGGGCCCTGGTGCAGCTGCACCATTGATAACTAAACCCACGATTCACTTCCACTCCATCTCACAACCTCCAATCAATAACACTTTCTAACACACTCACAAATACATACACAAATGCATAGAGAAATAACATTTTTGTTTTACTTAGCTGGCAACTTGGAGGCTCCATGGTAGCAGCAAAGCAGGAATCTGGTGCTGGGCGTAGAAACCAGCAAGCCATGATTCCCAACGAGGAGCCAGATGGAGCAGCAAGGGCAGGATTGAAAAGGGGAAGACCCACCTCTATACCCCTCTTAGCTTCTTGATAGGCAGGGCTACTGGAAGTATGGGTCAGGGAAGGGCCAAATTATGCTGCAGGGTTGACTAAATTATGCAGCAAGAAAAGGCAAATTATGTGCCATAATGCGGCACATTTTATGATAGTATTTCATTATTTTGTCATTGTTACACATATTAACACTTTCTGGGCATAGGTTGCACCACATTGGTACCAATTGAACACCTAAATATAGAAAGAAGCAGCAGAAATGTGACCAGACAACCTTTGCAAAGGTACTTCCACTATGCAGCAAAACGTTGCTGGATTTTTAGTAACATTTGAACCGTTTGAGCTAGAAACAATTTTTTTGTTAAAATCTGGAGATTATGCAGCAGGTCATGGATTATGTGGCAAAACCATAATTATGCGAAAATCGCTGCAGCAGCACAATAGCATATTTCCACTGCCCGTTAATAGGACTGGAAGCACAACCATATAAGAAGCTGGGATAGTACTGGGGATCCAGTCCCTGCCGCACTTTGCAGCTTTTTGTTGCCTTAAGAGATGCACTGATGTGTGCCATGAAAGCCCCATTTTAGCAGATATACTGTGCTGCCTGAGACATATGCAGTATGTCTGCTAAATAAAATGGATTGTGCCTGTATTAGGGGATCATAGTTGAACTACACCCCTCAGACATCTCACAGTACACCTCCCAGAAGGTCCTTGTGTGGCTCTTGCCCTTTTTAGGTCGAGCCTCGAGTAGCGCGCAAGCGCTGCTAGAGGCGAAGACTTTTAGTAAGTGACTTTCAGAAGCAGTCCAAACGCTGCAAGGCCGTGGCTGGCCTTTTGGGATGGGTACGCGCGGCAGACATGTGTTTCCCATTATCGTGCCCAGACGCGTGCGCGATAATTGGAAACATATGCCGGCCGTGCGGGAAAAGGCCATGACGCACGAGCGCCTGGTCAGCTGAGCGTCTCGTCAGCTGAGCAGGCTGCCGCGCTCGCCGCCCCTCGCTCCTCTGTGGTGCGCGCGCACCACTCGCGGGCTTGTTTGTAATGCACTACGACCGGTTGGGGGTGTACGTGCGTGTGTGTACGTGTGTGTGTACACTGTTAGCGCATCACTGCAATACTGACTGACACTGCTGTTCAACTGGAGTGGGAGAAGACGGGGGCGGGGCTGTGGTTTTCATGTAAAAGCCTCGCTCAGTGTTTCTACAAACATCAGATAAAATAAACTTGCTGAGAAAACTGGGCCAGGCAGCCAATCACAAGTCTGGAATGCGGGCTGACATCACGAGCCCTGCCTCTGAAACTTTCTGCTTTTCCCCCGCGCCTCCTCCAATTGCTCCCATACGCCTGGTGTTCGGCTGGGAAGCCCTGTCAGAGACCCCCAGGATCCGCTGAATCGGGAGAGTCCCTCCCAGAGCCCGGCACAGAGGCTGCCCATCCGCCCGCCACCGTCGCCGGAGGTAAGATGCTTGGCTTCCGCGCAGAAGTGGGTTAGTAAACACAGCACCATGCTCAGAGGGAGTGTGCTCCGGGAAACCCAGCAACTCTTAAATTAAATGAAGAAGGGAACTCCCGCCAATTACTTCTGCACATTAGACATCCTGATGAACAAACCGCGTCTTTTTTATGTATATTTTGGTAACACTTTACCGTTGATCATAAAACTCAAAGTATAGGTCAGCTCCGATGTACGTTTGTTTCCAGCACTTAAAACAACAGAGATTTACTTCTGCAGCAGAGTTTGGACAAGCAGGACATCTCTGAATTAAGAGGTTTGGGAACATAGCTTTTGATAGCATTGCTAAAAGAAGTGTTTTGCAACCCGGTCTATTTCCAGGGGTGTGCACTGTGTCTTTTCACCTTGGCTCGCTCCCTCTCTCTCTCCTTGGGCAGGAGGGGATTGGGAGCAGGGGTTGAGGTCTGACAAAGCCTTGGACCCTTTGCCTCATGCATCCCAAACATCAATACTATTAAAAGATGGTGCGGCCTGTGCCTCTTCCATGACCTGCACTGCTTGCGCGTTGAATGCATAAGCATTAAGAGCCTGTACTCCTGCTTGTCCTCAAAAGTTGCCTTTCCCAAGGTATTTATGGTTGGCACTACAAAAAATGCAATAAAAAAAAATGTCTCTCTTCAAAGTCCTGTTTCTTGCAGGTTAAAAAAAGTGCAGCATCTTGTAAGTTTATGAAAGCATATGTTGTTCGATTGTAAACCGCCTCATTCAGCTCAGAGGGTGCCTCAATACGCTGGGCAACACGCTAGGTGAAAAGGAAGGCCTAGGTGATAGTGAAGAAATAAACAGGCGAAGTGGAATGATAAAGGAAATCATCTTCGACAAAACAGTATGAAGACACTAGATGCTGCAACACTAGTGCACTGGAGATTGCAGAAGAACTTAGAAGAGACAATAAGGTCGAATATGAGAGTTAAGTAGCTCCAGGGTTTTATATGCTGGTTCTACTTGCATAAAGTTTATGACGTGCATACACCACATTCCTGTCCAGCATACAGAAAAGCTAAGTGACAGAACTTGACCTGACAAGTAGCCCATATGGTTAGAAGCAGAGTTTATTGCAACTGACAATCTGGTCATTGCATGACTAGTACCATTTATGCTGTTACTCTTTACATCAAGGATATCTGAAGCTTTAAGCTATAGCAGAAGGGTCTGGTCTCCTGACTGCAAGGCAGTGTGTATTAAGGGTTGTCAGAAGTTTTAAATCTACTTGTCCTATAACAAAATCCACTTGCCCCTTTGGTGCCATGTAGTGCAGCGACAAATATGGCAGCAATCTCATTATATAAGAGCTCTGATATAGTCTCTCTGATTATGCCAGGGCTCATACCATACTAGCGTTTGAATACTTGCAATCCCCTTATGTTGCCACATTTCTGCAGATCTACATACTGGAGCTGGAGGTAGTGGTAAGCGGCAGTTACAGGGTTAAAATGCCCTTTTGAGTCTGTGTAAACCTACTAACTTGCATGTTTTAAGGGTTTTCAACAACTCTTCTCTAATCTTTTCCCATACTGAGAAATGCTGGAAATTATTCCTGACAATGGCAGACGTAAACCTTCTTCCAGGGTTAGGAAAAAGTGGTTGGAGGGAAAGCAAACTTGCAGACACTCAGATTTTCGCATGAGCAAATCTACACATGCATATTTGCTGATGCTAAAATGCAGTTCACAAATATTTTCTAGGAGTACTATTTCTTGTCCTACTTCTGTAAATTCTTGGAAATTCACGAAAGCTGTATAGCTGCACTTAATGCAAGGACATATACCATGGGTGCACTTTTGAGACTTTCTTTAATAATTGGGCTCCTAATTTGGTCTGGCGTTGACCGTGACCTTTTGTGTTTATTAAAATTCTCTCTCTCTCTCTCTCTCTGTATCGGCTGGCTTCACTGTGAGTGACAGCATTCTGCTCTTTCACAAGAAGCATATCGGCACACAAAGTAGTTTTGTTCCGTGCTAGTAACTACTGTGGCAGTGTGTGTTTTTTGAGACCAAAAAACAATTTTTGCTTTTGCAAATGTTTGTTATAATGGTGAGGGCCCGGCAGCTCCCACACCAATAAGGTTTTACAAAAACCATGCCAAAACAAGTCACACATTGACAAAACTAACAAGCATTGGCATAGCCAATAGGTCTCGCCTTTGGGACCTTATTAGTGTTTCGCCATGCAACAGTTGATGTTGTTGTACCAAGGATATTGTGCTGCATAACTAAATACTTATAAGGTCCCAAAAGCGAGACCTATTGGCTATGCCAATGCTTGTTTGTTTGGGGGACAGACATATAATAGACTGAAGAGGTGGATCAGAATGATACTGTGGATAGACAGCACCTGGCACTTCTACCAGAAAAGCTTTCTGCCACAGCAGCATGGTTTTCCCCAGATTGCTCTGCCCCCGTGTGTTCTACCTCTTGATCATCCTTACCATCTCTGCTAGTGGTAGTTGGAAAACCTAGAGCCAAAGGGAGAACGGTACCTGCTCCAAATCCAAGAAACATTCACATTTCAAAGGATCCAAACCAGTAAGTGTAGACCCGTGGAATAACACCAGAGGTCGAAGTGGTTGGGATTGGAGGGGCACGATGTGCCCATACTTTTTTCATTGATGAAAAAACATTCCCCTACGTTTTGTAAAAAGACAACTGTCCTGAGACAATTAATTCCGATAGTTTAAATGCTTCAGCTGAAGTGTCATTCAGTGAGTCTCTTGTGCTGTGAAATGGAAGCCGGGGAAGACAGCTTAACAAGCCTTCCTGCCAGGGTGCCTGCTTGCCTGGAAGACGTGCAAATATATACAACGAGTTAATCTGCAAATTAAAAGGGTAATCTGCAAATGTAAAGGATGCTTGGGAACCGGTACTGGCTTTCATTGATTGAACCACTCGAAGCTTTGTGATGACAAAGATTTTTTTTTTTTTTGAGTGGTAGTGAAAAGAGTCAATGACTGAGCTGTGAAGTGCATGCCTTTAATCGTAATTGTATTTATACAGCGCTTACTACACCTGGAGGTGTTGAAGGGACAGTAATGTCAAAAATTTGCATTATGTACAGATGGGTATTACTAAAATCTACATTTTGCAAGCAGCATGTTAACCTAAACCTTTTTCTGCATTTTGTAGCATTCTATCTTATACTGTGTGCAATAGAAGTTTAAAATAATGACTTACATATTCACAGTGCTTTCTGTCACAGGCTATGACCTTGTAGCACTAAAAATACACAAGTCACTATTCTCCACTACACCTACCAAGATTTAATTCTGAGGCTCTCTGGTTACACACACACACACACACAGACGTCTGCAGTGCATTAACTAATAGAGGTTTCATAATGTGCTTTAATGCATTTCCCAATGAGTAACACATTTTTAAATTTATTTTTCATTTAAGTTGCGCATTAGTTTATATGTAGCTACATGACGGAGAAAGACCAAGAAAAGTACAGAATATTTTTTTTAATCTATACCTATGACCTCGCCCGCAAGCTCAATGACCCCGCCCCCACTGCATGCAGCATCACAGTTCCCAAACCTTTTTTTAATGCACTTCGCCTGCTGATTAACACACCTCCTTCAGAGACATTGTCCATCTGACTACCCGCTTTTCAGAGTCCACCTGTTTTAAAGCTCAACCTTGGTGCTCAGAGACAAGATTTCAAATGTTATGTATTCTCTTTAACTCTTCTTTTCTGCTCAGGCCCGCTCTTTCCTTTTCATGTGCTACTGTGCATTTTAACTTCTAATGCATTGCTCATACGTAGTCTCCTGGACCTCAGCACTGTACATCCTGCCCTATGTCCCTCTTGTCACTCTCTTCACAACGCTGCCTTCTCTCCTGTTACCTGTCATCCTCCCTTTTCATTTTTCTCAACCTGCCCCAATCCACCCCATACACCTTTGTCTCATTTCATATTTAACATTGTCCACTTGTCTCAGCCTGATCATCCCTGCTCTTTCTAAATTTGGTTAACACAAATGTAGACAAAGTGCCTGCATACATAGTGCTGAGACCATGCACAGACAGAGCAGAGACCTTATACCCATAGGTAATTTCATTCATTGAGCTGAAGCTTAATTCCTGTATACATAGTACTGTGAACTTGGGCAGACAGAGCGGAGCTCTTCCAGGTATGCAGTCTAGCTCAATTGCAGACAGCTGTGGGCCCCTGTGCAGACCTGATTGAGGTGACCCAGTTCACAGCCAGAGTTGAGCTCTTTCAGCATTCATTCCTATAATGTAAAACCAGAGGTTCTGTGGAACCTGAGGAACCAGGACCAGCTAATATTTTGTGGGCGTATCACGCATCTGTCACCCAGGTTAATCTTCCTGCTAGAGAGTGAGGAGGAGAAGGTGGGAGGGAGGATGACAGTGAGAGAGAAGGGATTGAGAGAAGTGATTGAAGAGACAACGTAGATAGTAGTGAAAGAGAATTAAGCATGTGTGCGAATATGGACAAAAAGGTGGGAAAGAAATGAGAGTGTGACTGAGACGGAAAAGAACAAGACGGAGTGTGAAACAGGAGACAATAGAGAGAGATGTATGAACACCACATCAATAATGCTAGGGCATAATGTATGTTATTTTACGTTATGTTAAGGGTATTTGTTTTTTTATTTTATTTAATCAATGTTTTCTATAGCGGGAACATGACCCAAAAACTTGGGTGTCGGAGCGCTTTACAATTCAACTGCATACAATTTCAGATGATAACCCATTCTTTAACACATACTACAAGGGGATAGGTAGCTTATCCCAATGGCGTATTCTCTAGCCTTATAGCCCGCTGTAGCGGGCTATACCGACTATTAAAGGCCCGTTCGGCTCGGGCCTTTAACACAGGAGCAGGACTTTAATAGCCGGTATATCCCAGCTATGAAAAGCTATAAGGCTATTAGAACATTCTGCCACTAGAGGGCAGAATGTTCTAACAAATAAAACAAAGGCTTCAGGGAGCGCGAGGGGATTGAAATCCCCTCAGGATCCCTGAAGTCTTTTTTCACAGCCACAGCTGTGAACAAAGAAACATTGGAATGTTGGAGCTCCGGGCTTATACCAGCCATTATAAGCCCGGAGCTACTCCATTGTTTTCAATGGAGCTCCCAACATTCCAATGTTCTAATATAGCCTTATAGCTCCGCCAGAAGGGAGTTATACCGGCAGTAAAGGCTCCGCTCCAGCGTTAAAGGCACGAGCCGCAGGCGAGGGCCTTTAACAAGGGAGCGGGACTTTAATAGCCGGTATAGCCCAGCTACGAAGGGCTATAAGAACATTCTGCCACTATAGGGCAGAATGTTCTAACAAATAAAACAAAGGCCTCTCGAGCCCAGGGGGGTTTAAATCCCCCTCGAGCTCCGAGAGGCCTTTGTTCACAGCAGTAGCTGTGAACAAAAGCAACATTGGAATGTTGCTCTGCGGGCCTTTACCGGGCCGTAGAAGCACGGAGCGCTCCATTGTATTGAATGGAGTGCTCCACATTCCAATAGCTTCTAATATAGCCTTATAGCCCGTTGCCGAGGGCTATATCAAGCTGTTAAAGGCCCTGATCCCGAGTTATAGGCCCGAGCCGCAGGCGAGGGCCTATAACGAGGGAGAGGGCCTTTAACAACCGGTATAGCCTGAGGCAGAAGGGCTATAGAGTTATTAGAACATTCCACCCACTAAGGGTAGAATGTTCAAAATTAAAAATGGAGAAACAAAAAGACAAACATCGGAATGTTGGAGCGCTGGGCTTATACCAGCCATTATAAGCCCAGAGCAATCCATTGTCTTCAATGGAGCTCCCAACATTCCAATGTTCTAATAAAAGTTACAATAGTACACAGTTGATAATACAAGCCATCTGTAATACAATTCACTTCACACTTAATTACCCACCAAAACAACTACTGAAAATTACTAGGAGTCCACAATGGTTGAAGTATTGCAAGACAAGACCAGAAAAGACAGTGGATTGGTCGAGGAACCTGACATTAGTCTTAGGGATTCCCAAAAGGCCGCTGAATTGTTATGTGAGGAATTTACTCATCAGAAAGGACTTAGTCTCCTTCTTGAATCGAGGAGTGTAGGTAATCCTTTGTGAAGTGAAATGCACAGCTCACACTGGAGAGTATCCTGGTGCTGAGAATGCAGGGGTTATGTCGGCTGAGACACGGACATGTCCAGGTGAAGAGCCATTTTTGAAGTTTCTTGCGGAGCTCAAGTCCTGAGGAGGAAGCTCAAATATGTAGGGGCAGGTCGTTCAAGGCTTTAGGCATTAGGTAGGGGAAAGCATGATGTCCAACTCTGTTTCTTTGTATGTGGAGGTAGTGTGCGAGCAGGATTCTGGCTGTGCAGAAGTGTCTGGTGGGTGTGTTGCATGTGGGTTAGTGAATGGAGGGGCCAGTGGAAGTCTTAGTCGGACAGGGTGATGTGAACAGGGGGAAAGAGTGAGTCTGGCTGCTGGGTTTTGTATGGTCTGTAGTCTTCCAGCAGTTAGACAGTGATTCCGATGGAGTATGTTGCTACAATCAAGCTTGGTGGTGATGAGGGCCTGGGTGACCATTCTACATGTGCTGACTGGGAGCCATTTGAAGATAACATTGAGCATTTTAGAGGGTGTGGAAGTAGGAGGCGGTGACAACGCTAACTAAAGCAAACTTTACAGCATATCTCGCCCATTCCTTTTGCTCCCTTCATAAGAAGTCTGCCTTTCATTGTGTCAATGTGCAGTGCTGTTTGTGGAGGGTGCTGATCCCAATCTCCAAAGAAACATTTTGGTCACCAGCACACATTTCTTTTTAGCCAATTAAGCACTGAGTTGGAGTGAAGGTGTTGCACACGTGACAGATTGACTTGGCAGCTATGTTTTAGAATTGTAAAAGGTGGTCTAGTCAATTTTGAAATTGTGTTTCATGTGGAACATCAAAATTAAACCCTTCAGATACTGATGGAGTTTGGCGTTTTATATATTTACTTCCCTGGCATGGTTAAAGCAGGCAAACCCCAAAGTGAGTGGAAGGAGGAGCAAAGCATAAAGCTTGTGAGGGCAGGTCAGCTTCAAGGGTTCAATAGGATGGATTTCTTGCAGGAGACTTTGCTAGTGCATGCGTGCTAATCGTTAATGTCTGGCTTGGTGGCACCGCAAACAAAGAGAAGAACTCCAATGATAGGGGCCTCAGTGAACAAAAGCTATGCGTACTCCCCTATACTGCTAGCTGTACCTCCCATCTTCCAGCAAGAGAGAACCAGGCATCTGTTTAGGTGAAGGAACATGAGCTCCGCCCTGACTGAGGGTGCAGGCATTGTGCACTGGCTGGAGCTACAGGAGTCATTTGAGAGCGTTGCAGCAGGGATGCACACACTTTCCCACACGCATGGGTCTACTCACAGGTCTCCTTCTGGCTATATCAATCGAATCCTGCAGAGGGGTCTTATGCTGTTGATGCTCACCATAACAAGAATAGATGTAATTTATACATGGCTTCAGGTCTTTCACTAATGTGGCTGCCAACACTACTTCCTATGATGAATTTCTGTTGCAGCATGTGCACTTTTAAATCTGTCTAACCTTTCATTTGAAGAGAAAGAAACAGTGACTGAGTGTAAGTTTGGCTTAGGTGTAAGTGTATATTTCTTATAAGAAAATTGATTTAGAGCTAACAAAATGGGAACTAGCTGTATAGTTGTAATTTACAATATAGTCTAATTTCGCTCACAGCAGTGTTTAGACGTTTTAAAGACGTATTGCAGGGCCAAAAACTGAAGAAAAAAAAATTAATCAACTGTTAAAACACTACCTTAGATAACCGAAAATACTGCATTAAAAAATACTCATCCCCACCATGATCCACACTGATGGGTACAATGGAGTTTATTGAGAAGTCGAGTAAAAATGCATGTTTTGGTGCTTTTATTGCACAAAAGGCAGTACTATTAAACCCACATACTTTTAAGGAACTGTAAAATATATAAAATATTTCACAGTTAAAGTGGGAAATACAGATTTTGTCTCCACTGTGCAAAGGTTTTACATTGTCCAAGCTAGTAGTGTTATGCAGCTTAGAGGACCAAGGTTATCGAAATTATGCAACAAAAAATGCAAATTATGTAGCACTTAGTTTGGTGGTATTGTTTTCATCCGTTTGAGCTGGAAAAAACAAGTTTGGTGAAATCTGCATATTTTGGAAATTATGTGGCAAATTTAGCAAATCCATAATTATGCTGTAAACTCTGCAGCCACAGCGTCTTATCTCACTATCTCAAGAATATCAAGAATTTATTTGTGACAGGTAAAGAAAACCTCAACGTTTTAATACTAGTCAATGCCCATCGTTAGCTGCACTTTGAATAAAACAGCTTGTAATATAAAAATACTAAACGGGTACCTTGTCATTGCCATCTCAGACTTCTGGTGACATTTACAAACTACAGGGCCAAAGATATCACCAGAACCCCTCAATGGTAATATTGGACCAGATTATACAGTCACCCATTATGCATGCTCTGTATGTACTTAACTTTAAACCATTGTCTATATGCCATTAGATAAGCCTCAACCTCAAACAAGAGACAACTCATTTAGGTGCTACCCATGTATAAACCCATGTATAAAATGTAAATGTCCCACTAACTAGACAGCATGAGGAATGCGGCCTAATGGCTATGAACATTAGTGTTCACAAGGAGTGGCGAAATTGAATGTTTGAAGTTTTTTTTTTAAAGTTCTAATACATCAACTAAGGAAGAGGTGTGGCCTAGTGGCTAAGCTGTTGATCCGACTTCGATTTGAATCCAGCTTTGCATTGACTGGAAACTATGCAGTTCTGGGAAATCACTTAATCACAATGTGTCTAAAATGTGAATGTGTAACATTCTAGTGTAAGTGTGTGTAACAAAAAGATATAAGCCACCACTTGATTAATCCAATCTTGCATCATTTTCCATCACCTCCCATAATGGGCAATGCTCTGTTGCTCTCGGGTTAGGTCCATGCTATAGAAATATCAACACGTGCATGCTTTTACATTGTGAACAAGTATCCAGCTTCTTATTATCTGTGGATATCCCTTCCTTTTGAGCTCTTGGTGAGCTCACCTCATTTTGTGACAGCTAGAAAGAAACTCACACGATTTTCTTTATCTTGGTTTATTCTTCACACCTAAAGACTACTTCTCAGTGTCTGTGGGATCACTTTATTGGGCACACTGAAAGATTTACCAACACACATCTTGTTCCCTGGATGCAGTTCATATTACTTTTAATCAGAAAAGACACTTTTCCAGTAAGCTTTCAGTGCTTTCATAGCTGACATGCACAGGACTCGCTTGTTACCAACCATCCTGCAGACATTCGATGCTCGTAGGTCTGGTGGAGACACTGAGTTCCAGCAGTTCTCGGTGTCTCATGGGAATGCATTGATGAAGACAAAAGATCTGGCTTTAATGTGCTACTGCAGGAAAGAACAGGCATGGAAAAATGTATTTTCCATGTGTTAGTGCATTAAACCCGTCCTATTGGCCTTCCAAATGTGTATTCTAATACTATCTCGGCCCCTGGTGTGCTAAATGCTAGCCCCACCAACACTGTTTAGTACTACCCCCACCCCGAAGTTCGAGTCGAGTTGTGCCCCTGCAACCATGTATCCCACGTTTATGCCCACTGCCCCACCGTTCCTTTCTGCACAGTATGAAGAGTGTCCCCCTCCACCTCTGCCCATTTAAGCAACTCTTTGGTCCAGTCGTTGAAATGTGTGGCCTGTGGTGACTTCAAACCCATGGCTATCTGCCTCTTGGACAGAATGCATGCCAAATCAGCAAACCTGACTTCTATTTTAGATGCCATTGCTTGTTTAAATAAACCCCAGATATTGGCCTCAAAACTGCAGATGTAGTTTCTGTCGGTGACTTCCCTGATCAAGTCACGAACCGATCGCCAGAATTTTAACCAACAGGGGAGTAACTGTAATGAAAGCTGATGACTCTGGAAAGGTAGTTAACATAAGGCTTTATTCCAATAGAAGCTTTTCCCACGACGGGCAGCGACAGGTCGGCTCAGATCCCATGGATAACTGACTCGGTCAGCTGGTATCTTTGCCTATTGCTCCCTGCCAGCACGGGCCATAACATACAATGCACTTTTAAATAAAAACATAACTGAACATAAACATGTGGTGTGACTCTGGCCCGCGAGTACATAAGAGCTGGACACGCTGCGAGTCACACCGCTAAATGCTACACTATATCACCTTCCCCCTTAAATTTAAAAAAAAAAAAAAGGAGGAGATGACAAAGGAGTGAAACAAAACTAATGGATAACATAATCCTTGTATTAGCTAGGTATCTTAACCTCATGAGACCTTGTGCATGCTACTGTGGGAGTTCCACCAGTATGATTATGTGTACTCCCATTAACACTGATGATTGAATTTCGACATGGAACAGACACCTTGCAACCCATTGCAGGTTGTACCCATTGCATCCAATCCAAAACTGTGCCAGAACCTTTCTCGTGATTAATGATTTTGGCTAGCTGATGGGACAGTCTCACAAGGTTCTGCACGTTCCACCAGCCTTTGTCTTCCAACATAACTGAACCCTTGCTAACTCAACACTTTAGTTGGGAAAGAAAAAATTAACTCCCTTTTCCTCATCATGATGGGTTTTTTAATCAAAACGTAATCTTCAACCTTAGGGTAAATGTCCCGAGTGAGAGTGTGGCTACCAACCAGTGTAATTTTGTCCTGTTTCTCCTCAACACGTGGAACAACCTTCTCCTTAACCATCAAGCTAACATCAGTCTCTTTGGTTGCAAGTTGATCCTTCAACCATATTGGAAACAAAGTGGAGTGAACTCCTCTCCCTCTCCACAACTTGAATGGAGTGACTCCTGTGGTGCAATGTGGTGTTATGTTATACTCCCAAAGCTTCTGCTTGAGAAACTGTTTCACATCCAACCTTGCTGCAGTGGCTGTTTGCACACCTTCTTTTATCACCTTGTTCCCTCTCTCCACTAAACCGTAGGAAGATGGTGAATAGAGAGCAACGCGTAAGTGTTTGACATCATGTTTCCCCAAAATGTCAAGCATTTACCCTGACACGAAATCTGATTCATTGTCTATAAGAAGAGATCTGGGTGAACCCTCTATGGCAAAAACCTGTTCTAAGAAATTAATTGCTGTGACGGTAGAGGAAAAACGTACAAAAGAAAAAATATTGCCACTTTGAAAAATAATCAACCAATAAAATGGCATAACTCACAATTACTGGCAAAGAAACATATGGTATTGAAAAATAAAGACCTACTTTATCCCAGGGTGAGTTAGGAAATGGAACAGGATGTAAAGGTGCTTTGTTTGATTTTCAATGTTTATCAGATAGTAAGCACTCAGGACACTTGTCCACAGTGAGCCTGGCTATCCAAGGCAGGCCACCAGTAATGTTCCTTAATGCGCATGTACGTCTTAGTGGTACCTAGATGCCCATGATATGCTTTAGAAATTATTGAAGGACGCCTTTTAGTGGGAGGAACATGTAAATCACCTCTTAAGATCAATCCATTGACAAGTGAAAGCTCACTTGCTACCTGTGCATATGTTTTTGAATCACCCTGTAAACATCTAATACCAGGCCAACCTTTGACAATGTAAGCACCAACTTGATTTAGTACATCATCCTTCTGACACGCTTTCAAACATTCATCAGCAGTAAATGTGAAATCACCACTTTGCAAAGCATGGGTAGCATCAATGGAAGCAACACATTTAATGTCATCATTGTCATTTTCTTCATCAAACTCTGGCAAAGGCATCCGGGAAAGACACCGTTAGCTCTAAAGTTCTAACTCCCAGATAAATGACTAATGGTGAAAGTATACCTGTGTAATTTAGATACAAGTCTCCTTAATCTGGCTGACACATTACTTTGCAAAGCATGGGTAGCATCAATGGAAGCAACACATTTAATGTCATCATTGTCATTTTCTTCATCAAACTCTGGCAAAGGCATCCGGAAAGACACCGTTAGCTCTAAAGTTCTAACTCCCAGATAAATGACTAATGGTGAAAGTATACCTGTGTAATTTAGATACAAGTCTCCTTAATCTGGCTGACACATTGTTATGAATGCCCCCTGTGAAGATAAAAACTAAGGGTTTATGATCCGTATGAAGTTCAAAACACCTGCCTCAGACATACCTCTTAAATGTTTGAACTGCCCAGAAGCATGCCAATGCCTCACGCTCAACGGTACTATACTGCTTCTCAAATTTCCTGAGTGATCTGGAGGCAAACGCAACGGTTTGTTCTTTGCCTCTAACTATCTGGCTCAGAACAGCACCCAACCCCTGCAGACTGGCATCTACGATGATAAGTGAAGTGCAGTCTTCTCTGAAAGCAGATAGCGCTGGTGCCGCCAAAGTTAAGTCTTTACCTTTTCAGAAGCAGTTTGAACTTCCCCAGACAACGTGAATTTCGGACCTTTCCTTAAAAAAACCTGAGGGGTTCCACTGCTAAGCCGTAACCTGAAACAAATGGTGCATAGTACTCAGCGAGACCTAAGACAGAGCGAAGCGTATCACGATCTGTGGGTGCGCTTGCCTCCTTAATGGCCTTCACCAAGGAACATTTTGGTTTGATGCCAGATTTAGATATGGTGTGTCCCAAATATTCCAACTCTTTAGTGGCAAACTTACACTTATCCTTCCTGACTGTCATACCTCTATGCATTAAAACAGATAACACTTTGTCAAGAATAATATTGTGTTCTCTGAGGGAATTTGCAAAAACTAGTATGTCATCCTGATAAGCCTGAACACCTTTTATATCAGCAAATAAGACGTCCATAAATTTTTGAAAAACACTGGCGACTGATGCCAGCCCAAATGGCAACCTTAAATATTTGTAGGCACCAAAAGGCATGACAAAAGCCGTCAGATCCTGCGAGACTTCATCTAACTCGATTTGGTGGTAGGCCGACCTTAAATCATTAACAGAAAACCATTTGGCACTTCCCAGGTTAGCCAACATCTCTTGTATCCTAGGCAGGGGATGACAATCTACTAAAATGTTAGCGCTTAAGGTTCTCAAGTCCGCGCAGAGCCTGATTTCGTCTGTCTTTTTTCATGCAATTACAACCAGAGCCGCCGACTGAGATGACCCTACAGGCACTATGATACCTTGTGTATAAAGATCCTTTAGCATTTGTTTAACTTCTTCCCTGACAGATAAAGGAACCTGACGCACTTTGTGAACAAATGGTGTAGCATTAGGTTTTAGCTTGATATGGTGCACAAAACCCTTGACAGTCCCAACCTGTTAGTTGAACACCTCTTTGTACTTATCCAGAATTGTTTCAACCGGTTCCTCTATACTACATATCAATTTGTCAGGTATGTTACCTGCGACTACTGGAGTAAGTGAACCAGGAACAAGGTATAGACCCATCTTGGCTAGGTCCTGCCACCCAATATTGTTCTTACCTTTGATGGCAACATACACTTTAGTAAGAGTCTCTCTACCAAGATACTGTATTTTCGCTGTAAAGAAACCTAACATATCAATGGGTTTCTCACCAAATGCTTTGGGATTTATATCGGGTAAAGAAAGATCTTTCCCTCTGCCCCATTTGTCATAAAATGTGGTGTCACGAATAATAGTAATCGGCGAGCCTGAGTTCGCCATAACCTGTAAAGAAAAATCATCAATTAAGGCATCACAAGTTGGACCTTTCACAGATGTGCAGTGTTACATTCAATGGTTAGAACCACATTGCTGATAGAATCTGTGTATGAGTCAACATCAATATTACTGATGCGCACCGGTGCTTTACCACCCCTGCACACCATTTAGAAATGACCAAATGTTTTGCAAGACATGCAAAGTTTGCCCACGGCGGGACAACCAGGAAATTTGCTAATGGGATTTTTAGAACCACAATGGTAACAGCAAGTCGAAGATTTCCTGGTATTTCCATTCTGTGCAAAAGACTGTCCTCTACTTACTACTGAGCACAACAAATCATCTTCAGGAATTGTACTTGAAACCAAATTCACTGTAGACGCAGGATTTTAAACTTTTGAGGAGATTAATGATCTTTCTATACTTTTGGCCAAGTCTATAAGTTGCGGCAACTGAGTAACGCTCCTGAATTTTCCTGGACGCGCAATTGAAAACGAACTGGCCACAAATGTATGTATTTACATTGGAACCAAACTCGCATGTGGCTGCCAAAATTCTCCGAGCAGCCACGTACTCCTCGACTCGTTCCTCAAGAAGTTATTTGATTTTAACAAAGTTATGTCTTTCCAAAATGATACTAGGTTCCTCAGCAAATTGTTTACGTAACCTTTCAACTGCCTCTAAATATACATTCCATGTATCATCCCCGGATTGGCCACGGGGTCTCTCTATGGGTGGTAAATTGTCAAAAATTTGCTGCGCTGTCAAACCTAAACAACAATACAGTAGTGTGAATTTATGTTCAGGGTGATAACTGTCAATGGCCACCAGGTGATTTTCAAACATGTGAAACCAAATGCCCACCTTAGTGCAGGTTTACCTGGCTGAGCCAAAAAAGGAGGAGGCTGTTTAATTTGTTGTGGTGCAGCTATGATAATTCAACATGCAACAAGAAATATCCAATGAAACTGTAAGGATTCCCTCAGTGCAAGTATGAGAGAAAATAAAATAGAATGCACAACTCACCACAGATGCACAGTTCGTGTGGTAACCAAGAAAAGTTGAAATAATTATTACCCAAAGTGCTATGACTCTTCTTAGCACCAGCGGCAAATTAGGATCCTTACAATTGCAAACGTCGTTGAAGATCTTTGAAATCAAACACAAAATAAAGCGTAATACTATGTACACACACAAACTAGCCCGATCCAAGATGGCTGCTGCATGTTACATCACCACGTAGCTTGCCGAGTGCTCATGTTGAGGCATTGCCAAGCAACCCAAAAGCTTCACCAAAGTATGCCGAGGGGGCTGCTGGAGCACGAAGAGAAAGCGCAGGCGTGACCCAAACCAAGAACAGGGATGACGCATTCAGAGCGCCATGCGGAAACAGTGAGCTGAGTGAAGAGCAACCAGGCAGCTCGTCGCAAAGAAACATCATGAAAAAAACAATAAAATCCAAATGCCGAGGGGTGTTGGTGGGTGATTGAAGATCATCACCAAATGTAATGAAATCCGCTGAATCCGGAAAGGTAGTTAACATAAGGCTTTATTCCAATAGAAACTTCATGCATGACGGCAGAGACTGGTCGGCTCAGATCCCAGGGATACCCGACTCTGTCAGCTGGAATCTTTGCCCTCCGCTCCCTGCCAGCATGGTCCATAACACACTTTTAAATTAAAACATAACTGAACATAAACAGGCGGTGTGACTTGGGCCCGCGTTTACACAAGCGCGGGACACGCAGCGAGTCACACCTCCAAATGCTACACTACAGTATCTTTGGGGCGTTTCTGACTCGGTGTTGGCTTGAGTGCTGCCCCTCTTAGGCAGAACAATGGGTCTCGCTGGCGAACTGCCGGGATGGAGAAAGAGAGGGATAAAAACCTGAGGCATGGATGAGTGCTGTCTGAATGAAAGAGGCAAGTGATACCAATATTACTCCTGAAGCTTTCCCTCATGTGACAAACGGTTTCGAATCCCGTTTTCCAGCGAGGCGGGCCGCTTGAAAAACGTTTTCTGAAATTATCTGAGAAAACACATTGATTGATCCATTCGCATTTGTTGCAACACGCTCATTATTAAAATAATACACAAGTAATTGAGTGAAACAACGCAAGAGGAACTAGAAATACTCCTACAAAAGAATTCAATACTGAGACCTAGCATTTAACCTCCAAGCCATGCGTAGACCACTATGAAATTGCTCTAACAGGGCTTCTATCTTGGCCTGAAGAATTCTGACTAGATGATATCTATATCATGGAAGCATGCATTTACTATTACCCTATCCTGTCTCCGTAATTAGAGTGTGACAACAAGGGACACCACCCCCTCCCTGACAAGTTCACAGGTATCCCCCTAAAGCCTAGGGTAAGGTGGAGTAGTTCTAATTTGTGTGTGTATATAATTTTACTTTAAAAAACGAGAGGAAACTTAATGAGTTTGATGATGAGAAGACACACCAGTATCACTGGTGTATTATTGTTTGCATGTGGAGCTGTAGTCACCTCGCACCCATCACACTTGTCCCGAGATGATGTACAATGACACTATCTTGTTTTGTCACGTGTTGGGTTTTCATCACTCACCATAGGCGAGATTTGGAAAGCTATCTGAGAAAATCCCTTCTGCTGTATATTAATTTTGTGAGAGAAATTCTATTGCATCCCATGTTAATATGCATGTTTTTGTAATCTTTCAAATTTTTCTAATAGGTTGTTTTGCTTTAGTCGGTTCCAAGAAAACCCAGGTAGAAATCACCTGGGTGGTTATTTTGGATGATGTACTAGCATTACCGTGTAGTATAAATTGAGCCTATTGTCTAATTGTAGGGATCCTATAGCCCTGATGAATGCCCCAGATGTGAAAGGCTAATTATTGAGGGCAAAAATATGTTTGTGATTAGTAGACGGGTTTGAGCCATTGTGCTTTACTTACCCGCCCAGAAAAGTGTTTTAGACATACCTAGAGTCCTCACTAATAAAGGCGATAACCGAGGAACCCTAAGGTATTTTTTAGATTATCTGGATTCTGCTTTGTCCAGTAGTTTTATCCAAGAACTCCTTCCTGCCGTCAAGTCTTCGTGGAGATTGAGTCCGCCCTGGTAGTCGCATCTTACCAGGGTGGGGGGAGGATGCCGATGATGAAGCATAACCCTATTATGTGTGTGAGACTTCCTCTTCCATAAAGGATGGCCTTCCCATTTTAATTAGAATCATGCTTAATATGGCATAAATAGACTGCCTATTAGACTTGGCATCTTTGGGGTGGTTTCCCCTGACCTTTTTGCCTCCACCTCCTGTATTTTTGATGCTGTGCTGGATTTCGTTTTTGCTGGCTTAGATGCTTTGGGCACTTTGCCACTGCTGATCAGTGTCAAAGTGCAAGTGCTCCCTGTGTAAATTGTTATTATGATTGGTTCTCCCTGATTGGCATATTTGACTCACTACTAGGTCCCTAGTAAAGTGCACTAAGTGCGCCAGGGCTGGTAAATCAAATGCTACTAGTGGCCGTCGGTTGTTTGAGAAGAAGAAATGGAGACATGCGATTTTCTTTGAAAGGCATGCCGGTCCGTGAAATTAAACAAGTCACACCGTGCACTTTCAACAATTGAAACAAACGGAATACAACCAATAGAGCAGAAACCCGTCCAAACACGAACCGCACAGTCGGACTTCGCCAAAAGCCTTTCAGAACAGGAACCCACTGCAGGTTCCAGTTAGTAACATCACTGAGAAAGCACTGACCAAGTCCCGGTCCTGAGGAGAACCCTAGAAATTGTGGAGGGTTCGAAACGCGTTGACCTAGCTGGTTGGGGAAAGAACATTTGTGAATAAACTAGTACGAGTTAGGAAATATGGCAAAATGCCTATTCCTTTAGTATCATATCCCCACTAGCCCACACCGGTAGGATGCACAGTGTCATTGATTCATAAATGAAAACTCTGCCAGGTGTCATTTACTTAGATTTAAGGACTGGTCTATTTCACAATTGTATTGTCTTTTAATTTATGTGATATTGTTTCTGTATGTTGAATCATCATTGTGAAATGTATATATGAGAGCAAAAGAAAAAGAAAGAAAAAAAGTTGCCCTTCAAAAAAGACATGTGATGAATGTCAAAAAGCTGTTTTAAAAATAACGAAATGAGTGTGAAATAAATCACAAGGGTCATCAAATTTGAAAGTGTGGTTCTTACAGCAAAACTTAATAATTTGAATTCAGCACCCAGACACCGAAACAGTTGATATAACTAGTGGGCCTGCAGCACTGATTGTGCCACCTACATGAGTAGCCCTGAAAAGGTAACTCCGACCTGCCACCGCAGTGTCTGTGCACAGTTGTTAACTGCCATGTCGACTTGGCAAGTGCACCCACTTGCCAGGCCCTAACCTTCCCTTTTCTTACATGTTAGTCACCCGTAAGGTAGGCCCAAGGTAGCCCTGTGGGCAGGGTGCAGTGCATGTGAAAGGCAGGACATGCCCTGATGTGTGTGGCATGTCCTGATAGTGAACTACTGCCAATTTCGTTTTTCACTATTGAAAGGCTATCTGTTCCCATAGGATAGAATGGGGAGTTTGCTTATAATGTCTTATAAAACATAACTACCCCTGGGAACAAGATAGGAAAATAAAGTTTAGTATGCCTGAACTCAGAATGTTAAAATGCATTTTTTAGTGGGGGTGATTTTTACATTCTGTGTTTGAAAATACCACTTTTAGAAAGTAGGTATTTTCTTGCTTAGCCATCCAGTGTGCCTCTGCTAGGATGTGTATTGACTGTCTGGCTGTGGAGTGACAGGGGATGGGGAGGTGCAGTGGCTCCAGAGAGTCTGGATGAGTCAGGGCTGGGCTGAATAGACCTGGGCTGCATTTAGAGTAGGGGGGAGGAGATTTCCTTTCACCTGAATGGGCCTGGTCTGCTTTCCACAATGCTGTCTCCACCCCCTGCCAGGAAACTGCACCAGAGAGGACAGAACTAGTTTTGACTCAGCACAGGGCTTCTCTGCACAAAGAGAACAAAGACATTTTGGGGTATAAGTATTAGACCTAAAACCCCTGAACTTTAGACTACTTCTGGAATCAAGAGGAACCTTTGCCAAGGAGAAGAGATGGAGAAACTGAGGAGAAGTACTGCCCCTTTGCTGTGTGTCTGGGGTTGGCCTGCAGTTGCTGTTTCTGCCAAGGAAAGGAGAAGGACTATGCTGTGTGCTGTGTCCCCTGCTTGAGGAAAGTCTCCAAGGGCATGCCTCCTGTTTTGAAGTCTCAGGAATACAAAGACTTCACCCCCAGCTCCCCTGAACTTCCTTGCTGGGAGTTCTGACTTGCCAAGAAGTGCCTGTGACTGTGTGGGGCCTCTGGAGGTTGTTTCTGCTTTGGGAGCTGGAAAAGCAACGCAACGACAAGAAAATCGACGCATCGCTCTTCTTGCGACAGTTTTTCCGACGCAACGCCGTGGTGCGAGAAGAATCTCCCCGCATCACTGCGCCACTGCCAAAACCGACGCAGCGCCTATCGCCGCTGCAAGAATCGACGCATCGAGGGATCGCGGCTGAAGAAATCGACGCAGCGCCGCTCGGCGCCGCCGCATTGTTCGCCACCGCATCTCAGATTTCCACTCATTGTCCCTGTACGGCAAGTTTTCCCCCGACGCATCCCCCGCTGATCGGAGTTGTCTCAGAATCGACGCACCACTCCCCTGTGCCCAGCGGAACTGTCGCATTGCATCCATGAAGGTCTCAGGAAACTACGCATCTCTTTGTTTTCCGACGCTTCCCATCCCTGCGGCTGTTTGGCTTGGTGAATTTTGTCGCAACGACAGGTACTTTGCAAGAAATCATGCATCCCTAGTTTTCTATGAACTCAGTTGCTAAAACCTTTTGAAAGTCATTTTTCTTAATACTTGTATGTTGGATTTTTGTTGTTTTGGTCTTGTTAAGTTTAGATAAAGATACTTTATTTTTCTAAACTGGTGTGGTGTCCATTTGGGGTGTTTTCACTATGTTACTGTGCGTGTTGGTACAAATACTTTACACATTGCCTTTGGGATAAGCCTGTCTGCTTGTGCCAAACTACCAAGGGGGTGAGCAGGGGTTATCTAAAGTGTGTATCCCCCTTACCCTGACTAGAAGCAAGGGTACCTATTTGGACAAAGGTACTTACCTCTGCCAACTAGAGACCCCCATTTCTAACACTGACCTTTCCTATAGTCTAGGTTTCTCTCTCTCTCTCTCATGAATCTGTGATCTATTTTGCAAGCTCCGTACTTTCATGTGATATACTAATAACTGACTCGGTCAGCTGGAATCGTTGCTTACTGCTCCCTGCCAGCATGGACCATAACATACAATGCACTTTTGAATTAAAACATAACTGAACATAAACATGTGGTGGGACTCGGGCCCGAAAGTACACAAGCTCGGGACACGCCGCGAGTCACACTACTAAATACTAAACTACAGTTACGCAAGGGGCCCGCAACCCTTATACTCTGTGTGGGTGTGTGTGGGGGGGGGGGGGGCGAGGGGGACTGGAGGGGCGCCCTCCAGCACCCAAGCAATGCTCGAACAATCTAGCAAAATAAAGAACAGCAACTGCTGCTACCTGTCAAAAGCCTGCTCCGTGAGATATGCTTGGCAGTTTGCCCATGGAAAAGGCACCCATGTGACTCTGTGTTGCTTCACACATGAGGATCAGTAAGAACAGCGAGAAACAGAGAGAACTAACCACCAGTGAAAGAGAAATGGTGAGGAGAGGGGATACTATTCAGATCATAAAATGCAAACTATAAAGAGTTAAGTAAGCAAGACACAGCTGAGTGAGAGAAAGATTGAGACCTAGGTCATGAAGCGATATGTGTGCAAAGTAGCTGAATGTGAGCACATGAGAGAGAATAAAGAGAAAAGAGACACCAGTGAGAGAAAGACCTGCAGGCTATAAAAAAACACAGTTGAATTAAAGACACCTAACAGAAACACAGAGAGAGGTTATAAAGCAAGAAGTGGGGGAAAAAGCAGAGAATAAGTGAAAGCGGAATGAGGTATTTATTGCACCTGATATGATAAAGTTCAACACTCCTGAGTTTTGAATTTATGAGGTGCAATAAAATAGCACTCTCACCCCCCCCACCCAAAGATAACCAGTGGATGAACTACTTAAGATCGCTGCGAACGACACTGCTTTCTTCAATATCGCGGACCGTGTAGCATTTCGCAGACAGTATAACTTACGTCTGGTTGGCGCCGTGGCACAAACCCTTGAACTTTTCATGCTGAGAAGTCAAAAATGGTGCTGATTACGAGACCTATGTTGAGGAACAGAGACGTTTGCCTGACTTTAAAGTGGCAGAAGCAGGTCAGGCTCGCAGCATTTTCTAAATCTCAATTGGCTACTCCGAGTGTTTGAGCACGTGCCGTTCTGATCGGAACGTAATCGACAAAGACTAGAACCGCGTTTCTAAATAGGTTCACAGAGGCTGGATAGCGACCATGTTGTGTGGGTAAATTGGCTCGGCTCCCACAGTGCCCTTGTTAGGTGCGGAACATTCCATTCCTATCTTACATACAGGGCGGGGTTTAAAGTACAGCTTTAACCGAATGAGCTGTACGGTGTAAGAAGGTCCGCGCAGGGTGGATGGTTGAATCACAGCCCTTCCGAGACCGCTGCTGAAACTGCTATCTTGTGTGGTTGCAGCGCACGCGCAAGCGCAATAACTGACAGGCCATCACAGTAGATCCTCAAACCCAGGCATGGCGGAAGGAGGCAGCGAACCGGCCGTCCTGCGTCTCGAGTCTCCCGCAGCGCAACGGGACCCACCGCCCGATGTCCAGAGAGCGGAGCTGGGGGAGTTGCTGAAGGCTCCTCTGCGCAATGGGGAGGATTGGTGAGTGTGTTGGGAGTGCTGTGTCATGGGCCTGGCAGTGGGGCTACCGAGTACCCGGGGAGGGGTGACCCTTAGAAGCACAAGCAGAGAAGCTGGTAATAGCCTGGCGAGTTTCGTCCTCGCCCCCCCAGTGACCACCGAGCGGCTATTCCTTCACGTTCAGATATACCAGTTGCTCATAGAGTTCTCGCCTAGTACTCCACAACACTTAAGTCCCAGGCTGACTTCGAAGTGTCAGCAGCAGGTGTGGTAGGAAGTGATATTACGCAAAGCTTTGAAGGGTTGTGGAGGGAGCAGCAGAGGCTTCTTGCTTCTCTGCACGTGCACAAGCCCAATGACCATTGCTGGTTCATCGCTTTTTGCCATTGCTGCTGTTTGAGCAGCACCTTTTTAGTTTAGTATTGTCTTCTCTGCTCCGCTTAATGTCTTTTCCCCCGTACGTTTAATTGCATGTACTCCTCAGACCTCACGGCCCACCTTTTATTTGATCTCATTCGTGTCAGTTTCAACTTTCCTTTCGTATTCCTTTAAACTGTCTCTTCTTCCCTCTTTTCATATATTTGCCCATTCATCTCGGTGTACCTTTCGTGCCTGCTTTGACGCTATCCTAACTTACCTACCTTTGCTTGTGCACACTTTGAGTTGTGCCATCTCTCTGCTCTTTGATCCCATTGCTCTTTTAATCACATTTTTTGTTTCCGCTGCAACATTTCGTCTTTTCACTCCCCTTGTTTGCTCATTTTACCTCCCTAATCCCCCTATCTTCTTGACATTAGTGGGGCCCAACTTATCTGATCTTCGCCAACATTTACTGTGTCCCTCGTCTACTTTCGATTTGTTACATCACCCTCTCCTGATTTGATATTTATGTCCCCCAACTGACTCTCCTTTTTGATGATTCTACCGTCACCCATCGATGGTATAGCCCACATGTAATCTTGTTTTTATGTCACTAAACGGACCCTTGTGCACCTTTTGACATTGTTAGCAGTAGTAAGATATATACGTTTATTAGGCCATACATAGCCTGTTAAACATACTAAAATGGACATTAAAAATACAATATGCTTAAAGTAGTATCATTAAGAATCCCCTCTCACATACAACACAGGTTAAAAAAAGAAATTTCTGCCTACAGCCAAGTACTGCACTATATTGGTGGAGTAAAATTAGATGAACAAGCTGCCATCCAACCGATTGTCTCCAAAGAGAAACAAGCGTTGGCAAAGCCAATAGGTCTTGGCAGTGCCCGAGCTATTGACCTTGTCAATGTGAATGTCTTTAAGCCGTGTTGTCTAGAAGCACATCTGCTGTTAAGCATGGCTGAAAGTCACCGAAAACCCAGGATCACAGGATGCTGAGCGGACGCAGAGTCTCTTGGCCCTCCATGTTGAGTTTATTTTCCCACTGATCCAGCGGTCTGGGACTAATAATTTTCCACAAACTAGGCCCAATTTCATTACCCACAAGCCCCTTCACGCTGAGATTAGTGATTTCCAAACTAATTACCAAAATTAGTAAAATCCAATTTGTGTCTTCATTTCTATAATACCAATTGTGGCGATGCGATCTTTCTATAGTTGACAGGGTTTGGCAAACCAATACTTGTTTCTAGAATACTCATAAACTAGAAAAACAACCCTAATAAAGACAGACACATTTGTATATTTATAATGTTTATCCAAATGTGAAATAAATGCTCATCAATACCAAAATACAGTACAAATCATAGATCATCACAGAGCAACAATATCGGAGAAATAATGATAAACAAACATCTCAAAATGTCAATGCATAAAGGAGTGGAAAGTTGTAGAGACAAAAGGTTCAGAGACAAAATACATTTGCAAATGATTATGCAAATTCAGTTTTCTGTCTATACTAACCCAATTGAATAGGAAATCTACTCTCTGGCCATGAGAGCAGTAAGGCCCCTCAAGTAGAGTTGAAGAGGGAAAGACTAAGTCAGGAATCAGCAGACAGGAACAGCCAGCTCAAGATTAGGAGACAGCATAGAAGGCCTCTCCTCACGTAGGTAAGAAAGCAAGACACCATCTAACAACCAACACACTCCCACAAAGCCTAAACCCCTCCCAACAGGAACCTCAATTATACCCTAAAACCCAAATGTCCAACCCACACTTGTGTCAGAACTGAGGCTTTCTCTACACATCATTGGTCAAGGAAGGGGGTGTACTGTCACACCACTCTCGTCATGTCCCTTAGCTCATCTTTATTGTTAATTTATTCTGCATATCTACTTTCACCCCAGGAAATACAAATTCGAGCCTCTGTCATAGCATTCGTTTCCTCCAGCCTAGTCATGTAGCAAATGATGTCACATTTATCCGTTCGTGCCCACGAAGAGGAAATGTTCTTTCACTCAAGCAAAATTTTGTTTCTATCAGTTGTCTCTTGGCGGGCACACAGGACTGGCGAAGGACACTTGTCTTCCACTGCCATCGTTTTTGCTCAGCATTATTTCGCAGAGTTCATTTATTTTCAATTTTTTTTTTTTTAACACACTTAATTGTTTTTTTCTTTTCAACAAAACATGTATATCCACAGGTAAATTTGCAGTAAATTGAAAATAATACCGTACATTGTATACCTTACTGTCATTAGTCTATATCTATCATTAGGCAATACATATCTTTGGTACAGGTTATATTGCATGTGCATTCCTACAGTAGTACCTGGAAAAGAAAGGCTATGCAGGAGTGCAATTGCGATACTATAACATCTAAACTTTCCTACCCCCCACCCCTCCTGGCTGGCTCTACCCCAGTAAAGATTCTCAGCTATGCAGTCTACCATGTTTTGCCCATAGAGGCATGTGTAGAGTGTGGGGTCTGGAGAACCATACTAATTCTGTATACTGTTCCGGGGCCGGTAGTAGGGGGGGGAGTTGGAGTCTGTCAATAACTATCATACTATTCGTCATTTATTCTAGGGATGGGCGCAGGTTCAAGGGCTTTAAGTGCTTCTAGTAACAGGTCCCATTCCATTGATATTAGGGTTTTACGCAGGCCTCGGGCCTCCTGCCTCCTCTCGTCTGATGGCAGCGCTCTCCGCACTACCCCAGCGCACCACCTCACTATGCCAAATATAAACTGATGGGGCCTTCGCCGACTTCCACCGCATTGTGATGGCGTGTTTGGCAATAAGAACCGCCAAGTCAATGAAGCGCATTTGCACCTTTTGCGGTTTTGGGCATCGGCGCAAGCCAAGCACACAACTGTCAGCTCTAAAGGAGTACCTGTTGTGGTTCTTATGATCTGGATTACTCCCACCCAGAATTCAGTTAATATAGGGCATGCCCATAGCATGTGTAAAATATCCGCGTTTTCTAACCTACACCTGGGGCACTGGTGGTGTGTGTCCGGGAACATACGCTGTAACCGGTGTGGAGTGAGGTATGCCCTATGTAATATCATGTACTGTATGAGTTTGAACTTGGCATTGCGAGACACCTTTTTGGGGTATTTCAGCAGTGTAGCCCATGCCTTATCGGTCCGTTCTTTCCCAAGGTCCTCAGACCATTTGTTGCGCAGGTCAGTGAGAGAGATCCCAGCCTGTGCCCTGATGGCACGATATAGCCATTTCGTGAGATGACACCCTCTTCCCATGAGATAGAGTGCCTGGGTTAGTTTGTGCGTTTGGGGCTCCTCTCTGGTAGGGGCCCAGTGCTTTTTAACATAGGCAAGGATTGCTGCGTGCGTCATATATAGGTTGCCCGGAACCCCATTTTCTTAGTGAAGTTCTCATGGTCCATGAGAGTACCGTTGCTGAAGAGCGCCCCCACTGTGGTAACCCCCTCCTCAGCCCAACTGCGGGTAGTTCGGGTTGTAATTAGACCTGTGGGTGTAGGGATACCTAGTAATGGCACATTATTAGCGTATGGGATGCTCCGGCGCATGTATTGCACCGTCCTGTGCCAGTACAGAAGTGCTGTGCGTAACAGCATCGGTGCACTCTGTGGGACTTTCGAGCGAGGCAATACCAAAGTGTGTAGGACACCACGGGTGATGTCACGAACTGTATGCTGATGCCTGGGAAAGTTCTCCCAGTGCGTGGAATGTAAATCCTTTTGTCTTGCTTTTTATCTATTTTACCCAATTTTTAATTATTACTTAAAAACTGTGCTTTTATGGCCAATTGTGCCGAAATAAAGTTTTATGAACTGAACTGTATATCCCACCTCATGTAAATTGCGTCCTGCCAGCCAGTACGACAGCCATTGTAGTTGGCTTGCGTAGCAGTATGTGCGGAAATCAGGTGCCCCTAGTCCGCCCCTATCCGTCTCTAATTGCAGTTTGGCTAGGCCCACCCTTCGACGGCCATTCCCCCGGATTAGATCGGAGAGTAATGTATCTAGTGTTTTAAATATGGAAGTAGGAATGATCACCAGTAGGTTCGTGAAGAAATACAGCAGCCGTGGGAGGATTACCATTTTTGAGAGAGCCACCCGTTCCATCACGGACAATGGCAAAGAAGTCCAATAGGTCGTTTGGGATCGGAGTGCCCTAATAGCCCTATTCAGGTTGCCTTCTATTAGGTCTTGCGATTCTCTATAGATGTGTATACCTAAATATTTGAACGTGTGTTGCGCTACAGAGAGGGAGAATTGTCCAAATTGTATGGTATCTGGGAGTACGCCGGGGTGAAAAAAGAACGCTTGTGATTTTTGCCTCATTTATAGCCAGGGGGGCGATACCAAAGGGGACGATGGATGGAGCGTTTGAGCAAATCAAACACTCACCCCCAGTCAACTGATCTGGGTTTAATCCATCATCGTTCTTTAGCTCACTCCACCACCCCAGTTCAGACATGGCCATATGCAAATCAGTCTGACCCTGTGCCTCATGGGAACAGTCCAGCCCGAACTGCCAAGCCATGCCTTCCCTGGACCGGAAACAAGCATCCTGGGACAGGTTTCTGGCCATTCAGCCGTCATCAGCCAGGCTAGCTTGAATCCAGTGGCAAAGTGAGCAAGGGACCCACGTCTGGGCATACCCTGCCAACTTAGGGCGAACAAAGCGATACCAAAGGGGACGATGGACGGAGCGTTTGAGCAAATCAAACACTCACCCCAGTCAACTGATCTGGGTTTAATCCATCATCATTCTTTAGCTCACTCCACCACCCCAGTTCAGACATGGCCATATGCAAATCAGTCTGACCCTGTGCCTCATGGGAACAGTCCAGTTCGGGCTGGACTGTTCCCATGAGGCACAGGGTCAAGACTGATTTGCATATGGCTGGGTTCAAACTGGAATGGCATGGTGAGCAAAAAAACGATGGATTTTGGCCCAGATCTCTGTACTGGGGTGAATGTATGACATTGTTCTGCATTCTGTCCATCAATTGTTGTTTTTGCATTTGTCACCCCGAGTGGGACGGGTATGCCCAGACGTGGGTCCCGTGCTCTCCATGCCACTGGAATCAAGCTATCCTGGCTGAAGAGGGTGAAACCCCGATACTGGTCCTAGGATGCTTGTTTCCAGTCCAGGGAGGACCTGGCTTGGCAGTTCGGGCTGGACTGTTCCCATGAGGCACAGTGTCAAGACTGATTTGCATATGGCTGGGTTCAAACTGGAATGGCATGGTGAGCAAAAAAACGATGGATTTAGGCCCAGATCTCTGTACTGGGGTGAATGTATGACATTGTTCTGCATTCTGTCCATCAATTGTTGTTTTTGCATTTTTTTCATTTATAGCCAGGCCAGAGACCAGTTCAAATTGTCGGAATATATCAACCAGGTCCTTGGTGTATAGAATTATGTCATCTGCATATGCAGACAGTACATGCATGGTATGTCCCAGCCTAATGCCCGCTTGTTCTGCTTCTGACGTAAATTTAATGGCCAGGGGTTCCAGTGCCATTACAAATAACAAGGGCGACAATGGGCATCCTTGACGAGTGCCTCTACCAACTGGGTATGTGCAGGAGATATGACTCCCTGCACGGGCCCGCGCCGTGGGTGCCGTGTACAGTAACTGTACCCATTTCAGATATGCCGGTGGTATACCAAATTTCACCATGTAGTCCCAGTGGAGAGCATCAAATGCCTGTTTTAAGTCTAATGTGATGCAGCCCGCATTATGATCCGTAGCAGAGACGGTCCCCATAACGTGGTATAGTCGACGAATATTCAGTGAGATACTGCGCGCAGGCACGAAGCCACATTGGTCAGTGTGTATCAAATTCTGCAGGTACGGGAGGAGGCGGAGTGCCAGGATTTTGCTCAGTATGTTATATTTTGTGGGAAGTAACGAGAGGGGGCGGTACCCTGAGATGTCTGTGGCAGAGCAGCCCGGTTTAGGAAGCGTCACTACTAATGCCTGCATTGCGGTGGGGGTGAGGAACCCTGTTTCCAGCGCAGATTTGTATAGCTGTTCTAGTTGGGGGATCATAGTATCTGCGAAGGTGTCAAAGAATTCTATCGGTAGACCATCTAGGCCAGGGGCCTTATTGTGTGGTAACGCCCGTATAGCTTCTTTAATTTCTGCCTTCTTGATGGGGCCTGATAAAGCATCTTGAGCAGTGCGGCCTAGTTGGGGAAAAGGTAGATCATCTAAAAAGGCGTCTATGATGTCATCCGTCCGCTGCGTTGAGGCTTGATATAGGGTTTCGTAATAATTGCAGAAGGCTTCATTTATATCCCGCTGGGTGGTTACAGTGTCTCCCCCTGGTGTGGCTATCTCGTGTATGACAACGGTGGAGGGCGCGTCGCGTAAGATACGCGCCAGCAGAGCACCAGATTCATCAGCCTTTGTATGTTTTAACTGAGTATATGACTTATAGTCTATTATTCTGAGGCTTTCCAGCAGTTCGGCGTGCTTGATACACGCCTCCTGCAACTCTGCTGTCTTAGTGGGGTCCAGTGTCGCTTCCTGTTCTAATGCGTTCATGCTGTTTTCAACGTCTTTTAGGTTGTTGTGTATTTCCTGCCGTGGTACTAATAGCTATGCAGCTGATCACAGTTTTAAACGCGTCCCATTCTATGTGTCTTGTGGGGGCACAGTAGGCGTTTTCTGTAAAATAGTTTTAGATACCTTTAGGTAGTTGGTGGAGGTTTGTACCCCTTAATCCTGATATGATTGAGGAAAGTAATATCCAATGATTGTTCCGGTAGACAGTGGTTGCTCCTTTTTATTTAATTTTTATTTTTTTATTTTTCTTTGTTACACCTCGTAACGTTGAACAAGGAACAGAAAACAGCCGACGCGTGTTTCGCCCGGTGGCCGGATGGCCGAGGGCTTTTTCAAGGCTGATAAGTAGTCAAACCTACAGGTGTATGAGCGATACATACATCATAAGTGCGTAATATGTAATTAAACAGAGTGAAACCCAAAACAGTGGATATACAAAGGATGTGAGTAAAGGGAATACAACAATAAGAGCAAAAAGATAAGCCAAAAAATAAAAGGTTGTGGACTGGGTAGAGACAAACGAGGACGGAAAAAGGGGAGGGAAAGACAGGGTAAATGAAGGAGAAAGAGGAACGAAAACAAATATTGGGGTATGAAAAATAAAAATTTGAAATGGCATACAGTACATTGATCAACTGCCATAGATTCATCATCGTAAATACATTAAAAAAATTACTCCATTTGAAGAAACCGGTTGAAGGAGAGAGAGACACACAGAAGTATAAATGTCAGGATGACAGTTTGTTATACCATTAATATTCCATATGTGCACATCAATTAATGGTACAGAGGTGCTATCTGAAACGTATGGCAGCCTTTACAGAGCGTAAATGAGAGCATGACTTCATATGCATTGTGAATACAGCAGGGTGACGAAAGCTTACCAAGGTTCCTTAAGAATGTTTGTGAAAACTGTAAAGAAAGGGGATGTATGTCAGGAGCAGTGATTCAATATGTCATGGCTATCATAGCCATATCAACCTTAATAGTATCAGCATTAGCGAGAACCCCCGTAATGAGGTAGCATAATGATATTGTAAAAGTGGCAAGCTGAGTAGTCCGTGTAAGAGCTCTATCAGTCATAGGCAATGCAAAGAAAGAACGACCACTCATATAAATTATCGTATCCCAGCGCATGCAAGTATCAACAAGAAGGAAGCCCCTGTATTAAAAGGGTAGACAAATGAGCAGTTCGTGTGGAAAGTCTAACGATTGTGAGTCACGGGAGCTCATAGTCTATAAGGTTTCCCCACACGCTGGAACAGATATATACCTGGTAAAGTTAAGAGAGAAAATAAAATAAAATGTAAAATACAATCCGCCTCATAAGTAAAAACAAACGCGCATTGGGTGTCCCTCGAGGAAAGGCAAATAGAGAGGGTGCGGCTCAGCGTGACAAAGTGAAATCATAAGCAGGTCGAGCCCGATAATGTGAAGGGCAGAGCAGGGGAACAGAAGCGGTATCTGAGACACTCACCGATCGATTTGAATTGTGCAACGTGATCTCTGCGGTCCGTGAGGATGAAGTAACCGCGAGGCCGAATCAATTTGAAAAAGCCCTCGGCCATCCGGACCCCGGGGAAACGCGTGTCGGCTGTTTTCTGTTCCTTTTTCAATGTTACGAGGTGTAACAAAGAAAAATAAAGAAACTAAATAAAAAGGAGCAACCACTGTCTACCAGAACATAATCATTGGATATTACTTTCCTCAATCATATCAGGATTAAGGGGTACAAACCTCCACCAACTACCTAAAATTACCTTTTTACAATGGCTTTTGGGTGTAGCCATTTGTGAGGCACGTACCAGCATTATATTGGGTCACTACAAGGATAGCGTGAATCCCAGTTTTGCCAACACCCTGGTTTTCCTACATTAACTAGTTTTGGATACCGACCGCCATTGTATTCTTGAAAACAGGGTCCTCCAGCATCTGAGGCCATAATTTCCAAGTGGGGAACGGGGTGGGGGTTACACCCCAGGTAAGGGTTAGTTCTAGTAGGTTGTGATCAGATAGTCTTACCCAGATAGGTAGTGTGTGTGACTTGAGCAGTGAGGGGAGTAGAGCAGAATATCCTATTTATCCTCGTGTGTAGATGGTGAGTCGGGGAAAAGGAGTACTCCCTGCTGGTCGGATTTTTGAGACGCCAGACATCTCCCACTGCCCAACCCTCCGACCATCTAACCAGTGCCTCTGCCTGTTTGATGGACCCCGCTCCCGGAACCGGGGTGTGTGAACGGTCCATGGTAGTGTCCATGACCGCGTTGTAGTCACCGCCTAGTATCCATGGGTACACTGCTCAGTCAGCCAACACATCATTAATGCTCATCAGGAATTTTCTTGGTCAAAATTAGGGGCGTAAAGACTCCCCAGTATCACTTGCGCGCCATCCAGTGTTCCCCGCACTAAGGTATATCGACCCTGCGGGTCTATGCGTTGTTCTAAGGCTACAAATGGGACCCCACCCCTGAACCAGATTGTCGCCCCCCTGACAAAGGCAGAGCATGATGTGGAAAAAATTTGACCTTTCCATTTCTTATTCATCTTTGTAGCTTCATTGTCGGTAAGGTGGGATTCTTGGAGGAACACTATGTGAGCCCTGCACCTATTTAGCTGTGCGTATATTCTATGGCGTTTATGTATGGAACCCAGTCCCCATACATTCCAGGTTATTATTGTATATGCATCTGGCATGTGATCATGTATCTGTGTATATTGCGTTCAATAGGTCGAGGTGCCAAGGCGGATACCAGGGTCGTTTATTTTCATTTAACCCCGTGTTTTACCACAGAACAGAAAACCATGCTTCTATGAAAAACAAACAGACATTATTAGTCACTTATAATGCTTTTCATTACGCATCCACCCCATGTTGCATCTATCCATGCGCAACCCATGTTAATATTATTTTTTTAGCAAACGTTATTAATGTGCACAAAAGCAGCATTAGTCTTCTTATTTTTCGTTGGTCGGAAAGCATTTGCGGCCTGCTTTAGTACGCGCTTGCGCAGTAGCATTTTCCCTCATGTTGGGATCTTTTCCACATTAGTTTTTCACGCACACTGTTAGTAAATGTTACTGAGGGTTCAATTCGAGCAGGTTTTATTTCACGAAAACCCTGCTCCATTAATTCCCCCTTTAATGGCGTTTTGAGCCATCACCAAAATACCCACCAATACAATTTATCACTTTTAGAAAGCAGTTGTTCTCTCTCGCTTTATCATTATCCCATCTAAATCTTTAATTATTTCATAATTCCCTTTCTTTTCCTCTAATTCTATCTCTTCTCTCTTTCTTGCTCTTCGTTTCACATCAGATGTCTCCTTTCTGCATTTACAGCATTTATAAATCAGAAAAGTCATTAGTACTGTTGTAGCTACTGCAATGATGGGCATTAGTATTCTTCCTAATACACTATTACCAAAAGCAGAAAACCAATTGCCCATGGAGGAAAAACTCTTACTAAGTTTCTCCCAAGCACCGTCAACCTTTAGTTCAGCCAAATCTTCTCGAAGATTCGTAATTTTCTTAATATACCCCTCTAAACTCTTACTCTTGTCAGGTATATATGTACAACATTGTTGAATCTTTAACCTATTACAAACTCCACCCTCTTTGGCCAATAATACATCATGGGCAAGTTGATTTTGTAAAACCATAGACCTAATCGCAACCATTTCAGTATCAATCATCAAGGAACCACCAGCAGTATCCGTTGATAAACGATCAACCACTGTGGACAATTTTCTAATTTTGTGTGAGTTTAATATGACTCCAACTGAAGGTATCAATGCTCCAAAAATACCTCCCACTATTTCTGAAAAACTCACCCCTCTCTTATTACGTGTTAGTCCATTCTTTACTTCATTGATTCTGTCATTTTTATCCATATGGTACACCTTTGGAAATGCAATGCCAATATAGCAACATCCATACCAATGTGCAGGCAACCTATAGTAGGCATTCTTACCACACACATAATAGATTCCTGGAAAGACAGGATCAGTTCCTCCTTTTATTCCCCATCCTCCCGTAATTAGGAAAGTATGATCACACTCACTAGAACCAATGAAATTGTTATAATCAGTTTTTAGTCTAAGCAAGCACAGCTTCTCTCTATGATGCCAGTCCAGGGTCATAGCAGCGTATGTCTCACCCTTTTTATAATCTCCTTCTCTGAAAGCCCATGGAGGTACATGAGGCTTTTGCTCAGCAGCTTTTCTCTTAAAATCTTGCCTTCTATCCTCTACCATGTTAATGAATTGTATTTCTTCAAACCACAGTCTACATGTTAAGTTATGTTTATGAGCCTATACTATATCGATTGTTTTTGTTGGATGGAAAAATTCCCCCATTTATTCAGCATTTTCAGCACTACTTACTCTATTCATGTTCTTTCTAATAGGAATCTCTGAGAACACTAAATCCATGTTATAGTAGTATTGTAAGCTACCTCTCTCATAGAATAGACTTGTGAGTACACTACAAGACACACCATATGTTAAAGGTAGGTGATGGTAAGTCACTCTCTCTGAGACAGACAATGGTAATTGCATGCACACCTAACAATCTCTTGCATCCATTGTGTCAACGTACTCATACAACAACTTAGTAAATACATTTGACAAAGTCATTAATTGATTTATCTTGATGGTAGATGCTATCACCTTCCATATTTTCTATATTAGTATGTGAGATTTCTTTGACTTTTAAAATCTACCTTCTCACTCGTCACACCATTAGTATTATTTTTATGGTTAGTTACCAAGACCGGCACAATAACAATTAATGTTAACCACATCAACATTAGTAATAAAATACTAAATAAGCAAGCATTAATACATCTATGTTTGAACCTACGATTTTGATATCCAGTCTGTTATTTTTGCCATTTTAAGGAAAAAAATTTGTATCAATTCAAAAGAAAAACTATTAAAAAAAAACTATCTAAGTAGTGTATCCAAACACTTCAAGCCTTCTTCTTCTTTCTTCACCCCTCTTTTTACATTTTTTTTTAAATATATCTTCTTCACAGCCTTTAGTTCAATTTCTTCTTTCAGTTCTTTTTCTTTGAATGAATTTTTTTTTTAGTTTTCTGCACCCTTTAGTTTACACAGTTCTCTTAGGGTGGTTCAAAACCATTTGCTTCACTCTGCTTTGTACCAGTGTCTTCTTTGCTCTGATCTGTATGCTCAGTTTCTTCCAATACCACATATGTCCAGTCTGGAGCTGTGTATTTCCTGTTTGGAACTCTTACTCTCTCTGTTTTCCAAACTAATTCTTCTTCTGACTCACTTTGTTCTGTTTTGTTTGGTACTTCAACTATCGTGTCTGGTATTTTCTTTTTCAGAGTGTATTTCAGTCTTTTCACTTATTTTGGCCACACGTCACATTTTCTTGCTCTCTTAACTTGCACAGTTCCCTCTGCTTCAGTGTCAAGTTCGCAAGTTCTTTTATTCAGTTCTTTTCTCTGTTGCACTTGGTCTTGATTCTCATTTAACACTCCTCTATCATTACTTTCAACAGCAGTCTCACGAGACCCAGTAGCTGGTGCCCACTTTATTCGACTTTGTTATCGATAATCTACGTGTTCAACACTCTTAGAATCAGTAGCCTCAGACTCTATTGTTTCATGTTCTACAGCTTCTGGCTCTTCTTGACTCTCTGCCAGTCTCTGCTCTTCTTCTTCTTCTTCTTCTTGTCTTTCAAGTCTTCTTGTGTGACTTGCGTGTATCCAATTCGGCAAGCCTCCACACTTCACTGCTGTCGTTGTCACCAGTATTATCTGGTATGGGCCATGCCACCTAGGCTCCAGACACGACTTTCTCACATGTTTCTTCACCAGGATCCACTCCCCTGGACTTAAATCATGTGTTTGCTCTTGCTGTGTTGTGGTTGCACGTTCTCCAACCTGATGAGACACAGAACGCACCAAATCAGCCAATACTTTGCAATAATCAAGCACCAAATCATCAGTTATATTCATCAGTGGATTTGCTGGTACAATCTGCTGTCTCATTGCTCTCCCCATTATAACATCATGAGGGGATAATCCAGTCTTTTTATCAGAAATGCTTCTCAGACTCATTAATACCAAGGGTAAAGCATCTGGCCATTTCAGTGCTGTGGATGCACATACCTTTGACAATCTCGATTTAATAGTGCCATTAATTTGCTCGACCAAACCTGAGGCTTCTGGTCGATAAGCACAATGCAGCTTTTGCTCAATTTGTAATGCTGCGCAAATCATCCGAATTATTTCATTATTAAAATGAGTACCTCTATTCGTTTCTAAAGAGACTGGAAATCCAAATCTAGGAATGATCTCTCTCAAAAGCAATTTCGCAACTGTTAAACTATCATTTCTTCTTGTTGGATATGCTTCTACCCAACGAGAAGACAGACAACAACCAAAACATATTTCAGTTCATTACAAGGAGGCAACTCCATGAAATCTGCCTGCAATCTAGTAAAAGGACCTGCTGCTTTTCCAATCCTTCCCCAACTGACAACAGTCTTTCTACCTGGATTCTGCTGCTGGCAGACTACACATCTTTGGCATAGACTCTCTGCAATAACCCTGAACTTTGGATTGTACCATGACTGTTTGAAGAGCCTAATCATAGCATCTCTTCCCACATGAGTTACTCCATGGTACATCCTTGCAAATTGTGAAAGTAAACAGTCTGGCATTACTGGTCTATCATCCATGTACACCCATATTTCATCTTCAGGTCTCTTTGTCCATCCTGCTTTAATCCAAATTTCTTTCTCTTCCTCACTAGCTTCTTCTTGCAATTGTCTAACTTCATCCCATGTTTCTAGAGAAGAGAACATCAAGTGACAATTTGTATTCTTTTTTTTTTTTTATGCTCCTTTATTAATCAAAACTGAATTTTGTGCACAGAAATGAGCCAGTTGGTCTGCATATCCTGTTGCCACTAGTCACATAATCCTTTCCTGACTTATGCGCTTGGCATTTGACCACTGCAATTTCTTTAGGCAATTGTAATGCATTCAGCAAATCTTTTACATCTTTGCTGTTTCTTATCGGGGATCCTGAAGAAGTCAGAAATCCACGTTGCATCCATAATTGACCAAAATGGCGCACCACCCCGAAACCATATTGACTATCCGTAAATATGGTTATCCTCAAATTTTTGACACTTATACATGCCCTGGTCAATGCGACCAACTCAGAAATGTGTGCTGAATTTATCCCTCTTAGACAAGATGCTTCAAGAACCATGGCCACTGTACATACTGCATATGAAGCACGCAATGCGCCCTTCTCATTTCTGAGACACGAACCATCTACAAACATCACACAATCTGATTCTGGCAATGGTGTATCTTTTATGTCTGGCCTTGGTTTCATACACAACTGTCACATCCAGACAATCATGATCTGCTTCATCCTTTACTTCTTCACAACTCGAACTCGGCAATAAAGTCGCTGGGTTCAGTGTTGTGCATCTTGTTACTGTCACATTCTCAGCACCCAAGATCACTCTCTCATATCTAGTCAAACGACTACTTGTCATGTGCTGTGTCCTCGTCCTTGTTAGCACAATCTCAACAGAATGTGGCACATACACTCTCAATTGATGTCCCATCACAATTGATTCACTCTGCTCCAGACTCACACAAGTTGCAGCCACTGCTTTCAAACAACCTGGCAACGCTGCAGCCACTGTGTCCAAAGTAGCAGAGAAATATGCCACTGGACGACGCGCCATTCCATGTGTCTGCGTCAACTGAAACTGCACATCCATCCTTCTCACAACAGAACAATGCAAATTCTTTAGAATAATCTGGCATTCCCAATGCAGGTGCTTGACAAACACTATCTCGCAACTCAACAAAAGCCTTCATGCTTTCTTCATCCAGTTCGATCGGATCGACTACATCTTTGTGAATCAATCTCTGTAATGGCTTGGCTAAAAGTGAGAAACCACTGATCCACTGTCTGCAGTATCCAACCATGCCCAGAAACATTCGAACTTCTTTCTGTTTTCTGGGAGGACCCATTTGCAAGACCACAGCAATTCAATCTTGTGATACTTTCCTGACTCCTTTCTCAATTTTGTGTCCCAAATATTGAACCTCTTTTTGACAAAATTGCAATTTTGCTGGTGACACTTTATGCCCACCTACTGCCAAATGGTTCAGTAGAGCAATTGTATCTGTCACACATGCTTCTCGTGTCTTTGATGCCACCAATAAATCATCGATGTATTGCACCAATACTGAGTCTTCTGGCATAACCAATGACTCCAGACACTATTCCAGAATCTGATTAAAATTGAAGGACTCTCTGTATACCCTTGAGGAACTCGGCACCATGCCAAGGCACGGTCTCCAAACCGAAAAGCAAAAAGATACTGGCTATCTTGATGCAAGGGTGTCGAGAAAAAGGCTTGACACAAATCAATCACTGTGAACCATTCTGCGTCACGGGGAATTTGGTAAAGAATTACTGCTGGGTTTGGCACTATCCGACAACAAGGTACTACAATCTTATTAATGTTTCGCAAATCTTGCACAATTCTGTACTTGCCACTCGGTTTTTTGATTCCCATAATAGGTGAATTACAAGGATTCCCTAGTATTTCTCTCAGAATACCTTGTTGAATCATTTGCTCAATTACAGGAGTAGTTCCCTCAATAGTCTCAGGACTCATTTTATATTGTGGTGTTTTCGGAAATTCTGCACCTTGTTTGACCAAAATTTGAATTGGATCAACACCTTTCATCAATCTGATGTCTTTCCCTGAAAAATCCCACACATCAGTCGTCGCAGCATCTCTCAATTCAACAGGCAAATCCTTCGCTGTAAATAAAGGATACAAATCATTCACTTCTGTCCCTTGCCTTCCTAACATCACTTTGAAAGCAACATCCTCATCTGGTGTTTGAAAAGCAATACCATCTGGTGTACAATAGATGGTGCAGTTCATCTTGCACAACAAATCCCTACCTAAAAGGTTCACCGGACTCGTATCACATACCACAAACCGATGCAAATCTCTAAATTCTCCAATATGAACCTCCATTGGTTTGGTCACTGGAGTTCTAATATACTTGTTTGAAACTCCTACAACTTGGATTGTTTCTCCCGGGAGGGGTAGGTTTGGAATTTCTGCTGCTCTCACAGAACGGGTAGCACCAGTGTCCACAAGGAATGTAATATCATTACCTTCCACTTTCCCATCCACAAAAGGACCTGATTGATCTACCACTAGAGATGCGCCAAGCACGCACTCTTCCTCCCCCTCAGGCACCGTCATTGAGATGAATCTGAATCACTCTCAGGACATTGCAACCAATATTGCGAAACCATTTGTCCATTTTGTTTCTTACCAATTTGTTCACTCGAGTGAAATCCAACATTCGCACAGTATCTCTGTACCTGAGCATTCACATTATTTGGCATAGGAGCTTGAGGCACTTGTACCTGTGGTGTAACTACCTGTTGCTGTTGCAGCTGTTGTTGATTCACAACCACCTCATTCTGCATCTGTGAATTAGAATTTTGAACCATTCATTTATTTTCTAACAAGAACTTGCACTCGTTCTTCCAATGTCCTAACCTGCTGCACGCTTGACAAGGGAATTTTCTCTTCATCTCTTCTTTATTATTTCTACCTCTACCCTTTCCCGGTAATTGCACTTGAACACCACCATTCGGTACAATATTCATACCAGATACCTGACAATTTTGAAAATTCTGATTGTCCTTTCATCTGAAAACCTGTTTGAGAATAATCAACAAAATTCCCATTTTTCTGCTGTGCCGCTTTCACTTGCGCCCACATTTTCTCTTTCAATTTCTTATGCCTAGATTCAATATAATCACTACAATACTTCGCACACCTCAGTATTTCATCCACTGTTTTGTTCTGCCAACAAATCGAATGCTGCTGAATCATATTACTAATTTCTGGTTTCAATCCAAACACAAACTTATACACAATGTCCCATATCTTTGTCAGTTACGCTTTCAAAATCACTATACTGTTTAAACACCTGTAAAAGTCTCTCGTAGTAGGCATGTATTGTTTCTTTTGACTCCTGTGTCGCCCTGTCAATCTTAACCCAATCTGTTTCCTTTGGGGAAATCTTATTCTTCAAATAAGTAATCACTTGATTATATTTCTTCATCACCTCTTCTGAAGGCGCTCCAGTTTTAACATCTCTAGGATATTCCTCTTTCGGCCAGTCAATTGCAATCTTACACTCAGTCCATAAATCAGCTGGAACTACAATGTTAAACAAACCATCCAAATCTTTCAACAGGACCTTTGAGACCTTAACAAACCTCTCTACCCGTTTGTACCACTCGACAGGCTTTTCTCTCAACCTCGGGAAGTCATTTGTAAAAGACAATATGTCCTGTCTTGACCAAGGAATATGAACATATCCACCACCCGGAACTTCTCTCATTGGATATATCATTTCAGCAGGTTCTGCCTCTTTTAACGGAAGCAAAGAAGATGCAGTTACACCCTTACTTGCAAGCGCTTCTTCTTTCTTTCTAACCCATCTACCTTTCCAGAGATCCAAATCACCCCATTTTTTCAAAGTATTAATCAACTCTTTTATTTGCAATCGTTTACCAGATGCATTCAAACTCTCTAAGTCTTTGTCACTTAAATCCAACCTATATGTCTTTTGTAAAACTTTTGATTTCTCAATATCCACTCCATATGCTTGTGCTGCGTCTGCCAACTTCTCATGCAAATTTCTCGCTTTCAATATAATATTCTTACACAAAAATAACTCATCCTGGTATTTACTCAATCTCTCCGGACTTATTTTACCAATCCTCATTTCTTCCAGATCTACTCTTAACCTACCCATATCTATACTCTGTTTGGACTTATTAGATGCCATTCCCCTAATCCAATCATCCAACTCTTCTGGCGAAGGTCCCACTGAACTCTCTGATACTGAAGTAGTTTCTCTCACATTTGTCAATAATTTTCTAGGATCAATTCGTACACTCCTTTTTGGCGTTTCAGTCACATTTCCATTTGCTGGAATATCAATCAGTGACGTACTCATCTCATTTGATTCTGGTCCACTAATATCCCTAGCACTATTCACTGGAACTGTCAATGCATGCCATCTCGAAATATTTTGACCCTCACTATACAATGAAACTATAGGACCAATTGTTACCGGAACTGATAATGCTTCAGCATTTAAACTCTTCTGACTAATTTTCTGAGTCCATTCTTCTTTTGCTCTTTTAAGCATTTCAATCTCTCTCTCCTGTGAGACTCGTGTAGCTGATGAAGATGGTAATACTAATGGAACTTGTGAAGCTTGTGTAACCTGTGGAACATGTTCTATCTCAATTAACGGTGCACTTGGATTAATCTCATCCGGACTCTCCTGATATGGTGGAGGTCTTTTCAATACCATCTCATCTAATAACTCATCATCAATTTCATTTGGATCTATATCTAGTTCTGAAGTCTCTACATTATTCTTTTTCTCCTTGCACTTTCCACTAGCTTGTCCCTCAGCAACTATTACTGGATATAATCCCTCTATCATTACATCTCTCCTCCACTTTTTCAACTGCGCATCCCATTTAGCCTCTGAATATCTCATTGTGTTCCTATATTTCATCCCATTCCCATCTCTCTCCCTTCTGTACGCCTCATGTTCCCATTCCTCAAGCGCCTCATACTGCATAGGTCTAGGATTTGTTTTTAACGAATTCATTCGTCTTCTCAAATTCTCCAAAACTTTTACATTGAAAGTACCATGCTCTGGGAAAGCTAAAACTCCATCATCCTCCGTACAACTCGCCCAATTCTCTAACCATGTACACGTATGATATCCACGCTCTATCATCTTAAAAGAAGCAGGCGATCTTGCAGGAGGTACAGGAAGTCCCTCTCTAGTAACTATTGGCTTGTCTTTTTTAAACAAATCTTGTATCATCTTTATCAACTTCAGTTTCAACTCTCTCTTTTCACAAAATACTTTAGAAATCAAGGAAAATCCTTCCGTAATTCTGCTCACCCTATTGGCTCACACTCGTCTAATACCAGCGCGACTCACACCAACCAACCAATCACAGCACAGTACACGCCAGCGCGGCTTTTTGTGACGTCAGTGTAACTCCTGCGACTGACCCTCCCTTTACAAAATAATACGGCAATGTACTAAAAAAGTCTTTCTAAATAAATATTTAATAGAAACGACACAAAACGCTGCTACTTTGTCTGCTCCACTAAATGAAAGATAGTTCAGTCGTTCAAGAGAACCTTTTACAACCAGCAGAATGACGACCAGCGTCACTCTACTCTCAATCAAAGTGAAAGAGGTCTTGGTACTCCTTTGGGATTACTAGCCAAAGTTTCGGAAGAGGACTTTTTAGAAAAGAGGTCTTGGTACTCCTTCGGGGATGTAAGGCCAAAGTTTCGGAAGCAGACTTTTACTATTTTCATACAACCTTCTTACAACAGAATAGGTCCCTTAGAATAACATCAACAGCATTTCACTGTTCGATATTTCAGCAACAGACAAAGTACTTCTGCAGTGTGATACTTTTCCACACTATTCCTCTGCCACTGAGGCTAAATTAACATCCCGGGATCTTAGGTAACTCCGAACTCGACTTCCAGACTACATAAAAAAAAGACGCTAACTTTTCATATTAGTAACCAAAATCAATATTTCAACCATTAATTTGCCAAAATAATCAATATAAACCATCAGGCTGCTACCAAAACTGATCCAGCGATCTGGGACTAATAATTTTCCACAAACTAGGCCCAATTTCATTACCCACAAGCCCCTTCACGCTGAGATTAGTGATTTCCAAACTAATTACCAAAATTAGTAAAATCCAATTTGTCTTCATTTCTATTATACCAATTGTGGCGATGCGATCTTTATATAGTTGACAGGGTTTGGCAAACCAATACTTGTTTCTAGAATACTCATAAACTAGAAAAACAACCCTAATAAAGACACACATTTGTATATTTATAATGTTTATCTAAATAATGTGAAATAAATGCTCATCAATACCAAAATACAGTACAAATCATAGATCATCACAGAACAACAATATCAGAAATAATGATAAACAAACATCTCAAAATGTCAATTCATAAAGGAGTGGAAAGGCGGAGAGACAAAAGGTTCAGAGACAAAATACATTTGCAAATGATTATGCAAATTCAGTTTTCTGTCTATACTAACCCAATTGAATAGGAAATCTACTCTCTGGCCATGAGAGCAGTAAGGCACCTCAAGTAGAGTTGAAGAGTGAAAGACTAAGGGCCCGATTCTGATGCGGGTTGGAAAAGCTTCCCGACTGAGGGCCTGATTCTGATGCGGTTAGGAAGGCCTCCTAATGGCATTTGCTCCTTCCAAATCGGATCGGGAACGTGTCTTCCCGACCCAGGGCCCAATTATGATGCGGTTAGGAACATATGCTCCCATTGAAGTCAATGGGAGTCCAACCAAATCGTATCTGGAAGCATCCGGATGCATCGTACTCCGTCGGTCGGACTCTCCCGATCCGAGTGGGTCGGAAACCATTTCCAAACCGATTCGGTCGGGAAGGTTTCCAACCCGCATCAGAATCAGGCCCTTAGTCGGGAATCAGCAGAAAGGAACAGCCAGCTCAAGAATAGGAGACAGCATAGAAGGCCTCTCCTCACGCAGGTAAGGAAGCAAGACACAATCTAACCACCAACACACTCTCCCACAAAGCCTAAACCCCTCCCACCAGGAACCTCAATTATACCCTAAAACCCAAATGTCCAACCCACACTTGTGTCAGAACAGAGGATTTCTCTACACATGATTGGTCAAGGAAGGGGGTATACTGTCACACCACTCTCGTCATGTCCCTTAGCTCATCTTCTTTATTGTTCATTTTTTCTGCATATCTACTTTCACCCCAGGAAATACAAATTCGAGCCTCTGTCATAGCATTCGTTTCCTCCATCCTAGTCATGTAGCAAATTATGTGTCACATTTATCCGTTTGTGTCGCACGAAGAGAAAATGTTCTTTCACTCAAGGAAAAGTTTGTTTCTATCAGTTGTCTCTTGGCAGGCACACAGGACTGGCGAAGGACACTTGTCTTCCACTGTTATCGTTTTTGCTCAGTATTATTTCTCAGAGTTCATTTATTTTCATTTAACCCCATGTTTTCCCGCAGAACGTTATTAATGTGCACAAAAGCAGCATTAGTCTTTTTATTTTTCGTTGGTCAAGAAGCATTTGCGGCCTACTTCGCTTTAGTACGCGCTTGCGCAGTAGCATTTTCCCTCATGTTGGGCTCTTTTCCACATTAGTTTTTCACCGCACACGGTTAGTAAATGTTACTGAGGGTTCAATTCGAGCAGGTTTTATTTCGCGAAAACCCTGCTCCATCACCACCTAACACGAGCGCTGTGACGTGGCCTGCGCTATTCGCATCATCGCGCTTTGACTTTCAGCCATGCTGAACTGCAGATGTGCTGCTAGACAACATGGCTAAAAGACATTCACATTGACAAGACCAATCGGTAGGGAATTGCAGAGATCTGTTGGCTTTGCCAATGCTTGTTCTGTGTTGACGGGGTCTTGCTGAATAAATGTGGAAGTGATAGTGAGAAACAGTTGAAGAGCTTTGAAGTGAAGAGAGGATGTGGCGTAACGTCGATAGCTACAGACAGGGGAACTTGGGAACCAGTTTTGAATCTAGGGGGCGTCTGAACAGTTTGTGATTCTGGACAAATCACTTGAGCTTCCCCCTGTGTAGGACAATGAATGTGTCATTGTGTAATGTAACTGGTAAGCACTTAAAGTTCCCCAATACCATCGGCTGTTGTTAGCACTATGGCAAGACGGAGGACGGAGTGGATGCTCAATACCATCGAATCGTGCAAAAAATAAGTACTGTTTGTGTTTTAACAACTTTTTAAGAAATGCATTTGTTTACGTACACCCGCATGCATTTTAGTGGTATGTGTACAAGGGAAATGGTCTGCAAACACAGGTACTCCTATGGAGTGCTTGAATATAAAGACAAAAAAAGCTCTGAAAACCGGGAGCAGTGTAAGGAGCCATGTACTTAGTCCATGCACTATGGGTGGGCCAAACACAAGAAGAGGGCATGACGCCTGCATGCCATGACGAATAGCATCAAAGAAAATGAGAGTGACGCTGATGTTTACCGATGGTAGGAGAGGGGTGGCCTGTAAGCCCACAGTTAGAATACAACACGTCTTTTCGAGACAGTGCATGGGCTATCTAGCCAAGACCTAAAACACTCCCTTCATCAAAGTACTAAGGTGCTACGTAATGTAACTCTATTACAAAATGCACACAGCTCTTCTAATTGTGATGATCCCATAACAAACCGCATGGTACACTTCCTGCCCACTGAAAAATTGTCACTGCTAAGGAACTACTAATTCCTGACCTCTGGCTTCAGTTAAAGTTGTAAATTAGAAATTTTTCCCATTGAGTTAAAAAAAAGTCATACCCTGCTAAAGGTAAGCAACTGCATCTATATACTCCTGTCCATATTCTTACCGGCTCAGGCTGGTGGTCTTTTTCGACGGATTACATTTCAATTGTTGATCGGGTTCAGGTGTGTGCTTCATAAAGTTTCATAAGTTTTGAGTAAGGCTTCCATAACCACGGTTGAAGGGTGTTGCTGTTGACTTCAGAAGTATACTCGTTCTTAGGTTGAAAGTGGGGCTTACACATGCTATTTCAGTGGCTTAATCATAGCATGGGTATTAAGTAAGTCTTGAGTTTTTTACCCCAGCCCATGCACCGTTTTATTTTACAAGCTACTAGCTATAGAATTGTTTCCTGGCTTTTAGTGTTGGGCAGTGACACACCCTGATGTTTTTGTTTTATATGGCTAGTGCTAGGGCAGCTGTGTTCTCTTGCATTTAAAGGTGTCTTGAGCAGCGTTCTGGTGAGCTCTGCATGCAGGCTTTGCCTGTACTGGGGTCGCACTCGATAGCCAGAAGTACTTTATTTGGTAGGTAATATGGCAATTTGAACGTATTCTGTTATCTACTTGTCCCACAAAGCAAGAATCTGATTCAACCACAGTTGGTTATTGCATGCCGTGGCCAGAGGTGAGCGGGTTTTTGGTTCTATGCCAAATTGAGTCTAATGTTTGAGAATATTGCAAATGATTACTATTGGAATTCATTTAATTTTGCACCCATGAGGAGAATCTTTGTTTTTGATGGTTGCCCCAACGAGAGCTCATCCAGACTTTTATGCTACTGTAGTATAGCTTGTGGTTTTTTCCAGATCCATTTTCAGGTCATGAGTTTAAATGGTGATGGTTGTTTAATTTCAAGGCATATGTATATATTGGGCAGAATCCAACTCCACTCTTCTGTGATTGCATGGTTAAAGAGTAGTAAACCATTCAAGCCACTGCCTATATTACATAATACTGAAGGCAAGCACCCAAGGAAGTGGTGTAATCTTCTATGCCAAATGTCACCTGCCTTGTGGCTGGAGGGGACTTCTTCGAGGAGGGGCAGGGTGCAAACATCCGGACCCAGCACTGGATGGCAGGAGTGTGCACAGCTTGTGAATCTGCAGCTCTACATGCCAAGAACAGATGCTTACTGGGTAAGTAACATTATCCATATATATATATATATATATATATATATATATATATATATATATATATATATATATATATATATATTAGCTAGCCTGTGGAAAGGTGTGATTGGGGGTAATGTGGACCTCGGTATCAGAATAGGGCAGAAATAGAAAAGCAGGCAAAGGCTTGTTTTTAACTTTTTTTGGCTTTGTTGGCTAGAGTGGTGATAGGGCAGAATGGGCATTTGTTCCTATTGTGCAAACGCTTCAGTAAATTGTGGGTTTTTCATTTGGGTAGATATATTGGTGGAAGCTGAGAAAATGTCAGTATAGTATCTGCTAAAATAAATGTACGCATTATTTTTCTTGCTGAATATTCATGGCATTGTACTGTTCAAATAGTTGTAAATGAATCTCTTTTGCACCTTAATCCTGAGGTGGTTCCAAAGTCTGCTCTTACGACATTGTCGTTCTTCTCTGTCAAAGTCCTTTTGAAGTTGAGGTGGAGCTGTCACTCCAGGCAACGCAGCCAATTTAGTGCTTTTTTTGGTTACAAACCTTTCTCTGCAAGGTCCCTGGATTCCTCTTCAATCCATTTTTAAATAGCGCTGTGTCCCTGCCCTGTACACAAATTTCTTTCAGGAATGTAGATGTATCTTTTATTCTCTCATTACCTAGGATGGGTTCCAAATGGTCTGATAAAGGTAAGCCAACCAAGTGTTGCTTTGTGGACGTTTTAGCTCTCTTTAGCAGACTATACCTATTTTTAGGTAGCGCTACGAGTTCTCTTTGGTCACCTGGCCCCTAGAACCGTCTTTGCCGGCGTGGGAAAGCAACAAGCTCGGGGGCTTGTCACCTCGGAGTGGTCTTTCACAGAAAGGCTAATCCCTGTCTGACCTTCCCAAAAAAGTAAAAAGGGCGCGGGCACAGTATTTTTGATGGCTCCTGAGATAAATAGATAAGTGAGGGAGGGGCTCGGTGAAGGTCAAGCGTACTGTGGTGGTAATTGACCTACACAAGACTATTACCGCTCATTGTGAGAACATGATTTAGGGCATCTGGATTGCAGTAGTCTGTGACTAATAACATCATTCCCCCCCTCCCCCAATTGGTCATTCCACCCTCCCTATCCACCTGCCCCCCTCGAAGGTAGAGGTTGTCGCCAATGATGGGCTATCATCTGAGTTGGCCTAACGGCTAGGGCGGTCAACCTCGAATCTGGGGAACTGGGTTCAAGTCTCGGCAATGACGCTGAACATCCTGTGATTCTGGGCAAATCACTTAATCTCCCCGTGCCTAACAAAAAAATAAATGTGTTCTCATGTAAGGCAACTGGTGCTATGTAAAGCGCTCTGATACCCGATACCTTCGGGTCAAGTTCGCGCTATATAAAACTCCGAAAAATAAGCAAGATGTCCCTCAGGGATGTGATGTCCAGCATTTCACCCGAGCCCTAGGTTGGTGCAGTCTGTTTCTTAGTTATGAAAAAAAAATAATTACATAACAAATCCTATTAAATCTGGATATTCTAGACGTTGGTAGGAATGCATAGTCACATACCTTTTAACTTAAGCTTTCTACAGTATGTTGTTAGAGAGCCTTTTCACAAAGAAGGATTGTCCGAGACCGTAATGATTGAAGAGAGCATCATTTAACTGCCCAACTGCACCAGTGGGAAAGGGTTCTCCTAAAAGGGAAGAGTTATAGATTGGAAGCTATTTCTAATCTGGATTCATTCATTCGTTTTTTTTATCTGCAGTAGCCGGCAGGGCCTTGGCAAGAAAGTGTTACTTACAACAACCTCTTTCATTTAAAAAAAAAAAAAAAAAAAAGCTGTTCTAGCCTATAGATGGAGAGCTAAATTGTGATGTTTGGAGCATTTTTAAGAAATGGTCTCTGTACCAATAAAAATGTGTGCCGTTAAACCTCAAGACCTTGCTTTTAACAGAGGACTAGATTTCTTACTCCTTTTTATTTTTTTAAATTGTTGTCATTCCATGGTTAATAAAACAAAATCAATCCAGGAAGTGGGGCTCACTCTGTGCACGTAAGTTTTTGTGGCTTCAGTAAACCTTCACCTTACTCCAGATTACTCATGACTCAAAGCTTTTGTAGATTATTTTTGTACATACTCCATGTTGACGATTTGGAAACATTTTCAGCTAATGAGATGAAGGCAACCGAGCAGGTTGAGGTAGACATCACATCATTACAGAGTCTGATATGCAGGATTATTTTTCTTAGCCCATAAAGTGTTAAGGGTGGGCTGTTCACCTCCTCATTTCCTTTGTGATGTGGAGAATGCAAATGTCTTCCATATTGAACATGAAAATCCTTCTGGTGCATACACTAGAAGGATTTTCTTTTTGAAAAAATAATTACGCCCTGCTTACATTTTTGGACAAATGATCAGCGTACACAGCACGCTGACCTCAATGTAAAAAATAAAATAAAAAGGAAGGCAGTCGGCACCATTAGGACCTGACTGCTATCATGCTGACTACTGGGAGGCGAACAGTGAGGAAGAGGTACTGCGGGAAAGGGGCCAGCATCCCCTTTTCAGCCTTACCTCTCCCTACTGGGTCTCTGCTAGAGGATCACCCTTAAAGATTGGGGGTGGGGAAGGTGAAGGAGTATCCGATTTTTGCAAATCTTTTTGAATGATTAGGCAACTCAGTATTTGATCTGTGTGATGTATAAGCAGTAACACAACAGTAGCAGTGCAACTGAAGGGGATAGCTCTGCTGTCTAAGACCTCAGACTCTTAAATCTATGTAGCCTAACAGACTCTGTTATGTGGTCTGAGCCTGGAAGGTACGTCTCACCTGAAGCATTCTCTAAGCCAAAATTCAAACCCTTTGGCAGTGCTTAATTTGTAAACAAATAAGTGCTGTGGCCAAGCATTGTGCTCAGATACCTACGGCTGGTGCTTTTGAATGCCACGGTGCCTAATACAAAGGTTGCTTAGTCTTGATTCCACTTCATGCCTCTTTTTTATTTACTAGTATTTTTGTATTTAGCATATATGCCATAATAACTATAACAGTGCAATAATAAATAGACAAAAATTGAAAACAAATAGCATTTCCAGTAATTTAAAATCACTACATTCCGCTCGCTAGATTAAGAATCCTAATCCGAGATGAGATTTGGTCTAAAAATGCATTTCCATTTTTGTTGGGGAACGTAACCTGCTAAAAATGTAGAGTAAGCTAGCATTAGCACACTGAACAGTCTTGTAATCAAGAAGACTTACACCCGAACTTGTATTGGTAATAATTCATCATGCCAAAGAAAGATTCAAAACGCTGGTAGATATACATGAAAAGCTACTGGCATAATTACTCAGACATGGAGCAGCGCTTTATGTTGCCTTCACGTTGCGATCCAGGCAATCCATATATAGCTTGCCACGGACATGTATATCGCCACATCTGTTTTAAGGCAAAACTCAAGTGCTTTGGAGCAAGTTGTGATAGAAAATTGCTTAAATTGTTTTATGAATCATTTAAAGCAAAACCGCAGGAAATTACTTCATGTCTCCCGACCTCAAGTTTGCAGTCCTAGAATTCAGACATGGGTTGATTAGCAGCAAATTTAGCCAGGTAAAGCGCCTAACCGGAATTTTAAGTATAAAGTACAACTTGTATCGGGAGCACTTTCATTTAGATGTTCTTCCATGCTCAGCTATTGTTTTACTTGCAAATAGTGGTCAATTAATTTTGAGGAGTGTGCAAGTTCAATGGAAGACTCGAGTTTCGAGCTCAGAAAGGCGACCATACCAGCCTTATCACAAACAATACTGGCTGGTTTAGACCAGAGATGACAAACGCAAAGATCGTTCATGCATTTTTTGACACAGATTGACCAAGTGTTAAGATGGAATTTGCCTGGGAATGATACTTCAAGAACCGCTTTGAGATATGATGACCCATGGCGATTTTGATTTAGGCATAGCCCATACAACACTGTGGCCAGGGCAACAGTGTCAGAAATGGACACCAGTCCCAAATCCAAGAATAGGGGAAGAAGTGGCATGCCCTGACCCAAATTCAATAGTAACTTTAAAAAGGAATTTTCAATTCTTTGGAGTCACTCGTAGCTATATCCCCTAGCTCGGCGACCCATACTGCTGCAGCCACCGCTTTTTGCCTATATACTTGCAAGATGACACTCTGGGCATGGCAGCTGATTTTATACTTAACCCGCAGGGTGGCATTTGCTGAGTGCTGCAAAGTGTTGGCTGCTTTTTCGACATGGTCTTGCCAGGTCAGTTTGCTGGTAAAGCGAATCCCCCAGGTTCTTGACATTTTCAAGCACCTGTCCAGCTATCTTTCCAGATTTTCTTAAAGGTGGGGCTGTTGACATTGGGATTATTTTTGTCTTTCATGCGTTAATATGAAAATTCTTGTAGCGGCAAAAGCTCTTGAAGTCGAGCAAAGTATGCATTTCATTTTGGGTGCATGACAATATTGCTGAGTCATCGGCAAGAAGAAGCATGACTAACTTTTTGTTGCACAGCTTGGGGATGTTCGGGTTCCCTCGACAGAGGAATTCTTCAGTCATTCAAAAAGAGGGAGAACAGTAGCAGGGCGAGTACGCAGCCCTGTTGTACACCTGAACAGAATTTAAAGTAAGCACTACATTCCCCTGTGCATCCATAGCTGGCGCTAGTTTATTCATGCAGGATTTTTACGGATGGTAGGAGGGTTTTTTCCACTCTCCAGTTCTTTTAGCGATTGCCATAGTTTAGCTCTATTAACCACATCAAATGCTGATATGAGATCTGTAATTGGTAAATATAAGGGAGACGTAAATACTTATGTACTTGACACATATCATATATAATTTTACAGCTTGATCAATGGTGCTGATACCCTTACGGAATCCAGCCTGTATGTCTATTAGAACCGTGTTTTAGACTGCCCAAGCGTGTAGCCTATTATAAAGAATGCGGTCAAAGATTTTCCCAGTACTATCCAGTAATGATATAGGCCAATACTTACTAAGTAGTAGCTTACTTCCTTTCTTGTGGAAGGATACTGTTAGGGCGGATCACCATGAGAGGGGGATATAACTTTTCCCCTGGGCTGCATTGAGTATCTTGGTCGGAGCCATTGACCAGACTTTACTTTCAGAGCAAAACATGTCTGTTGGAACGTGATTGGGGCCTGGTGCTTTATTAACCTTCTGCTTTAAGATCACTCTTTCTACTTTTGGGCACAAAATATTTAATTGTTAAATTAGTACGAGATCGGTGGGCACTTCTGGTTGCAGCGTGCAGTTGCTGTTGTGGTACATGGCCTTATAGTGATCCACCCAGGTCTGTGCGCCAATGTAGTGGTCTTGGCTATTTGGTCCATCCCTGAATACTCTTGCAATTTTCCCTCAAAAATATCTATTTTTGTTTTCTTCTGCTGACTTTATCAGGTCGTTTCAGACTCCTTGTTGGTAATTTAGTTTCTTGTTCCACAATAGGGCTTTATATTTGCTCTTTGCAGTCTTGAATGCTAGACCATTTGCTGACGAGAACTGCCAGCCCTGTCATGCCTTTATGACTTCTAGCTTGGAAATTCTGCACTCCTTGTCAAAACAACCAGCATCCATTTTAGGTCGATCCTAGGCAGTGCATGTGCGGTCTCTTCGAGACATGCTGTATCCACTCTGTGGGCTTACAGCTCGCCAATTGCCTTTTCTTCGTCCTTTCGATTGTCCTTCAAAAATACTTGCTTGCTTGCCTCTTTGTCCTTCCTTTTTGTGTTTTGTTTACTCCCAAAGAGCACCTCCCAACAACTGGTAACTTTCCACTTTAGTGCTTATCTGTCCGTGTCTGGGACAATTTTTTTATTCCTTTCCTGCTCGTCTTTGTTGTGGCAGCTTAAAGGCATCCAGCCGCTACCACAGCCCCTCATCCCCGCAGCATTGACTCCAGGCTTCCTCCGTAAACTGGGCTGTAATTATTCTTATCTCCTCACCGACTATTTCTAAAAGTCAGCGTAGATCGCAATGTGTGAATGTCATGTTGCTACTTCCTATTATAGAACTAGCGTTGACTGCTAGGGTACATGCGAGGCTGCATTGTCAACAAAACAAGAAAATATCACTGCTGCTCACCCTGGCACAGCAGGAGATCCGCTACTATAAAATTCACTGCTTGCTGCAAACTCGCCCAATAGTGTTTTGCGGGCCTCTCCTTTAAAATGGCTTTTCATCCATATTTCAACCTGTTGTGGTCCCAGGGCAACGGGACCACCACCAAATTGTTCAGCACAACGTGTATGGTAGCAATTCAATGCTCTTTCACAATGTAGATTTACTGTGATGTCTTGTGTTCCCTTGACCTCTTTATTGTGTTTGAACCTATCTTTAGTTATCCACTCCCCAAATTAAAGAAGCAGTACAGTTATTTCTGCAGAACACAATACTTTCACCGTGAGGTAAAAGATAGTTATTTGTGTTCCAAGGCAGGAGATACCTTTCGATCTGGTTTTGTATTAAACATATGTGCCTTCACCCACATTGTATTCATTCTCCTACCCTTTCCAGATGAGAAAACGTTTCACTCATATCACATTAGGCTTAGCATATTATTTTCAGAACTTCAGCTTGAGAAGTTTGTTTCAAGAGAGGCACACAACGCTTGCCTTTCTACTGTGAATCCTTCTTAGTGTTGTCATCATGTCCCATTGCTCAAAAGCCAGCATCACCCTATCTTGTTCCTTTCAGTGTAACGAGAGTGGGCTTACATTATGTCATGAGATACACGCTTAGCACACGTATACTTAATGTTTTTTGTTTTTTTGCCCATGCTACACAGTATCTTGCCAACGCTGAAGAGCATTGCCAAAGGCACTACCAAACCAGCAGGTCCCAAAGGCGAGACCTATTGGCTATGCCAATGCCTTTTCTCACTGTTATGCCTAACTGCAAACGGGGCAGACTTGTAGCCCTTGAGCTCGCTTGACACAGCATTGTAATTTTTCTAATATGACATTATGGTCATTGTCCTCGGCAGCACAGATATTGAGCAAGAACCCTTCTATGGATACAATCCGCCTACTCTCATCTTTTAAGTAGGCTTCCACATTCTATTTTACCACTCTCCTACTATTATCTGGGAAGATGCTGGCAGTGAAGCATGTGATGTTTTCGAGTCCAGTCAGGATTCCATATCTATAGCATAGAGGATCGTGGTCACTCTCGGGACGTTGGACTACCTCCATGTCCATCACCAATTCCCATAGTTCATTTGGGAATAGGATGTAATCAATCAAATTAGTTCTTCTATTGCTTTTAAAGATAGGGGCCGCAAGGCTATTCAAGATGCTTTGGCCATTTAAGAAGCTTAGTTGTAGATTGGATAGATGGTTTGAAAATAATCTTCCTTTTCTGTGTCTGCTGAGTGGGATAGAGCTTCCAATATCTGACCACGGGATGCCCCGGCTCGCCTCCTCTTCGCTTGTTGTGTCATCCCATAGGCCTTTGGACAGATGGATGTTGAAGCCTCCACAGACTAATATAATGTATGTTACACTAGGGTTCACCTTGGCCTTTATTCTGCAAATTACTTCGTTTAATACAGCTAATTGATCCACATGTTTACCATACTGATTTGGTTTCAAATAAGCATTTGTGACGATCAGTGTGTGCTTTTTCTTTTGAATCTTAAACAGTTTTACATGCAACATACATAATGGAGTCATAGATCATGAGATGTTTGTTGCTGTATAGTCCAGTTTTGTTGAGATCCAAGTCGGGAGCCCCCCAGTTGTTCTCCCTCTGCTGGATCTGGTTGCCTTAAAAGCAAAGCCCATATAATCTGGGGGTGCCAGTACAGCTGTAGTACTGTCCACTGCCCACATCTCCTGAAAACAGCAGATCTCTTGGGAACTTACAAATGCCACCCAGTCGCTATCTTCGAGCTTTGATTGCAATCTAGCTATGTTCCATGCTAAAATAGTAATCCCATTGCCTTTGCGCTGCGTGTTGTCTCAGACGAGGTTTTGCAGGCTTACTCAGAAGTCAGGCCTTTGTGTTAAAGCAGTGTGGTCAGAGTAGATCAGCGGCCTCTTTTATCCATCACTAAACAGCTCTTATCACTTTATCTCTTCTAGCAGTTTCTTTGTCATCCCTGCTTTCTCCTTTTACCACAATATTCTCATCCTTCTTTCTCTCTCTTGCTCTGGGTCAAAGTCTTATGAGTAAAAATGAGTGCCAGTGGGCTCCACCTCAAATTAAGCACGGTCTATGGGACTGTGTAATATGTAGTAGCTTGGCTCTCCGAGACCTCATGAAGATGGGAGGTGTGGTACAAGCATAAGCTAGGAGCCTGGTGAGTGTTACCCCCCCCCCGTCCTTACAAGGAGGGGCCCTAAGATTTTGCTTGCCACTGATTGTTTTAGGCACCTAGTAATACCACAGGGTTTTCCTGAAACATATTCCTAGGCCTAACTTGTTGAAACATTCCCCCAGTAAATGAGCCGTTAATGTGGAATTACTTTGAGAATCATTGTGGCAACAGAAATATCCCTGGTAATCCTGCCCCATGCCATACGGATGGCTTGGAATTTCTTGGTGGTTCCGCATCACAGAGTTACCAATCAATCCTCACCCTATCGGTAGTTTTGGGTGGGAAATGACAGCATTGAAAGTCGTGATGTGTATGTTTTATTTGGCTACAATGATGTGTTGTGCTTTTATTTCAGTTTGTCTTGTAGGGTGGCAAGTATATTCTGGAAGCACACTTATCTCACGTGTTTTGTTTTTTAAGAGCGTCATGTCTCCCTTTGTGTTGACTTTTATCATGGGCTTTGTTTTGCTCAAGGGCGCCAGGTCTCCTTTTTGTTGTGAGCCCGTTGTGGCAGTTCTGGATCATTCCCCACCATAGCCGAATGTTTTCGCATAATGACTGTGTCACATGTGCCTACTGCTGGTAAACTAACTGATACTTCAGTATCTGAATCCTTTTGACGTTTCTAGTTGAAAGAATATCGCGCATTCTGTGCTCCCTTTCAATATAAGGCAACGTTTTTAATTGTGCCAAAGGTTCGTTTTTTTTGTTTTTTTTGTGGCTTCCTAAAGACAGCATATTGGCGGGTGGTGTTTCTACAATTTCAAAAGGATTTTAAGCTGGATGAAACGTTCTTTATTTTTAAAATAGAATACCAATTGAATAACCTCTGGCAGAAGCTATTCCTTGTGCTCTAATGACAACTGCAGGCTGTGCCTTCTGGGAACTAGGGGTAGGCATATTGGCCGAAGGATATGCCCTGTCCTTGGTGTCCATTAGGCACAGCTACAGGACATGGTTAGAGGAAACTGTGGAAGTGGGCCTTGGCATAGGGCATAGTAGAAGGCCGCTCCCAATGCTTGGTGTTGCTGGGCACTGCCACTTGCCATGCCTAACGCGCACTAAGGGCATGGGGGGGAAATAAACTCATCATATTTCACAATGGACCTTGCTGAGCTCCTCGTCGAATGACCCATTTTCTGTTCTTTAAAAGTATTTATAAACTAATAGACCCAGAACGGGTACAGGGAAGACAGACTAAAAGCAAAAGAATAAGATAAAGAAAAAAATGAAGGCAAAGTGGAGAAAAACACTCCGACTATGCATACAGTTGGCTGAAAACAGACCAAGTTCTCACCACCACAAAATGCGGGAACATTTTTGAAATGTCATGTTGCTTGGCTTTCTTTCAAAGCCTTTCGCCCTCTGTTTTTAATGAACACTGAAGTGAAATTCTACAAATCGCCGCTATTTTGCAAAGAAAAAAAAACTCAGCTCTGTTAGTGAATCAAAAAGCCAGCAATGAACGTTAGGTGTAGAGTAAGATTTCCAAACCATAAACGAGTATTTCCTAAGAAGCCGTTGTCATGTGATTATGCTTGAAAGACCAAGAGAGGCACTCTAAATGGTATGATTTAACTTTTCCTGGTTTTGACAGCTCATGAACTCGTAAGTGTATGATCCTTATGTGGCCCATGAACTTTAGTGCTGTAAAAAAATTAAATAGTTGGTCTTTGCTTCCACTTGAGGGCAAATGCTAACATACATCATATTATATCTGAATAATGTCATGGCCTTCCTTAGGATAAAGATGGTAGTGGTTTTGTGTATGTTCAACAGCCCTTAATGTTACAAACGTGCAACTTCCTGGGCATTTAATGGCATTATTTGGCGTATAGCTGTTAAGTCACTGGCAAGTGATAACACTTTCATGGTATTTGGTTTCACCATCTGACTAGACGATTGCACGCCTTTGGTATCTCAAGGCTCTGACTCATGGATGGAGTTTCTCACTGACACCCTCAAACTTTTTTATTTTTAAACGATTTTTATTAGTTTTTTGTGTTTTAAAAAAAAAAAACAGACTATGTACACATCTGAGATCAGGTTAGTTCTTGAGCATCACTTTAATCAATACAGTTTACTTACGGAGTAGCCAGTCTCTCAGAGTCTATAGGTATAGATATGTTCATCCTGAAGTGTCAAAACATCAAAGAAGTGGCTACTGCCACACAATACTATACAAAACAGAAAGAAAAATAGCAAAATGCTAAGATAAAGCACACAAAGCAATAACTGTGAATTATAATCGGGCATTCATTAAAAAGTCATCAGCCATATGTTCCCATATTGTTACAATAAATATTGAGCATCGGGCGCATTACAATCCGTGAAGGCTCATACATTTGTCATTTACTTGGCAGTAATTATTAAAAACTTCATTCAACCTTTCTCCCATTCCCATAAAGTTTGACAAGGCAGCCACCCTCTCATCAGCACTTGACAGTCAAGCAGGCCTCTCCTTTCTTTGTCTCTCCGGGCGGACTCCTTCTCTATCGCTCGAACGTCTCTCTTCCACCTGCAGTGGGATAGTCCCCGGGTGATCATCACAAGAGTTCTAGCGAGAACCAAGCCCCGGTTCAAAAACTTTTTGGCCACTCCCGCTGGCCTTTGGGTGGGAGGAAGCCCTAGTAAGCATACTTCCTACCGCAGGAGCTATGACTGATCTAATGTATGCTCCAGCTCTCCCGTTACAGCCTGGCAGAATTGCGCTATGCCATGCGATGACGAGACCTGCTCATATGGATGAAGTTAGTATCTAGTTTGTTACATCTTGGACACCCCCTATCTCCTGTCCTATGGACTCTATCCAGTTTGTGGAGTAAAGTAGGTCATGTGGGTGTAATTAAACTGGGTGTATCAGAATCTTGTGTTTCGTGACACTGTGTGAATATGTTCAAGTATACCAGCCCATTCTTCTCTGCGCTGAACTCGACCTATCGTAGCCTCACACTTTAGTTGAAGTGGCGTTAGATCTGCCTTAGTCATAACTAAGGCTGAGTTGTAAAGGCAGGAAACAAACTTGTGCCTGCCTCCAAATGTAAGTATTTGCAACAATTCATGTTGTATAGCCCTGGCCAGTGAGGCATACATCGGGAATTGTGAAGCTGGCAGACCAGCATCCGTGATCAGGACATCCAGAGTCCTCAGTTTACCCTCCTCCTAGCAGTCTCCCGCCATGAGTTGGTCTGCGTCTGTCCATGTAGCTAATCTATGCACCATAAAAATGCTCTTTCAGTGTAGGGAGGCTGACCAAGGGTATCGCCATTGCATATAGTTGGAAATGAAACTTTTTTTGTATAAATTTCCACCAGAAGCGGAAGTCTGTCCTCCGCAACGCAGCCAAAGGCCCCAAGGAGAGGTGATCTCCCAGCATAAGGGCCACCAAGACCCCACTCCCTTTTAGTGTTCTTAAGCATCCTATTTCTTCCAGTTGGAGACTGGACGCCCATCAAGCCAACCACTGTATCTTGGCAGTGATATGGTGCAATGTGAAATGTGGGACTTCCAGTCCACCCTTCCTGGTTGTGCGCAAGGAAGCCTGACGCCTACCTCTGTCCCATATTAAATTGCGTATTAGTGTATCTAGGGTCCAGAACCACAACCAAGGGATCCAGATCGGGAGGTTCACTAATAGGTAGAGTACCCTTGGTAATATAGTCATCTTCGTGAGCTTTTTTCTTGCCTTAATAGGGAGCTTAAGCGTGCACCAGAATGTAACGCTGCTCTTCAGTGAGCGCACTACCACATGGAAATCGCTTTCTCTGCATTCTATGTCCTAGTGTTAAATTCTGACCCCTAGGTATTGAAACATTCGGGGTACCCAGTTAATGCTCCTTGCTCGGGTCACTTGCGGGTTTCTTGGACTTTGCTGCCCACTGGGAAGACCTGAATCTTCTCCCAATTTGTGTTTAGTCCCGGTACCTCCCCCAGCAGTTGCAGCATCTGGATCCTCAGAAATTATCCCCGTACCAGAGTCTTGCAGAAATAGAAGCATATCATCTGCTTAAAGGGAAATGTTATGTTCCCTTTCATGCAGTGGTATGTCCCTTCCTCTGCCCTCCTTCCTGATAATGCTTGCAAAAGGTTTGATGGGCACTGCAAGCAGGGAATTGACCTGACCTGTCTTAAGTCTGGCTTGCGCCCCAGCATAATTTAGCTCTATCAGTCTGTCCAACTCGGGTCCTAAGTTCATACTACATATCACCACAAGCATATAGTGGCACTTAATAGTATCGAAGGACTTTCCTAAGTCAACAGAAAGAACCGCTGCCTCAGGGGGGCCTCTCTAGTGAGGTCTTGTTCAGCACTAGAAACAGATGTCTAATGTTTAAGGAGGATGCAAAAAAAACAATTTATGGACAGAATGTTGAACAATGTCAAACATTCACCCCAGTACAGAGATCTGGTCCTAAATCCATCGTTGTTTTGCTCCCCATGCCATTCCAGTTTAAACCCAGCCATATGCAAATCAGTCGTGACCCTGCTCTCCATGGGAACAGTCCAGCTCGAACTGCCAGGCCAAGTCCTCCCTAGACCCGAAACAAGCATTCTGGGACCGGTTTTGGGGTAATACCACTCATCAGCCAGGCAAAACTTGTCCATCATTGTGTCTCTTTTGCTTTCTCGCCCTAAGTGCGCCGGGTGTGCCCAGACGTGGGTCCCAGGATCACTGTGCCACTGGATTCAAGCCAGCCTGGCTGATGAGGGGTGATACCCCAAAACTGGTCCCAAGGTGCTTGTTTCTGGTCCAGGAAGGACCAGCCTTGAGAGTTCGGGCTGGACTGTTCCCATGAGGAGCAGGGTCAAGACTGATTTACATATCGCTGGTTCTAAACTGGGGTGGCATGGTGAGCAAAAGAACAATGGATTTAACCCTGATCTCTTGACTGGAGGTGAATGTTTGATTTGTCCCACATCTTGTCCATCATTGTGTGTCTTTTGCTTAATGTTTAAGTAGGGTCTTCGCTGTGGGAGAAACTCATTTTGATCTACATGAATCGGCTGTTACAGGAGGGGTTGCAAGCGGCTGGCTAATACTTAGGCTAGATTTAACATCGACAAGGGACAATAGAAGGAGGTATCCTCTGGGTTAATATGAAGTTTCGGAAGGGATATCAAGAAAACCTCTCTGCAGGTAGTTCTTCCCAGGCCACATTGTACAACTCCCTCAGATGTGGAGTGATATGAGATGCATATGCTTTATAGAACTCCACTGGGAGACCATCCAGTCCAGAGGGCTTTCCTGTGGCTAATTCTTTAATGCCCCCTCCCTTATCTCCTGTTCTGCAATCTGTTGCCCTAATGTCTGCCTAACATCATTCGAGATTGTGGGTAACGTGCCCTGTCCAGGAACCTCTGTATAACATCCGTGTCCAGGTAGGATCCACTATATATCTCCCTATAATATTGTACAACTATATTGTGGCTATCTATCTGTAAATGTTTTAGTGTACCTCTGCTGTCTGTGAGTACATGCACTATTTTCATGCTGCGCTCTGGGTTGACCAGCCATGCTAAATGTCTTCCAGCTCTGCCCCCTTCGTAGTGAGATTGAGCCAAATATCCCTTATATGTAAATACTTCCAAGTCGCCTCACTAATTCCACCTTGTGCCTCTAGTGGATCTGGACGCAGAGACGTACCCGCCAGTGCGCTGACTTTTAGTTCTCGAAGGGTATTTTCCAGCTAGGTGAGCTCTGTTTCTAGGGCCTTGCAGAATCAGACTTGTTTACCCAGGCAATGACCTCTGGCCACCAGTTTGAACACCTCTCATATTGTGTGTGTGCGATACAACTGTTGTGTTGGAAGTACTCTCTAATAGTACCTTCCAAGGAGTCCCTGAATAGGGGATCCTGTAGTAATTCAGGGCGTAGCGTCCAGGTGGGGATCGGAGACAGGTTCTTCCCCCATCCCAATCGCATCAGTAGTGGCTTGTGGTCTGAGAATGTATGAAGGTATTCTATCTGTATTGCCATTCCCACTACCAGTGAGGAGCCAACAGTTTGTCCAGTCAGACGTATAAATCGTGTACAGAGAGTAGTATGAATGTTCCCTCACCAACCTATTTCTGTGTCTCCAGAGATCTTGAAGGTCCCAATTTTCCACCCTTTCCCAGAAGAAACGGTCTACCCTACATATCGGAGAGTTCAGTAATAGGGAGGGTGTACAACGGTCTGCCACACAGTTAGTCTGAAAACTCCCCAAGCTCGCTGGTGTTCTGGTTATCAGGGCGGAATCGCTTAAATGTGGCGCTGACTCTATGAATTGGTTTATATTGAGGATTTACCTAATTCCCATCTCTAATGGTTCCCATTCAAGTACCCCCTGTATGATAATGTACCTGCCTTCTTTGTCTTTTACCTGCAAAGTGCACCTGAAAGGGACCCTTGCTTGAATTCAAATCTGCAAATGAGGAATAAGTTGTAGCAAAGACCTGCCCCCTTAAAATTGGTTGTAGACTTGAGATTGCACTCCCCATCTAGTGTGCTTTCAAATGCAAGTATACCTAGTGCCTCCGGACTCTAGAGTTCCAGCTGCTGATCTCATACACAAGGTGTTGTGGCTCTTGCAGGCCTGTTGACCTGCGTCCCTGCTCATATGAGAGCCCACAAGTGATGCATTGGCCTGAATGTGCTGTACTTGTTCAGCATGGTCAAATTGTACCCAACACCCACTTCCCAGGGCGCACTGACAACGATCGGGTACCCAGAACTCAAATAATCACCAACATGGTGCCAACTCTGCTCCAACTTAAAAAATGATCAGAGAAGCACTGGCAGGGGGGGAAAGCCACCATACATCAATACATACTGTAGCCACCTTACAATCACCATCCCATATCCATCCATGCAGCCCTCAACTGTTCCATCTTCGGTCTCGGGCTAGTAACACAGTTTTGTCGCAGACTTTGTCCCTCTCCTTCCCCTAAACCTGAACCCCATGGGGAATGACAAAGACATCAGTAGGGAATAAGAACTCTGTAGCCAAATCCGTGTCATCACAAGACTAGTCTGACATGTGTTCTCTTGATTCCAGACGTTGCAAGCTGCCCACTTGATTAGCTGCAGCGAGTGCTGCTACTCTGCCCAGATTAATCTCTTACTTTGATGGGCAACCCCGTGGATCTGTGTCTGTGGCGCTGCCTGCACCCCTGCGGTCGGGCGAAACGTTGACCTTTGGTTCCATCAAGTCCATTCCGGTGTCACTCGATATGGTCCCACTCATCCACGGGATTGTCAAAGAAAAGCACAAGGTCGTCTATAATGAGCTTGAGCCGTGCTGCGAATAAAAGCATGTATTTGAGACCAGGTTCTTTTCACTTCTGTGAATGAGGCTCTCCTATGTTGAACCGTCGGAGTGTAGTCTGGGGAAAAAAGACCACTGAACTGTTGTCGAACTATCCCCGCGTGAGATCCAAGGTCTTTCTGTATTTTCTTGCCTGAGCATGGCTCATATAGTCCTCCAGGGGTGGGGCCCACTCCTACGCCCACCAGTGGGCCACAAAGTCAATCCTCACCTGGATGCCACTTCCAGCAAACCATGGCTTTACCCAGGGCCCTCAGAGGGCATCGGTCCCACCAGGCCTGATTGGTTCTCAGGCCCACCAGCAGTGCAGGGAGCAGTTGGGCCTCCCTTGCTCTCACTGCCTCCTAGCCAGTACCTCACGTTGTCAGTCCCAGGTAATTTCTCAGGCTCATCCGGCTCCAGGTGTTGCGGCGTCCCTAGGGAGTCTCTCCTCCTCCATTTCAGGCAGTCGCGCAGTTGTCTCAGCTGCTCAGACTCCTGTCCTGGACTCCATCTTGGGTCGTCTGCATCTCTGCCTGCTCGCGTTGCACTTCGCTTCCCTTCAGGCTAGAAGAGGCATCCCGCTGGACGCCACCCTCAGGGCTGCATGCCAGATGGACCCCAGTAGTATCAGAATTGAGTATGGATGGGTTAGAGGCAGCCGGAGCTCTCTAATGCGCGTCCATCTTCTTGAGCTACTGAGATACTCTTATCTTACTCATTCACACATTTAACTTGTGTGTTAGTCTCATGATTCAAGTCAGTCGCATAAACCCACCCATGCATTCATTAATTTGCTCCCCTCTGCTCAAACCCACTTACCTCCCCACATATTTGGCTGACTATCTAACCACATACTCTATAACTGATATACTCACTTTCTCACTGGATTGTTTACCTAATATTATTCTCAAAAATATCACACTCGCTTTTGTTCTCGTAATCTTAATTAGAAACTATTTGAGAGCAAGATAGATACCTTACAAAATCATTTAAAATATACTTCATGTTACTGTTTCATGTCCTGCTGTGTAAATGAATCTTTGCGCATATTTATTTATATATATCTCCTTGTATTTTATTTTTGGCTGTATATCGGCACCCTCGTCTAAGCCACTCTAAAAATTATTTCTGAATACACAGCATCTTGTAGACGTGTCATTAGAATGGAAAAAGCGGAGCAGGAACTATTTACTTGCAAAGTGATGTTGTCCAAAACCAGCACTGATAAAGGGGTTTCTCATATTATACGGCCATTTAGGAACCCTGTCAACTAATCCCTCAGTGATTTGTCTCTTCCACTAATGCCTGTTCTGTGTTTTTTTTTTTCTTTCCGTTTTTTTTTATAACGGATACTCATTGCTTCCAGTTTCTGGTAAATGCGACATCCTGCAGTTCTGAGAAACGCAACCAAAAGTAAACGATGACAGAAATGAAACTTTGAAGACCGATATTCAGTTGTGGTAAAACTGGAATTACTTCAGAGCATTGTCATCTGCTAGTCATCAAAATTCTATCCATATAAAGTGGCTAAACATTTCTTTTACATTTAACTTTACAAGTTCTCCTCTTTTAAGTTGTTTGTGCCTCCAATTTTTTTTTTTTTTTAAAAGAGGGATGCAATTTTCATGTATTTTTTTAAATTGCTCTTAATTTTTTTTTTTTCATAATCAACGGCACAATATAATTGACGTGTTATATTTTAAACATAAAGAAAAATCAGTGTTTTCATGTGTTCTCTTTATCTCCATTCGTTGTGGATTGTATCACCAGAGTACATATCACCCATTTATATAACAAAAAACAAATGACATACATATATTCCCCTTCGCCAAGGTTGTAGCCATTCGTTTTGGCTCTGCCTAGACTGCTAAGGAAAATGATAGCATCGTTAACTGTCTTTAGTCTTACGTTCTCTTGGGCCCCACGCCCATCAGCAGCGACAGCCTATGCATCTGGGTTTGCTTCCGCCCAGTGTAACATTACCTTAAAATCTCTCTTCCCCGTTGATTTTTATATTAACATCCCCCGTTGAGTGGTTATGTTTGAACAGTACATGTGATTATTTTGTTCTACATTATGAAAAGGAGCTACTTGACGGTGGCTGCTCCTCGATCTTTTGGATGTTATTTTCATGTTATAATTAACTCAAACTAAATGAAACACAAATTATATGTCAAAATGTACATGCATCCTGTTTGCAAGGTGGTGCATGTTAAGTTGTGTTTTAGGTGGACAGAGAATTATCGTCCACAGTAGATATGGTAATAGTTGATGGTCATCTTACCACACCTCCCATGCAGGCTGTGACACCTTGCATGCTTTTTCGGAGGGTCCACTACAGATAGCTCTAGCTGACCACATATCATACAATACTACACAGAGTGGGCTTTGGGTCAGCGTCATGCTCATGTTTGGATGACTTCCTTGTTGTTCTAGTTCCCCCTCTCTTATTCTGATGGCTTTCTCCCTGTTCTTCTGTTTGCCCTGCCGCCTCTGGACCATTTTTGATTACAGCCACTTTTGATTGGCTTAGTTGTTTCCTTCCACAGCTGAAATCTGGAAACTACTGGTATGGGTCTGTGACTGGGTTTGTGAATAGTTATGTGGGTGTAGAAAAGGTTCCATGGGGTGTGAGTGGGTGCTTTAGTGGATGTCAGTGATGTCACTAACCTTGTCATGAGTGATGTAATATGTGAGGTCATAAGCAGTGCATTGGGGAGGAGCAAGTTATAGTTGGCTCAGCTAGCTATAACTGCTGAATTTCTCTGGTTTTGTATGAGTGAAATATCAGCCTAACTATAATGTCCCTGTAACCACATTTTTCTAGTAAGTTTTTTTGAAAAACTATGTTTGAACCCAACTTTCCGTCTTCGTGATGACGCCGATAGTCGTGGTGACTTCGATAACCGCGTCGACCGCTCCTTTAAGAGGTGTAAAACATATATGCACACATTTTACAGTATTTTAGACACTAGGGGTTTATTATTGCACTGTTTAAAGTCATATTTTTGTAGGGAGTTTGTATAAAAACAATCTTTTAAACCGATTTTCAGTTTTCGCGATGATGCCAGGAGCCGCAATGATATCGGTAGCCGCGATCACCACGAAATGTCAAAACAAAACATTCACTAGCCACCACCACATATAAAACTTATAACTGCAAAATGAATTCTAACCAACACACTAAACAAATTACTATCTAAAAAGACTCTATAATAGCATGTATAACTCCCTTAATATCGCGATAACACAGTGTATAATTCTTTAAGTAGAAACTGTGACTGCATACATCACTGTATCAGTAAGTCTCTCATTCACTGTATAAGTATTTCAGTGGATCTGTTAGATGGTGCATCAGTCTATCAATGGTTCTATAACGAACTGCCTCAGTACATCTATGACTGGGTGCATCAGTGTCTCAATGGATCTGTGATTGGTTGCATGAGTCTCTTAGTTGATCTGTGAGTAGGTGCATGAATGTGTTTGTGTATTTGAAACTAAGTATATGACTGCCTGGATCTGTGAGCCGATACATGAGTGTCTAAGTGGGTGTCTGAGAGAGTGAGTGAGTGGGTGAATGACTGTCTGAGTGGGTTTGCGAGTAAGTGCATAAGTCTCTCAGTGGGTCAATGACTGGGAGTGTGAGTGTTTATGTGAAAGGGTGCATGGGTCTCTGAGTGGGACTGTGAGTGGGTGTGAGTTACTGTATGGGTGTGTGAGTATCTGAATGGATCTGTGAGTGGGTGTATGAGTGTCTGAATGGATCTGTGAGTGGATGTGTGAGTGTCTGAATGGATCTGTGAGTGGGTGTATGAGTGTGAATGGATCTGTGAGTGGGTGTATGAGTGTCTGAATGGATCTGTGAGTGGGTGTATGAGTTTCTAAATGGATCTGTGAGTGAGTGAATGGATCTGTGAGTGAGTGTATGATTGTCTCAATAGGACTGTGAGTGAGATCATAAGTCTCTGGGTGGGTGAATGTCAGTGGATTTGTGACTGGAAGGGAGAGTTTCTGGGTGGGTCTGTGAGTGGATGCGTGAGTGTTTGAGTGGGTGAGTGAGTGCATGCATATCTGAATGAGTGTGAGTGGGTGTGTAAGTCTGACTGCTGTATGAGTGAGTGACTAGGTGCAGAAGTCTCTAAGAGGGTCTGTGACTGAGTGTGTGAGTGAGGTGTATGAATGCCTGATTGGATCTATGAGTGGGTGTATGAGTGTCTCAGTGGGTCTGTGAGTCAGTGCATTAGTGCCCAGGTGAGTCTGTGAGAGGGTGTAAGATTCTCTAAGTGGGTATGAGACTGTGCATAAGTCTGAGTGGGTCTCTTAGTAGTTGCGTGAGTCTCTGAGTGGGTCTGTACTTGGGTGCGTCACTCTCTGTAAGTGGGTGCATGAGTACCTGAATGGGTATGTGAGTGGGTGCATGAGTATCTGAGTAGGTATGTGAATGGGTGTATAAGTGTCTGAGTGAGTTCGTGAGTGCGTACATGAGTCTGTGATAGTGATCGGCGAGTGTGTATAAATATATATTTGATATTTCCACCAATATTCACGATGGTCCCGGAATGGTACACGGTGGGTGGCCGTGCTGGCAGTTGCGGTGTCGTCGCGAATATCGCGCATGATAAAAAAAAAAATCAATTTTGGATACACAACTTGTCACTAACACCCCCATTTCTCGGAACGTTGGTTCAGAGTACCTCCACCCTGACGCCTTATGTTAGCTTTCACAGACATGTTCAGCCCCGGGGACTTTTCCCTATTTCTAAAATGGCAGCCACAACTTTCTGTTCAGGTAGAGCCCAGCCAATCGCAGCATTCCTGTTGGCGCGCGCATTCGCGATCTACCGCGAAGTCACCACAAAATATCCGTGACCACCATGAAATAGTAGTGGCCAGAGATATCACTATCTTGTTCGGTTTTAATTTCTCAAAAACGAATGAACGGATTTGCACCAAATAAAAAAAGCACAATCTGCGTAACATCTACCTTTCTGCCAAATTTGGTGCAATTCCGTCCAACGGTTCGTGCTGTAGGTTCGACAACACGTTCCTATGGGAATTAACATTACAAACAGACCCTTATTTCGCGCCCCTATTTTTCAT